>JASAOL010000614.1:0-600000 GCA_030849045.1 Wallacemonas rigidus
TCACGGAACAAGAAACAGTTTGGGGGGAGACACAGGGCAGGCGAGAGTGAGGGAACGCGAAGGGGCGAGAGAGAGAGCAACACAGGATGCGTGGAGCGAGTACAGGAGGGGGGAGGGGAAGTGTGGTGACCGTGGACCCCAGTCGCATTGCCGTAGGAGCCCTGGGATATCGCCAGTAAGGAGAAGGGGAAGTAGGTCAATAACGACGACAACCCAAATGACGGCCAAATTGGGAAAGAAAAAAAGTGGACTGTACGCATACGCATACGCACACGCATACGCACGGCCCTACACACAAATCACAATTGCACTAACAGGATGATATGAGCGCAAGCGCACAAAACCAACCTGCCATGCTCATGGGAGTGGCACGGCAACTATGAGTTGGCAACAGCCGAATACATGTGTACGCGCTTTCGCAACAGCCGCTGGCCACTACGCTCAGGAGGCAGTGGGTGTTGCGGAAGGCTCTATCCTGATGCGTGTCGGCTCGCTCGTTGATTTGGTTATGTCGCAGGAAGAAGTGAGTGATTACCCCACGTCACTGATATGCAGCTGTGGTGGTAACGGCTCCAAGTACAAAGGTGACAAGAGAGGGAAAGCACGTCACGGACGGAAGTCAGTGGCGCCTTCACTCCTCGCCTATGCTGATCTTCTTTCAACATATCTGTCGGTGTTGCTGTTATTGTTGTTGTTTTTTCGCGTAAACTGTTCGATTGCTTTCTTATTAAATGGTTTAACAAATTGTTTCAGAAAAAAGAGGGAAAAGTCGACCGTATTACGCATTACCATGGTTTGGGTATTTTTGTTTCTCGTCGAGATGTGGCAATACTTTCAGCGAAAATACGCGCACAGGTAATAAAATTGGTTTTACTTCCGATCGGCCATGAGCGAAACAAACAAAGAAGCACAGGGTTGCGATGACGCCTGCCTGTGTGCGCCGCCTCGACACTTTTTTCCGGCTTCAAGTGACTTCTACGCGCGCAGTTACCAACTTAGGGGGTGGGTCTGCTTGGCTGTCAGAGACAGACTAGGTGACTTCCTTACAACTTATCCATGAACTGGTCGAGCTCAGGGATGTCCTCCTTGAGGCCCTTGCGCTGGCGAACGGCGAGGACGGTGGTGTTGGCGAGGGTCTTGGGCTCCAGCGGGTTGCCGGGGAACTCCTGCCAGTGGTCGAACACACACTGAGGGAACGCCTGGCCACCAGTGCCGGCACGGAGGTCAGCAGTGAAGCCGAAGGACTCCGCGACGGGCAGGTAGGCCCTCACGTTGTAGATGGGCGTACCAGGGCGGTTCTCCTCACCAATGATCACACCACGGCGGCGGGTCAGCACACCGTAGATGCCACCCATAGCGTGCTCCACGGTCTGGATGTCCACGATGAACATGGGCTCCATCAGACGAGGAGAGGCAGTCAGGCAGCACGCGTAGAACACACGGCGAGCGGTCGGGATAATCTGACCGCCACCACGGTGAATAGCATCAGCGTGCATCGTCACATCCTCGAGGTTGATGCGCACACCACGCATGTTCTCGTCGCACAGCACGCCCTCGCGGGTGGCCCACTGCCAGGCAGCCACGAAGGAGTCCTTCATCTCACCCATGTTCTGGACACCCTTGGTCACATCCACAACCACGTTCGGGCCGCGGTTATCGGGGCCGTAGCACCAGATCTTACGGGCCTCCTGCACGTCCCACTCGAAGGTATCAGCGAGGTAGCGCGCGCGGGTCTTGGGGTCGGCCTCAGGGCCAGCGGCACCCTCCTCGATTGCGAGGGAGAGCTCCTCCGTGAGGGGAGCGCCACGGCAGAACAGACGGTTGTGCTTGTTGGCAGACTTGGACAGGCACTGCTGGGAGGACACGTCGGTCACGGTCTCGCGGAAAGACACGACGGGCTCGGAGATCTTCAGAGGAGCGCCGTTCATGAAGTCGTCCTGGAGATCCTTGAGGCAAATCTCAAGGTGCAGCTCGCCGGCACCAGCCACAATGTGCTCACCGGACTCCTCAATGCTGCACACCACGAGCGGATCGGACTTGGCAAGGCGCTTGAGGCCCTCCACCAGCTTGGGCAGGTCGGAGGGGTTCTTGGCCTCCACAGCAACACGCACGACGGGGGACACGGAGTACTTCATATCCTTCAGAGGGTAGGGGGTCTCGCCATCGTCGGTGATGGTGGCGGACTTGACAATGTACTTGTCAACGCCAACCAGGCCCACGACGTTACCGCAAGGCATATCCTCGACGGCCTCCTGGTAGCGACCCATCATCAGCACAGCACGCTGCACGGGCTTGTCGTCGTACAGGTCCTGCTTCTTGCCGTAGATGTAGTTGTTACCCATGATGCGCACCTTCTGGCCGCTGGCGACCTTACCGGAGAAGATACGGCCAAAGGCGAAGAAGCGACCGCGGTCAGCGGTCGGCACCATCTTGCTGATGTACAGCATGAGGGGCGCGTTGGGGTCGCAGTTCTTGATACCCATGAAGTACTTGTCGTCCTCGCTGGCCTCACCAGAGTACAGCATCTCAGCACGGTAGCGCTGAGCCTTCTTGGGGGAGGGCAGGTGGGACACGATCATCTGGAGCAGCGTCTCGGCGGCGGGCAGGAACTTCATCATGACAGTCTTGAGGAGCTTCTTGGGCACCTGATCGCGCTCATCAGCGGTCAGCTGGACGTTGAGGGACTTGAGCATCTTGTCGACCTTGTCCTTCTTCTCGTTCATGACGGCATCGAAGATCTGGTAGATGGGGTCCATGCAAAACTGGCAGAAGGCACGGCGGACGCGCTCGCCATCGGAGTTGGTCTCCTGCTTGATCCACTTCTTGTTCTTCGCATCGAAGAAGTTGTCACCCCACAGGCGCTCGCGCATCTTCATCTCATCCACGCCGAACTTGGACGCGTACATCTTGGCGAAGCGGGTCAGAGAGAAGGCCCAAGCCTGGAGACCGGAGCCGATGGCAACGGTACCCTTCTCGGGGGACACCTGCACGTCACCCATGGAGGGGTCGTTGTAGGTGGCAATCACCACGTTCACGTTCTGAAGCGTCTTCACGAAGCCCTGGTACGCCTCTTCGGGATCGAGCTGGAGCTCGAGGATGGCACGGTCCACCTTGTTGATGAACACGACGGGGCAAATACGCTCCGTCAGGGCCTGGCGCAGCACCGTCTCGGTCTGCACGCACACACCCTCCACACAGTCCACAACAACGAGGGCACCGTCCGTCACACGGAGGGCAGCTGTCACCTCAGAGCTGAAATCGACGTGACCGGGCGAGTCGATCAGGTTGATCAGGTAGCCGCGCTTGTCGTCGTCGAGTTCGGCGATCATCTCCTTCGGCACATCGTAGTGCAGGGAAATGGCGGTGGACTTGATGGTAATACCACGAGCAATCTCATCAGCGCGGGTATCCATCAGACGCTTGTCACCGGCATCCTCCATCTTGATAATACCAGCGGCACCAACAAGAGAGTCGGACAGAGTGGACTTACCGTGATCGACGTGGGCAATCACGGACATGTTACGGATCTGATCCTGATTGTCCATCAGCCCACGGAGCTGATCCACGGTGAAGTTGACCATGATTGGAGAGGAGGCGGGGGTACTTGGGGCTTTTCGAAAGAAGCTTCTTAAGAACTATGAAAACTTACTCTAATCAGGTTCACCAGTGCACGCGGTGAGTGGTCACGGAACAAGAAACAGTTTGGGGGGAGACACAGGGCAGGCGAGAGTGAGGGAACGCGAAGGGGCGAGAGAGAGAGACAGAGAGGACAGTGGCCAGCGAGTCACGAATTACAGGATAGTGCGGACGCGACCTGCTGGAGAAGCCATCCGGGGAGAGCAGGGGACGTGCTCTGAGCAACTCGCAGTACTGAGTAGACACGGGCACCATCATATTTGGTTGGCGTATCGCTCTCTGCATCATCATGTGGGTTTGGTGGAAAGCTTTTTTTTCTGTTTTTGTTTGGAGGGCGGCAGACAACTGGCTGCGCCACTGATCGCCAAGGACCTCAGTGCTCGTTGAATGGGCGAAGTCGGGATGGACGACAACTCGGGACATGGAAAAGAGAAAAGTGGATGTGGACAGGAAGAGGCAGACAGGGCAACAAGATATTCACACAGACACACGGACACAAGCACACACACACACACACACGCATAAACTTGTCAGCATGTCAGCGATTCCACTCGCGGATTGCGTGAGTCTGTGAGATGGTACGTCACGCTTCCGGTCTAGTATTGAGTGGGTTCTGCTTGCAGCATGTGCGCTTTCGGGTACGCCACGGCGAACACGCGGCCACGAAGGCACTCCAGAGGCACCGCACCAGCCGACCGCGAGTCAAAACTGTGGTCTTTGTTGTCACCCTCAACCCAGAGCCACATTGACGGGCTAGTGACGCGATCGATGCACGTGTCCCAGTCGTGCGCACGTGTCCCTTTGCTTAGCCACTCGTAGTACCGCGTGTCAAGGTTCTCTTCCCTACTGGGCGCGTCGTGCTCACCGTCAACGTCTGGCTGCTCGTCGTCTTCGGGGGACAAATACGCCGGTGGGAGGCTCTCTTCCGCGAAGTACTCGCTTTCCCATCTTGTCTTCTCCTCCGCGCTGGTTGTCGTCTTGATGACACGTTTGCAAACAGAGAGTGTGTCGCTTATCTTCATCACAACCACGTCGCCGGGGTGCACCAGTGGCAAATGGAGCCAAGCCTTGAATAGCAGAAGTGTGTACGGGACAAATACAATGTACTCGCCAGGACAGAGCGTCGGCAACATAGAGCGCCCCTTGACTGCACAGCACACATCTGAGTTCCACCCGATGAAGATCCCTATCAAAATGAAAGGAACGTCACCCCACCTCGACGACCGAAATCGGTTCCATGTCGCCTTCATGCCAGCTAATTCACTTTATTCAAACAATAGATACTGCCAACTTGGGTGATATCAGTTTTTCTCTTCCGCTGGTGGTTGTGCTGCGGCAACAGGCGAGAAGGAAAAAAAAAACACAGACGCACTGTATCGCCCTATAAACGTCCCCTCTCTGTGCTTTGCAGTGTGCGTGTCGATGGGTGAAGCCGCAGTCAGAATCGTGGCGAGAAGAAGGGCCGTGGACAAAAACGCAGGTGTGTGGGGCGAGAGAGCTGGTTTCGCGATTTTGGAGAGGTTGCCTCGCCCTTGTTTTCAATTGACGGCTGACAGCAGATTTTTCCATTAGGAAACGGGGAAACCGGCTGCCTTGAAGTTTCGCTAAAAACGGCAGTGACTTACAGCATAACGTGAGCGGATGGGGCCCTGTGCAGTGGGGCGTCTCACATACAATCACGCACGTGTTTATGAGAATAGAGTCAGACGCCATTCTTTTCTCCCTTCGACCGTCGTGGCATGGGCATGTCAACGGTGGTGCTGATGTTTCCACGGAGTCTGCGTGCACGCGCAGAGCATATATAGGGGGGGGTCCTTTCATCGCGTGACGGCGCTTTGGTGGGAAGGTGCAAAACCTTTCGCGCCTTCTCCTCTTCCCACCTTGGAGACTACGATAGAATGGTGGTCAGTGACGATCGACTTGCTGGCTTAAATCAACGGCTTGACCGGGCCAGGGACCTTGCGGAGCCACGTGTGTTTACCGTACTTGCGCAGCGACGCCTCGTCAGGGACGATGCGACCGCGGCAGCAGCTGGCGCCACAGAAGCAATCGAAGGGCTTCATTGTGTGGTCGCAGAAAGTCGCGTAGTCCATGGTCAAGTTATCGCCTTCCTTGATGTCTCGCGCGGCCACAACGTTGAGAGAGTGAGGGGCAGCAAAGATGCAATTGGGGTCGCAGGAGTGGTTCAGTGGCCGCCATCGGGCCGGGTCTTCTTCCCACATCGCATAGAGATGGCCGTCTGAGTCCAAAGGCCAGGCGTACTCCGTGAACGTTTTCTTTTGCTCAACGTCCCAGCATCGCTCCACGTGCGGCCGGGTGACCATCGCAAAGCTTCGGCACTCATCCGCGAATACGATCTGTCCTTCTTGAAAGTCGTGCGCGGCGACCATGCTGTACCCCATCCGTGCCTCTTCCCCTTCCATGAGGTGCATCTTGTAGCTCGGCTTCGGGTGTAGGTCCAGCGCCTGCTGGATCATGTCAGACAGCAACGTCTGCACGTGCGCCTTCGCCTGTAGTGACGGTGGTAGCTCGAAAAGTGGGCACTGCAGTGTGAAACGCACCAAGTCGTACTCATCCGTGTTGGCGCTGGTTGACGGCGCGAAGGATAAAAGGGCAGTACCACGGTAGTACAGCACATTCTTGGCGAAGTTGCGGGCAGCGGCCTCGCAACGGGTAACAGCCTCTTGAACGCGCTGCTCGCCACCTGAGGCGGCGTCCCGTGTGGCAGAGACCACCTCCTGCCCACACACAAGGACGTCGACGATGTGGTCGAGTGTCTGATGATGTTCAAAGACAATGAGCGGACCGTACTCCGCGTAGCACCTTGCCAGCGCCGACAGGACAGGCTCATCCGTTGTCGCCACCACACGGTCAAGTGAGCCCAAGCACGCGGTCATGCTGAGGATCCGTACAGGTGCAGACAGCGCGGTGGCAGCGTCAGGCATGTCTTCCTTGCGCCGTATCTCACGGTACCGGGGGAGGGAAACAGGAGCATAGCGGATCATCATGAGGAGCGTGTCGAGTGAGTAGCCCAAACAGCTAGCACGACACCCAGTGTACGGTATGTTCGCCTTCTCCAACAGCATGGCTGCGAAGGCCGCGCTCACACCACCAGCGGGGTCGTCGGTGCCAGTGCACGCGTTGATGACACAGACGTAGTTTTCCCTGTTGGCTTGGATGTGACGGATAGCGCGCTGCAGCTCATTGACATCGCGTACACACTGCATCTCCGACGAGGTGCGCAGTTCGCGCGTCACGGCCTCCACCGCAGCGGTCGGCGTGCACACTGTGTAAAGCACAACGATTTTAGTCATGTGTTCGTGCGAAGAACAAAAGTGGCGACGAATGCACTATCCTGTCCATTAGGCGAAGTGTGGGTGCGTGGGTTTGATTTTAAGGGGTGAAGGAGAGAATTGCAAGAGCGGGATCTGTGTGTGAGTGTGTGTTCACCTCCAATCACTAGGCGGTTTGACAGTCCTCAGAAGTCAGAAGGTATTGACATGTCGAGCACCACGCAGCCAATGTTTCTGGCGCGAGCGATACGTCGATGGAATCCGTGGTGCATGAGCACTCTCCTTCTCCCGGACATAACACGGTGGAACAGTCGGAATAGACTTGTCGCTGGCCAGTCAGAACAGGAACTTCACAGGCAAACGCTATTCCGGTGAGCTGCGCTTATCCAAGTGCGAGAGCAAAAGCGGTGACGGAGTGATGGCGTTATTTTTTAATTTATATTAAAGAGAGGTAGTGTGATTGCTGAGCACTTTTTTTTTCTGTTTGGGTTTCGTTCGTGTCACCGCATCCGGTTGCTGTTGCGTCGTCAGACACATCATGTCAGAGCGGTGGTGCGACAGACGAAGAGTGACGGTATCACTTTGGCGGGTCGCAGTGTCTGTTGTCATGAACACTTAGACACCGAGAATCATCCTGAAAGCGAGAAAGGCTACCCAGAGACCGATGAAAACGATGGCACCAAGCAAAACATAGAACAGCGGTCCAAGCCAGTAGTAGTAAAGCGCGTGTAAGTGTTCAAGATACCCGACGATGACCTTCCCTGTCAACTTGGACTCGCCGTAGGTGCGCGTAGAGAAGTTGAAGCCGACCTCGGCAAACTTTTTCACGTTGCACTTGACAAAAAGCTCCAAGGCGATCTTGTAGCCAATAGGATTGACCTTTGGCAAACCGCGGGTGTACACATCCTTGCGCAGCCCGAAAAAGCCGGACATGGGATCGGAGAGGGGGGTCAGGGGCCTTGCCAGAATCCGTGCTCCCCACGAAATAATGCGGCGGTGCAGCGGCCAGCTCTTGTCGATCGCAACGCCGGCGCCGTAGCGTGTACCGCACACAAACTCGCAGCCATCGGACTCCAGCGCGCGAAGCATGCGAGGGACAGATTCGGGTGGATGCTGGAGGTCAGCGTCCATCACGAGCTTGTACTCCCCTTCCGAGTGGCTCAGACCGTACAGGACCGCGCTACTTAAGCCACGCTCCGTTTCGCGCACGTGAATCCGCACGGCGAAGCCTTCCTTGGCCAGTTTCTGTACCATCTCCACAGAGCCATCACGCGAGTTGTCGTCAACAATATAGATTTCGACCTCGCCCTTACGGTACCCGTTTTCTTCCACTGCCGCCATAACGCGCCGCGTGAGCGGTTCAATATTACCGCTCTCCTTGTACGCTGGGACCACAATAGAAAATTTGGCAGGCATCTTCAGTTTTTTTTTTTTTTGTGTGTGTATGAGTGTGTGTCAGTGTATGGGTGTGTATGTGCACGTCTGCTCAGTTCAGGGTGTGGAACACAGCGATGAGGAGAGGTGGTCAGATGGACGACACTAGTCAGAGAAGCGAGAGCAAGGCTGGATGAAGTCACGCCGCGAAAGAACGAAAGAGAGAGCCGTTTTGTTGTGATGAATACGTTTTTAGTGCTTTTTTTTTTCTAGACGATAAAGAGGATAGTTGTGTCTTGTTGATGCGGTTGTGCCGTAGGGGAGGTGTATGCCAGCTCCATCTCGGCGTGTGAGGAGCGAAAAGAAGTCGGTGGAGAGATTTTGAGGGAAATATGCGCTACGATGTCGTGCGGGTAGATAAGCGTTCGTGATCACACCGCCAGAGTCCGATCGCTGCGCTCGCTCAGTAGATGTGATGCAGTCTGTGTGCACAACAGCCGCGATTGCAAGTTAAGAAGAATGGAAGGCACACGTTCAGGCACTAGCGTTTGGCGGCACGCCCTGACAAAAACATAAAGAGACAAAGGAGGAGACCTTTTTGTAGAGGTGAGTGCTCTTTTTCCTGCAAGATTGGACTTGTCATCGTGGCGAAGACATAGCATTTTCAGTCTCGAGAAAAAAAACGGGGACTTGAGGGAGAAAAGAAAAAAGACGTATAGAGGCATACGGAAACAAACAAAACGAGAAGCTTACAGTGGCTCAGTTGATTTTCAACATCTCAATCTCGAAGAGAAGCGACGCGTTGGCAGGGATGCCCCAGGCAGGAAAGCCTCGTGCGCCGTACGCGTAGTCGCCGGTCATGAGCAGCTCCGCCTTTTCGCCAACGGACATCTGCAGCATACCTTCATCCCATCCCTTGATCACCTGCCCGAGGCCAACGTTGAACGAGAATGGCTGATTGTCATCCAGTGTGGACCAGAACTTCTTCTTGCCGTCGGCCAAGTAGCCAGTGCAGTGCACGGTGATTTTGTCGCCGGCCTTGGGACGCACGCCGCTACCCTCCTTCGTCACAGTGCGGACGACACCCATGAGAAAACGGGACGCGGAGAGAATTTTCGGAACGTCAAAGAACAAAAACAAAGGACGAGGGCCTGTGACCACCCTGTTGCGAGAGCTAAAACGAATGCGGGAAAACGGGATGCTGCGACGATAATGTGCGTATTCTAGCGCCGATATTTATATTTTGAAAAAAAAAAAAGAAGCAAGTGAGTACACAAGGTCAAAAGACAGAGAGTGGAGCAAACGGCAGTTGAAAGGAAATGTGTGATGGAGAACAGGAGGGAAAGGATGAACGGATGAACGGGTGAGCAAGTGCGAGTTGCCAGGCCTGAGCCTGGTGCGCTGCAGGACCAATGCAGACACCTGGGAGTGACGCCCTTCTCCAGTTCATTGTTTCCGATATCTTTATTTTTTTCTTTCTTTCGTGACAATGGCAGCGCATCGAGCGCGCCGTTTTGATGGTGACCGCACGTTGTTGTCTCCACGTATCCATTGTGACTTCACTATGATCACACGCATCTCCCGTGACACAGCACGTGAGAGCACTCAGCGTAGGTGAGCACGCAACTTGTCACGCAGGGCCTCTACCTCGGCCTCCAGCTGTCTTACCTTGACCTGCAAACGTTGGGATCGGCCCTCTTCCATGAGCAGCTGTTTTCGCGACTCCTCCACACGCTGCGAGAGGAGCGCTGCGCGTCGGTTGGCATCTTTTTGAGTCACGTGTGCAGTCTGACGCGCGGACGCTAATTCATCTTTGAGAGCCTGCGTCGCATCTTGCTGGCGTTGGCACTTGTGCTGCAAGCCTCGGTTTTCGGCTTCCACTGATTGAAGCTTCTGGGACACGGAGAGCTGTCCAGGTACAGTGACCGCCGTGCCGTTGCGGATCGCCGCCAGAAGCAGGTGGCAGTCCTGATAGGAACAGCTAAAGTGCGCAGACAGATGCGGCACGGCGGCACGAAGCTCGCACAGCAACCGCTCCGTGTCGGCGCGCAGTGCGTTGGGTTGTGTGCTGTGTGACACGCGCGACGATGCCACGCCACCCGAATCGTTTTCCACGGCGTCGTCCGACGACGTAGGTGTGAGGGGCTGCTTCATCATTCTGAGTTCCTCCTCTAGGGCGGTCATCCTTCTCATTTGCTGCTCAGCGAGCGTGAGCGGAGGTACCGCAGTCGTGGGGATATCAGGTAGGTTGTCATCGTCGTCGCTTGCACCGTTGTGAAACATTCTCCGCCGACTACGGTAAAAAGAAATCAAAGCAGGCGGAGCAATAGTAATAATAAAAAAACGCTTCGCTTGGTGCGTCAGTTGATACTCTCTCACCGGCAACCCTGAGAATACGGGGAGTGGTGGATTGCGAGTAAAGCACACGGGAGGAAAGGGGTCAGACGCCGATGGAAGGATAGATGAGTGGGATGCGACGAGAACCGTGCTTTCGGTGATTGTGGTATCATGACGGGTCGACGAGCATGCGAAAACGACGAAGCCAGAAGGTGCGCGTGCTGAGGTCGTTCAGAGCGCGCTCTCGCGTGAGACCTCGACGCAGGGATGGCGCAGAAGGAGGAGCCACAAGACGTGGTACAGGATAATCACACGTAGCGCCGTCCCTCCCCGTCCGCCCGGTGCGATGCGGCCAAAGAAAAAGAAAAAACGCGCACCGCCGAGCCCAAGTGGAAGTGAAGTGACGCAGGGGCTTTTGAACCAGGATCAGCGCCCCGTCCCTCCAAGGACCATACCTCGCATTGGCTGCTGGCAGCGGTTGAGCTCTGACTTCCCCTTTCACAATTTTCCTCTTTTTCTCCCCTTTGATTCACTGAGTTTACTGTTATCGAGAACCATTAGCTTAATTCACCATGCAGTGCGCACCAACACTTGATCAACTGAGCATACAACCAAGAAGAAAAAGAGAGAGAAAAAGAAACAAGTCAAAAACTCTTATTCAGCCATACGACAACTATTTCGCTCACCTGGAGTAGGATGCACGCGCTCACCTCACCTCGGCCGTAACCGCGAACGTACGCGTTCGCGGCATCAGCAAAGCGGGCATCATTGCGGAGATGGGAAGACCAACAAAAAGAAGAAAAAACGGAGAGCGGACTTTACACGGGGCAGGACCCACAAGCTGCTGCCAGTCGCGCGCCTCGACCGCTGCACACGGCGTCATGGTGCCAGAATCTGTGAGCAAACTGGACACGCGCCTGCGTCGCTAGCTGTGGAGGACCACGCTTAGCTGACGTTGCGATCCATGAGGCCGCCGCCAGCCATGGGCTTCTTGAGACCAGGACGAGGTGCGCCGGTGCTGTTCGCGTTGTTGTTGCCACCGGTGGTATTTGGCCTGCGCGGTACACCGCCAGTCACGGGCTTACCGCCCTGGTTCTTGCGGCGCTGTTGGAAGCGCTGACCATCACGGCCGTTGTTCTGCTTGTTCTGCTGATCCCGCGCCTGGTTAGCCTCCTCGTGGCGAAGAGCGGCCTCGTGCTTCTGCTCTTCGCGTTGCACATTTTTGATACGCGCGAGAAGCTTAGATTCCATGCTGTTGGGGTTCGTGCACGCGATGACATCAACGTTGTCGTCGGTGATGATGCAGTCGTACTGCGCGCTCATGCGATACTCGCCGGTGAGTAGGTCTGCCGACTTGCCGTCGTGGACCAGCTGACGAGAACGCATCTTCAGTGCAAGCAGTGGCGCGTAGCCGTCATCAGTGTCCAGCAGCGTCTCAAGAAGGCCGAGCTTGGCGTTCTGGTACACACCGAAGTAGCCACGCAGGCGGATCACGTCCTGCTGCTGCTGCACGGCGCGACGGAACATGCGCGTTTGCAGCTCCTTTCCCTCGGTGCCCTTGACCACGGAGGAGGAGTTCGGCACCGTGATGAACTTCGGGCTGCAGCGGTCAAACACCTCGCGGAAGCGCTCCTCATCACCATTACGCAGCGTCTCTTTTTCATCCTCGAAGTTGTCCTTGCGGCGCTGGTCACCTGGAAGAGTCACATTGCCGATGAACATGCCACCCAGCACACACGAGCAGACGTAGAGCGTCGCCGCATCGCGCTGCACGCGTTCAGAGAATTTACGCCCGCTTGCCTTGGCGTTCGTGCAGCGGCGAAAGGCCCGGCTGGCATCCTCAAAGCGGTGGATCATGAGGTAGCTAAAGCCAATGTGAAAAAAGAGGGAAATGTTCGCGGGTGCGATCTTCTGTAGGACGCTGGAGCCGTTGCCGTACACGTCAAGGCATTGGACGTCCGTGAGCGCGGCGTAGTAGTCGCCAAGAAGCACGTTCAGCTTCACCTTGGTGATAGCGGCGAAGAAGCCGCTAAGCGCACTCCCGTTCGACTCCCTCGCGACCTCGTCCATGCGCTGCGCTGTCTTTGCGATCTCCTGGATACCCGACTGCTCAATCACGCTGTCCAGCGCCGCCAGGGTCGCCGCGACGGACCACTCCTCCTTCGTGACAAAGTGTCGCGCGTACACCGTAGAGAGCTGGAAGGCGAACTCATCGAAAATGTCCCATAGCATCCAGTTGGGTAGCTGCACATCGCCGCTCGACGTCAGCTGAAAAAGGCACTTAAAGTTGGCCCACGCGTGGCTCGCGTCCGTGGCCTTGATCAGACGGCTATCGGTAAACAGGTGCTTGTGGAACAGGAACTTGTACAGCTCCTGGGCCGTCTTGGAGCGCAGTTGGCGCGTCACCTGAGGTAAGAAAGGGGACGGCCACGGACGCACTTGACCAGGACCCACCACGTACAGCTCCTTCGTCAGCGTGTCGAAGCGATCCTCGTAGAGCTCGTTCAGGGCACCCGTGCTGCCCTTCTCCACAGCCTGGTTCAGCTTGGAGAGAAAGTCTTCGACTTCCAGGGGCACATCGGTGTCGATATCAGGGTTCGTTGCCATTGGTCCACGTCCACGACTGCTCAGATGAATCGCGTGTGAGTTGCGTGAGGTGCGCAGGGTGTGAAGGAGGGCTTGCTGTTGAAGCGGGTACTGCTCAGTGTTTATGAAGCTGCATACGTGTGTGTGTGTGTGTGTATGTGGACATGCAAAGGACGAAACGAAAAGAAGGGAACGCGAGAGTCGGGTAGAGCGTAATGAATGGAGAGTGTGCAAACAGTTTAGTGTCCGACGGGGGAACTGACGGAACAAAGACACTGTGGTGGGGCACTAGTACATCGCGTAGACCTACTTGAAGCTTCGATGTCGCTATCTTCACATTATTTGCGCTTCTTTGTCAGTATCTTCTGTGCGCGTGCATGGGTGCCCAAGCGTGGCACAGTGGTACAGTCTCGTTGACGTTTCTCAATTTCCTGGACGGGCATGTGCAGAAACGCTCTGCACTCTGGTGAATCGGGGAAAACACGGACCACGCCCGGCGCACGTCGCACCACGGCTGCCGCGGATGTGGTGCGAAAGCAAAGCAAGGAAGAAAACAATTTGAAAAAAAAAAGCGTTTTCTGAAAGACGAAATAGAAAAAAAAAAAAGAGGGAGGAGAAAACAGGATAGCTAGTCTTTTGTGTGTTTCTGCGCACGTGTGTGTGGAAGGGATAGAGGGAAACTGCGGCCCGCAGCAGTGTCTACGTGTGAGGAAGGAGGGGGAACAAAACAAGACGCAAAAGAAGAAGAAGAGTTCGCATGAGTGCACTGAGGAGAGAGAGAAGCGCCGCAACGAGTCGTGGCATTCAAGTGCGTCACGCGTGCTCTCCCTCACCCGCATCGCAGTCCCAGCGTAGCGTCATCTCTTTCACACATGCAGATTGGGGGGTGCCTCGTTACAGCTTGGATGGCATGAGAGGATACAGCTGCTTGTACAAGTTGGCGAACACCTCGCGGCGCTTCGCGTACTCGGCATGCTTCGCCATGTCTGGCTTGTGGGAGCTCTTCAGCTCCAGAGGGGGCAGAAGCTCCTCGAGTGGGCGTTTCTCCACAGCGATCTGAGCCAGACGGCAGGCACCAAGGGCGGGACCGACTTCAGCGCCAACGCAGTAGTCCAGCGGGAGGCCACTCACATCGGCCAGCATCTGACGCCAGAAAGGGCTGCGTGTGCCACCGCCAATGAGGGCGATGCTGGAGGGCTTCACGTTGCAGCGGTGCACGGCATCCATGCCCTGGGCCAAGGCAAAGCTCACGCCCTCCAGTACCGCACGGGCCAGGTCGCGCCGGCGGTGGTGGCTGGTGAGGCCAAAGAACACACCCTTGGCATTGGCGTTGTTGTGCGGCGTGCGCTCACCCGCCAAGTACGGCAAAAAATAAACGGGACGCTCGTCAAATCCGCGCGCCTGTTCGGCCTCCTTGACGAGTGCGCCAACGGAGTCGAACCCCATGAGCTTCGCACCCCAGTCCAGGCACACGGCGCAGCTCAAGATGACGGACATGAGATGCCATCGGTCAGGCAAAGCGTGGCAGAAGCTGTGTACCGCCTCCTTCGTGTTGTAGTGGAAACCGTCAGAGACAATAAAGTAAACGCCAGAGGTGCCCAGCGAAAGCATCGCCTGTCCCGGCTTGAAGAGACCACACCCCACGGCACCAGCCTCGTTGTCACCACCACCACCGACCACAGGGATATTGCCCATGCCCCACTTCTGCGCAACTGCGGCGGTCAAGTGACCGGTGACCTCCGAGCCTTCATACAGCTTGGGCATGTGGGCCCGGGTCAGGCCAGTCGCCTTGAGGATCTCATCACACCAGTCACGCTTCTCTGTGTTCATCCACATGGTGCCAGACGAGTCAGACATTTCAGAGGCGAAGTCGCCCGTCATCAGAAATCGCACGTAGTCCTTTGGGAGCAGGACCTTGTCTACCTTGGCGAATATCTCAGGCTCGTGCTTCTTGACCCAGAGCAGCTTTCCGGCAGTGAAGCCGGGCATCATGAGATTTCCGGTGATTTTGCGCGAGTTCGGCACCATCCGCTCCAACTCCTCGCACTCGCGAGCACAGCGACCGTCGCACCAGAGGATGCACGGGCGGAGAACCTTGTGGTTTTTATCAAGCAGGGTGGCACCATGCATCTGGCCAGACAACCCAATAGCGCGTACCTGGCTGAGGTCGTGTTTCTTTTTGAGCTCAGCCATGGCGTTGTTTGTGGCAGTCCACCACGAATCGGGGTCCTGCTCATTCCAGAGGGGATGGGGGCTCTCCACGGTGAGCGGCGACGAAGCAGAGTCGACAATCTTACCGTCGGTAGACATCAGCGCCACCTTGACGCCAGATGTACCGAGGTCAATGCCAGCGTACATTGTTCGAAGGGGAAAAGAGAATGTGTAGCTTTGGTAAGTTGGTGAACGGCTGCTGGTCGTGCCGAGGATGCCCGTATGCTGTGAGGGGGGGGAGAGATTGCTTGTGCTACGCGTTTTAATTGTTTGCTGGCGTTGACTTCGTTCTTGTTTTTCTGTCAACGCTTTTTTTTGTTGGTTCAGTGCGTTTTGGGGGTGTCGTTCTTGTCCTCGATAGGAGTTGATCGGCTCGATGCGGTGATGTCGACGCTGCCAGGGGCCATCAAAGCGAGTGTGTGCATGTATTCACATGAGAAACAGAAGTACAGCGAGGCACAATCATGCATAGAAGGGCCGGAGAGTGTGTGGAATAGAACAAGAGTGTTGAGCAGTTGATGAGTGGATATAAGCGCGGCAATGCGTCAATACCGAGGAGAGGGGAAGACACACAAGATGACGTGGCGACACGTGGGTATATGCACGTTAAAGCGGGGGGGGGAGGGGTAGGAGAGGCGAACAAACACTTGTCACAGGTCCGTCGAAACCTGTTCGATGTGGTTGAGCTTGGGTCTTGCTTGCTTTCTTTTTTTTTTTCTTGGCGGAGGTATGGGGGCAGGGCGATGAGTGTGCACACAACCGCCGCGTAGAGCGTACAAAATCGAAGGAGTAAACGCAATGGCACGAGGTGTGAACGTCTGACTACTCACATGGTCTTGTAAGTCTGGCGGAGAATGTCAATGACACGCTCGACCACGTCCACTGATCCCACGAGCAATCCCTCCGTCACAGCCGTCGTATCCATGTCAAGACGTTTCTCGGACGCCAAGAAAGAGAGACACTGGCCAATGTTGAATCGCTTCGCTGCCGCTTTTGTGGTCGCACGCACGCGGTCCAGAGCTGGGCACCGTCTACGCTCAAGTCGAGAGAGCAGGCGCGAAAGCAGCACGCCGTCGGAGAACGCGTAGCACGGCTCACGCCAAGGATGGGTGCGCAACTCTGCGAACGAGAAGCTGCCGTCCTCTGCAACGTACTGCGTGTCAGAGCCGAGTGTGCGGACGAGCCAGTGCTGCCTGTCTGTGATCGCGCGGTCAGCGGCGCGGTCAGCTGAATTGCTGACCGGCGCCGGACTCACTCGGTCAGTGGCGTTCGCTCGTGACGGCGGCGAAGTGGTGGGACCGGCACCCGCCGCCGTGGAAGACTCTCGTGTCGTGGCATCACGCTCCTGCACTGGGGATTGGCGCATCAGTGGTGGCCCACCCGTCCCACACTCACACAAACGTGCGCGCTCTACAACCGACAGCAGCAGCGCAACGATACCTGCACGGTAACCTCGGAAGATCATCTCCGCAGCGGAGGTATCGTGAAGTGCGCTGGGCTCAGTGTACAGCCGCTCAAAGCGTGCAAGGGCCCACATGATGTTCGCCAAACAGCTTCGCCTTGTTCGCGGATTGGCGGAAACGGATGTGTTCATCGGTCGCACCTCCACCAAGAGCGCATCAGGAACACATCGCTTGGCAAGCGCCACCAGCGCCACGCCGTTACAAAGGTAGGGGAATACGGAGGGGATATAGAGCGCCGCCGGCTCTGTTGTGCGTGGTACAAATGAGCGACTGCTCTGACTCGACAAGAACGGGGCTGCGATAGGATTGGGTACAACACAGTCGTCCCCCGGCAGTTCGTGCGCTGCCGGGTCAGGAAGTACACCGTACGTGAAGAGCGCGCTGCAAAGCGCACGTTCGGCTTCCCACAGTGCAGCGCCTCTCAGGACGCCACCAGCTGGAGATGTGGGCGCTATCTTGTCACCGACGTCCACGGGCACCTGGGTCGTCAGTGTCGACACGTGATACGGTAGCTCTTCGGGTGGGGGCATATGATGCGCGATCAGGTACACGAGAAGAGACAGCATCGGTCGTGGATCACGGTGCAGTAAACAGACTTTCGCAGATAGCGCCGACAACAGCGCATCTGGTACAAGGTGCGTGGGGTCGTCACCCGAGCGTTGTGGGGAGAGGAGGTGCCGAAGGCAGGCGTAGTTGCGCTCGGCGTCCGGCATGGTTCGCACACGAAGAGTCGGGGGAACGATTGGAGAGCCAACGTATGGCTGTGACTGTGTGTCCAAGATGCACAACGTCAGCCGCACCGCAGCGCTCGCGTTGTAGATCGGATCGTGCAGTCGCTCATCGTTCGGGTCGTCCGGTGGCGAGGCGCCCAGGATATTCATGCGACGCAAATAATCGCGGACAGCAAGCTCCTGCTCTTGCACTGCCGCTAAAGCTGCATCAGACAAGGACACCACCTCGTTGCGCGACGCGTCCACTGTGTGCGGGGATGCCTGAGCACGCGGTACGCCATGTCTCGAGGGTGCGATCCAGGTATGTGTATGGTCAGATGATGGTCCATCCAGCTGTTCTGTAGTGAAAACAACCCGGACGGGCCGGCTCGATGGCGGCTTGAGTGCCACACGTGCAGAGCTCGCTCCCTGTGCCGGCACCGAGAGCGATGAAACCTGTGTGGAGGCGTTCCACACGGGCCTCTCGTCCTCGTCGACGTGGTGCGAAGCGGCGGCACGCGCATAGCGAGGCAGGAGCGTACTGGGCAGAGCAACTGTGAGCCGATCGACAGGGGCGGTAGCGACAGGGAAGAACGTTGTACCGCCGAAGGTTTGTGAAGGCTGCCACATCGCCGGCGCGCGCGCTGTAGCAGTGAGATGGTGCCTCTCGGTGTACACCTTGTGCATAGACTCGTTTACTTGACGCTCGGCGGAGTCCGCCATCTGAGCGCTGTGCAGACGACGACGTGCGTCTTCCACTGTTTTGAAGACATCATCGACCAAGTCGGGGTTGAGAGGATGCAATGGCACATCGTTCGTCAGCTCTATGGGAGACGACCGCGACATTGGTTCGTCTCGGAAACCCCACAAAGAGATGACCTGGCTGAGAGTGTAGCCCGTGCGTGTGTAGGAACGTGTGCTGCGTTGTCTATGGTGTGCTAGTGGCAGCACGACGCAGACTGTCTACCTTACGTGTCGGCTCTATGCTTCACCAGGTTTATGTATGATGAACGACGGTGTGTCAACGCGTTTGCGAGCACAACAACAACAAAAAAAAACGTTGTCCCTCTAGACGGGCTCTCCGCTGCCGCTCATCACAATAGCCGCGAATAATTACGGCGATAGGAATGCACAACAGAAGAGCTGATTGAGGGGAAAAGAGGGGGTTGTGCCGAAAAAAAAAAAGGAGTGGATCGGATGCAGTAGAGAAAAAAAAATGGCACGGAAGGCGAGGCGAGGCGGTATAGATGTCAGAAATGATCGGGGAAACGGAACCAAGCAGCCTGACAACGACACGCGGCTTCTTGATGGGGGTGTCGTAGTACGTAGCGGAGAACGAGCGTTGGCTGGGCCCCGTTGTCTGACAAACGCGGCAGCTCTACGAACGTAAATTGTACGAATCAAGGAGAGGTGGCGTGGTGACCCCTCTCACGTTTTTTTTCCCCAAATTGTGCGTAGTTGTTTGTGGATGTATGTATGTACGAACGTGTGTGTGTGTACGGCTGTTTCAAAGGGGCAGGCAACAGACGTTTTTCCTCTACTCACTCTTCATCATCGGCTCGGTGCAATGGTGAGGTCTCTTCTCTGGTCTTCTTGGTCGCGCGCCCAGCGGCTGATGCGTTGCCAGTGCTAGATTGAGATCCCACTTCGTCGTCGGAGTCTTCCTCACTACTGTGTGAGCAGGAGCACGTATTATCGAAGTTGTAGTCAAACTGAGTGCCATTCTCTTCAGAGTCAAGGCCGATCTCATTAATATTGATTCTGTCTCTGCGCACGAGCCCGCACTTGTCACACAGCATGCTCGTCTTGTCGTAGGTGGTCTTCTCACGTGCGCGCTTGCGAACCAGCGCCGCCTGTTCGCGCTTCTGTTGGCGGGAGAGGATCTCCGTCTCGGTCATCACAGCCAAATCTTCCGGAAGTATCCCAAGTGCCTTGATTTCACCATTCAAATTGGCGATGTTGGCACCTAAGCACAGAAGCTGGTCTGTGAACGACTCGCCCTTGCCAAACTTTTGGCGCATCGCCTCCAACACTTTGAGTGCATACGCGCGTGCCTCCTCAGGATGGCTCTTGAAGTCCGTGAGGCGCACGAGCTTAGCCGCGAAGAACTTCACCTGTTTTTCGCTGACTCCACTTGACATCACGTCACACAGCAAGAGTCACCCTACTTTGAGATAGGCAGAAGACCACATGGACAGCACGGAGCAAGGGGAAACATAAGGCGTGTAAGATGAGGTGAGCGGAAGAGAGGGCGAAGGAGTGAAAATGGATTTAATCATTTCAGCTGCGTGTGTGTGTGTGTGTGTGTGTGCGTAAGGCTGACGGACAGGACGTGCCACTCCGAGCGTGTACGCCCTTCTATGACCTTGCCTTGCTTCGGCGCATCCATAGAGAGAGATTTGTCGGTTTTGTTTTGTTTTACACTGCGTTCGCGGTCGGTGCTACAACAAAGCTTGTTTTGCCACTAAAGCAAGCCACTGAGGCCAAGGAGGCGCTGTCACGATAAGTAGGAAAAAAAAAGGGAATCGATGAATTGGTACATCGCAAAGCTTATATGAAGCGACACGTAGAGCGAAGGATGAAACCAAAAACAGAGGCAGATGTGTGCGAGGTTCTCGAGCCTACGGCTGCTGGCATCTGTCATCTGTGCTGATCCCCTCTCTCCCCCCCCCCACATCAACATGGGGACTCGGTCACAGGTGGGCGTGCCACCACGTTGGTGCATTGAAGCAGGCTGCTCGCCTTTGCCACGGGTTCATTCGGGTGCTCAAGCTCGATCTGCGTCGCAACGCGCGCCAGGATCTCGCACAGCATGAGAGCCGTGAGACCCCACACCAGCTCCCCAGGGTAGTCGCTCACCCGCAAAGGATCCTTGCCTCCGTCACTGTCAAGCCTTTCAAGGCCCGAAGACGCCTTCACCGCAGGAGAGACGGTGCTCTGCGATGGGCTGGTAAAAAAGCAGGGGAAATGAAGGAGATGATTATTTGCCGCCTTTGACATGCGTGCGGCACAGCAGTGGGTCTCTGCGCTCCGCGTCAACAAGTTCGACAAATGCAGGTAGTGGATCGAGTCGACCTCGGCCGGGCTCGCGCACTGTGGGTGCACGGGCTGGTCAGCAACAGCCACCACTGCCACTACGCCGCTGCTGCTAAGACTCTGAATCGGCTGCAGAGACCCAACAACGGTGTACTCTTCTGGTTGTACTGCTGTTTCCTCCAAGGCCTCACGTTGCGCCGCTTCCGCTGGGCTTTCGCCTTTTTCAATGTGACCACCAGGGAAGCTCATCTCACCTGTGTGGTGCCGTAACTGCAGTGAGCGTTTCGTCACCGTAATGCACATGTCCTGAAACTCAGACTCTGTCGCAGTCGGTGACAGGAGTACCAGTACGCCGTTGTGTACGGGGAGTACACTGCGTGCAGACATGCGCTGAGGCAGGACCGAGTATTGACGGCCAGCGGTGGAAAGGTAGAAGTGATCAGGGTAGATAATCTGACGCTGCGGTATCTGCAGAGCGTGCTGCAGCAGGCGAGTCCATTCTCGTGTCGACCTCGGGAGAAGCGAGGCGAGCGGCTGCATGCGTAGGTCTCACTGCAACCGTACCAAGCCGGTCAGGGGCGCTACTCGCTACGTATGTACGTCACTCTCTTGTTGGTCTTTTTGTTCCCGTCGGAGAAGCTGGTCGCCAGTTCGGGCAACGGAGAGTGAGACGTGTCCAGAAGGGAAGGTGAAGGGAACAGGTGAGCGGAGCCGTCGATCATTTGGTTTGGTGAATGCGTCTTCGTGTGCATGTTTCCCGACCGCAGCGAGTCGTCGTCACTCGTCTGCACATATATCCGTTCGCACTAGCCACTGCCATGGTTAAGATCGTGAAGGGGACAGCAGGGGGGCGGCAACAAAGAGCGTGCCTTCCTACACGTGCGAGAACGCGTGTGTTGGTCGACTGCGCCGCTTCCGCATATCGACGTTCCTTCGTGTGTTGCGGTCTCCATCATGCACAGCATCCAAGACGGGGGTTCCGGGGAGCGAAGGTGGTATGGCAGCAGAGATGGGGGTTGGAAAGATCGGAGGAAACAGAAAAGGCGAGACAAGATGCAGACACGCTGGGGCGCGCGATTCCCAGACCAAACGGGACACGGTGACGCGCGCAAGCCTGGCCACGCGGAGCTGTCTGCGTACGGTACGCGAGAAGAAAGCCCCTTGGATACGGAGAAATTCGAACGGCGCGACAGGCCTCAAGGGCGGCGCACGTCCAAGACGGTACGACGCGGTTTACCCACCAAACTTGACGCCTTGGTAGGGCTGAGTGTCTGCACCATCCATATTAAAAAGGGTAATTTTGAATGGCTGCAACACGGACACCGGTCTGTTGTTGAGCGCCTCCAGAAAGGAACGGATCGCCTGCTCTTCGGTGAGCTCCCCACAGTCGCGAACGGCAATGCTGGCGGCCGATGAGCGCTTCAAGTGCTTGATCGGGTTTTGATTGTACTGAAGGCACTTCGACTCGGCAAGCTCGTCGAATGTCATGACGGCACCCTTCTTCGCCAACATGGCCGTGGTGGTGCCCTGCCCCATTTCAAGAATCCAGGAGAGAAGAGACTGCTCAATGTCGCGGAGACCACCCTCAATTGGCGCAACAAGAATACAGAAATCATCCGGTCCGTTGTCCGCAAGCACAACGGCGTGGTTGGGATGCAGCGCGACCACACCCTCCAGAATAGCGCGGGCGTCATCGGATGCCATGCGACGCTGAATCGCGCTGTTGTTGAAAATGTCGCTGTCGACACGATACACGCGCAGAACAGCACTGACACCGTCACGTGAGTGGGAAGCGTGGTGGGTGGCGTGGTCAAGGATGAGCTTCGCCCACAGCGTGCGTTGCCGCTCGCGCGTCGCGGCGGCAGGCTGCAGCGTAAAAAACGGCGGCAATTGATAAAAACTCCAGTGATCAGCGGACATTATCCTCGTGCTCTACCGTTTGGTGTGTGTTTGTGTGTGAGGTATTCGGGTTTGATTTCCTTCCCAGGATGTGATTCACTCGCCAGCGAGATCCACGAGAATGGCTCTTTCGGGATAAGTGCGGTCTCAGAGCGACGAGGGCTAGAGGAAAAGCACCCAGCGAGGGGCGATGCGGAAAAGAAAGAAGACAGCAAGAGGGGCGCGAGAGACCGCGAACGAAAAGTCAACACACACTCTCTCAGCTCCTGTACGGATGCAGGACTACCTGAGGAACCAAACGCGAAGCCGCCACAAAGAGGGGAAAAAAAGGTGAAAAGGGAAAAGGATGGGCAGAGAGAGAGAACGTGAGAGGTGATCGAACGCGCCGTATGAAGGGAGCAGGTGGGACACACAGGCCGTACGCGCCTTGCCAGCGTGCACGATGGGAGTTGCGCTGCTCGTGACAGTCCGCACCGACATAAGGCTCGCAACGCAGTCGCGGACAGCAGAAGCGCGCGGGCTGGCCATTTGAGTATCGGTGCTCGCACCGAGCAGTACTCGGACACGCGTACAGTCTGGCAAGCAAACAAATAAATAAAAAAGAGCCGGGGGATACACCAGAGCGGGGTGCGTGCCCCTTTCCGGGTCGGCTGCAAAACGTAGAAGGCAGCATACCGAAGATGAGGGGGCGCGTGTGTCCGCTCCTCCACCATGTAGTGTTGAGAAGCGAGCCTTCTCTGTTGTTGGTATTGCTGTCATCGTCTATTGGTGGTAGTGACTGAGTACGCACGAGAGGAGAAAACAACAACAAAAAAAAATACCAATAATAGGATGCATCTTCTGCGAGGCAGTTCCACAAGCCTCTCTCCTGACTCTCACACACACCTGTGTGTCCAAAGAAAAAAGAGGGCTGGGAAGAATGAAAAAGAGAGAGAGAAACAGACAGTCAGTCGATACACAAAGGCGCTGTGCGAGTATGTTTACCAGTACTTCTGTGTGCTCGAATAGAGTACTTTTTCTTTTCGTTTGTCTATCCACCAGCACCATTTCGATGCTTCGACGCAATCAGCTCACCGACTCGACCTTCTCCACACCGTTGGCGGTCACCGCCTTCACAAAAAAGAAGGAGTTGCTCACCACCAGGCGCCTCTTGACTTCATCACAGCACTTCTGCATCAGCTCGAGGCCTTCCTGTTGAGTGAGGTCTGGGCGCCAGCAGCGATCTAGAAGCGCCGTCACAAACGAGCCGCCATATCCGTGGCACGCGTAAGGGACAGCTTGGAGGGTGCCGAGGTAGTCCATGTAGTACAGGCGGGGCCCGCTCTCGCCGTCGTCCTCGTCCGAGGCTGGTAAGTCGTAACCAGCGAAGAGGCAGTTCACTTGGTACGCACCTTCACGGCTACGAAGCGCGGAGGCGAGCTCGTTGCGCATGAAGTTGGCCGTGGCGTGGCACGTGCTGCGGCGCCCGTGCTGACGCAAGCGGTTAAGCGCGAGGTTGCATTTCATGTATTCGGTGAAGTTCACACGAGGTCCATTTTCGCCAATGCACGCCACCACTTGGTGAGTGTCGAGCTGGGTAATCTTGTCCTCCTTGTCCGTGATTTTAATATAGTAAAAGGCGTTGGTGCCCGCTGCTGCGACGAGAACGTAGTCGTTGCAGCGGAATGCGATGGCGGTATCAGACATGATCACTCGATTAATGTGTGCAGATAGGGGAAGAGGGGAGATGATAAAAGGGAGGGTACCCGCGAGGTCATGGGGGAGCACAGTTTGGCGTGCGCCGAGCAAAGGACGTGGTGACACCGGTGAGTGAACGGGAAGAGAAAAGGACGAGGGAGAAGGGAGAAGGTGTGAAGAGCGCGCGCGCACAATCGGAGAGGGGAGTGGCAAACGAAATGATGGCAGAACGCTGCGCCATGGGCGTGCGCTAGCGACTCGGATTATTGTGCACACCGGACCAAAGGCTTCTTAACGATGCCTCTTTTCCATGGTGGCCAACGGTGCGCGAGAGAGGTAGGCTGAGGGGGGGGGACATGAAAAGAACAGCACAGACGTACTAGCAAATGCGTGTGAGTGTTCTTCTGTGTGTTCGCTATTGGCACTTTTTACGGGCCGCGTCGGTAATTGTATCACTTTTTTTTTCTTTTTTTTTCTTTGTGGATGACAGCTCATTTCCGTGGTGTGTGTAAGTGGGGGCTGTAGCTGTGTGTTTGCGAGTACATTCGATCTATGTGCTTTGTATGGTTTCACAGCACGCGCCGCACCTCTCTGTCTTTAGTGACAGCGCGGAGCGCGGGATGTGTACAAGTGCGTGGAGATGGCTACACAGCCGGGTGCTGGTGGGAAAAGGACGGAGACAGAGCAAAGTCGATGGCGAGCGGGTGAGTTACGGCGCAAAACAAGCCGCATGCACCTGAAGACTCCTCGCAGAAGCACTAGCGACCACCACGCGTGCGCTCGACCCTTTCGAACAAGGCCTGCTCTTGTCTAGTCGTCTCGCCAGCTGACCGTCACCGGTGCGATGCGTACAAAAAACCGGTGTTCTTTACGACTTGGACTCGCGACGTTTGAGGCGCTCGCGACGGCGCTCCTCCCTTTCCAAAGCGGCCCTGCACGGTCGGAAGGTTTTGCGGTGCACCGGGCAAAGCCCATGACGCCTCACAAGCCGCATGTGTTGCTCCACAGGATAGCCTTTGTTCTCAGCAAAGTGGTACTCAGGGTAGAGTTGGTCCAGTGAGGTCATGATCTCATCGCGACTCACCTTGGCAAGGCAAGACGCCGCGGCAATGGACAAACTACGTTTGTCGCCTTCAATGATGGGCTGCACCTCTCCGCCCACAGCCGCATCGGTGAAAAAAGTGTAGCTCGCATCTGGTACGGCGTGACCGTCGACAAGCACCAAAGGTGGCTGCACGGGTTCAAAATCGAAATAATCCGCGGCGCCTTTCATGAGATCCAAGTGCAGGGGCATCTTGTAGCGTTTCTCGTGGTCGTGGTTGGCGGCGGTGCAGAACCGCGTAAAAAGATACTGGGCAATGCTGGAGCCCTTCGGTCGCGGTGCCTTATCCAGTGAAAACCTGGCGTCATTCATCATGTGCCATACCGAAAGTGCGGAACGGTGCATCGACTGCATAGAGGCTGCGTAGATGTTCGTGTGATCAATGTACGCGTGATTCGCAATCGCGATCGACCAAAAGTACAGATAATTACCGGCAGGGTTGTAGCCGTGGTACGAAATCAAGTACGGAGTGCGTGTGTGGGACAGTCTTCTAAATGACGTCGCCGCCAGTTTGGCATGCGAAGGGTTGCGCTTCATGGTATGCGACACATGTGCCGGAGTGCTCTCGTCTCCGCAATGGTGCACCTGAAACTGTTTGTGTCGCGTGACGTCGGCAAAGGACGCGTGTCCCGTCACCATGCCAAAGACGACGTTGCGCTGCGCCTCCGAGACCGATTTGCTGTCGAAGATTTGGAACTGCTCCTGGGTCTCGTACAGCTGCTCAAAGTCATTGTTGAAGCTAGACATGGGTAGGCGCGCGACGGCGGCGCCAACGACGGGACCGGCAAGTGGTCCACGCCCTGCTTCGTCGCAGCCAATCGTAATGGCAGTCTCCTTGATGCTACGCCGCACAGTGACGCCGTGTTTCTTCATCGCCGCGACTGCTGCGTCGCGCTCTTTCTGGAGGCGGCGTCGCACTGCTGGCGAAAGCTCTTGATCACTGAGAGACGGCAGCTGACGTCCTGAGACGTGCGTTTTGGGCAGAAGCCCATCGCGGAACAGTTGGTACCCGACGAGATCGAGGGTGCCATCTAGGGTGGACTCACCGTCCTGGGTCTTTTTATGACCGACCTCAATATTTCGTAGGGCATTCCACGTAGGGGGCGGACGATAAGGTGAGTAAAAGAACTGCTGCTTTTGAGACAGTGCCCGGCTGTGACACAAGGAACCTGGTCGTGACATTGAACATCTACGGGCAGTGTGGCTTATGTAACTAGTTTGCGAGTTCCTCATGGTTTCTCTCTCACACTCTTTTTTTTTTCTTTTTCTTTTTCTAGGCGGAACACAGCGACTCGCGTGGCAGGCTGAGCAGGCAAAGGCAGAGTGAGTGGTAGATCGAGGAGACACAGAGAGTCGTACGGCGCGCGGTTCCTATGGCGGCAGGGTGGACACACCCAGACCGTGTGCGTCTGTGTGTACGAACGTGCAGCGATGGAACCTGGAACGCGCGGCGTATGCGAAGGATTAACGCCTAGGAGGGCTGCTCTACTGCGTCAACAAGATCTGCGATGACAACGAGATGTGCGCGAAATAGTGTCCAGGAAAAAAAAAAAAGAGATGAAGAGGAAAGAGGGGAGTTAGAGTGAGTGCATACGGAGAGCAGGGACTCTCTGGACACGGTGTACAGTGCGAATGGTTGAGCAAGGGTGGACACTGCACTCCTCAAGCATGCGTCAGTGTGTGTTTGTGTGTGTGTGTGTTAAGCAACGGACAATGCCTCATTGAGCGCCACGCCGATAGTGAACTTGTACGGCACCATTCCCACACGCACGCACACGGAGCCTCCAGCAACATCGAGATGCGCGAAGCGCCGTACACCTGTCACGGCGACTGCGAACGTGCTAGGGCAACGCGTTGTACAGCGTTGGGTGCCTGTGAGCCAGATGTGGCATGCGCACTTCATCGTCTGACTTTGTGGGCTTTTCTTTATTTTCATCGGTGTTAAAGGGCCTCGCTGTTCGAGGAGGTGTAGTTATACCAACGCATCGTAAAGAAGCTGCCAGAACGGTACCAAGGAAAAGGTGCGGAACGCACACACAGAAAAAAAAAAGACAAGACAGTTCACACGCAAACATATTGGCCTAATTTCTCTTTTCTTTTTCGCTGTTCTTCACCACAGCCCGCACTTAATTTCCACACTGGTACGGCATTCTTCTTTGTTGTTATTTGTCTCTCGTTCATGGTTGTTCCTGATCGCTGCACAACAGCTCTTGTCGTATCGTGAGCGCCGACGACAGACAGGAAGCAGCGCAAGAATAAAAGCCGTTAGGCGGGTTTACAGCGGCTTGGGCTTCTTCTCCGCGGCCAGCACCTTGAACCGGCGCTTAATGGTCACGCGGTGACGGCTGTACTTATCGTCAGGGCTAAAACGAGCAGGGTGGGCGCTCAACGTGGGGCGGCCTTCAGGATCCAGCTTCTTGAGCGTGTATACACGCTTGCCGTCCACCAAGTACACTTGAAGGTGCATGGCTTTTTTGTCGCTTTGGGGGGGATG
Source organism: Wallacemonas rigidus (assembly GCA_030849045.1). Taxonomy (NCBI): domain Eukaryota; phylum Euglenozoa; class Kinetoplastea; order Trypanosomatida; family Trypanosomatidae; genus Wallacemonas; species Wallacemonas rigidus. Next base: position 27,819 of record JASAOL010000614.1, read on the forward strand.
AATAGAGTCCGCTTAGTGAGTATCGCTGCGTCACAGATCAAGTTGCGTAAAGGAAAGAAATAGGAGCCGTCAATGGAGAAGATGATGATGATGAGAACAATGATAGGGCGATCGCCGTGAGTGCGGTGACAAATGCAAAAAGGGACGAGCCCAGTAGTGTCGTCGTCACAGACGATACTCGCATGGCGTGTTCAAATGCATGCTAACGCCACGTAAATGATGGCAGGCACGGCGACCGTGACAGTGCCGAACGGTGACCTAAGGGCAAGGGAGAACTTCTGCAATGCGCTGTTCGTGTTGACCTAGATCTCATTAAAGGCACACGACTGCACGTGGAAATCCTCTGTCGCGTGTTCACGCTTGAATTGCGTTCGCTATTGCCTTTTTCACCGTTGTGTGCGTGTGTGTGTCTGTCTAGAGTAAAGCGTACATGTCCTTCATGCGCGAAGTGTGGATTTACCACGCAAGGAAGAAAAGAAAAGAAAAAAAAGTGCTGTGTTGCCAGGAAGTGAGTCAGCAAGCCGCGAGCCCGCACGCACGGTGACCGCGAACCCAATTGGCGACAGGGAGAAATGGAAAAGCGACGGCGGTGTGTCGCCTCTAGTTGTAAGCGCGGATTCGATCTGGGCGGCCACGCAGGTGCGAGCGGAGCATTGGATCGTTGCGGAACTGACTTGCGAGAAAGCACACGTTATCTAGGACGGCCACAAGCGTGTGCTTGGGCAGAAAGGTGGGAAGCAAGCGCGTCGACTCTGACGGCACGCCAGAGGTGCCGTGCGCGTTGTGCGGGTCCGACGGATGGAGGGGGGCCTTCACAGTGTGCACCACGCTGAGCATCATCCAGCTCGACAGGCGGCTCTTCTCAAGACGCTGGTGTAGTGCGGCCACGACCGCTTTACGCAGCTCAGTACGCACGAGGCTCTTGGGTAAAGGGCCAACAAGGAAATAGTTGTACACATCTAGCTCGAGGGGCATGCCTGGCTGCGGTGACCTCTTGTGCGGGCCACGCCAGACGCTCGGGTCACCGCGCGGAGGGGCAGCGGACGCGGCCAGAGTTGCTGCGCGGGCGTCGGCCTGTCGCTGCAAGGCGTCCTCGCGCTCAACCACAACGCGCGCCCAGTAACGGCGCTCTTCGTGCTGCCGAATCTGCCGGTAATTCAACTCGACAACGGCGTCCAGCGCACGACGGTGTGCACGGTAGCCCCGCTGGATGCGCACAGCTGCCTCACGCAGTCGACCGACGGCGTACGGGACAAGTGTCGTGAGCCGGTGCTGCATCACGTTGGCAATCAAGTTCACCGCCTGGCACCTCGCCGCGGCGACGCGACGGAATTCGTCGTTAGCTGCCGCACGGGCCTCCGCCCACGCGTGCTTCCGGCGAGAGAGATGACAATACAGCCGCCATCTAGGAAGGAAAAGTGTTGTCAACGTGTCAAGCGCCGCGTGAACGCGAGCCGATGAGCGTAGGGCGGCCTCCTCCTCGCGTCCGCGAAGAGATACTCGATCGTAGCGTATCACGAGATCACTTGAGGGACGTCGGCTGTTGGGGTTCGATGCGTGGGGGGCGTGTTCACTCCCCTCCGAGTCCGTAAGCGACGGACCAAAGGAGTCACTGTCCGCCACCTCAACCGCAGGCGCGTCGCATGGTGGATCACGAACGATGGAAAAGCCCTTGGTGACGGCGGGACCTGCGCCGGGCACAATTCGTGCGGTGCCCTTGTGCGAGTGCGAGCGAACCTGCGCAATCGCAGGCAGTGACGCACCACTCCGCAGCGAACGCTCCCAGGTTGGAAACGGCCCGGTGCTCCAGCGCTTAAGAGGTGCAGCGCTCAGTCGCCGAAAGCGGTCCTCGCTCGATTTAAACGAGCGCGGCGCTCGGCCTACGCTCGTCGTGATCCCCGGAAGAGCATTTGCGGAGCCGCTCTTTGGCACGCCCCGGCATCCTGAGGCGCCACTTCGTTTCTGGCCAGTGAGATCGTGGATGTGAGGCACTCCTGCCACACGCCGGGCTTCATCAGGATCGACGGGATACGCCGCGGTGAACCGCCGGTAACTTGACGCATTTGATGTCTCCATGTTGTTGGCAGACCGCATTGAGAAAAAGACGAAGAGTAGATAGAGGGCGGTGAGGAGAAGAAGAAAAGAATAAGAATAATATCCAGTGGTATAAGCGAAAGGGAGAGAAGAAAATGCAAACGCGAAGTGGTTTGATGCGAATAAACAAGTGAGACAACAGCTAGCGTGATCTTGTGGCTGTGGTCGAAAACGGAATATTTACTGGCTCGTGCACTGACTGAATGGTAGTACTAGAGCGATTACCGTATCAAAGGTGGAAAAAAAAGGAAGAAACGCAGGTTGAGCAGGAATCGAAGGGGAGAGAATTTAGGTAACAAGAGAAGATGATCAATGAGCCATGTCGCCAAGGGGGGGGGCAGGAGAGCGACAACGGTGCCCCGCAGCACCGAAGAGAAACGCGCGGTCAGCTACGCGTACACACACACACACACGCTCACACATCGGCACGCAAGAGCAGGAAAGCACGAGCTGGCAGGCGGCAGCAACCTCACCCGTGAGCATCAATGGAGAAGGAAAAGAGAAGACAAGAGGTGCGTTCTCCTCTCCTCTTGTGAACGGCACAGTGAGGCTGTGCATGCGCTTTAAACGGGAGATTCGGAAACAGGGCCACAGCGCCACAAGTCGCGCGAGCACACCTGTGGCCGAGTGGGTCCTCTCGGCGAGAGAGGACAGAGATATAGCTTTCTTCACGTTGTTCAACAGGTCAACTTATCGCACAACGATGCGCAACGACAACAAAAGACCCGGCGTACAAGCGAACAAGCACGCCAAGGAGCGCGAGTACAAAACAAAAGAAAGGGGGGCAGCCCTTTTCCCGTATGCACGCACACATGGAAAGGCACTTCACGCAGTAGACAGAATGCGTCGAAGGGAGTCGAGGCTCCAATCAGGCCAAATAGCCAGGCCGCACTTTTGCAGGCGCGCTCCGTTGAAACAAAGCGTTTTCCGGTCTGCCACGCAGTGGCTCCTCTTCGGCATTGTTCTGGTAGCCGCTTCTTTGTGGTAGCTCGGCCAGTACGCGACGCTTTTCGATCAGCACGCGATAGCATGTACTCCTCCCGCTCGTTCAGACAACACCCTCAGTTACGCACGTGCCCGAGCGGCCTTGCGCTTCTGCACACGCCAGTCCTTGAGCAGCTCCTCAGGGGCATTGCCGTACGTCCACTTGTGGCGATTCTTAACAAAGTCGAGCTCTTCCGACAGTTGTTTGAACACCTTGCGGTAGTCCACTGGTGCCGCAGGGTTACCACCCATCTGAGACATCATCGCAGCTTGGGCGTCCATGGACTCTACGTCCTGGCCGAGCAGCAGCTCAAGCAGACCCTGGCAGCCAGACATGATGAGGAAGTACATGCTCAGCGACGTCACGTAGCTGCAGTCCAGATCGTCGATGTCCAGACCACGCTGCATCATGTCCCGGAATCGATGCGACAGAGGAAAGGGGAACTTGGCCACCACGAATCCACTGAAGAAGTGAGACACAAGCATCATCATGCCAATATTCGGGACCAGCCCCATGAACTGATTCTTCATCATGCCCATCATGACATTGGGATCGTTCATCATTTCCATCGGGTTGGCAGCCTCGACCTCCTTCTTGAGAGGGCCCTCAATCAGCTGATCGACGCGTTTCTTGAACGCCGCGGGGGCAATGTGGCCACCAGCACCCAAAAGGTGCTGGCCGTACTGCGCAATATTGGCGTTCACAATCGTCGTCATGACCGGCTTCGGGCTGGCGCCCATGAGAACAGTCAAGTAGTGACGAAGGACGCCCATAAAGATCACAATAACCAGGAGCGGAAGCAGCACCCAGTCGCGGATGCTCGGATCAAGGAGAATAGTCTGAGACATGTTGCAGTACTGGAGCGAAGAATAATTCCTGCCGACACGCAGTTGAAAACGGGATGAGAGGGAGACCATGAGCGGTTGAGATGGGAGTGAGCAGAGGAGAGGGAAAAAAAAAATGAAGAGCGAGCGAGTGAGTATATCAAGAAGGTACGAGCAAAACAGACATGATTGTCTTCGAGTGGGAATGAACATGACAGGTACGTGCTTGACGAAACACGTGACGATGTACGGGGAGCCATGCGAGGGAGGCGATGAGACGAACATACCAGGGCACGGCACTGATACAACTTTGCCCTGGATCGACGTGAGACGAGACTACGCATGCCGGCTTTGAGGGGGTTGCCTCGACCAAGCCGTAAACAGCATGGCTCATGGAGCGCCGCTTTTTTTTTTTTCGATTCCACCTTTTCGCTGGGCAGCCCCATCGCCTTGGCATTAGTTCGTGTGCGAAAAAAAAAAAAGAATTGCTCAGTGATGGATGAGACAGATCGAAGCCTCAGTGCACAAACGCAAGCGAGTGGAGGTGCAACGGGATTAAATCCAGAACAGAGAAGAGACATGTAACGATGCGGCACGTCTACACTGGCGTCCCCACTTCGCACACAAACACAGACGCACGCACGCCACTCTGCGCTCAGTCTACTTCGGGGAAGATGATGCTCGTGAAGCTGGCTATGCGTCGCTGGTATTGGTCTGGGGGTATAGTGGAAAGGGCTCTCTGCTGCCACAGGAACGACTTGAAAAAGTTGGCGATCTTCTTCTTGCCGCCGTAGAAGGTGAGCATGTCAATAATACCAATGTAATACACTTCCTGATCGAACAGGCTGTGCACGCCTTCGATAAATTCGTTGAGCTTGACGCCGCGTTTGTGGTGTAGCGAGGAAGGACGTACTTCGACCTCTGTCGGAGACGCTTGCCCTGGTTTTGCCTTCATGTTTCGGATCACCACGTACCGCTTTCCCGACCGAGATACCTTCTTGTCGTTGTAGCGTACGCCAATCAAGAGGGAGTAATCCATCAGCCCCGCGCGTCCTAAAAAGTCGTAATCTTTCATCAGCTGGTCAATCAGCCGTTCGCGCGTCGGGCGCTCCAGCCAGAAGAGCCGCGTCAGATCCTTGTCCTTGCGCGTTTCAAGCGTCTGTATGTCCTTTTCCTCCACCACGATCTCACCCTGCTTGGTCACCGCGCTGCTACTTCCGTTTTCGCGAGGGGTGTCGATGAGGTACGGATCCGGCTCAAACGCGTGACGAATGAGATGAGGAAACTGCAGGTACTTCCCTGGCTTTGGGATGCGGCCCTTGATATCCCATTTTTCGTGTAGTGCGGTGGCGTTCCCAAAGACGTCGTTGAAGCACAGAATGTAGCCTACTTCTCTACCGACGACGATCTTGAGAAGCATGTAAAAGCGCATCAGCAACGAGCTCGGGTTCTCTGTCAAGTGATCTGCGTACTGCTTGAGCACGGCCATCAAGACATGCACCTCGTCGGACGCGATAGTTTTGCACATAAACTCCATTGTTTTCGACTTGAGAAATAATGCCTGCGAGCGGCCCGCGCCGAGTTCCATCTTGAGCTGCTCTGCGGGTAAGTTCCACTCGCTGGTGAACCACTCCTCATCGATACCCTCGACGGAGCGGATGAACTTGAACACGTCGGGTGCGTACTCGGTCACGACAACCTCAGCCCCATCGACGGTCTCATTCAGCACTTCCTCGTGCGTGTACGCAGATTCGTCCGTTTCTTGAAATCCTTGACGAAGGCCACTCTGGGTGCGTCGCAAACCATTTGAGGAGTCACGATGTCTGGCCAGCTGGGCATCGCCTGCCAGGCGGAGTGCGGTGGCCACGTGCACAGCTGTCAAGCCCGCGCCGCTTGTTGCCGCCCCAACAGGCATGACGGAGGTTCACTGATGAATGTGTATGTGTGTTTGTGTGTGTGTGTGTGTACAAAAGTCAAGAGGGGGGTGCGAGCGTGCACTCCGTAGTAAAACAAAACGGTGATGGGTTCTGTGATCGCGATGGTGCCTCCGTTCTACCAGGGAGGCGGAGAGCAGGGACGCTGTCAGTAGCAAAAAGAAAGCGCTCGAAAAGGTAACAATAGTGTGTACATCGCCGCGCACACAGATAAACGTGGAGAAGACGTAGGGGGGGCGAGAGTTGTTGATAGGTAAGGAAGATGTACAGGAAGTGACAGAGGGAAACGCGCGCTCGGCATGCGGATGGCCCGCTGAGCAGACAGCCGAGGACGTAGACCAGACAAATGGGAGAGCGTGCCGAGGCGTCTCATTTGCGACACCCACGCGCGGCCTCTCAATTTTTAAAAAAATGTTGCAGTCGGTGTTGAACGTGACAGCACCAACAACGGCCGCGAGGTTCGCACCGCTCATATTGTTGAAGGCGCGAGAGCCAGCGAAATGGGGCTCACTGTGTCCGACAGTAGTGTTGCCGTCGCGATGGATCGTTGTTGTTTTTTTTTTTCCGGTATCTTCACTTGTTTGTGTTTGAGTGCATTCCTCTCGTAGCGGGATACGGCAGAGACGCGACATTTTTCGCTGACTGAGGGTGTGAGTGTGTTACAGGCTATTTTATTTTCGTTGCTGCGGTATCAGACTGTGATGTGGAAGCCGTGCCCTTGACGTCCATGCGCGTGCGTGTGTGCGTGGGCGCGAGTGCTCCTGTGAGAGAGCGGGACGCGCGCTCTGGGGCGGACAGTGAGAGGTGCTCGCCACCATGAGAGTGTATAAAATGTGAGCGGGACAGGTTCGATCATCTGGTCCATCAAGTGCAGTTGGATGCATGCGGACAGTGCCGCAAGCGGATGTGTTTCTACCCGCATACTAGGCGAAGAAGTTTACATGGTTTAGCGATCCCTACAAGGATTGGGGTGCGCTTTGAAGATGCATCTGAAATGTAGAAGCGGCTTGCACTGAAACATGAGCAAAACGAAAAAGCGAAAAAAGAAAAGAGATAGAGAGAGAGATGGAGGAGAAGGAGAAGGAGGGGGAAAAAAACAGAAAAGAGGCTTCGCAAGAGAAAATGGTGGAAGAGTAAGATCAACAGCAAAAAAAAAAAAAAATGAAAGTCTCTAAAGCAAAACAAAAGAATAAGGAGAGTCAATAGAAGAATCAATAGAAAAATCGATAGAAGAATCTGGCAACAACCAAGAGAAAAAAGTTGTGCTGTGCTCTCTCTCCCACGCTTTCCTAAGTACTTCACTGGCGACAGAGGTTCCCGGCGTTTTGCGCACAACTGCTTTTTTTCTTCTTCTTTTTGCTGGGCTTCTTCTTCCTATCATCCGCTTTCCTTTCGTTTCCGCGCCCCTTGAAACTCAAGAGTGAGGGGGATGCGCGTTCTTTCACCGAAGACGAGGGTATAAATAAAGTGGGAAAAGCGCGCAGGCTTTCCATGACGGCAGCGAGTCTCACCAAAAGAGAGGTAAGGGTATAGGGGAAAAAAAGGGGAGATCTGCGTCATGGACCAGAAAGAGGGTAAGCGTACAAGAAACAGGAGAGAATGCAGGTGAATTCGAAAAAAAAGGCAGCGTACACGCGCACGAACTCGGCCACCGTCTTGAAGGTGTTGTCAGTGACGTCACGAGCCGATCTGGTAGGGGTCGTTGCGGCGAGTCGGGCTGCGCTGCTGGTTGGGAGCTGGGTGGCTCAATGTGATAGGAGGGGCAGACTCTCCGGTGCCAAAGTCGCGCTGGATGGGCACGAGCACAGGTGAGCGAGCGGGTGAGCGGACAAGGGGTTTGGTGGCCTGCTGCGACAGCGCGAGGTTCCCGTTAGGAAGAGGCGAAATGTTGTTCTTCTGGGCGGCAGGGTGGCCAAAGGGAATGGGAGTGAAGGTTTGACCGGTGGCATCCCCGGCCATCAAGTTGGCGATTTGAGCGGCCACCTGGTTGCGCTGCGCAGCGGTGGAAATTTCCACCGGAGGCGTCACAGGGGATCGCCGAGGTGAGCTGCCGTTGCTGTTGTCCTCCAACGAAGGCGTGTTCAGCGCGACCGAGACAACGTGAATGAAGCGGCAACCGTCACCCAGCCGGCACATCTTCTTGTTCTGAAAGTGGGCGCAGTGCTGCATGCGGCCAGAGGACGCCACGCCGTTATGCTGCTCCTCCTCGTACCGCGTAGCGCCGACGGTGCGCAGAACATCACGACCTGGGAACGGCACCGCCGCATCCCCACTGTTGGATTGAAAGACGGGAATGGTGAAGTCGTCAGGCATCCGTTCGTACTGTTTCACCGCCTCCGCCGTGGCGACATGAGTGACAATATACTTGAACTGGTCGTAGTGGGCCGTGATGCAGTGAATGCCTGTACAGGCGCTGCCGCATGCGCACGTGCCGGTGGCATCCATCGTTTTGCATAAGAAGCATTTCTCCTTGAAGTTATCGCCGTCGTTGTTGTACAGCTCCACGTATCGATTAGCGCCTTCCGTCACAAAAAGGTTCTCACTTGGGATCGTGTAGTAGCGAGTGAGATCTGGCAGATAGCACTGCACCTCGAAGCCAGCGTGGTAGGTCAGAGACACTTCATCCACTTGGGGTTCAATGAGTTTCCACAGGTACGACTTGGGGACGTGCACCTTGGTGCACTGACGGCCCAGCTCACAGCGAGAATAGAGGAAATCCTCGCAGAGCGTGGCACCATCCTCGCGTGGTGCGCGGCTCTGCTCGACGCGGTTCAGCTTGGTGCAGTAACGATCCCCAGTGCGAGGGTCGATAAAAGTGATCGTCGTCGTGCGCTCCACGTAGCTGTTTGGGGAACGATTACCCTTGTTGTTTGGGCTGCGTCGGCCAGCACTGTTCGGCGAGCGACGGCTTCCTTTGGTGTGTTCCATCCTGGTTTGGGCAATTGTCACTCTATTTCCTCGCAGATGACTGCAGAAAACCTGTTCCCGTTGACTCTTGTGATTTGTTTGTTTGTTTGATAGACCCTCACTGATCTTCTTGTTGCGGCAGCGTACGATTGGATTGGTGAGCTGTTCGCGATGCTGCTATTGTTGATTAGTTGTTGTTGGCGCTCGTTAACACGTCAGATCACGTCGTACAGTCAAAGTATGACGAGAAAAGTCGTTGCAGTCGGGGATAGAGCGCTGGTGTGTGAGATAAGCGGAAGCTGCAAGTGGAATCGGTTTGTATATATATTTGTGTGTGCGTATGTGTAAAAGGGCGGAGAGGAGAAAAATGAGCGACAGAAGGCAGTGTGGAATATGGGGCGCGTGCTCTGTAATAGACGTGGGGTGCTTTTTCCGACTCGGAGAGACACCACAACCTCCATAGCGTGTAAAACAGATAAACGGGAGGGCGCCGTGGCGAGAAATGCCTCGTGACGTCGTCGCGTCGTGAGCGATGACGCATCGCATGCGCAACGGCGGCTGGATATAAAGGCAGAGGAAGGCATACGCGCATGCACACGCTCCTTGGGGATTTTGTTGGTCACGGTCTCGACCATTTTATGTGTGGCCCAACTACATGGATACAATTTGTTCTCATGGCCGCATGGAACCCTGTGCGCCACAGCACCTCAGTGTGCACGTCTCATACACAAATCTTCTCCTTGCGTTTCCTCTCGGAAGCACGTGAGTGAGTTCATTTCTTGTACTTCTGCAGTATTCTGTCCCGCATGGAGGGCGTGGGCTCAGAGGGCGGTGCTTCGTTCTGAGCTGGTCCCTGCTGCGCCTGTTCTCGCGCACGCTTGCGAGACATGAGCTGCTGGAGAACGTACGACTCACGCTCAGACTGCGAGCGTGGTGTGTTATTGTTTGTGCAGCTCGCGGTCGTCGTAGGGCATCCACCCTCAGGCGAGTCTGCCAGCGGCATATAGTTCTCTGCTTGCGCATTCGCACGGGCACTCGTGTCGCCCTGAGACTTCTGGCCATAGATTTTCTCGCGCATAGCGCGGCGACGCTGCTCACGCCACGCCTCTGGGTCTTGGCACAGAGCCAAGAGAGCCGGGTTTACGTTCGAGAGTTCACCATCCAAATCAGACATGATGAGAGAAACCTTGACGAAGTGGGGGGAGGAGGAGGGGGTGTACGAAAAGTAGGGGAAAAAGAAATTGGCTGATCTTTGCATGTGCCGGACGAAGGCGAAATGAGCGTTCAGCATGCCTGTTCGTGTGCTGACCGACACGCGCTGCTTCTGCGGTCAGTTACGAGGAGTGCATACCTCGCCTGTATTCGACGCGACTTTGGCGTCGCTTTTCTTTTCCACGTGCCTTGGAAATGTAAGTGTGTTTATTCCTTTTGCTTTCGCTAGCGCAGAGAACGCGCAATGTATCAAATAAGTGAGGGACGAGAGGACCAGCAAACTTTTAGAATATGCCTTCGTAGTGAAAAGAAGCATGTGTGACGAGAAGTGTGTGGTGCGCTCATTGTAACTATGACAAAGAAATTTGTGATCATGAGGAGGGTCACTGAAAGCATGAGAGTTAGAATCATAGCGCAGACGCAGACACACAGACACACACAGTGACACACAGTGAAACACGCGGAAATGCTGCGCACACGCACGCCCCACGTGCACACTGCGGCGGCGCGCATCTTGGGTTTATTTTTCTACGAAGCGATCCATCAGGAACAAGGTAGCCTTCGCGGTAAGCCTCACCCGTTCGCGCAGCAGCGCCACAGACGACGCAAGGAACCTACTACAGTCCGCTCTGACACGGAGAAACACTCGCGGCGTGCTCATTGTAACTATGACAAAGAAATTTGTGATCATGAGGAGGGTCACTGAAAGCATGAGAGTTAGAATCATAGCGCAGACACAGACACACAGACACACACATGAGAAGCCGCAAACTCACACAGACAGCGTGTTCAACCTCGCCGGTGCCCACATGGCACCGAGGGACACAGAACAGACGAAGACAGACAGAGAGAGAGAGAGAGCGACGTCAGTAGAGTTTCGGTCGTGCATCACGCAATGCATATCAGCTCAAACAGAACGCATTAAAGAAATTCACTCTCATCACAGTCGCCAGCACAGAGAACAACGCAGGCACGCGGCACCACCGCCACAGTCGCATCTCGCTGCCAATGAATAACTTTCCCAGCAACAGAAGTGTGCCCAGAAAGGACCTATATGGCATCTTACCTCCGCACAGCACACACAGACACACAGTGACACACAGTGAAACACGCGGAAATGCTGCGCACACGCACGCCCCACGTGCACACTGCGGCGGCGCACATCTTGGGTTTATTTTTCTACGAAGCGATCCATCAGGAACAAGGTAGCCTTCGCGGTAAGCCTCACCCGTTCGCGCAGCAGCGCCACAGACGACGCAAGGAACCTACTAAAGTCCGCTCTGACACGGAGAAACACTCGCGGCGTGCTCATTGTAACTATGACAAAGAAATTTGTGATCATGAGGAGAGTCACTGAAAGCATGAGAGTTAGAATCATAGCACAGCCTTGAGTGCGACCATGTGAGATACACACGAGAGCTTCACAGGGAGGAGCGAGGAAGACAGGACGTACGGAGGGGGTAGAGGATGGGGTAAGCAGTTCCTTGTGGTGCCTTGGCTCGCGTCTCGTATGTTTCAACAGTCTTCGGGTGCGCGCACTGCGCCGAGCGCGGCTCACACATTCGAAAGCGAGCGGTATCACACCTCCGTCACGCCACTCCACTAACCGCACGCAAGCGAGCACCGCTTCCGCGCGCACGGAGCTCGTGAAGGCGCTTCTCTTCGCAGGTTCAGTTTGCGCCATAGGGCTGGCTAAAGGCATCACACTCACGTGTCGTGCTGATGGTGCCTAGGTTTGTGCTTTTAGCTTTCCTTCTTTTTTTTTTTCACCACTGACTGCTGTGTCAGCGATTCGACAGATCAAAGACGCATTCATGTAGACTGACCCAGTACTGCAGGGTCAATACCCAACAACTGGTACGCATCGTACCACAGCGGTATGTTCCCCGCGAACGCGCCTGCATGGTTCCGGTGCAACGCCTCTAGCAGAGAGCGGCGCCACACCTCCTGTGCCATCTCCGCAAACCTCTTTCGGGTATTCAAAAAGTCCACGGTATCCTGCTCGAGTACCGAGCTGAGAGGCGGCGCGCGCAGAGCTGCTGGGAGGCGGCACGCGTCGAAGGTGTGCACACGCGATTCCCGCCAGCGGGGAATGTCGATGTTGTCCAGAGCCGCACACCGGATCGTGGTCTCCGCAGTGTGAGGTGAGGACGGCGAGGAGGGCTCTTCACGTTCGCGTTTGAGCGCCGCCATGGCGACGTCACGAGAGGGCCGGAAAATGAACTTTTGCTCCATCACAAGGAGAATCGCGCCCCACGCCGCACGCTTCTCAGGGGGTACGCACGGCACACTGCGCAGCCAGCCCATGTCCGGGGTCAGCACATTGTCCATGTTGGTGCGCCACGTCTTCTGTGACGCCGCGCCCCAGGGTGTGGCATGGAAACGCACCAGGCGCTCCATGACCTGCATGAGTGCAGTTCCGTCTTTGGACCGCACACACTGCGACACGAAGCGACGAATTGAGAGCATCCCGCCGAGCCTCTCAAAGAGACCTTGTGCGGTTTCACTGGACGCCAGCAACACGTCGAGTAGGAGCCGGATCTCGTCGGCCGCGTCGGTGATGTCGCAGAGGCGAACCAGTCCGGGCATTGCGGCCAGGCGATCATCAGGCATTGCCGCGATGGGGGCGCCGCCCTTGATGCGTGCGAGTGCCGAGAGCCAGTACAGATGCCGCATCTCCTCGGGCAGCTGTTTCGCGCTCAGCAAGGTATAGGTGGCGGCCGGCGCAGCGGCTGCCTTGCCGCCGGATGCAGGGATTCTCGCCGGCTCCATGCCTTTCGTGTGCACCATCGCAGAGACCAGCGGCGGCCCGCCCTTGACCTCCAGTCGTACGCCTGGGGCGATAGGCAGGGACGGTGTGGCGACTGGTGCAACCGCTACGGCCTGTGGCTGCGGGCGCACGGCACGTTGGGTCGCTGCCGTCTGAGGGTCAACCGTTACCGCTTCGATTCTATAGCCCGCGCCGGAGCGCAGGTACGTTTCAATCTTCACTTTGCGCTCATGGGCGGATGGGAAGCGAACGTTGGCGGTGCATTGATCGCCTGCGTAACGGGTTCCGCCCTTCTGCCAGTCCTGATACTTGGTGCGATAGGTGTGCTCCGCGAGGACAGTGGTTGGAATGCGGCTTTCGCTCATCAGTACGAGACTCATCTGCGCGACGAACGACTCCCATGAGGGTTTCAAAGGTGTGGGCTGCACGACGTCGTAGAGTAGCTTGAGCATATCACAGCAGCACGCAAAGCAAATGGCCAGCTCACCCTTGTTTTTCCACGTGAATCGCCAGTCGGCGCGGTTGTTGCGTTGGGCCACCTTATTTTGCTGCTCAAACTCTAGACGCACCTGCGCGACGAACATCTCGATCGCCGCACGTAGGTAGTCCAGACGGCGGTATCGGCCTTCAGGGTACCGGCCTCTGTCCTTGAGCAGCGTTCGCAGTGTGAGCTCGGTTGGACTGGCAGCGCGATTGGCTGGGAGGGGAATGTACTCGTTGTCCGGACGCTCAAACTGAAGAGAAGGGTTCAGTTGAACGCGATTGGCGACCCCCGGTGGTGGAGATACGCCAGCTTGCCGAGGGGCGGGAGGGGAGACAGAGCGTGAGCTACTAGACTCAGAGTCGGAGGACGCGGTGAGACTACTACCATCCGCACTGCTACCCGTACTAGAGAGGCTGCTGCTTGACGACGAGCTACCTCGGCTGCCTTGACCAGCCAGAGTGTGAGGAAGCATAACCGTGTCGTTTTGATCGATTTTTCACGACCAAGTTCTTTCTTTATATATATATATATATATCTATTGCACGCGTTTCTATCCCTTTATTATGCTGTGACTGCTGTTGTTTGTCTCTTCGGATTTTTTTCTTTTTGAGAGCTGGGTGGCCACGTGGCAAGAAAGGGAGGAAAAGAAAAGAAGCCGAGGTGTAGGCAAGGGCAAGAGCGTTGAGAGCGTTGAGAGCGAAGATGGGGATCAAGAGCAGCAACTGACGTTGTTCATGGGAGAGGAGGGGAAGGGAGGGGACAAGCGAGAATGGCCGGCCGGCGGAAATGGTGTGGCCGACGCGCACGAAGGTGTGAGTCCGCTGTACGCATGACTGCGAGATGAAATCCAAATTGGCTTTTTTGACGAATCTGGAAAAGAACAAAAGAGCAGCGGAGCCTCCAGAGACGGAGGAAAAGAAAGAAGAGAGAAAAATAAAATAAACGAACAACAAATGGTTAAAGTGCGGCTTCCAAAAAGGTAGTCACGGTGATCACGGTGCCTTCTTTTTTTTTTTTTCCTTCTCTCCTCCGTTTTACTGTGAGCGATCGCTTGGTGGGCTCAGCACACCACTGGAGGAACGCGACATGATGGATCGCAGAAGAAACAGCTTCGACTTCCACTCTGCACGCCGCGCAGAGCGATGGAGATGAAGCATGCGATAGCGCCGGTGTGCGTAGTGCGTGACAAAAGGCGGGCAACGTGGCCGCCGCGTGTGGTGCAGATGCGAAGGTATCAGCCCGCTCTCCACCAACGTGGTACGGCAGAGAGTCGGAATGGATCGGTCCTCGGCACGTTCTCCATGGAGAATGCAAGCGTTTCCAAAAGCTCGACTATACAGCTCCGCGATGGCCTGCGGAGGAAGTTGGAGAATTGTCTGCGAATGAAGTGGGTTGTCAAGATGCTCCAGGATCAGAGCGGCGAGTAGTGGTGCGAGGTCTGGTGTCGCGAGGAACCGTTCCCAAGCGCTTTGGGCACCGGCGGTCATGATGGCGAGAGCGGTCTGGTTGTCGCACGGAGGCCTAGTCGATCAGCGCGGGAGGGCGAGAAAGCGACTGTGTTTCTTTCAACGTGGGTGTGCGGGTGTGTGGTTGTGCTGGCGTTCAGAGCGGAAAAGGATCGCCTGGCGAGGTTCTTAACAAGAGTCAGCCGTCTTGGCGCAAGTGTGACGTTGTGACCTCGCTGACTTGATGTTGTGTGCACGACTTCGGATGACGTCTGGAATGACGCGCGTGAAACCAAAAAGAGAGAGAGAAGGGAATAGAAGAGGCAAAGGACACGCAATCAAAGCGACGATGGAAAGGCCGCACGTGCGGCACAGGATCGCACTCCGCCTGGTACAGAGAGATGCGCACACGAGTGCCTGTGGACGTCGCACACAGGAGAGGCGTCTACCACACGAGGACACCGTGAGAGATACTGCACCTCCCGGCACATGGGTGGTTGTGAGCATTGTCTGCGACGTATTGTGCGCATTGGCACGCAGCACACATTGAGGATAGTCGCTGCCTAAACTTAGCTTCACGATACCGTATGCACACGCGCGGCTTTTTGATTGATGCTTCTTTTCCCCTCATCATGTACGCGATGACTATCGATAATTCGTCGATGAAGATGGTAGGATGTGGTGTTGTCGAGATGAACGGCTGATCGGTCAAAATGCAACGACGCGCACGCGCGCCATTTGGGGGTCGTATATAGTCAGCTTGATAGATCCGCCCTCTACGGCAGCGGCGGCTTCCACCGCCTGCGTGTACGTCTCTGTTGTGGTCACGTGCGTTCGCCCAACGTGAGAGATTATAGAGCCAATCGCTATGCCTTTTTGAAGCGCCTGTGAGTCCGGTGCCACGCCAACAACACAGATCCCATTGCGGCTCTTGTGCACCGAAAGTCCTATTCGATCGTGTGCGGGATGCGTATCCGGGGAAGCCTCGGAGCCCGACGATGACGGCTGCCGCGACAAGGCAGCCGTGCCCGGTCGGCTGGCTGCGGGCACGTGCTCAGCCGCCAGACTCTCGTCTACTGCGGATGGTGCGTCGTTGGGTAACGTCGAAGACAGAAAAGCGCTGCCTTCCGGGCGATGCGGCGGCGGGGATGCGTGCGATAGAGAAGAAATCTCATTCGATCTCCTCTCTGTAGCCCGCCGCGCAGACGCCTTTTCAAGCGTCTTCACGCGTTCATCTAGTGCCGACACAGTCTGTTTGTCTGCCATGGCGTGCAGCATGGTATTCATTTGCTCCTCCATCAGGAGAGTTGCGCCGGCGTCGCGGTGTGCCTCGGTGAGGGGTATCTGACTGATCGCGGTCTGGGTGTTGACGACAAACTCTGTGTAGGCCGACGTCAGTTCGTGCACTTCCGCCTGTGCCTCCAGACCAACCTTGTGCACGCTCGCGCGAAGCTGCCCCACCTCGCCTCTGGTGTCCGTCAGCCAGTCCGCGCGCAGGAGGTCTAGCTCGCTTCGTGTCTGCTCGACGGTTGACTCGAGTGCGAGTTTTTGAAACCGCTCCAGTTCCGCTCTTGTCTCGACGCGTAACGCGCGGAGTTGCTTCTCTGCCGCTGCCAGCGCAATATCATTTGCATGCTTCAAATTCTCCGCGTATGTGCGCAGTGAGTGCTCTGCAGCGAGCAGCACCGTCTCGTGTGACGCGCGAATGGCCGCATCGAGCTCCTCGGGATCTTCCGCCTGCTTTCGAATCAGTGCCAGACGACGCGCAACGGCGTCTTGTTCAGCAGACGCCTGGGTGTGGCTCGGAGTGGTTGTCATCACAGCGGCCGCAGGCTGGGAGTGCGTCAGCGCATCGGTGGCGCGGAGCTCCGTCTTGAACAATTCTGTGTCATTGGCGTGTGCAACGAGTAAAGACAGAACGTCCGTCAAGTACGCAGGGCACGTCCCACTGCGACACAGCAGATCGAACTTTCGATTCAGGGCGGACGTCATGCGGACGACAGCAACAAGCGGTAAGATGTAGGAGAGAAGGGAGGGGAAGAGACTGGAAGGAAAAAGAGGGAGCGGGCACTCGCTGACCAATGAAGGAGGGAGAGCGATTCAGGCCGAAGGGCGTGTACAGAAAACGGCGTGGTCTGCGATGGTGAGAGCGGGCACGAAGAGAGCACCAGGCAGAAGGGAAAATCAACGTGCTCGGAGTGTGTTTTGTTGGTAGAATAGGGATATAAGCAAGACGGGTGAGAGGAGTGAGAGGAGTGAGAAGAGTGAGAGGAGTGAGAGGAGTGAGAGGAGTGAGAGGAGTGAGAGGAGTGAGAGGAGTGAGAAGAGTAAGCGATGATACGCGAGGTGAGGCGAGAGCGCTCTGCGGTGGAAGCAAGTGAAGACAGACCACAGTGTCACAACACGCCCTGTGCACACTTCTCCACGTACGGGGAGGGGAGGGGCGGAGACTGTGGCGTGAGCCTCGCGATGCAGGTCGTCGCACGGCTGCTAGCACCGGCACAAACAGGGACATCGTGCTGCGTGTGAGATGGGTCCTACCAGGGACCAGTCAGTTGGGGCCTCTTTCGGTGCGCAACGTAAGCTAAGCAAGGGAATCAAGCACGGGGAGAATACTAAAAAAAAATAAAAAAAGATATCACTACATGGTAGTGACCAGAGTTCAACAGACGGGCATCACAGGTGGTCGTTGCGGCGAATGGGATCATCTCTGCGATGGTGCTGATGCGCTTGTGTGTGAACTATCAGTAGGTGAGCAGACCGTGCAACACAAGAATGGCATAGAGACATCTGGCGATCGCGTGTGCAGGAGTAGCACAAGTCGGAGAAGGACGGTCACAGGCGAAAAGGAAAAGCGAAAGATGCCTACTCGAGTATCACCTCGCAGTACTTACGTGTTTGGGCAGCTTGCAGCGCCGCCTTGTACTTCGACTGATACAAGGGGGTGGCCGTGCTCGGCGGAAGGAGAACGTGGCGCGCAACCAGAGTGAAGTTTGTCTCTCTCTCAATCATCATTTCAAGCAGAAAGCACATGCCTTTCTCTGTCACACGAGTACCGCTGATGTCCAAGTACTCAATCTGCGCGGCTTGTGGCGAAAAACGGAGCACGTGAGCCAAGTAAATGAGCGTGCTGTCATTGGCGTACTCGTTGTCGCCTGCATAAAGTCGGCGCGCGTTGGTCATGCGGCCATTTGCGATCGCGGTGACGACGGGCATCAGTGGAACGCACTCCACGTGCAAGTCTGGACTATTGTTGAGGAGAATATCAACCAGCGTCTTCTTCTCTTCCTCCGTCTCTGCCTCACGCGCGAAAAAGCGAAAGAGCTGATCGATAGAAAATTGTGTCTTCGCGGTCGCCTTCTTTAGCCGTTCGAGCTGATGGGCCTCCTCGACAAGTGAGTTGCGTGTCGCCTCCGCCTCGCGCTGCAGCTCAGAGACAGTCTTGCGGTCTCCGTCACTGTACATGGTGTGTGTGTGTGTGTGTGGATCTGTGTCTGTGTGTGTACGTATGTGAGGACAATGAAAAAGAAGAAAAAAAAAAGACCAAGCCCGTTATGGACCAAGCCACTTGGAGAGCCAAGACAGTGAGAAGTGTGAGGGCACCAAAGAGAGAAGAGAATCGGGAATTGGGAAACGAAAACAGTTACTGGATGATAAGCTGAGGGGGGAGGGAACAGACAGTGGCGAGGAGAGGCAGTCGTAAGCGGCTGTAGGTGCTCCTATTCGCCGAGACGAATTCCGCGGCTAAGTGACAGCGATGCACTCGTGTGTCAATCCGCGTGCAGTAAGGGGATTTGGTTCTCACCACCGCTCGAGCATCCTTTCTTGGTATGTACCTGTGTGTTTTTTTCCTGTGAATTGGACAACTGTTAGAGTAGCATGCACACGCACACACAATTGTTTTACACGTGCACAGACTCTCTCTTTCTCTTTCTCTGCCACACACAGTCAAGTCCTTTCAAGCAGTCGTGTCGTCCAGGACCGACAGCACGTCAGAGACGTCAGAGCGGAAGTGGCCATAGTATGTGCATGGTACATGCTTACTCCGTTTGGTCCAAGGGAGACGCGTCTGCCTTCGTGTGCCTCGTTTCCTCATCGCTGTCAACCTCCATATCCTGTTTGTTCACAACGTGCCGCTGTGTACTGCCGTGGTGCCGATGGCGAGAAAAAGTAAACCGCAGTCGCGTCACCGACAGCGACGAGCTGGACGCGGGAGCAGCAAAGGTGTGAAGCACCGGACGGAGAGAAACTCGGCTGCCGAGAAGATGGCATCGCATCGCAACGCTAAACCTGGGCAAATGCAAATCCAGACGCGTGGGAGCAGTGAAGCGCTTTCGTATGCGCGCGCTCTCTGTGCTTGTGGTGTGAGATGTGTGGTAGATTTGGGCGGCATAGAGTTGGAAAAAAAAAAGTACTGCCGCCTCCTCTCATCACACATTTGTGCCCCGCCTCCTCGACTTCTGATCCCTTTCATTGGGCTCATCAGAAAAAGTTGTTGGCAATGGAGCTGTACGTGCCAAGGATACACATACCGGCGCCAACCAGGACAAGCACCCACGCACACACGTAGTGAAGAAGACCTACTTCCTGGATGGTCCAGTAGCCAGACTTGAGCGCGAAGAGGCCTGGAAGCAAGAACGAAAGGGAGCCGCCGCACACCCCGCCGAGGAGATCGAAGAGAACACGAATGTTCGGCACGAACATACCCATGAGCAACGCAAGGGCGGCCAGGGCACCGGCAATGGCGCTGGATAGCCACGTGGGCACGGGGTTTTCGTCGTCGCGGTAGCCCAACGCCATCACCACGGAGTCGCGCGTGGGGAAGATCGTCATGGGAAAAGCCATGGTGACGCCCACAGCCATGCCGGCAAAAGCAAGCTGCACGTATGGGACATCGAGGTGAGAGGCGAAGTTACTCAGCACGTTCGGGTTCGTGTTGCTGCCAAATGCGAGCGCGCCCGAGACGCCCGTGACAATGTACACGAGTGTACACGTCACCATGGAGTAGCCCGCGCAGAGCGAGATGCGTGGCACCGACGCGCTCTTCATCTCTGAGTACACGCTAAACACCACTGGTTGACAACAGTAACTGAACACAAAAGTTGAGAGCGCGCCGATAGTCTGACTGTTGAAGGTGACGAGAGGTGCTTGGCTCAGCCCGAGACTGGTGCCGTCAGATGCTTTGAGCACCAGCGCCACAGCCAGCCAAAGGGTCGATATAGTGCCGATAATGGAGGCGAAACGGAGCGTGTTGATTTGCGTCGCCAGCGAGAGTGGGAACATGATGAGAGTCCAGAAGATGATCATCGCCGTCTTGCGACCGATGTACGCCGGCAGTCCGAGAATGGGAATGAGAGGCGAAATAAAATCACCCATCACGACGACATACATAACCGCAACGCCCCAACAGAACACGACGATGGCCGCTCCGGTCAGTTTCTCCCAGGTGGGTCCCAGAAGCTCCGTTGCGAGCTCCTCAAATGAGAAGAGATTGGTGCGCTCACCTACGCGGATCAGCACGTGGACGCTGTACACAGTGCACATACACACTAGCACGAGAAACAAGGTACCTATGAGAATGCCAGAGTGCATCATCGCACTGGGTAAGGCCAACGCACCGGCGCCAAGAGTGGCCGACGCCAAATTGAATGCGCTTGACAACATCGTGCCGCCCCTGGCCATGAAAAACTTGCGGTAAAACATCGGTGAGAGTTGGAGTGTGTGAAGACCATGACTAGTCAGAACAGGCACACTTTGAGCGCGTTTCAGCTGAGCAGCCCGCTTATCCGAGCTACTCGCGGAGCGGCCGCTATGGCCTTCAAAGTCAACAGTGCCCTGTGTGTACGAGGCCCGCGTTGGCGCAAAGCGGTCCAGAAGAGGAGGAAACTCCCCAAAGGTGGATTCTGACATGGTACACCGGGGGAAAAAACAACAACAGCTGAGTCTTCGCGTAGCAGAAAGAGCAAGCCGGCAAACGAGCAAGAACAAAAAAAAAAAATAGGGGCGGCACTCCTTGAAGAATACGCCGATTAATAAACGAAACAAGTGTGCGCGAAAAGAGGGAGCGGAAGCATCCGAGAACCAGGTAGGAAAGGTGAGGAAGCCGAGGAAGATGAGTCGAGTGGACGATAGGAATCGTTGATCATGTAGTATTTTTTCGGGAGGCGTACAAAGAGAGACGCAAAGAGATGGCACGCACACATGCGCATACACGTCTGAATAGGTGTCATTGAAAGCAAAACGGAAGTAGCAAGGCAGGGCACATCAAGAGTGGAGACAGAGAGGCGGCGATGGGTCACATCACATTCCTCGTGTCAATGGATACGCGTTCGTTTTGCGTCAGTGTCGTTTTCATATGTTGAGGTCGCAAATATGTGAACAACAGAGTGAGCAACACAAGAGTAAATGGGGACAATTGGTGAGGTACGAACTAGCGTGTGTATGTGTGTGTGCGTGTGAGGGGGGAGGTCTCCTCATGACTTGCGAGCCCGCAGATCACGAGATCGCGTCTTGGTGGCACTTGTGCCGACCTGACGGAGCACAACCTTCAAGTAGTCGAGCTCTAGCTCTTCTTGACTTTGAAATTCATCACGGATGCGCACTGTCGGATTTTTCAGTAATATCGTCCATAGTCCATCCACGCAGCGGTACACAGGAAATGGGATGTGATCCTCAGCTGAGGTCAGGTCGGGTGTCGCACTGTCGTCGGTCGCGTGCAGAATTGATTCAACGCCATCGCTCCCGGTTTCCGTGAAGTAGCGCGTTGGTGCGCTCGTTGAGACCGTGGTGGTTGACGGCACCCGAGGTAGCGGCACACGTACCTGGATTTGTGTGGCTGACGGGATCTCCTCAAGGCACGATTGCATGGTGGTATCGAAAATAGTCCACAGCTGCTCTCGCTGGGCGTGCGACAAGTTGTGGGTTTCTGACATCTCACTGAGCGTGCTGGCCAGCGCCACACCTAGCAGTGTCTCGCGATACATGAAGAAGGGGCCCCTCACGGTTCACGGAGTGTTGGTCGAGACAAGGACGCGATGGGTGAATGCCACGAAGAGGCGTATGTGCCGGTAGCGAGCGCAGGAGGGCAAGGTCACCAGCACACACACACACACGAGGGGGAAAAAAAAACTGACGGTATCGTGAAAAGATAAAGAAAGGATGAAGAGGGTGAGAGCAGGGTAAGGAGGAATAAATGGGTGAAGGGCACAGTGGCATGTCCTCTATAGGCGGCATCGGGGACATCATACTTTAGGCCGTTGACGACAGATGTACTCGCGGCTTCTTGATTCACTGCGGAGAAGCGGGAAATGAGCCATGTGTGTGACGAGGTGCCTGTGCGAGGAACAGAAACCAAGCGGAGTGTGCCCAGAAAGCATAAACGCACGCAGACGCAATACAGGTACGTTCTCTCTCGTCTTGCGAGCGGCCCACATTGGGGGAGGCGGTATGGTATTCAGCGTCCTGGTCTGAGGGAGACAGGTGAAAAAGAAGATGTCTGTGAAAACAAATCGAAACGAGGAGCGAGCCGACAAGGGACGGTCACTCCTGTCAGCAAGGCGAGCCAAGTCCTACGTCGTTCCAAAGTGGATGACAAGTACGCCAGCACTCTACGACGGACACACACGCACATACACAAAACCGATGCGTCCGAGCACCTAGCGTCCGTCCTTCTCGAAGATGCTCGGGTGCGTGTGTGGCTGATATCGTGTGCTTATCCACTGGCCTTCTCTGGTGTGAGGAAGGAAGAAGGTCACTGAGCATGCGCGTCGGTAAAGTGATACATGTGGATAAGCGCCCGTCGCCTTTCCTGCAACAGGCTTTCTAATCGAGTGGATCGTCGGTTCAGCTCACCGTGATTGCCGGGGGTGAGGCTGAGCAGCTCAGGCGTCCTCTTCACCTTCTCCACCAGCTGCATTTGAGCGTCATTGTGAATCTGCAGCGTGCCGCACGCCCACAGAGCGTTGATGTGCGCAGAGCTTGACATGGCAGAGCCAGCGTGTGCCGCGAGCAGCTGAGTGCAGAGATGAATCAGCTCTTCATGCCGCTCCTGGACAGCAGCAAAGCTTGCGAGGATCGTTGCCGCGTCTTCTGGTCCAATGTACTCACCCTGCTTCGAAATGGTCAAGACGCGTGACGCAAGCAGCGGAAAGAGCTCGCCATCAAAAAGGTCAAACGCACTGAGAGCGTTGAGGATGAGGGCCACCTCATCGGCTCGCAGCTCTGCGGTCACCTTGCACGCTCTCTCCGCCAATGCACCGAGAACTTCCTCAGAGAGAACATTGGCCTTGAAATACGCGTCGCAGAGCTTGGCGACAGAGGCGGAGTCGAGGGTGTCCGACAGGCCCTCAACAGCTGAACCGAGTGAGGACATGAGATCTGGTGTGGAACGACCCGCTTTGGCCGCACACCCAATCCAGGAAGCCAGGAGCGGCCCTTGCAGGTCGGATAGTCTATCCTGCAGACGCTTTTCGTATGCGGTGAACAGCTGATCGTCCACGTAGCCTAGCTCGGCGAATGCGTCGAGGAGAGTAACGGCGACAATGACGGGTGCATCCACCGCGCCGCGCAACGCCTGCTCGCGCAGTGTCCGCAGCAGCGCATCGTGGTGGTACTGTACGCGCGACAGAGCGTGCGCCACGTTAGCCACGTGCGCGAGTGATAGCCGGGGATCCTTGAGCGAGCTCGCCCCTGCTTCACAGAGGACGTCGTACAGCTTTGTGTGGCGCACCCCGGCGCGGCCATACGCGTTGATGAGCACAGCCGTCGTAGACGCATTCATCGTAGGCGCCATGCCGTGGATGATGGGCTGGATGTAGGACATGAGCACGTCGTAGAGAGCAGGAGAGCGAAGCACGAGGCAGCTGTGAACGATTCGGGCGAGTGAAGCCGCGTCCATGCTCGCAATGGCCCCGTCAGCGAGTGAGGCCTCCACGACGCTATTGTACGGGTGACTCTTCACTGGAGAAACTCGCAGCTGTGTCGCACAGTGGCATATCTTTCCTGCCATCTCGGGCGTGTACGCACTGGACACATCATCGAGAACTTCCGAGTCGAACAAATGGCGCCCGTGCCGAACGAGCTCCGCACGGCGGTCAGGCGTGGCCTGCAGCTGCTCCTGCACTTTCTCCGCAGCAGCGGCAAATTGGGCGGTGGACATACCGCGGAGCGCGGAAACTGCGCGAAAAGCTAGTGGACGACAGAGAGAGCGCCACATCGAGAAAAATGCAGGATGTGGCGTATCTGTGTGGGGGGGAGGGAAAAGTGCTGTCACAGAAATCAATTCCAACGCGTGTGGGTAGAATCGGTGTAATCAACGCACGGTGAGCAGTATCACCCTGTCAGGAATTCAACTACACTTCAGAATTATTTTTTTCAAAAATGAGGAGCGAAGAGGCAGGGGAAGTGCGCGAGAAATGCTGTAAGATGATCTAAACGAGTGGCTCGCCGAAGTCGGGACACAACCACGCCGAAGTAGAAAAAAAAATAAGGCAGGTGCGACGACGACGCGGACCAATTGGCGAATAAGCGGGACGGACGCGGAAGCAAGCGGTCTCGAGCAGGAGGACTGCACGAGACGAACACGTTCCCAAGGCTCACCAGGTGAACCGGCGGGTAGTGAGGGAAGAGACGACCTGTCCGCAGTATGCAGCTTTGTTCACTCATTCATGCGTATGTTATTCATGTATCTATGTATGGGCCTTTGTATGTGTATGTGTATGTGTGTATGGACAATCAGTGGTGTTTGCAGCAAACAGGCCAATCGATAAACATAATGGTACAGAGCACGGTCATCTAACGACGGTTGGGGAGAGCTCATCACACTTGTCTTTCCCAGCGTCATCCACCTTTTCTCTTGCTGCCTTTCGCACCACTGGTTTGGGATTCTATGCGTTTGTGTCTTTTCCCTCCACGGGCTACGTGTTGCAGTATTCAAAATGAAAATTGGGAAAAGAGCCGTGGGGTGAGTCGCCAAACGGGTTTAAAGGGGAGAAGCACACCTCATTATAGGGGGAACGAGAGTACAATGAAAACCCCCGTGTCAAAACGGAGAGAGAAAGAGAGAGGAACAAAAATGCCGCAGACAACGAACAAATGAGCACCTTACCAATCTTCGGGGCATTCTGTGTTCACGAGCCGCCTACGCGCTGACCATCGCAGAGATGGGAAAGTGTCAGCGATCAGTCAAGCAAAAGAGGAGAGGAGGGACAAACCGAAAAAAAAAAAAACAGGTCTGAGGGACGGAAGAAAAGGCCGCAGTGCGAACCACTAAAGGAAAGCAACGAACAAAAAGAAATCTATAGGAGTCCGATGCTTTGAATATACTGTCTTGACTCATAGCTTCCGTAGCCATCACTAAGAGAGTCCGTGTCGGCATAGTCGCGGTCTGCTACGTGGGCGGAGCGCGGCTGCTCACGTTGTGACCCTGGTGGAACGGACGCGGTGCCTGATGGAGATGATGCGCCGGTTGTGATGAAAGGGGGCGTGTGGAGTTCAGCTCTTTGGCTCGCGGCGGCTGAGGAAGAGTGCGCTGGCAAAAACGAGGCACTTGCTGGTGGTCGAACGGCGTCGTCCACGGTGCGAGTGACAAGCCGACTATTGTCGTTGTTGGTGTTGACTGTACTGGCAGCGAGGGTCGCAGTGGTGGCGCCTACTACGCTGGGCGGCAGGCGACGGTATTCTGGTACCTCCCGTTCCGCAATGACGACGGTGGTGTCGCGGTACGCGCCGGCAGGAGCACTCATTACAGGGACGCTGTGTCGGGAACGCTTGCTCGGTTCACCAGTGGCTGCGGGCCGCCAAGCCAAGCGGTCCGGGTCCTCGTGTGTGCTGTGGTGGTGGCCGGTGTCTGCCGTCCGTCTAGCGTCCCCAGCGAAAAGACCAGAATTGTGCGTGCTTGGCAGCCGCGAGCAAGGACGTGACGCGACTCGCGTGCCCTCCGCGGCCGCGCTCGCGTGTAAGACTGTCGAAGTCTGAGCCGCGGTGGAACCAATAGCACCAGACAACGAGGAGTGACGAGAATGGAGTAGGGGGTTCTCGCCAAGACCCAAGTGGCTGACACGAGAAGAGAGGAAGCTGCCATCGACAGCACCGGCCACGGAATGCACATCGGACTCACGACGCCGAGGATCCCAGGGTGCGGTAACGCTCTCAGAGGACTGGTTCATCAGTATGCTGCTGGCCTGTGGCCGCTGCTGCGGTACAGCCGGGCCACCCACACCACCGCCAACAGATGAAGTAGAGGCGCCAGGCGGCGTACAAGACCGCTGCTCAGAAACAGTATTATTCGAGGCTGTGCTTATGTTGTGTGCGTTGGACGCCATGACGGTCGTAGCGGCTGCGGTGCTGCTGGTGGTCGGATGAATAGATCCGCTCTGGAGCTGCACAGCCGGTGTTGCTGGTGCGACTTGGGGTGAAGCACGAGACGGCAGCGGTACCTGTGATTCGCTCATGCTGCCGCCACGACTGGACTGCGTCGCTGCGGCACGTGCCTCCAGTGCAGCCATGCGCGCATTCGTCTGCTCCGCCCACGACAAGACACTGTTCAGCTGTGCTTGGATCGATTGCTGCTGATAGTAGATGAGTCGAAGCATCAGCCGATCATCAGAGGTGAAGTGATCGGGTGCCGACTGTGTCTGCAAGCTCACCGGTGACGCGGAGAGGTCAGGGAACGGTGCAGGGGGCATGTGACTGTGCATGTAGCCACCCGCGAAAGAGGTTGGTCGTGGTGCCGTAGGCGATGACTGACGGTCGCCAGCAGAGTTCATCGTGGGCGACAGCCGTTGGATGTCGGGTAGAGGAGTAAACGAGATATTAGCGAGCTAGCAGAACTGGGAAACACACCCACACTCGGACGTTTAAAAACAGATACGCGAATGGACGCGCACGCACAAGTGCACAAGGAGACTGTGGAGAACGTTTCTTTCTTTTTGTCTTGTTCTTTGTTCAGTATATGGGTGGTGTCGGTAGTTTGACCCTTGGAGGGCTGTTGGTATCTTGGGTTGTCCCGATGCTGTTCTCTATTGTCTTGTCGTGGGCACGCGTAAGGTGCGAGGCGCTGCAATCGTAGAGAATAACAAACGGATGGGACGGAAGCAGTAAGGTGAGCGCGAAGGAATTCAGGGTTTGGGTTCAGTGACATGTGGCAGACCTCGTGCTCGGCTCGAGCGTACTCGGAGGAAAGGCGTAAAGGTGCGCACGTGCTTTCCGCTGCAACAGAGCAAGGGAAGACAGTGTCATCGCATGGTTGTATCAAGCGGTGGCCGTGCTAAGGGTACGAAACGAAAAAAAAAAACGAAGCAAAGGTCAAAAGAAAGACCACTGAGATACGAAAGCCGCACCTGCGAATACGTCACGCCCGAGCATAAGTTTCGTTTTATCTCTTCTCTGCGTGACGACAAGGATTTTCATACCTGTCATCGCACGCGTTCATCCGCGCGTGTGGCCCTGTGTGGGTGTGGGTGTGTGTGCATGCTATTGACGTGAAATCATATCACTTTGGATAGTCGCCAACGCGGTAGAAGCAAAGTGGCACGCCATGGCGTTTGACAGACGCTCTTGTTCGCTCACCACCTCTGGGCCGCACCTCTATTTCGGTGTCGAAAAAGACACAACGAAGAGCGAAAAAAAAGGCAACAACAAAAGGCGGGTAGCGACACGAGCAGTACAATAATTTGAGGAAGGAGGAATGACGACGGCCAGAGAGGCTGGAAGTGTGCGTGCGCGTGTCACACGCGATGCTCGGAAACCGACCACACCAATAGTACCAGGGGAACAACGGAGGCACGCAACCGATAGGGCATAGAAGAAGAAAAACAAACAGAACAGAATAGAACAGAACAGAAGCGACAAAAGACAAGTCATGTGGTGCCAAAATGTGGCAATCCGTTCAGCACGCCCAAGAAATAAAAGCTCGAGGAAGACGAGGGGGAAAAGAGCAACAAGAAGAGCGGCCCACGGCCCGTAAAAATGGGTGTGTTGCCGAGACTCACATGTTAGCCCCTTACGCGGTGCACTGCGTGCGACTTCCGTTCCAAGACCCATCTTCCGCCTCACCATTCTCTCTCCCTTGTCTTTGTGCCTTCTTTTACGCCGCTTCCACGTCTTCCACATCAGGCAGCAATAGAGGACAGAAAGTCTTTGGTGTTGAGCATCGAGGTAGTGATGACGCTCACGCGCGCCTGAATCTTTGGTGTGTACGGCTCATCGGACCGGACTGGCGCGGCCTCTGGTGCACCTGTGCCACCGAGGCGTCGCGACACGCTCTTGCCGATATTCATCAGTGATTCCACGTTGTTGTCCACAGTGCCCTGATTCAGCTGCCAGAGCAGCATGGCCTCGGAGTACGTGAAGCCGCCAATGTAGACCACAATGATGTCCTTACCGCGAACAAATGGCGCCTGCGAGGCGGGGATGGGTGAGCCCTGGACCTCCATGACGGGATACCGGTCTGCGGCGAGGGTGCCGTTGTAGACGCGGTTGACGAGCTTCTTGAAGAGTGGCGTGTGCTGGGTGAGCACGTTTTGAACATCCTTGCCGAAGGGACCTACGGCTTTGGTGAGCGTCTTGAGCATATGACCGGTCGAGGTCTTGAAGATTTCGTGAGCGCGCTGGTCCTGGCCGGCAACATCGAGAATGCGATCAATGAGAGCCACCTTCTCGGGGGAGCATTGCCGCTGCATGAGCTGCTCCTTCAGCTGGGAAATGATGTTGCCAGTGATCTTTTCGTAGCGCAGGCTGTACAAAATGGCAATGCGAATCGCATCGTCCACGTCTGTCTTGGGATCCTGGACAACCTCCATCACCAAGCGACTGTGTTCAGCGATGCTATTGTTGACCACTACGTCCTGCTCCAGGACTGAGAGTCGGGTCAGATTGCGGGCGTTGATGTCGGATACCATCTGACTAGTGATGGCACAGTGGCGCGTGACCTGTGACGACTGCTTCCGGGCTTCAGGGAAGCGGCTCATGAAGTTGCGAATCTCATCCAAGGAAACCGTCGTGCGATCGAAGTTGTTCATCTCCTTGTACGCCTTGACCATCTCGCTGACCGCGAGGCACACCTGACCCCAGTCGTCGTAGCGATGCTGACCGAAGAAGGCGTCGGTGTTGGGGGACAAGACGTGCACGCGATCCTCCGGCTTCGCATCTGGATCGTCAATCGCGACCTCGTTACCTTTTTGGAACCCGATCAGCTCACTAACCATGGCCTCATAAGTCCATGGCGTCAGGAGCGGCGTCACAGGGTCATCCATGCGATCGAGAAAGACGAGAACAGACTCGCGGGCTTTGAGGTCAGGGAACGTCGCGTGTACGTTCTTCATGCGTTCGCCCACGCTAGAGGCGAGCTTCTTCGCAACAGGATTGCCCTCGCGGTAGCGAATGACGGGCCTGCGGTTCGAGGCCAGCATCATGCTGATGATGCTGTCGGCCATGCGATCAAAAGAGAGCGAGTCCCACTGCGGGTACGTGATGGGGTTCGCAAGCGTCGACGGTCCCTTGCCAAGTTTCGGGGGCCGCAGCTGTGTCAAGCACACCCACTCTGTGATCGGAATCGAGTCCATGTAACACTCCTCGACGTGATTGACGAGGTTGATGAGGTCCGCGTTGGCCACCGATTGCAGAAGCGTCGAGTCGAGCAAGTAGGTGAAGTGGATGTTGTACGAGGAGAAGTTGCCCTCCGCCAGCTCCTGGTAAACGGCCGCAAGGGAGTCCGCGCTAGGGCGGCACAAGATTATGCATGAGAAGTGCTTCATCACGTAGCGCTCCTTGTTGGACAACATGTCCACCAGAACGACGTTGTGCCGCAGCAGCTGGTGCTGCGAGTATGCCACAGAGAGTACATTACGTGTTGCGTCGTCGCAAAGAAGGACTTTCAAGCCGTCTTGACCGCTCAAAATCTGGTCAATGTAGGCGACTGTTTGCTCCGCGCAGTTCTTGCGCTTCGCCACAGCGGTGGTAGGAGTTGTGTTGGACAGCATCGCCAGGCGTGGGGCTCCCGGCAGCTGAACAGATATGTATTGCGGCACAAGAGACAAGGGACCCGTCGGAGGTGAGGCTGGCGTACGAGGAGATCTGAGTGTTGACCTAGGTGCGATATGTAGACAGGTATAAAAGGGAAAAAGAGAACAAAAAGAAAGAAAGAGACAATATAACAAAAAGGGCGGTAATTCTGAGCACGTGACCTAGTGTAGTGAATTGAGTTGAAAGGGGGGAATCGGCAGAAAGAACGGTGTGCGTTGGGACGATGGTGACAAAAGAGGAGTCGCGAACATGCATCGAATACCGGTTGGGGCGCGCATATCACCAGACACAGCTTCATGTATACATACATTGAAAGCAACCAACAAACGCAAATGGACACCGAAACGTAGTGTGTGCCATTTTTCAGGTGCTTTGGATAGCCTCAGCTGCATCCTTGATAGCAAGGTGTTGTTGTTGTTGTTTTTTGAGCATTTATACACTGTGTGAAGAGTGCGTGTGACCCCGGACGGACCTGACCCTGGCACAGCACCACACGAAGGTTGTAAGCAAGTACGAAGGGTGAGAGAAAAAAAAAAAGGAACGCAAAGAAGAAAGAGATCACATCGCGCGGCACGCTTTGTGCACGCTGGACACCATCTCTACGAGCACAGTTCACATGCGCGCGCACCTCGCTATCCACTTCTTCCATCTTACCGGCGCCTGTTGTGCCCTACTGTTTCGCAGCTGTGTGGACAAGTGGGAGAGAAGTCGCGGACGAAACGGGAGGACTTTCAGACCGGCAACGCTTCACACCCGACAGGGCAGGCGTGCTGCCTGCAGAACCCAGTGGCGCTGACAGCGACGGGCACGGCTCAGGCACAGACGACACCAGCACCATAGAAGGTATGTGTCGTGCCAGCACAGCACGCTCTTCGTGTGGTATGTCGAAAAACTCAAAGCAGTCCGTGTAGCTGCGCAACTGCGACTGCACGGCCTCCATTTTCGGAGTGAGGACGGGGACGTCGGGAACAACTCGAGTCAGGACGTACTTGAAATTCTGGAACAAGGTGTGATAGTAAACGGCGTAGCGCAGCGACTGGCCGAGCACCTTCATGTACACACCCACACTGGAATCTGTGGCAGTGCTTGGTGGTGCGTCTCTAGCGAACACGGTTGGGTTCTGCATAGCGGAGCGCGCCAACATGGAGCCATCGAAGCCGTACTGCTTACACTTCGCCTCACCATCGGCTCGAGACAGGATTGAACCGTTCAGCACAAAGCACACGCCTTGGAAGAGAGGTAGGGTCCGACACTGCCTAACAACTGCCGCGGCACGGTCGTAGTAAGGTGCCAATCCTGAACGCTGATCGCGCTCGCGGGCGTGAAGGGTGATGGCGTGGACGACGGGAGCCTCCGGTGAGTGGCCTGCCCGCGTCAACATGGTGGTGAGCATGTCGACGGTCGCCTCTGCTGTGTCCATCAGACGTGTTTTAAGGCTAAGCGGCAGCGGTTTGCCCCCGCGTCGGCGCAGACAGTCAGGGGACATCACAGCTGCGTGGATGGCCGCGAGAATAGCGCCGGCCGCATCCGGCCTCTTCATGAGAGCCGCGCCAAAACCATTTGTGATGCTAAAGTGCTTTGGACAGCCCATGTTCAGGTCGATGCCATCGACATCCTCACAGCAGACCCGCACGGCGGCCGCGCCAATCTCCGCATCCGCTACGCCCAACTGGAGAATGAGTGGCGCGGTGCGTCCCTGGCGGCGCAGCGAAAGGGCAACTGAGCGCTTGAACTGCTTCTTGAACGGTTCGTACGAGACATATTCCACGACCTCCTCCGTGTGGGTGGCCACGCCTTGCGGGCGCCTGCTGTCGTCGACGCACAGGTCATGCGCTTCCAGAGGCCCGACTGTGTAAGACACAACTTCGCGGCGGCATCCCTTCAGACGCGCTGCCACGACCTCCTCTGTGAAGATCACATCTGCGCCACAGCGCTGGCATAGTTCCCTGAAGCCAAGTTCACACACGCGCACCATGGGTGCTAAGATGCACCGGTGATGATAGAGCGACGACTCCACCGAGCACGTCATGTAACACTGCGCCGAGTATAGAAGGAGGAGAAGAGGGGCAAAGGTGACAAATGACGCTGGGCAACTGTGATGCAGCCTCGTCGTGTGAGAGGGACATGTGAAGACATCGAATGGGTGAGTGCGTGTGCGCGCAAGACGGGAGAGTAAGAAAGTGAGAAAGGGGAAGAGTGAGACGTGACGAGACGTCACGTAGATCATGTCAACCACATGTGCGGCCTTTGACCACGCACACGCACAATCGGCGTGCAGGCCATGCAGGCACATGCTTACCGTGCACGGCGTCCGCATCTGTGCACGCACGGGAAATGGGAAGGGAGAAGGTGACTGCCGTAAGCAGTGGGAGGGATAAAACTAAGACTATCTGGTTCGCCCCCTCGCCACCGGATTACTCACGTCACCATCTTCTTTCTTGTTCTCTTCGCGCTCTGTAGCCTACAGTGCCTAGAGAAGACAGTCGGCACTCACTGCCACATCACAGTGCGAAATGAAGGCGAGGGCGATTGAGACTCGGAAGTATTGTCGTTGATGTAGGCTTTGTGTACGCCTTTTCCTCCGTGAGCAGACTCCTTTTCGTTGTGGCTGTTTTTTTTTTTTTTTTGGGATGTGTCGGAAAAAAAGCACTACTACAAAAATAAAGCTATAAAAGAAAGACATGCTACAAAAATGCAGGCACGGCCAGCAAGTGTGCTCAGTCAAAAAGCCACAAAGTGGAGAAGGCGTGTAACCACAAGCATCGAAGAGAAGAAAAAGAAACAGGCAGTGCAACAGCCGGTGCACACAGTGTGTGCGAGGTGATTCACGCCACTGATGTGACAGCCGAGTGTGTGTGTAAGTGCAGCTCTGCCTCGTAGCACTTGTGTTCGTCACACTATTGTTTTTTCTTAGAGTATCCTTCGATTCGTTTGACCGCCACGCTTTTTAGTTTTCTTCTTCGTCTGCTCGTTCTTGCCGTCTTCGAGCTCAGTGACTCATGACGATGATTTTTTTTTTTTTTGGTGCACTTTACCTCAACGAAATCGGGCATTTGTTCGTCCAAGTGCACTCGTTTTCTTGTTTGTTTCCGTTTGGTTGCATCCAAAAACAAACAACGAGGGGGAAAAAAAAAGAAAAAGAGGGGAGAAAACTCATTGCTTGACTTTTTTTTTTTTTGATTGGTGAAATACTCATCCCTAAAGGCACTAGGTGGCCGACACGTAGACCTCAGGATTACTCGGCATTCAGGTAAACGCCGAACTCGTGGAAGTCGCGGTCGAACTCAGCCTCGATCTCGGCGAACGTGTACGCCGGACCCTCATCCGCTGCGGGCTCATCGGTCCAGTCGGGGTGCATCACCAACCAGGGGCGGTTGTGGATGTAGAACCACTGCTGGCACATAGGGCATTTGCTCTTGCTGTAGCCCTTCATCATCATGTAGTAGTTCGACTGGGGCACGTGCGGGGCGCAGTTACCAAAGCACAGCACCACCTGCTGGTCACCAGGGTTGCCGGTGGCCTCCACGCGGATGGGGCGCTCCTCGGAGCCGATCGGGGGTTCGTAGAGGTGGTTCACGGCGACATACGGACGGTCGTTCCACTCCTCGCGGTCGTGCTCCTCGAGCATGAGAGTGTCATCGGCCTCGAACAAGTGCCACGCCTTGGCGGGCTCCTGCCAGTAGAGACGGCCGACACCGGTCACAACATCATCGTAGACAGGCAGAGACTGGTCCATGAGCTTGCTCATGATGGGGCTCTTGCGCCAGCCTTCCGGAGGCTGCTGGAGCTCATTGAGCTCGTGAGGCTGCACGGGGTAGGACTTGTCCTGGTATGGGGTGGGGCCGCTGTGGCCACCGCTGAGCATGGAGCGGGTAGCCGCGAACAGCGCGAGTTGGGTCTTGCGAAGCATCGTTGCTCTAGATGGATTTCGATGTGTCTTGGGATTTTTATCTTTGACTGGCTTAGGTACTCGTGCTACTGTACCACATGTTGTGTTGGCAAGAGGAGAAGCAAAGGTTGGAAGTAAAAGGGGAAACAAAAAAACAAGGCGAGATGTTGTCAAGTGGACAAAGAGCAGGAGGAAACGAGACACGCATGTCATGAAGGAATGTATTGTTCAGTGATAGCAGACGGAAGAGCGCGATGATGTCTCTTTACTGCTGTGTTCTCCGTTGTGACAGGAAACGAGAAGCGCAGTGGCCGTTAGGCATGAGGGACACGGGGTGCTCAAAGTCAACCTGACAGGAGTGTTTCGTCCTCCTGTTCAGCACCCCACTTTTTTTTTTTTTTTTGTGTGTGTGTGAGGGGACTTGATTCACCCCTGGTCTCTCTCTTTCGCTCTCTTACACACTCACTCTTTTCCGACTATTCGTCTCGTCCGCACAGTCCTTTGTTTTGCTCTTTGTTCTTCTCCCTTGCCTATTCTGTCGCTTCAGCAGGGTTTGGGTTCATGTTGTTTGTTGTTTGTTGGTGCAGGGGAGTCTTGGTTGGTGGAGCACGACCGACACACGATCAAGCATCTCGCGTCGGACTCATTGTACATGGAGCCGGTGATAGGTTCGTATCACGGAGGAAAAGGTGAACACGCAGTTTGACTGGACTGTGGCGGCCTAGGTGGTGTCGCATTGGCTTGCGAAAGTGATGTGCGCCGCGACCAACTTCGAAAAGAGGAAGTGACGGAGGTGGGAGTGAAGAGGAGGAAAACAAGGCAGGGGAGGAGGCACGTCGCGTGCCTCCGAATTCAGCTGCCGCAGACCTCTACTTCACCACATGCCGAACAAGAGCGGCAAAAAAAAAAAAAAAATGATACAGTGCCAAGAGGGAATGAAGGGAACGAACAAGAAGAAAAGCAATACTTCAACAAGAATAGAAAGGAGCGGAAAAATCATAGGCCGTGGTGTGCATCAAGACGCGCACGTCAGGCATGACGATTGTGTGCCAACGAAACGCGTATGTGTGTGTGTGCCTCGATATGTGTGTATGTGGTTGCAGCGTCGTGCCAAGTGGTACTACGCCAGACCAAAGGCCTGAAGCATGCCAATACTACTCGTGTTGTCGTTGACAATGTAGCGCGGACCGTCAAGGCCAGCGGCACTGCTCTTGCTCGCTCCCGTCGCGTCTTTCACAACCTCATTGATGGAGCGGCGGCGGCCCTGACCGAGTATCTCCACAGTAGACGTTCGGCGCGGCTGGTTCTGCCTCTCCTTGAGTGTTTGATTGTACCGCGCCATGGAAGGTGGCACCTTCGCCTTCTTGAGAGGTGGTGCGGGCTTCGTCAAAGCAGACGTGGGGCCGATGACCAGGATCTTATCGGCGTTGTCATTGCTTGGTGCGGGGCGACGGGTATCACTGACCGTCGGCTGCCGTTGTGTCTTCCGCGTGCCATGTGCGCCGCTGGTGCCGGCAGACTGGCGGCGTACTTGCCGCATCGCAGCGATGAAATCTTCATGAGCCTCTCGCCAGTTGGTTTGGGGAATACGCGAAGGGTCGCTCTCGTTGGTGTACCCACCCATCGAGCCACCGCGCCGCTGTTTCTTCCGCTTGAGAGGGCGTGCGGCGTGCTCGAAGCCCATACCCTCATCTCCACTCACCGCTCGCTGCCGGCTGCTATCAAAGGAGGGGCGATGCTCACCAGCGACACACACGCTTTCGTGGTAAGCGATACGATCCTCTGAAAACGTTCGCCCGCACTTGGTGCACGGTTTGAGGATACCATAGTCTACAGGACCTGAGGGCGACGCCTCCACGACATTGTTCTGTTTAATCGCTCTCGCCGCAGACACACTCGAGCCAGCAGGCTGTGCCTCTCGAGGAAGCGAATCACGCGACTTGGATCCGCGCCGGCTAGAAGGAAGAGAGCCGGCTTCCACTAAGGGCGGCATCACAGGACGCGGTCCGTCCCGCGTCAGATTCCAGCGCCTCAGCGCCTTCTCATAGCACTGCGGAATGTGGATATTGATGGACGCGTGTCCAAAGCCCTGATGGCACAAAGGACAGCTCACGAACTGAGGCCGCGGCATCAACACGTCGGGAGTGTCGCCTGGCGGTCGAAAAGAAAAGGAAAAAGAGGGAGAGGAGTTAAACTGGAAAAAAAAAATGTGTATATTTCCAGAAAGACTACAGCGAGACACGCTTAGAGAGGCACAAACAAGGGCGAGGGGAAGTGGGGGATGAGTTCAGAGTGCGTCAATGCGTGATGGAGAGGCACATGTGGATGCAAATAGTTGCCAGTGAAAAGCTGTGAGTACGCAGGCGAATGCCAACTCCGATAGGGGTCCACGCTGAAGAGGCGCGCGAGAGAGACAGAGATAGGAAGGGAGAGCGTGAGAATAGCGGAACCCCCACGACGTCTTTCTCTTCCTTTGCAGCGTACGCCACTGCAGGAGAGCAGCGACGCAGAAAGCGAAGAGATGCAGACGTGTACACATTCAGAGACACTGTGGGACAGGGGTGCGCTGACAGGGCTAGCGTGACGCGCTCAGCGATGAGAAAGCCCATCGGTCCTCCTACGTGTGACAGCTTGCTTTCCATTTGGGCCTTCGAGATTAGGTTCAACACAATTGTGCCATGCGGCACGGCAAAAGGGTGAAAAGAACAAAGAAAAAGAAAGAAGGAAATCAGTGGAATGTGACATGAAGCGAAGGGGGAAAAAAAAAGGAGAGTGTGTAAATGCCGATGTGGCGACCACTCCCTCTCAAATCTTAGAGATGAGCGAAAGCCACAACAAATGATATTCACGAACGCGTCTTATGACTCCACTTAAAACTGGTAAAATCCCTGGGGGCGGCTCCTGCGACCGCCGGGACGGCCTCCAGGCGCGGCACCAAACGGGCTGCCACCGTACGGATCGCCGCCGAACGTAAAGCCGCCACCTCCACCGCTGAACATGAACTGCATCATATTAGCGAATTGCTCATTGCCAGGGCCGGCAGCGAACCCTCCAGGAGATGCCCCTTCCACATCATTGTCCATCATGCCTGAATCGTATCGCCTCTTCTTCTGTGGATCAGACAGTACCCCAAAAGCCTCACCAACCTCCTTGAACTGCTTCTCAGCGTACAGCTTTTCTTCCTCACTAGCATGGCCCCACTTATCAGGGTGCCATTGCAGGCAGCTCTTCTTGTACGCCCGCTTGATGGCGTTTTCATCCGACTCATTTTGGCTGAGACCTAGTATCTTGTAGTAGTCCTTGCGCTTCGATCGCTTCGCGCGCTGCTTGAGTGACTGCATCTCCTGGGTGAATTGGCTGTCGCTTTCGGCGGCCTGTTGCATGTCCCGCTGGGCGTCATCCCACTGTTCCATGTGCTCGTGAATGCGGCTCCGACGCGCGTACATTTTACCCGAATCCGAACCGTTGGCAATGGCAAAGTCGCAGTCCATCAAGGCGCCTTTGTAATCTTTCAGACTCATCCTTGCTGCGGCTCGGTTTCCGCGCAGAGTGGCCACGACGCGGACGTTCGTGGGATCCAAATCAATCGCGGCAGAGTACTCCTCGATGGCCTCGGTGTACTTCTTCTCTTTGAAAGCGGTATTGCCAGACTCCTTGCGCGCTTCAATGTTGCGAATCTTCTTGAACAGAAGCCGTGAGCGTGTATTGTCAGGGTCGAATTCGAGCGTCTGACGCAGAATGGCCAGTGCCGTCTTGAACGAGTCCATACCGCGGTGGTACAAGACAAAAGCACGGAGGTACAAGTAAGCGATGTCACTGCTGTGCGCGGAACCGAAGGCCGTAAGGATTTTGTTGGCTTCATCGGGAGATGAGGTGGCAAGTGCCTGGGCGTAGGGAAACACAACAGCTGGGGAGTCTGGGAAGTTGCGGTACGGTACAGAGAGTAGACGTGTCGCATCCGTGTAGCGGCCTTCATCGAAAAGGGGTTGCGCGCTCGCTACGGCCTTTGCAGCCTCCGCAGATTTCTGCTCCAGCTCTTTCATGTGTTGGACATCGCTTGGCGAGCCACCGGGTGTGCTGCCAAGGGCCGCCTGGCCCTGCTTCGCCACTTCCGTCGCCTCGTCGAGCTGGCCCAGGTTGCAAAGTGCATTGTGTAGGCGCGAGTACGCCTTGGCGAAGGTCTTGTCAATGGCAATGGCCTCCCTGGCATCGTCTGCGGCCTCCCTATAGCTTGCGCGCTTCAGGTGCGCCGCACTGCGATTAGAATAAAGGACCGCCTCAGTCGGATTCGCTTCAATGGCTTTGCTGTACAAATCAATAGCGTCCATTAGCAAGTTTGCCTTGAAGGCCGCATTGCCTTCATCCTTCAGCGATTGCCACGACGGACCTTCGGCTACAGCGGTCGTGCTGCTGGCCACAGTCGAGTTAGGTTCCTCCTCGTTCATCTACGATGACGCAGACACGTGTGCGTACGTATATCTGTGTGTCTGTGGGCGCGTGCGTCAAATAACCACCTACGCTAGCCAAGTTGACGGAAGACAAAGCAGGTAGCAACAGGAACAGAACGAAATCGTGGTAGAAGTTTCAAAGAAATAAACGGTCCCAACGCAGAAAGAAAACTTAGTCACGAGATTGGGTATGCTATTCGTTTCAAAAGGGGTGAGTGGTCACTTCTGATATCCCTCCCCCGCTCGCAGTGGTTTGTTGACGACTGATATACAAAGGAGTTCGTTGACGTCCTGAGGCCCTCGATTGTGTGGGGGCCACCAATGGTTCTTCGGTGAAGGAGAACGGGGAGGAAAAATGGGAAATGAGAAGACGGAAAAAAGTGGGAAACAGACAGAGTGGAATAAGAAGAAGAAAAAAAAAAGAATAGAATAGAAGGAGCATTTGCTGCGGTAAAAGAGTGTCAATTCGCTGTGTATTTGCTTTGCATCAAAAGCAAGGTGACAGGCCACCTAGTTCGCGAGTCACTGCTGCAGTTGCTTTCGCTCCACTCTGTGTGTACACGCATGTGTATGTGGGTGTGGGTGTGTGCCCCGCGGACTAATTTATTTTTACGTGGGTCTGCTTGTTCGTATATTAGCAAATGAGTGGGCACAGGGATTTCGCTCACCACGTGCGCCTGCACGAGAATAATAGAAGGCGGTGCACCCATGAATGTGAGCGAGAAGCTGAAAGAAAGAGAGTCACTGGCAGCGCGCCGGCAGCCGAAAAGAAAGGCCACGTAGGGGGGTCCTTTGCTTTGCTTCTTCTCCTCAATCGCTTCTTCATTGGAGTCGCTTTCTTCACTTGAATTATGTTGCTTGTCACGCTTCGTTGTGCGCTGTGCACCTTATGCGCTCTCTGTACTTTGTTGGGAATAGACGCAGTTCCGCTCTCATCATCATTCGGTCGTTTGGACGAGGGGGGGGTATGTTGATTACTTTGCGGAAGAGGGTGTGTCCGTGTGCGCGAAGAAAACATCGCGCAGCATCTCCTGCTTGGTGTTTAT
The DNA here is from genome assembly GCA_030849045.1 of Wallacemonas rigidus. Classification (NCBI taxonomy): domain Eukaryota; phylum Euglenozoa; class Kinetoplastea; order Trypanosomatida; family Trypanosomatidae; genus Wallacemonas; species Wallacemonas rigidus. The sequence continues at coordinate 66,878 of JASAOL010000614.1, forward strand.
GACCAGTTCACGTAACGCGTCGTTCAGGGCGAATGAAAGACCGAAGGTTAAGCTGGTCAGTGTCCATTCGAATGGCATACGACGGTAAAAGTACGCATACATGTTCGGACGCATGAAATGCGAGCGAGTGTGTCGCTCCGCGTTCGCGAACACGACACGCTCTGCCTGGCGATTGCGTTTAGCCACGTTCAGTGGGTACGAAAAGACTTGGCCCAGGATCCCAGCGGTCATGCCGGCGGCAACGCGTGTGCCGAATGTATCACAGGGATAGGTCGCTTTCAGTGTCTCGTACGTTGCGAAGCCGATACCACCTAGCACCCCCACGCCAAACACGGCCATCTGTCCGCCCTCCCAGAGTGATGACACACCATTTCGCTTCGCCATGGCACGCATCAGCCACCAGTACGACTTGAACGACGGCGGTGTGCGCCGCGCAGCGGTTTGTGTGCGGAGAAGGTCGAGTGGATAGGTGGCCAGTGTGCTGAGCGCTGCGGCAGAGGCGCCAGCAAGAAAGCGCGTGCCAACTGTCGGTGTTGGTGAGTACGTGACGCGCTCCACCATCGTTTCGAGGACGTCGTATGTGCAGTACGTGAGGGCACCATATGGACCAACACGCAGCATCGCCACGCTGCTGGAAGACCACATGTTCGGGCTATGACGAATTGTCTTCAGCAAGTAACCGAGCAAGTTTTCGCGCGTTTTCTGTTGGTTGATAAGGCCCAGCTGGTACATGATTTTGAGCCTGTCAAATGGCACCGTCACAAGCTTGCCAACAGCCGCCGCTACACCACCACAAACAAAAGCCTCTGGAATAGTGACCATGTTGTCGCGGTGCGCGCCTTGAACAGCCTTGCTGTGGTAGTCGCGTGACCGCCGCTTGATGAGATCGTTTACCGTGAAACTAGTGGCCGATGCAATCGGACCTTTGATCCAGTTCATCGTGAGCCCTTTGTACCACCCTCGAATAAGCCCCTCTTCCTTGTAAATAACCGCCAGGGCGTTCAACACACCGCGGTAGCGGTGAGGTGTCACCTGCATCCGCCGGCGCACAATGTCCAGAGGATACGTCGCGGACTGCGCGATCAGACCAGCAGTGGCACCAGCGACCAGCCGGTCGTGTACGCCAATCTCCTTTGCGCTCTTAAGGCCTCGGTGCAAGGCAATGTAGTATTTGAACGTCTCAAAGCACATGAAACTGCAGCCAGCGTACGGAACGATGCCGACCAGCGTTGGAAAAAGGCCACCGTATAATGATCGCACGCCACCGGCAGAGAACGCCTCGCGGAATGCATCCAAATAGCTCGGCATCCGGGTCTTGCCGCTGGCGCTGCGCGCCGCAAACCGAGCACGCATCACATCAAGAGGGTAGGTGCAGGTGGTTGATGTCGCGCCGGCTAAGGAACCACTCAAGAAACGAGCAGGAACCGCGTGCTTTTCGTCAAACTGACCATCCGCGCTGAGACGTGCGCAGCCACGTTGGAAAAAGCTATAGTAGTGGTCGAATGACGCGTACGTGATGGCGGCATACGGCACCACGCGCAGCATGGTCGCACCATTACCGATCCACAAGCCCGTGATGCCAAACTCACGTATTGTCTGTGTCCATAAGCGTGCCACTTCTCGCAAGCTGAAGTGGCGAGAGGAATCAACTTGAAAGATAATTTTTAAGCGGTCGAAAGGTGCGATGACAGATTTGCTCACAGCACCAGCAACGCCACCAGCAACGAAACTCTCAAGAAATCTGATCAGAGCGTTGATCATATGAGCGACATCCCATGAAGATTTTTTGGTCGAGTCATGAAGACCGTGCTCTACCAAGAGAATAGTATACTCCCCAGACCGATCAAAGTCCAGCAGCCGTTCACCAACGGAGGCCAGATGTTTTGCATTCTCACGGCAAAACTGCTTCCACTCACTTTCCGACAGTCCTCCAACTCGACGGGTGTCGTAGCTCTCAATCAGCTTCCGTAGCTCTGTCTCCCTGAAACTGCAGAGAGGCAGTAGTTTCTTCACGATCGCTTCGGTAGGTACAATCACAAGCTTGGCGGCTACTTCCCCATCGATACCTTCTGTACGGCCGCTGCTTGGCCCGGCAGAGGAGATGTCTTTTTCCTCCGACGCGCCGATATGCATGAAAGGAGTTAAAACCGTGTCCGTTAATATGGGAGCGACAACAAGAGTCAGCAGGTAGAAGCAGAAGGTAGCAACAGTCACAACAAGGCCCCCTGAGCGCTGTCGGTGTTTAGACGAGAAACCGGCGAGGGGGACCAGAGGCACGGCGTACCTGGGATTTCAAGACAGAGAACAGAGAACGCCGAAGACGCGCCAGTCCGCACCGGTGCACCGTTCCGTCAACCTATACTCACTTTGCTTGCGTGCGATCTATGCTGCAGACCTAGGCCGTCCGAATGAGCAACGAAAAATTCCCGAATTTTCGAGACGCCGTTGTTTCTGCCACCTCGTGAGGACGAGTGAAGTGCCAGAGGAAGACCGTGCGTGGCACAGTGAGAAAAGCTTCGCCCAGCGTTGTTACGCCGACTGGACTCTGTCCGAATATCAGGCTTCGTTTCGCTTGCGCAGCGAACAGCTACAAGAAATGCCTTTGAGAGACAGCAGCGAGAGAAGAACGACCGTGTGTACGTGAAGGCCAAGATAGAGGGGTATACAGCAAGACTTTGCACCGCTTTCCGGAGTGTATGCGTATGTACGTGATATGTGTGCGCGTGGATGAAGCAGGGGGTGGTATCTTTTGTTTGTATCTCTGCCTCTCTCCCTCAAACTCACGTCAGGTGCTGAAAGAGCAGCACAAAAAAAAAATGGAAGATAATAATGATCTGACAGTATGTGATGGTAAGTTACTAAATCGTCGTTGATAGTGATGTTGTAGGTATATATCTGTGGAGCTCAGTGTATGGGAAGAAACGAAAAGAGAGGGGCGTGCCCAGTACGCATCACGGCGTCGATTGTCATAATACTTGTCGGCGAGCTATTTAACATTTTGCCGTGCAGCAAAAAAAAAAAAAAAATGGTTCATTGCCATCGCTACGACGGCAATTTGGCACGCAAACCTGTAGCGGTGCAATCGCACGACGCACACCGCGACCCACACGGGACGTAGGCGTCCATTTTTGATTTGTTTTAATTTTTTTTTTTTTTTGTGCGCGTGTCGGACTGTGAGGATAACTATGCTTTCGCACTATTTTTTCTTTTGCCTTGTTTGATTGTCCGCTGACTATCGGAGGCTAGTGTAGGTACACCACCATGGTGGGATGCAGTGATACGCACTGTTGTTGGCAGAAGTATCTTTAGTTCATCTGTACATCGTAGGGCACCTCATAGCGTCTCGTTCCAGTCCCACCGCTGCTTGTTTGTGTCCATCTCGGCACTCAGCCAACACTCAAAATCAGATTCGGTGCACCAAGCTTTTTTTTTCTTTCTTGCAAACAGAAAAGAAAGAAAAAAAAAACAAAGATATGCGTGCACTATTTACATATTGGGAAATCAAAGGTTGTCACGTTTGCGCAGGTATGTGTCTAGCTCCGCCTTGATACCACGATACTCGTTTGCGTAGTCACTGCCAACAAGTTCATAGAGTCGTAAGCGTTCTGTTGCATCGTTTAAGCGCGCCTGTGTTTCGCGCAGTTCACGCCGAACTTGTTTCAGCTCCATGGTCATTTGCCGGTCGACCTCAGTGACTTTGACTGTGCTCGTAACGCCCTTCTTCCAGCTGTCCTGCAGATTGTCAATATACACGCGCACTTCCCTGAGTGTAGGGAGCTGTGCAAGACCGGGAATCTGCATCTTCGAGCCCTCGTCGCCGTTGTCGCGCTTAATGAGGACTTCGGCAGAGAAGTCGTGAATTTTTTCCAGCATCTTCGCGGGCACGCCACTTGTCACGCAACTCTTCATCAGAGATGGGAGGGTTGTACCCTTAGAGATGACAAAAGGTGCAACAATGTGCTGCGTCGCAGGGTCATAAAAATTGTTGAGCCAATCAAACGAAGGAATGCGGGCCATGATTTCCCCGATTAGGCACGACGCAAGAAATAGCACTGACTCGTCAAGTGAGTCGAAGGACTGCGAGCCCTGATCCTTGTTTTCGACATGCACAGTGGCGATGGCGCGTTCTCTTGGGCCCTGTGCGTTTCGGAGCGGGAAGACTGGAAATATCAGCAGAGATGAAAGCTGCGACGCATCGTTCAGGCTTTGGTTGAGTGCGATGCCACTACCAAGCACTTCAGCATCCAAGGATCCTAAGCACCGATGTCGCACAATTTGTGGAGGGAAGGACAGACGTGCGGCGACATTTGCAATGGAAACCATTTCCTCGCCATCGCGGACAAAAATGCTCGCTGACGATGCGCGGAGTAAATTAGCAGTGCTTTCTAGCACATTGTATAACGAGCAAGACATTGTTCGCGCCACTTCCTTTGATACAATGATCTGATCCCTAGGCACCCCTTCACGAGCAATTGGTTTCACTTTCATACTGGACTCCTTGAGAGGCTTTTTACGCAGCCCGACCGTCGCAGATCCACCCACACCGGGATCATGGATCTTTGTGCGAGGCTGATCCTCCCCGAGGTGCGAATGATTGGTGCCACCGCTTCGCCACTGTTCGTCAGTTGGCTTACGCTGATTTGCAGTCGCTGCGACAGCATGCGACTGTTTTTCGAGGTGGTCAATGGCGGCAGAAAGTCGTTGTGACAAAGCAGCGGCCTGATCGGGTCTGAAGCTTTGCAGTTTTTCCGCAGTCGTCAGCGTGTCGAATATGGTGCAGATGAGCTTCAGCTCCTGAATCGTCATACTGTAGTCATTATTCATTGCTGTCCAATTACTGAAGGTTCCTTTGATTTTGTGAACTTGTCACTGGGTGCCTGTTTTCGTTCACACTGTCGCTGTGCCGATTGCACAGACCAAAGACAATTGTAGGCGCTTGTCGACTGATGTGCCTTTTTTTTTCTTCTCTTCGATCTCTGGCTGCTGACCACAACTCTTGGCTTCCCGAAAGCTTCGGTGCAGTGTTCGTACACAGCGCACACACCTAAAAGGTGGTAAATAGGAGACACAGTCAGTCTGCTGAGACAGAATACTTCGCGCCGTGAAACACAAGTATGCGTGCGAAAAAAACAACAACACCGAAAAACAATGCAGGTTGAGCATAAAGATCAATGTGGAGAAAGATGAAGCAATAAAGTTGTTGGGAAGGTGCGCAAGGTGGTTGATCATTTTGGTACACTTCTGAGCGGGGAAAAAAAGTGCTGGACGGAAGAAAAGAAGAGTCTGCCACTGGGAACAGCAGACCTCCTTCCCCCTTTCAATTGTGGTTGACGACAAAAAGGAATGTAATTTATGGGCATAGTGCACTGAATAACTTTATATGGTTTTTGCTTAGTCCTTCATGTTCATATGAACTTGGTGGTATCTAGCTAGCATGCCGCGAGCAATGTCTTAAACGAAGAACTCGACGTTTTTGATATGTTGAGAATTCCTTCTTTTTTTTTTCCTTGTCACTTTGCCATTGAGTGTCTGTGTGTCGGTCTGTATCTACATACGTATGTGACGCAACGTCACGCGACGGTGGTGATGTTCAATATGCAAAAGGAGGAAAATGTGTTCATCGTCCGGTACTCACTTTCCATGGACGCCTTTCCAAATATCATTTTTTGTTGTTTTGTTTTGTTATCCAGTCGATAAGAGTTGTTCCGTTCTTGCTGAAGTTGGTGCTGTCGGATTGCAGTTGTACAACTTGAAGGCGTTCAGCACAAGTTTGCGCTGAGGTCAGTCCTACATGGAGTCACAGCAACCTGCAGTAGAGACAAGCAAAGGGGAAAAAAGTACGGATTGTGATCAGGCAGAGCGAGAGCGCGGCCCTACGTCCCAAATACACAGTTTTTACGCACGTGGATAAATAAATAAATTTAAAAAAACAATGATGGAGGGAGACGCCAAATCCTGGGATCCGAGTGAGAGGGAAAAAGGAAAACAAACGAGCAAAAAGACAAGTCAGAGACGGTGTCGGTCAAATGTTCCTCTGCTTTTCATCACACTAAGCAGATCAACGAGGGTAGCAAAGACGAACAAACAAAAAGATGTCTATGTAAGAAACGTACGCAACACAACTGAAAGGGACAGAAAAAAATGAGGTGAAGCAAGCCAGGGCATGTGGCACTGCGGAGAGAGAAAATTAGAAGACTATATCTGTCTATATCTCTCTCTTTCTACATATATGTATATATATATATATATATATAGACGGCACAGTCGTTTAAACCAACGTATAGGCGGCTCCACATCTCTGTTCTTTTCATGTGTAAGTGTGTTCGTCTTTTCGACACATCGGGTGGGCGACACGTAGGATGGAACTCGGTGCTTTCGCGACTTGGCAACTGAGCCATCGAAGAAACGAGAAACACTAGACGGAGAGTGCAGCCAATCCACGAGGTTGCGGGGGTTGACGATCACGTCTGCCCATCGTCGTCACTCACTCTTGACAAGTACCTCTCAGCATGCTCACGAAGCGTTGTGGAATGGTGACTTAAATTCGAGAAGAATCAGCGTCATATTATCTGTGCCGCGTGGCTCCATACTTGTCGACGCCAGACAGAGATCCAACACTTGCTCACAAATGAGACTGGGGTCATTGTCCGCAGAGGGGTCACTTTGTTTTAGTTGTTTGATGAGATCACAACATGCTTGACTTGAGAGAACATCCCAGATACCATCACATGCAACGACAATGAATTCGTCATCAGACTGCGCGGGCTCGCACCGGATCTCTGGGCAGGCGGTGACCTCTTGTTCCTTCCAAGAGAGGTTTTTGTTTGCCTTGAACTCGACATCGCCCAACGCCCGACTAACAGCAAGGGAGAGACCAACACGGCCATTTGAGACCGTCCCACCCGCTTTTTCAATGCGCGCTAGCTCTGCAGGATGGTCAGGCTTGTGATCCTCACTAAGTGGAATGGCGACGCCGGCACGACAGAGAACGGCACGACTGTCGCCTGCGTTCGCACACACGTATTGCGTTGGCGTGACCAGCACGCAGCTCGCTGTTGTACCACTCGACGGATACGTTCGACATATTTGCTCGTCGATCGTTTGGTACGTGCGTTCAAGCGCTTTCTCCATATCGGTACCGCAGGCTGCCATATTTTCCATCAGTTCGTCAAACATATGTGTGCGACAGTACGCTGCCGCCTCATCTGACTGATGCCCGTCGAACACACCGATGAAAGCTTTACGCAAATCGCCGTCGATGTTGAGTTGCGTCACATGCGCATCCTCCATCGTGTTGCGCCATCCTTGCATGGCGCAGCTAGCTACTCGGAGATGCGTTGTTTCCAAAATAGTAGAAAACTTTTGGCTTTCAGGTCTTCCCGCCATGATTAAACAGAAAAAAAAAAATAGACGAAATACGTTCTGCCTAGTTGAGTCACTGATTTTTTTTTTTTTTCTGACGGTATCGTTGCAATTTGGAGAGGGCAAAGGAGAAAAAAGGGGGGTATAGTTTCTGCTTTTTTTTTTTTGGCTTGTGTTTTCTCCGTGGCTATCAGTGGTGGAGTTCTGACGCTCACGTTTCGACTGGGAGCCGTCTCTACTGTAAAATTCGATCAGTTGATGGCAGTGTGTGGGGGGGGATCTGGGGGAAGTGCGGAGCATATCATATTTTCTATTTGATCGGTGGGGGCGTGCGTTGGTTCGCTCCCTTTCGCGCCGTTGCGCGTTGCGTGGCGCCCCGGCCGGGGCGGGGATGCTGGCCGCCGGCCTGGGCGCGCGCCCACGCCCCGCCGGCCCGCTCTGCCCGCCGCACCCCGCGCCGCGCCCACCCCACACGCACCGCAACGCCAACCCCGAGCACCACACCCAATCACCACACCCAGCCCTACAAGAAGGAAAACGCAGCAGCACACATTACAAATGAGCAGCGGCTCGTTCTCATCACAATCAGGGTCAAACAGCAGCGCAACTGACCCACCAAGCACATTCGTACTGAATCGAAAACTTACAGGAGCCCAGGTTGTCGTTTCCCTCACCACAGCGGTTGCGCTTCTCATTCTGTGCATCATTCAGCTACTGGTCCGCTCGACCTCGCGCCATCGCCAGCTGTTAGGCGTACAGCGCGAGACGTGTTTCGATGGTGCGTACTTCTTAAGCCAGTCCAAAGGAAGCAAGAACAGAAGCATCGTGGAGGAAGGTCTCAAAGCACACCGTTTCCGCATCGTCTCCCCGCCACAATACAATCGCGTCATCCCTGCTGTTGTCGATGAGGGCCGCGATGCGAGACGAGACTGCGAGGAGATGTTAGTGAAGATGCGCACCGTTCTGGCACGAACCTACGGGAAAAGCGCCTCGCTGATGTCTATGCGATGCTGCTTGACATGCGTAAAAGGCGTTGTGCCTCTTGAACAAGGCGAGCGATTCGCACAAATCTATGACTCCATTGTGTTCGGTGTGCAGCGTAATAATGGTGCCGAACGCTTTGTCAGCACAGAGGACATCAAGTTCGCCCACGCCTTTTTTTACAACACCATTCTGAAGGAGCTGGAATGAGTGATATATGGCACCTCGCCCTCTGCGTGTCTTCGAAGAACTTAGAAGAAACATGTGCTGATATACAAGTGACAACTCTTCATCGCTGGGCGTGAAATGTCAGCCAAGTAGAAGCTCCACTCTCAGCATGCACTGCGAATGTACGTACGCGTGTAAATTCACTCTCTTTTATCCGACTTGTGTGCCCCCCTTTTTTTTTCGTGTCGTATCCATTCTACAGTCGTCATTGCGTCCTCTTTCACACTGCTGAGGCGGTATTCGCAAGAAAAAAAAATGGGTAACGACAGGGTCCATTTGCGCTCAAGGTGGCGTGTACTGTGACCGCAACACGAGTCTTTCGTTTATGACAACGGCTGCTTTAATTTTCTGCATAAGCACGGAGGTTTCGCCGCTATTCCAACTGCGGAGCCGTTGACTTCTCGCAAACATATTTATGTTTTCTCGTATTCACATGCGCAACCATGCGTCCACCCCTCGTCTGTTTTCCTGCCCCGATCCTACGAACGGTCTCCCATCAACATGCAGTAGGCAGTCAGCACTCCTAACGCTAGCTCACACCCCGCACATAGCAAAGTTTTTTTTCCGTTTTCGCAGCGTTGACGCGTTCTGTGACGTCTCTTGAAACGCTTGAAAGCGCACTCCACTTATACACGCGTACTTCAAAGGTGTGTCTCGCCATCAAGATTGGCAAGGGTATTGTCATATTATTGTGCGCATTTATCATTTTTGTGCTTTTACCCATTTGGTATTCATACCTCTTGGAGGGAATACACTATTACGCCGCTTCCAGCTAATTAGTATTTTCTCGAGAACAAAAATACTATTGGCCGACTATACTACTTTGGTGTCTACAAAAAATAATCAAAAGACCTAATTGTGGCAAGTGCACAAAGGACGGACCCAATACAACGACCAGGATGAGCCTTGTTGTCAAGTTGGTCAATGGTACAGAGAAGCAGGTTGAGGTTCCTGACCTCACGATCACTGTAGCTCAATTCAAAGACGTAGCTGCCCCTGCAGTTGGCATCCCGGCCGATGAACAGCGCGTTGTTCACAAAGGCAAAGTCCTCAAAGACCACGATGTCCTCTCTGCTGTTGGTGTCGAACACGGTAATGCAGTGCATATTGTGCGCTCCAAGAAAAGAGATGCACCGCCCGCAGAAGTTCCAACGCCTGCAACGAACTCTACCTCCGCTCCAACACCGTCCGTGTCAGCGTCCGCTCCCAATGCACCTGTGACCACCGGCTCTGCAGCGCCAAACCCATACGCAGCGTTACTCGGCGGGAGTTTCGGCACCCCTGCCACAGCGGGAGCTGGGGTGAGCCCGTCTGCATATGCGGCCTCGCCCTGGGGGATGCCAGCCGGAATGCCTGCTGGCAGCCCATTTGGTGCAGGGTACTCTCCTGAGATGATGACGCAGATGATGCAAAATCCAATGATGATGCAAATGGTGCAGCAGGCCATGCAAGACCCCAGTTTCATCGATTACATGCGCCAAACGAACCCGATGCTGGCGAACATGCCTCCTGAGATGATTCAACAAAGCATGCAAATGATGATGAGCAACCCCCAACTAATGAGCCAGATGATGAGCATGTCTGCAGGCGCGAGCGGTCAGCAGCCGTTTGGGTCCACTGGTGCGGCTCCGAGCGCCGCCCCACCTACGACTGGCTTCAATTTCAATCCGGCGGCGTTTGCGCCACCTGTGGCACAAGGCAACCCCCGTGAGATTTACCGCGAGCAGTTGCAGCAGCTGCGCGACATGGGCTTCCCAAATGAAGATGCTAATATCGCCGCTTTGCAGCAAAGCCAAGGCAATTTGTCCTTCGCAATTGAACGTTTACTTGGAACGCTTAATTGATGGTTGAAGGAAAAGAGAAAAATGAATATGAGTGTAATAAAGCTGAAATCGGTGAGACGCTTACCGCGACTGTTCTCTATAGAAAAAAAAAAAAGTGGTGGAAAGATAGTGCGTCGTACACTTCTCCATTTTTTTTTGTCTTGTTGCGCCTTCGATGAATCCCATTGGTTTTCTTTTTCCTCTCTCATGTTGCGGGTGTTCCACGTTCACAAGAGTGTCAGGTGGAAGGTCCTCAATTCTCTTCAGACGCACTTACAAGTCTCTGCAATTATTGGACGCTTCTGCGGTCGCTGCTCTGCAAACCCAGCGGAACTCGTACCCGCATGCAACGGGGGGGGGGAGGGAGGAAAGAGAGCCGACATCAACGCTACACGGTAAGTGTCGTTCTCCTCGATAAGATGAAGGAAGCGTGAGCAAGATCAAAAGAGATTCTGATGGCTTTGGGAAAAAAGTATGGGCGGGGGGATCCGGCAGTTATATCAACGAGATGAAAATAAGCTCTATTAGCGTGTATCTGTTTATGTGTGCACGGGCACGATGTAGGGAACCACCTGTTGCTTCTTTTTTTTTTTCTCCTCACCATTATTGACCCATTCACCTTTGTACACCTCTGCGATGAAAAGAAAACGAAAGAATACAAAAAAAAAAATGTAACTTCTATCATAGTGAATTGAAGCGCAGGAGCTGCTTGGGTAATACCTCTTTCCACCCTCTTGCTGAGTTGGCCTCTTCCATTCACTCTTCGCGCTTCTTCTTTCCGCTATTCGCGAATTCACTAAGCCACTTACACCGCTTTCAATTATCCCCAGGCGTGTGGAACTCGGAATGTCCTAATTGTGTTGACCGCGCGACAATCGCGCGATGCTCAATTGTCCCATTCAAAGTTTGTTGGTGTGGTTTGGTTGTATCCACTGCTGTTGTTTTTCTCGTGCTACAACACTCAGTCTCATTCGTCATGGATCTTTCATACCTTCACACTCCTTGTCACATTGTGTTCTCTGTTCTCATCTCGCTCATTTGCACCCCGACCGTATGGTAAACATTGAAAGCGTATCTTCTTCTTTTTTTTTTTTTGCTCTCTTCTACAATATCTACATACATAAATCCTCAGAGCAGGCACTCTTTTTTTTTTTTTTTCAAGTGATTCACAGTTTCAAATTTCGGCCGTTTCGTAAGTGTTGTAGCCCTCGTTGAATACTCAGATTGCTTCCACTTTTTTTTTCCTAGCTTGTCCCATCTTGTATCGTACGCGCAAGCGGACAAGCAAGAGAAAGCACACGAATTCAATCTAGCAGTCTACAAAGTTGAGTGCCTACACCCGTCTTTTTTTTTTCCGACTTTAGAAATCCATAAGCTCTAAGTTTCGACGATGGCGGCACTTGCAGGACGGCCACTCCCAACGGCTGCGCGGGAAAACATTGAGCGGTACAACCGCCTCGATGTGCTTGGCGAGGGCACCTACGGTGTGGTGTACCGCGCCGTCGATAAGACAAACGGGAACATTGTGGCCTTGAAAAAGGTGCGCCTTGACCGTACTGAAGAGGGAATTCCCCAAACTGCCCTCCGCGAGGTCTCTATACTGCAGGAGGTTCATCATCCCAACATTGTGAACCTACTTGACGTCATCTGCTCGGACGGCAAACTGTACTTGATCTTCGAATTCGTTGACCACGATCTCAAGAAGGCGCTGGAAAAGCACGGCCCCTTCTCGGGTATGGAGCTGAAGAAACTCATCTACCAAACCTTGGATGGACTGTACTTCTGCCACCGCCACCGCATTGTCCACCGCGACTTGAAGCCAGCCAACATTCTGTTGGCCTATGACAATGTTCTGAAGATTGCTGACTTTGGCCTCGCCCGCGCTTTTCAAGTGCCACTGCATACGTATACCCACGAAGTCGTGACGCAGTGGTACCGCGCTCCTGAAATCCTTCTCGGTGAGAAGCACTACACACCCGCCATCGACATTTGGAGTGTCGGCTGCATTTTCGCCGAACTCTCTCGTGGAAAAGTGCTCTTTCGGGGCGACAGCGAGATTGGTCAGTTGTTTGAGATCTTCCAGGTCCTGGGCACCCCGCGGGATGCCGAGGGCTCGTGGCCAGGTGTCTCCTCACTGCCGGACTACCGCGACGTCTTCCCAAAATGGGCGCCAAAGAACCTCGGTCAGTGCCTCCCACAGCTGGATGCCGACGGCGTGGATCTTTTGTCACAGATGCTGAAATTCAGCCCCGCTGAGCGCATTTCTGCCAAGGAAGCTCTGCAGCACCCTTGGTTCAATGACCTGCGCTTCTGAGACTGCAAGCATTGTGGAGCGGTAAAGGGAGCAGAACACGCTCGTGCACGTCCTGTCTCTCTGCCGCACGCTTAGACATCTGTTGATGTCCTTCTCCCCTCCCTTGCAAAACACAGACATCGAACCTCGCTTTTTTTTTTCTTCGTTTGTGGCGGCATCGCACAAGGACACTGTTCTATGTGTTTCACTCACTTTTAGATCTCTCCGTGTTGGTTGCTAGATTCCCTTCCCCCGTTACACTCCTCTTTGTCACTCTCCTGTTTTTCTTTGCTTCTGCGTAGCATTCCTACTGTTTTTCTGTTCCCTCCCGTGTTTCTCTCGCCATGTCAGACATGCACGAGGCCAGGTCGAATTGCGTCCCAGCATAAGCAAAAAAAAAAAAGACAAAACAAGATTGGTGGACTTTTTTTTTCTCTTGCTTCCCTTTTCTTGTTCTGTGTACTCACCCTCCTATCCTGCGGTGAGTGCATTGTTTCGACTTTTTCTTCTTGTGCCTGGTCCATATAGTTTCCGTCTTTCTTCACGAGATCAAAAAGTGCGGTACGATACTTTGTGGAGTCTGCATGTTCCTTTTCAGCACTGTTTCTCTTCATTTTTAGATGCAATCCACACAAGGATGCATTTGTTTTCCGTCGAACAGGGTAGCGTACAGCAGTGGCACTTCTCCATCCACTTCAGCACGGTCCTCTTCGTATTGTTAGCCCAGGCTGTGTCGCACAGAGGGGGGACAATGTGGATTCGTCCTCATCGGACGTTTGCGTGCATGGAGGAAAGACGAAAGGTGAAATACTGGGTCCGCCGGGCAAGTGCAGCAGCAGGTGGCCTTGTGCAGTTCTCGTTCTCTTCCGTGTTGAGCTGTTCAACAAAAATATGGAAAGTAAACTTCCAAGTGAGGCTAAACGTAGCACCATGACGATACAATTAATTCCCTCGTTCTTCAATCCCTTTTCTTACTCTCTCCCCTTCTGTACACATGTGGTTGGTCTCTCGCAACTATCAATGCCGCTGATGCGAAACAAAAATAAACTAGGAAAAAAAAATATACACGCGGGCGACTGTTTCCCCTTCCCCTTTTTTCTCTTATTTCTTCGTTTTATCCGTATACTTTGGTAGGATGACAACCTATTCCCGCCAGGCTGCGGTACAGGCGGCTGACGACAACACGACTCTCCGCGCCCGTGTGGCGCAACTGGAGGATGAGGAAAAGGCCCGAACTCTGGCACAGAGCTCTGCCAGTCGAACTGCCCCGAACGCGTTGAAGACAGAAAACCTCAAATCGCAAAATAGTGGTCTGCAGGAGGAAATCAAGGATCTGGAACGACAGCTTGCTGAACTCAAGCGAATCAATGTGGTCGAGTTGCAGAATGAGTTTGCGCGCCTTGACCAGCGCCGTGGCCATTTGAACAACGAGAATGCTGGACTTCGTAGTATTCTTGGCAATCAACGTCGTGGCGTGAAGAAAGCGACCACCAGCATCAATGCACAACAAACCATGCGAAAGGAAAACGACGCCCAGCATGCTCAACTCAAAGACGATATCCAGATGTTCCGTGAGAAACGCGAGCGACTCTCGCAAGAGACGAAGAAGCTTGCTAGAGAAGAGAGGCATCTACAAAAGAAGCTGGATTCATTGCCAGCGGGGAGCACCGACTTGGAGCGCGAAATCAAGAAGGTGCAAACTGACAATAGTGCTCGTGACCGTCAAATCGCGCAGCTTGAGGCAGCTCTGGCAGCAGCCAATCCAGCTGACGGAAACGGCGATGATGATGATGAGGGCATGAACAGCGATGAAATAGTGCACTTGCGTGAAGAATACGTTGCACTGAAGGAGGAGATGAAACGTCTTAAGAAGTGATGTTTGCTCTTTTCTTGCTGCTGGTGGAAGCGACAAGCTGTAAACGTGCGTGCATCTTTCTCCCTGTGACAGTTACTGTGTTCACCCCTTTCTGCGTTGAACTTGCGTTCTTCGCACAAAATCGTGGGGATACTGGATTCTGTTATGTCGCCTGGCGATGCACTCCCACTCACTGCCCTAGTTTTCAAACGCTTCTTCCGTCGGGTTTTATGTATTGTAGATTAACCATGTAAAGAGTACATGATGGTGTCGCACTGTTTCTCTTCCCTACCCTTGTCTTTTTGTTCCTGCCGACGCCGTCGTTCTGTGTGTACCCTGTCTTCCTCCTCCTCGCACTCTGTACCAAAACATATCTACGACATCCGTACACACATACGCGCACACGCACAGGTGATTGACCGTTGGTGCACCTTTCATGCATGTGCTTCACAGTCTTCTCGTCTCCTTCTTCTCTGGATCCAAAATACTTCAGAATAGGGATCAATATGAGGTGGAATGCAGTAGTTGGCAGAGTTTCATCCTTGAAAGCGCCAAAATACGCCAGTACCTGCGTGCATCATGTTGCACCAGTGTGGAGCTAATGCACTTCGTGATTAGTTAGAGCTGCTTCAGTAGAGCACACTCTGCTCGCCTTCCCCCCCTTCCGGCTCCTCACTCCCTATCCAATGCACCGTGCCCTCTCAAACAGCTCGTTGCTCTCTTTTCCTTGTGTCATTTTTATTTTGTTTGGCCCTTCGGGTGTGATCCGGCAGAAGAGAAGGTGCCACATAAACTCCCCTCTCCGTCCCTGATAGTCCCACCCGTACACCCCACGAGATACCACTTCAGTAGACAACAAAAGCCTCCGACAGCGGGAAGCCATGATGCGCTTTACCGGAGTTTCGCACATGATGCTGCGTCGCAGTCACATGTTGCTGGCGACTCCGGCGTTTCTCGAGCAGACGAAGCACATGCGCAACATCGGTATCAGCGCTCACATTGATAGCGGCAAGACGACTGTGAGCGAGCGAATTCTCTTTTACTCCGGTCGCATTCAGAAGATCCACGAAGTCAAAGGTAGCACGGAGGTCGGCGCCACAATGGACTCCATGGAGCTGGAAAAGGAGAGAGGCATCACCATTCGTTCTGCCGCCACACAGTGCAAGTGGAAAGATTGCACCATCAACCTCATCGACACACCTGGTCACGTTGACTTCACCATTGAAGTGGAGCGCGCGCTGCGTGTGCTCGACGGTGCCGTTCTGCTCATGTGTGCGGTGGCTGGCGTGCAAAGCCAAACACTGACAGTGGATCGTCAAATGAAACGATACGGAGTGCCTCGCATTTGTTTCATCAACAAACTTGACCGCGACAATGCGAACCCGGCGCGTGCTCTGGGCATGGCGAAGGAGCGTCTTGGCATCAACGCCTGCTTTGTTCAGCTAAACATGGGTACTGCTCAGGACTTCGAGGGCGTTGTCGACATTATTGAGCGCCGTGCCGTGCATTTCGATGGCCAGAACGGCGAGAAGATTCGCTATGAGGCTGTGCCTGACTACATGAAGGAGGACATGGAGACCGCGCGCAAGGAACTCATCGCACGTCTGGCTGAGTGTGACGAAGCTATGGAGGAGCTCTTCCTGAACGACGCGGAACCCACTGTCGAGCAAATCCATGATGCCATCCGTCGCGCAACCATCGCAAACAAGTTTGTGCCTGTGCTGATGGGCTCGGCATACCGCAACAAGGGTGTTCAGCTGCTCCTCGATGCGGTGCAACGCTATCTTCCCTCGCCGCTCGAGCGCCAGAACATGGGCTTCCAGATGAAGCGTGTCAAAGACGAGGAGGGCGTCGTTCACAACGTGAAGGAAAAGGAGGTGGAGCTTCTGAGTGATGACGAGAAACCGCTCGTCGCGCTGGTCTTCAAAATCGAGGAGGCAAAGAAGACGGGTCTGTCCAATTATGTTCGCGTGTACCAGGGCAAGATGCGCAAGGAGCACCTACTCAATGTGCGTTCAGGAAAGACCTTTTTGCCACCGAAGCTTGTGCGAATGCATGCGGACTCCGCCGAATCAGTGGATGAGGTGCGCGCGGGTGACATCTGCGCGATTCAGGGTGAGATCGACGCGTCTTCCGGTGATACACTCATGAAGGCAGGCCCTCAGTCTACTGCACAACTCTTCTCGTGCGAGGACATGTACATCCCACCGCGCGTGATGACCGCTTCCGTCAAGGTAAAGGACGATCGCGACACCGGCAAGGTGCGTGAGCGCATGCAAGCCTTCATGCGTGAGGACCCGACTTTTATTTTTTACCACAACGCCGAGACCGGCGAAGACGTGGTGGAGGGGATGGGAGAGCTGCATTTGGACATTTACATTGAGCGTCTGAAGCGCGAGTACGGCCTGCAAGTGGAGTTGGGCCGCCCCACGGTCAACTACCGCGAGGTCATCACGGCGCGCCAGGAGTTCGATTTTGTGTTCAAGCGCCAGAGCGGTGGCGCTGGCCAGTGGGCTCATCTCAAGGGATACGTGGAGCCGCTGCCAATCGACATGTCTGTGGAGAAAGGTCTCAAGAACAAGGTCACAACGAAGTGCTCAAACGGTGACATTCGTGAGTCACTGCAGAAGTCCGTCATCAAGCAAATGGAGCGCAAGATTTTCGTCAACGGCGAGCTCATGCACGCGCCTGTGTGGGGTGTCCACTTCCACCTGAATGGTGGTGGCATGCATGAGGTGGACTCTAACGATAACGCGTTCAAGAACGCCACACAGGAGCTCTGGGAGACCCTACTGCCAAAGCTGAAGCCCACGCTGGTGGAGCCGTACATGGACGTGGAAATGACCGTCCCAGCGGCCAACATGACGGAAGTGGCCACTGAATTCGGCAAGCGTGAGGGCATTGTCACGGAGACGGCTGTGAACGGACCAGATGCCACCATCCGCGGTGAGACCGCGTTGGACACGATGTTCGGATTTATTTCCGATCTTCGACGCCTAACCAAGGGCCAGGGCGACTTTAGCATGCAATTTAGGGAATACCGTCCCATGCAGGTGTACAAGGCGCAGTCCCGCATGGACGAGCGCAACAAGGTGCTCGGCCGTCAACTGTACCAGCTGTCAGACTAGGCATGAGAACACCCCTAGCGCTTTTTCTTTTCTGCCCTTGTCTCCTCACCTTGTCCTCTGACACACACACACACACACACGCACTGCCGCACAGGTAGTGGACGCCGCATCGTCGTCTCGTCATGTGTGCTGCAGGATAGGAAGGTGAGAAAGCAGAGAACATCCTCAAAAAGGAAAACACACACACACACACATGAAAAACAATAAATAGCGGGAAGAGGAGGTGTACGACGATACGAAGAAGCTGTTGAAGGTCACGATAGTGGAACTTTTTTTTTCGTTTGGCTTCGTCCTTAATCTTTACATACTTTTTTTCGTTTCCTCAAAACAACCCCCCTCACATACAGAGTCCAGATGTGGTTCACAGTGAGGCACCCAAACACCAATACACAGATGCCACTGTACTTGGATTGTTGAGGTGTGCGAAGTGATGAGACTACGCGTTCTTTGCCTTCCTTCTCTGCCTTCGCGTCCTCGCAAAGCAGTCTCTTTCTCAGACGCGTGCTCCCCGTGGGTTGTGAGGGGACATCGCTGAGGTCGACAGTGGTCGGAAGTGTGCTATGGCTGTGCATCTCGAGAGGTGAAATAACTCTGTCGCATCGTCGATGAGTGAATGCCTCCTCTATCATCTGCAGTCTTGAGGCACCTTTCGCTTTCCAATTCCGTCTTCTCCGCACCCTCCCCTCTCCCCCCTCTCCCCCTTTTCCCGTCTACCCTGGCTCGGTGCGGGTGATTACCACTTTGCCCCTCCAATACTGTTCGACTTCTTACATCCCTGCCGCCTCTTTCCCACGTCCGCTCCGTAACCCGATAGATTTACGCGGCGTATTGTGTTTCTTTTTTCTTTTCCCACTATATCGTGTTCCGACCAGAGAACTTGACCTGTTCTTACCTGTTCCATTTGTGCTCCCCCTTTCGCAGCTCGTGAATACCCGTGAGTGCGAGGCGCCGTCAATATGTCTGCCTCCGCATTGAAGTATGAAGAGTGCCAGGTCGGCATGCGCGTCCAGGATTACTGGGGCCGCACCGCGACCATCCAATGGGTCGGCAAGATCGAAAAGAAGGATGCGGCGCCCGAGAAGGCGACCGGTCACTTTGTCGGTATCGAGTACGACGAGGGCAGCAAAAACCCCAGCCGTGGCAACGGCACGTGGGGCAAGCGCACGTACTTCACGTGCGAACCTACCAAAGGCCTGCTGGTCAAAGCGGCGGATATTTTCAAGGAGATGAACACGGACGGTATCAAACAACTCCGTGAAAAGTTCGGTGAGCGCGTCAAGGATTGGCACGACTTCGAGCTCGTCAAGTTCTGTATCGCGCGTAAATTTGAAATGCCCAAGGTGTTTGAGATGCTTGACAAACACCTGAAGTGGCGTGGGGAGTTCCAGCCCTCAGCGGATGAGTACTTCAACCCAAAGATGGCGGAGGATTACCCCGCTGGTTACACAGGCACCACGGACCATGACGAGAACATCATCTACTGTGAGCGACCTGGCAACGGCGGCAAGTGCTATCCGTCAGACTTTGTGCATCGCTATACACTGCCCGTGATCGCCCGCTGGCACGCGTGCGGTGTCGAGATGGCGCGTGCTATTTTTCGCAAGAGCGATTACAAATACAAGCGTGTCTGCTACGTGATTGACCTCAAGGGTGTAAACTCCATGACGCGACCCATGATCGGCTTTGCCCAGACGTTGGCGACCGTCGAACAGGACAACTACCCGGAGAATCTCGGACGTGTTTTCATTGTGAACTGCCCGTACTTCTTCCGCTTAGCGTGGAAGCTGGTGAAGATGTTCATCGACGACCGCACCAACAAGAAGATCAAGTTCGTCGCCCCAAACCACGCGGTCAAGGAGTTGTCGGAAGTGATGCCTGAGGAGGAGATTCCCAACTTCTGCGGAGGCACAAGCAACAAGTGGATGGAGACGAACGGAGGCTATCTCGGCTCCGACGATCCGACGAAGGAGCACAAGATTGACGCCGAAAAGGACGAGTTTGCCAAGTTGGACAACGAGATGCAGAACGATGATGGTGTTGAGGCTTTCAGCTCCGAGATGGTCGGCAGCCAATCGGGGGAGTTTCTTGAATCATCTCAGCAGCTGACCGGCTCAAAGGCGGCCTCTCCAAGCGAGTCGCAATCCTCGCCGGTGGCGCCGAAACCTGACAAGTCTTCTCAGGGACGTTCCAGCTTACACGCGGGAACACCTACCGAGGCACAGGCCTCGCCCACCACCAAAGCCGCCGAGGGTAAAAAGTAAGCGTCCCATTGGTATGTACACGATGACGCAATCCCCAGTTTTCGTGGCACCACAGCTGGCTTGCGTGTGCTGCCGTGTACACGCCCTGTCCACGCATTCAGTACCGTATTTTTTTCTTTTCGCTGTCCCCCTTTTTTTTTTTTTGCTACCGCCATCGCTAGGAGGAAGAAATACGTCTTTGTCTGTCCTCAACAGCGCATGTAGCGACATCTGTGACATATTGCATCTCTGTTCTAATCTTTTTTTTTCCCCGTTTGCTCTGTGCTTCCTTCTTTTATCTTCTTGTCGTTCTCCTAGACAGCCTTCTATAACTGTTTGTCGCGCTAGCGTATTGGTATTTAATTGTATTGCGTGCGGCGCGTTCAACTCTCTGTGGCAGGCACAGTGCAGATACACCGAAGTGCTAATCGCTGTCGACAAAAGGGAAAAAAAAGAAAAACGCTGTCTGAGGCTGGCAAAACAGACAAATGAGCGGACATGGAATGACAACAAAAGCTCGAATCTGTTTTTCAGTTCTGGTCGGACTTTGAAAACGCGCAAGCCAACAGGTAGGGCCTCGAGCGCATTAAGACTGTCAAAGCTGTCACCGCAAAGAAAAAGTAAGCATTCAAAAAAAAAAAAAAAAGGCATTCTCTCTCTGTCTCTCTTGCCATAGTACACTGACGTGTATGCTTTCTATACATATTTATACTGAGCACACAGGAGCGGGCCGCTGCTCTCTTCTTTGTACGCATATACTCTTTCTTATGTTCTTCTTCTTAGTCGCTTTAGGCGAACACCTGCGTGGGTGGTTTCTTCTTCCCTCACTTTTGGAATGCATTCTACAATCCACAAGCGGGAGATCGACTGGGCACGTGAGATGAGAGGCGAAGAGCAGCACTCAACGCATGTGTTTTAACAGGTGTTTGAAGACGCAAGACATATTTCCACCCACACCTTCGAGGAAAAAGAAATCAACGACAGGGACAACATCAGGCCGTGCCGGATCGAGACAACCAAAGCAGAGTCATGCCACGGCGAGCATCGTGGTACCTAAGCATGCGTGTGCGTACCGATGATACGCTGGTCAATAGTGCGCACCGAGGCGCACACCCACAACAGGCCGTCCTTGGTCCCTCTTGGCCCAGGCTGTCTTGGTGGGATTTTTACTGCCCGCTTTACCTTTTCTATGGGTGCGCACATCCATCTACAGTGTACTAACTGCGCGGCGACGGGGCAAAACAACAAAAACCCAGATCGTGAAAACCTCGCATATCATCTCGTCCCTTTTGAACACCCTCCCTGTTTCTCTTTTATTGGATGTGCTGCTTCAAATGCTTTTTTTTTTTCACAGATACAAGCACATATCTCCTTGATTTTGTCACGCAATTGATTCTTATCTTTCTCACCCAGTTTCCCTTTCTCTCTCACGCACTCCCAACAACACGTCATTGGCATCAGCGTGCTTTGTCGTCTCTCTGTGTCTCATTGTCGTATCGACAGTCCGCCGCTTCGCGCAGTGAACAGTTTCCAACACTTTTGCTTGTGAATACAAGCGTCCTTCTCGCTTCTTGGCTGATTGCGCTATAATCACGGAGCCCCAGTATCACGAAGAGGCACACGATAGCAATAGAGTGTGAAGGCGGATCCGCACAAACAGAACAACAACAACGAAACCCCAAAGTGATCACACGCAACCGCAGTACGTACGAACGCACACAAGCACACCCACCCACACATCCACATCCACACAAAGGCTGTGTTTATTTGTTCCGTATCGCGAGATAGACCATCATGTCGTCTACTCACGCTCTACGCGATAAGTGGTTCGTGAGTTTCCTCCCCTTGCTGGTGCCTGACGTGGTCGCCTCCCACTTCAAGGGCGATTGGAATCTCGCCGCGCAGAAGCACATGCAGCGCTTGGATTGGCTGACGAGTGTGGAAGAGCTCTGGTCCACGGTGAACTCGCTCCCCAAAATCCAGCAACTTGGTGTGGGCAGCACTTACATTTTTTCGCGCAACGACAAAGATCCTAGCTTCGAGACCTTCCCCAATGGAGCCCGCGTGGTGGTTAGTCTGTTCCGTGCCCCCGCCACTGAGGTGGGTATTGAAACGATTCTGGCATCGGTCCTCGGAGAGTCCATTTCTCAGGAATCGACAGACAATAAAGCTGTGTGCGATGTGATCCGCATCTCTGCTCGCCCAAGCCGAGAGCACAACGACACGCTTCGGGTCGAAGTGTGGCTCAATGACCAGTCCTACTCTTCGGCCGTCACGGCAGCCCTCAAGAAGGCACTACAGCGCCGCGACATCGGCCCCACTCTTTTCAGCATCACGGACTCTCCCTTTGACTCGGCCAAATCCCCTGTGTCAACCACACATGCAGCCAAGGCCGCTGCGAGCCCAACGCCTCCTGCGAAGGCGGGTGAGGCCACCGAGGAGGCAGATCGGCCCGTTACTGGTGCGTCCTCGACCCACACCAAGGCTGACGAGGCGTCACAAAAGCCGGCATCAACCGCGGCTGATGTGGAGAACGCGAAGGCGAGCGAGTCGCCATGCGAAGAGGGCACCTCACAGAGAAAAGACAGCAGTGAAGAGGCGACGGGCCAACCATCAGACGACACGGCCACAGAGGATACCGGTGCCGATCACTCGACCGCCGAGGGCACGGTAGCCGATAAACCTGTGGCAGAGGAAGGTGTGTCGGTAACGGTGGAGGGCAAATCGTCAAAGGAGGGCAACAGCGAGGATGCGACGGTCGTGGAAGTCACATAGACAGTGTCAGCGCCGGAGTAAGCGGCTCACTGTGTGCGGCTGTGACTGTCCGTGCGCCTGGGCTTGCGCTCCCCTTGCCGATGACGGGGGCAGGGGATAGGATCTGGCACTTGGTATCTACGCAACCACGAGTTGGTTGAGTGGTGTCCCTAACGTAAAACCTGTACAGTCTAAGTTTATCTTTTTTTTTCCGCCCGTCTCTTCTACCCTTTTCCCCTTTGTTGTGTGAGGCCGTCTTCCTCGTTGACTCCTTCCTCCGTGCTATCGTTTCAGACCTCTGATGCGCTTTCAGGCTCATAGCGGCTCTGTCATTTCCCTGTTTGATTCAACGGCTGTTGGAATCCAAGCCTCCGTACCCACCCACCCCCACCACCACCCACACCACAGCACGGAGAGGAGCAAGAGGTGCGTCCTCTTCAACTCCCGCGCGTCGCACTCTGCAATCGCCACGCTGCATGCATATTTCCTTCTTCGCGTTAACAACACAGAATAAAGAAACGCACAATCAACAACCACAACAACAAGAACAACAAAACATGAGCCTTGCGACTCGCCTAGCAACGGCGATGTCAGCCGCACACTTGTACTTTGACCCAGTCGACGACGGTCGCCACGGCGATGACGTATACCGAACGAACTGCCTCACCTTCCCACAGACGCGTGCGCGGGCAGCGAGAGGTTACAGTTGCTTTTCACATTAAAACAGACATCCAAGCACATACGTACCGACCGTCGGCAACCTCCGCTGAGTCTGCCCTGCCAATTAATGCTGTGAAGCTTGATGTGCTATCCAACTTGTCGATGCGGCTGGCCGTCTTCGTGTTCTCTGCCTTTGTTCTTGGTACCTGCGGAACATACTTCACAGAAAGGTGTCGCGACCACGTCAGGAGACGTACTGCCGCCTCGCTGGCGGAGCGACCCTTGCCGCAACGTGACGTGGAAACACACACACACACACACAGGAACTCAATGTACTGTGAATTCCCCTCCCCAACTATTCGACGACTCGTCCTTCTCGCTCCGCTTCTCCTAAATTGACTCCTGTTGCGTTCTTTTCCATCGCTTTTCTTTTTTCCCTCGCCCATCTCTCGCGTTTGTGCATGTGCTATTGTAGAAAGAGGATAATGCAGATTTTCGTCAAGACTGCCGCCGGCAACACCGTTGCCATCCGCGTGGCCCCCGAGGAGACCGTTGCTTCCCTCAAGGCCAAGGCCAACGTCTGCGCTGGCTCTCTCTTCTTCGGTGGCGCGTGCCTCGAGGAGTCTGAGGTGCTTGGTGCCTACCCCCTGACCGCGGAGTCCACCATCCAGGTGGTCGTCCCCGTGGAGGGTGGTAAGGGCAAGAAGAAGAAGAAGCGCATCTTCACCAAGCCCAAGAAGCCCAACCACAAGCACAAGCTCGAGAAGATGCGTGCGCTCAAGTACTTCAAGGTCACCGAGAACGACGACGGCTCGTACAAGGTTGAGCGCACTCGCCAGGAGTGCCCCCACCCCCAGTGCGGCGCCGGCGTCTTCATGGCCCAGCACAAGGACCGCCAGTACTGCGGCAAGTGCCACCTGACCTACAAGTCCGAGGCCAAGAAGTAAAAGCGGACCTAGCGAACGCTCCTCCTTCATTTCAGTGTTTTTGATTTACGCTAAATGTGTTCTCTCACAAACAAAAAAGAAAAAAAAACGAGGAGCAAAACGGAGATGCACCAACATACGTGACCGAGGCCAATGTGGCGGAACAATGCAAAGGACTGTCTCCGATACGCTGACCAAAAAGGCCGCCCAGCTTGCGAACAGCGATACTACGCCGCCCTGGAGCCTTCCTTTCCACATGACGCTGTTCTTTACGATCACGGCGCACCCCTGTTTCGTGTCTCCTGGTCTCAGCCACGAACGGTCACTGCGTGAATGCTCCCTAATCCACGTCTCACTGTGTGGGCTCGTGGATGCCGGCGTGTCTTCGTTTCGCGCGCTCCTTGCGTGCAAAAAAAAAAAAAAAGAAACAACACAGCGTGCGGCTCCGCGTCGAGACGGCGTTCGATACCCGTCAAACGCGGCTCCCGTATCTTACACTTGATCCATTTCTCGCTCGCCGTCTCCGCATCCACCCCACTCTTCCGCACCCGTTCTCTCTCTTGTTCTTCTTCATACGTCTTCTTTCGCTTTTCTTTACCTGTACTTTGTGTTGTTGACATGGCCCTCTAGTGTTGTTGTTCGACCCCGTTTCCCTGACCACACACTACCCGCAGAAAGCAGAACCCGCTTTTCGCTCTCGTCAGCTTGTATCGAAAAGGGTACGCGAGCCACCTCAGTCAGCGCAGCATACCCGGCCTTATTGTCTTTCCTGTCTTCGTGCATTATTCGGGCGGTGCTCGTCTGCGTGACATCGACACTTCTTCCTCCAAGAGCTTTTTCACGTGCACCTCAACACACCGTGCGTCGATTCCCTGAACACGTTGGTTACATCTGTTGGCCTTGCTTTTTTTTTTTTTCGTGTCCGTCACGCCCTTCCTGCGCAACTCTCACTTTTCACTGAGCCGGTGAGAAATGGGTCTCTCAGACATTGACGAGGACGATGGTCCTATTGTCCCCCCACCGCCCTCCGCGATGAAGCAGGCGGCTGTCGTCCCAGTACCGAGCACCACGGCGGCGGCGGCACCAAGTGCATCACAATCGTCACCAAAGAATGTGGAGGTCAACTGGGATGATCTCTTTGGTGACATGAACATCTCCTCTGGCACCGCGCCAACCACTCTGTCCCCGGCGACAACCGCTGCTCCAGATGCTGCCCGCGCCCCTGCACCAGTGAGCAAGGGCGACGACTTCTTGGATAGCCTCTTCTCCGCTCCGGCGGGCTCTCCCGCTGGCAGTAAGGCGCCCAACTCTCCATCCGACCGCACTACGTCCGCGCCAACTGCGACTCTCCACGTGGGTAGCCCTTCAACGCCCGATGAGGATGACTTGCTGGATTTCAAGGGCGCCAAAAAAGAGAAGTTCCGAGACGCGGAAGCATTTCTGGAGATGTTCGCCGGTAAGGGCAAGGGCTCGGAGCGTTTCGCTGCCAAGGACAGTCTCAATAACTTGACGCAGAACAAGGATGACAACAAGGTGCGCGCGCGTCTCTTAGCGTTGATGGACTACTACGATGTCCTCGGTGTGGCGCACACTGCGTCAGAGGAAGAGATTCGCCGCAGCTACAAGAAGAAAGCACTCGAACTTCACCCAGATCGCGTTGGACGCGAACAAACCGCCGACGAAGCGGAGCTCTTCAAGATGATCACAAAAGCGAACGAGGTTCTCACGGACCCAGAGCTGCGACGGAAGTACGATGATGAACTGAAAAGCAAGCAAGGCGGTGTGGCTGGTGCACAGGGAGCTGGCAGCAACTGGTTTGACCACCTCAAGCCCACGTCGTGAGCCCTGTCAGAACATTGATGAGTACCGGTGTCGACGATATCGTCTTCATCTCATCACCTTCCTCACTTGTTCTGTGGCGCGCATTTCGGCTACTGTAATTTTTGTTTTTCGCCTCCGTTCATTCTCGTTATGGCTCCTTCTTGGGACTACGCTGCTAATCGCGGAGCAGGGCTTCTATTTGTGAATCCCACAGAACGCTTTGCCACTGGCCTCCGCGCTGTGCCAGAAGCCGCGGATAGTGTGTGCTTCCACTCCGAATACCAACCACGAGCGAACTCCATTTTTATTGCGCGATCCCCCATGGCCCTCTCCCCTTCCTCGCCGGCGCATGCCAATGCCCAGGTGTGTTTGTGCTCTCCGCCCGTCCACCCACACGACATGAACGTCACAGTGAGCGGCTGTGGCACGCGGAATGCGTGTGTGTGTGCTCCATGGGTGCCACCGTGCGGGATTCCTGATCACGACAGCGTGGATAGGCGAGCGCGTTCCCCTACGTTTTCCTCTCACCTGTTCATGCGTTGCACATTGCGAAAGAACCCTGTGTTACCTCTGAATGCCCTTCTCATCATCTCGTCATCTCTCTTTGTTCCCCCACGCTCACACCTTATTTTCTTCTCTCTCTCTCTCTGCCTCTCCTGTCCTCTCTCTCTTCATCGCACACATGTACACGCC
The DNA here is from genome assembly GCA_030849045.1 of Wallacemonas rigidus. Lineage (NCBI taxonomy): Eukaryota > Euglenozoa > Kinetoplastea > Trypanosomatida > Trypanosomatidae > Wallacemonas > Wallacemonas rigidus. The sequence continues at coordinate 93,642 of JASAOL010000614.1, forward strand.
CACACTTTTTAGTTCCCTTCACTTCGCACATTTCGCCGTCCAACCAAGTCAACCATGCTGCGCCGCTCCTCTTTCCTCCTGAGCAACTGGCGTGACCAGGGTATCTCTTACGTCAAGTACCTGAACGTGAGCACCGAGGCGCTCCATATGTCTCTCACGGAGAAGGCGAAGGCTCGCTACGCCAAATTCTCCAACCCCAACTACCAAGCGTTTCGCCTGGACTCGACTGGCGTGACCGAGCCGGTGAACAAGGTGCCGATTTTCACCAAGGACTACTAAGCGTGAGAGTGGCCGAGAATGGAAAACAAAGAGGGGAAAAGGACAGAGAACGAAAATGAAACCGAGAAAGGCAAGGGACGAAATGTTGTGGCGATTGGGACACACCTCGCCTGGAGCGACTCAGTTTTGACTATCGTCTGCCGTTCCTCTCTTGACACGCTCCTCAACCGTCTCCTTTATTTTATTTTCTTCCGTGTAGCGTAGTGTAGGGTGTACATCCTTAAAATTAGTTGAAACTGGATGCCAGTACTGAAAAGAAAAACACACACACACACAACAACAACGACAACCACCAAAAGCTGAGCGCGCCTGGCGACGTTCAACACACGTTTCTTCTCACTTACTGCGGAACGCTCTGGATGACATCTCCAGCCACCGTCGAACGCAGGGTCGACTCGTACCGCTCGCGCAACATGGCGTACCTCTTTTACCGGGAGCTATAGGTACGCTTCACGCCCAGAACACAGATGAACCTGTTGAGCCACGCGCATCGACCGTTCTCTTTTTCTTCGCGTTGGAGCAGACCCGCATACAAACAAGCGGCAGTACTTCTACGTCGTGACGCAACGGCCTGGTCGTGCATTCCTGGATGTTCCCCTAGACTGTATTTTCAGTGCGTCTCTCACACACGGCCGCACGCTATGTGCTCTCTGCTCATGTTTGTACCTACCACCCTCATACATCTCCGCGCACCTCTCTCACTTCTTTTGACCTTACGCTGTACTGCTTTGTTTTTGTCCTCGCTTCATCGGACGTACACGCGCGAGTCGAGTGATAGAGACTGCCGCAGCAGGAGCCACGACGGGGACACCCACATACCCACTCACTCACTCACACCCACATACACACATCGACAAGGACGACAAGAGCACACACTGGACCCATCGATGCCGTGGTATCTAAGTACGTTCCGCGTTGGCTTCTGTGCTATCTACAGCTATTTTGCAGCTGTTCAGCTCCGATGGATTTTAGACGCAGAGGATCGCTTTCGCCGTTCGTCGACGTGGAAGCCATCTGTTGGCACTATCTTTGACCACAAGATTGTCCTGAAGCGCGGTGGCTCCAGTCACGTGCAGTACAAGTTTGAGGCTGACGGGAAAGAATATGTGGGCGACCGGTTTCGAAGCGGTGGCGTGCACAAGGAGGAAATGGTGAGCAACCCTTCACTTCTTGGTGCAGGCACGCAACTCATCGTATACTACAACCCCGCCGATCCGTCGGAGAGTGCGATCAAAATTCAGCCCGATCGCTCAGCTGAATCCGTCTTTGCCTTTGGCATCGCCCTCTCCATCTTGATTGCCTATCGATCTGTGCGGTGCGAGACGATTCTTCCCAACATGTTCTACCGTTTCTTAGGCGTCAACAAACGCGTCACGGGCATCAGCGGCTTACGGCAAGCCAAGACACACTCGAAGCAGAAGATGAAGTACGGGAAAGAGACGGGCACGCTCTAGGCAGTCGGCTGACCTCTGTTTTTCACGCGGTTGAGTGCGCGTGCATGTGTGTTTCCGTTTTCTACTTTGGCGCACCACGACTGTCTCTTGCTCTTGAAAAGAGGGAAGAGAAGGTTTCACAGAATGACCTGAACGGTTGGTACAATACCCAACTTGGTTCAATGATGTGCTGACAACAACGCATTCAAAGAAAAAAAAAACGGACAGATCACCGGTGTGAAGCTCGAAAAGGAAAAAAGAAGAAGGAAAAACGAAAGAACGCACGCATGCGCAAACACACACACACACACTCGAGACAACAGCCAGTCTCCTTGATGGCTGTCTCTCTTTTTCTCTTTCCCACCACCGTTATTCGCGTACACAGTCGACGTGCTCAATGAGTCCTACCACTCGCCTTTCCCTCATTCTTTCTCCGCTTTTCGCTATTCGTATGATAACCTCGTACCAAATCAACGCGCTAAAATGACCTGCTCGAACCCGCAGTGTAGGCCAACGCGTGTGCAAACACATAAACAACACGAACAGTACGAAAAAGATCAACAACAACAACAACCAATAAGTGTCTCACCGTGTCTCTAGGCGACAAGAAAGAGAAGCACATTCCGGCAAGACTAGCAGCAGCGATCTGAGCAACGTGAACGGAGACTCTAGACGTACGAACTCCGGAATCGACTCGCCCTGCAGCGTACTGTGCGCGAACGAGAGTCATAGTCACCGTTGTGCACGCTGTGAGCGGCTTGTGAAACGCCATGAGTGAGACCCCGTCTTCGTCAGCCGCTAATGGCGGGAGCACGATGTCGTCGGCGTCGCGCAGCGGTGCCAAGCGTCCGCGCAGTGCGACCTCGCTGATCGAGTTCGACGGGCAGGACGTGATGCAGGCGCTGGAAGTGGACGATAGCTACATGGTCCTCGGCATCGATGAGGCCGGCCGTGGACCGGTGATAGGCTCCATGGTTTATACAGGTGCAATGGTCACCATTGCCGAACACGACAAGCTGGTGTCGGACTGTCATGTGGCAGACAGTAAAATGCTGGATGAGGCGCACCGAGACGTCGCGCTGGCGGAACTGCAGAAGCTCAAAACACTCCGCTCCTTTACGGTGTGTGTGACGCCGGATGAGATCTCAGCCGCCATGACTGGTCGCCGCGGTCGCAATTTGAACACGCTCAGCCACGACACGGCGATCCACATCATCTCCGAAGCCACCCTGGCGGCGTGCGGAAAGCTCTGCGCCGTGTACATTGATACCGTCGGGCCTCCCGAATCGTATCAGCACAAGCTTGCCGGCCGTTTCCCACACCTGCGCATCACTGTCGCAAAGAAGGCAGACAGCAAGTACCCAATCGTCTCCGCGGCGTCCATCATCGCCAAAACAACACGCGATAGAAGCATCGCAGAACTCGGTCTCGATGTCGGCAGCGGCTACCCTAGCGACCCAAAGACAATGCCGTGGGTACGCAACCACCTTCACCGTTTCTTTGTCTTTGACACCACGTACAGCCACCTGGTGCGTCACGCATGGGGTCCTGTGGCAGCGCTTGCCAACGATCCCGCGGTGTGTGTGCCCATCACGTTCCAGCACGACTTCGAAGCTGAGGAGAAGAAGCGTGGCGAGCACGCTCAGCCGAAGCTGACGTTCACCAAGCCGCCACCGCGTCGGCACAGAACGTACACCCACCTCCTCCGATTGAAGGTGGTGGACGGCTTTGAATTGTAGTGTCGACATGGCCCATCCAGATGCGTGCGTGTGTGTGTGTGTGTGCCTGTGCAGGCGTGTGAGTGGGGAGCAGGGCCGAGGCGTGTCAAGGAAAAAGAAACAGACCAACGCAGGGTGTGGAGAGGAAATGCAAACGAGAGTTGCGTTGCCGAACAGTGCGACCCAGTTACCGCATCATACGAGCCACACGGCCATGCATGCTCCTGCGAGGGTTTCTTCTTCTCGCCTCCCTCTTGTTTCTTCCACTGCCCGTCTGCTTCCGCTCTCTCTTTGCTGCGAGGCTATCGAGCACACATGCTTTTTTCTTCATAGAAGGTGCACCTCCCTAACAGACGTCTCTGACGATAGTGAGGTGAGACGAATACATCACTCTCTCTCTATAGATGCTTCCCCTTTTCAATTCTTGACTTTTCTCTGCGCTATACCTACAAAATACTCATCGTGATTGTTGCCTGCACGTGGCTCGCTGGGGTGCTCCCAACACACTCTTCTCAGGCTGAGCTGCACCGCAGTGAGAGCTTAGGTGGCATGCCCAATACTTTGAATGTTGTCTAGAGCCTTGCGCCGCTTTTTTTTTTTCCCCGCTTACCTTCCGTTTTAATCAGACGACGATCGTCTCCCAAATCCGCGCTCATTATTTACTGAAGTTTCTCTCCCCCTCTCCCTCTCTCTCTACTCTCCCTGTTCGCTCTCTGTTAACGTCTTCTTGTCTCTCTGACGCACACCCGAGTTCATGAACGCAAAGGTGGTCGGACGTATCAGCGACAGTCACAACGTACATCCCATTTCCACGAAGGAAACGATAGGCGGCATCCACACCCATCGCGACGAGGGTCACACTTGAACGAAGGGAAGTGCAACCAACCGACGGATATCACATCACTATTCATCGCCCCTCCCATTTTCTGTTTTCTTTATTGGTATCTAGTTTGATAGGTGAGCGATGATGGCATCCGAACACGCCTCACGCAGTCTTCGAGGTAGCGCGACGCGCGCTCTCATGAATCCCATCGTGGCGGCAATCGTTGCGTTCACTGTGCGGCTCTGTCTGTACGGGCTCCGGCTTCACCACTCGTCACTGACGTCGTTTCTCTCAACTCCCATCGATAGACCGCGCAGCGGGAACGGCACTGCGCTGTACTTTGTACACGACACCCACGAGGAAATGACCGCACCGCCGCACCTGTATTTTAGTTTGTGGAATCCCTCCAGTGCACCGGCGACGTGGAAGGACGTCCTGTACTGGCGCGACGCCGTGGGTGCTCGGTCGACGCCTGCGTATCTCTCTTCTGTCGCGCCGTGGTACGCGCCGTATCTGCCGGCTGGACTCGCGCGGCAACCGACGAGCGGGGTGTGGCTCTGTCTGTGCGATGCCCTGACCGCGCTGCTCGTGGCGAGATGGCCGTCCTGCCGGGTGGGCCTCCTCTACGGCTTTTTCATTCTCAATCCAGTCAGCGTTGTCGCCACCGTCTTCGATTCGCTCGTGGCGGTGGATATTTTGTTGATGTGTGTCGCCGTCAACGCCGTGCACGCGCGCTCGTACGTTGCCACTCTCGCGTGCCTAGCCGCCTGTGTATTCCTCGGCAATGAGTTCATGGCGTTGCCTGTTGCGCTTCTCTATCCTCTCGGCACCCGCACCATGTCCAAGCGTCTCCTGGTGAGCAGCATCGCTGTCACGTTGGTCGGCGCACTGACGGCCCTCCACATCTACCTCAGTCGACACGATGCACGCGACACAGCCATCTATGTGCCGCCAGACAACTCACCCATGTGGTATGTGCGGGAATCCATTTCGGCTGTCTTTTACCGTAGCTTCATCGCCATGTATCTGCAATTACCCACCATTGTCAGTGTGCTGGTCCTAACGTACGTGCCACCGTTTCAGCGACCAAGTGCGTCGGCTGCGCGACAAGGCGCTTTCCAGCCGCTATTCCCATCTGCGCGTGTGGCTGGGATGATATTCGCCCTCCTCTTCTCACTCCTGTGTCGTGGGTCAGTGACGTTACCTTACTGGTGTGTTGGCGTGCTCTTTTTGTACGCGTCCTTGAACCCGCTGGCCTGCAAGCCAGTGCAGCGAGGGGATGGCGTGGTGCTGGTGCGATCAGCGTGGATGCGGACGCGCGTTCTCGTACCGATTTACGCTGCGGCGATGTCAGTTCCACTCGAGATTACCTTTTATGGGGGCTGGGCGCTTCGCGAGACGTCGAATCCGAACTGGATATTCTTTGCGCAGATCGGTTACTCTGCCGCCGGTATCATGTTCGTCTGTGTCTGGTGCAACGAATTCGTGAACGACGTGCTCGAGATGGAGTGGCTCCAGAAGAAATTGGGAACGCCGGATCAGCACGCCAGTGCGGTGTCTGCGTGAGCGGTGCGCGGTCTGCATCTTCTTTTCAGTATTTTTTTTTTCTACTTCAATCAGCTACCTTTGTTGTCCCCTCGTTGTCTCGCTACCTCTGTGCTCTTCGTCTCTGCCTCAACACAGCGGGGGGGGGGGGGTACGCGAGGCGTTAAACGGTTCTCTTACATCAGCTGCGAAACAGAAGTTGAAAAAGAATCTAAACACGCACTGTTCACTCGCTTCTTTGTGGCCAGTCTCTCATATCGCTTCTCTCTACTCGACTGCGCTTTGCTTGCCCAAAGAGTAAGGCGGTCGTCTCTCCCTGTCGTCTTGTCTCAAGGGCCACATCATGTGCCTGTCCGCTGATGCGGACGCTGTGCCGCGCGCTCAAACGTGGCGGCAGCGCCCAGTACAAGGCGAACACGTGCTTCAGCCAGTCTCCCCGTTGACTTTGGTATCTCCCCCCCAATTCTCTCTCTCTTCCCCTCTTCAACGCGTTGCGTTTTTGATTGCCCATTGCTGATCCGTCTGCACGCACACACGCGGCTGAAAAAACATCGCGCTTTTCCATCAAACTTCTCAGCCGCACACAAACTCGATTAAAAAACTACATTCCGTGATCACACCGTAGCCGTTCAAAGTACGCCAGAACATCCACGCACAAACACACACAAGCAAAGACTCACTACCACACCGACTAAAACCAAGGCATACGACTACCAGTAAATATCACGCGGAACACAGAGATACACAGTGAGACACACACACGCTGATACAATCGACCAACACGAGATCTGTAACGCAAACTGGCCAAGCAGCGTCACTCCGCAAGAGCGAGAACGGGTTGCTGATATTCGTCAGCCTTCTGGGACCGCTTTCCGTCGGCGAAGTGAAGACCTTTTTGTTTCTTTTCTTTTTGTTCTCACTTGACGGCGACACGTGTGTTGGACCTCCTTTTTCCTGTTCTCCTGTTCTCTCTGGCTTTGGGTCTCAACAGCCATACATATATACATACTTGTTTACCTCGCGCTCTTCAACTTTTCTTCTCCACCTGTTTTCAGTTTTGATCCTGACCACCCGAAATCACGCAACCACACGAAAAAAGAACCATTAGAGACCTACCCAGATCCAGATCGCTCGGTTGTCCTTGTGTTGGTTCCTCGTCTCGTTTCTGTTGTGCTTTGATTCTCACCTGCCACTGTTCTCATCTCCTCTGTTATCGATCGACCGGGGCGTTGCTTTTCATCTTTTTTTTTTTTCGTTCCCTCGCACTGGTCGCTGCGCGTTTCCGATATCCACGATTGACAAGGACTGCACACCGCGACGCCAGCGAGAGATCAAATTCGAAAGGAACAGTGTCAGTGCGAAGGACAACTTGTCGTATCGGGTTCTCGTTTCCATGTTCATGAAGTGCTCCTTTCAGCGTCAGGCGTTGGCACATCGTTTGTTGCGGGCGCTACTGGTGTTCGTTCTTTTGGCGACGATGCTGGGCGCGGTGGCGGCGCCTCTCGAGCCAAATGTCCTTCGCAACCACCGTGTCTCTTCCATCCCTCGTGCTCCATCGTCGACTTTAAAGGACTGCAGTACGACCGCACCGCTTCCTCACCTCAATGAAAGCCCGGCAATGTGGTCAGAGGGGGAAGGCGCGGCGGCGCGGAGTCGCACTCCTCCGCTCTCACTGCGCCGCGCCTGCGCTGATGAGCTCTCCCAGCACTGCCCCACCACATCGAGCCTGCGATGCTTGATGGACACGTGGGCGGCACTGCCAGCAACACAGCGGACGGCGCCGCTTTTTTCCAAGACGTGCGCGTCGTGGCTGGTGGCGCGCGATGCATGCTTCGCGGCACTCCAGCAGGTCGGCAGCGTCTTGTGCCGCGACGCTGTCCACGGCCGTGAGTGTCTTCGCCGCGTGCCGCGTGTTCTTCTCCCGACGCAGTGCGTCAACTCGGACTACTTCCGCAGTGTGCTACTGCTGGACGCGATGAGAAAATGACACGTCCACCGTTTGTTTCTTTTCCTTTCCCCCTTCTCTTCGTATTCAGCGTACATGCCCTTTTTTCTTTTGTTGATCTCGCCCTTCTCTCTCACTTTTTTTTTTTTCTCGCTCATTCCCCGCTCCCCATTTCTACACAACAAATCGCTCACTTTTTTTTTCTCTCTCGTTTTTTTTTTTCGGTACGGCGCCAGGTCTTGAGTCTGACTTGGTCAGTCACGATAACGAAAAGCAAACACGCATCAAACCCACTAACAGACGGACGGAAAGACGTGTGGATGAGCGAACGACGACAACAAGGACCACCGCACCATGTCGTTCGAGCGCTGCTTCTTTCCTTCAGCTCAGATGGGCAGTGTGCTTCACTTGACTTCACTTCACACAATCCACTGAATAGTATATATACACCCATTTGTTCTCTTTTCGTGACGAGCCCGGCGTTGCACTCGTGAGTTACTCCACGTAGCCTCGTCGAAACTACTACGAGGTAAAAAAAAAAAAGAAATTAAAAACAAACAATATCTCCAGAAATCACAGCAACAACAACAACAACATTAACGAAAAGATGTTTGAAGCTTGTGTGATATTTTGTGTTCGTTTCTTTTTTGATCGCCAATAGCTCCGCTTCTGCTCCACTCCGTTGTGGGCTTTCTCACACGGGTGTTGGCAACAGTCGTGTCGCGCACAACAACAAAACCAATGTTCACTTTTCACTCTTTTTTTTTTTCTGTTCCTTTTTGCTTTGTTTCCGTATCCGAAAAGTTGAGGCCCCTTTACCTCCAACAAAACGCAACCGAAAGAAATGCCGAAGAGCGAGGCGACTTGTTGTTTGAGAAAGCGCGACGCTCTTGAGATGAGCACTGCGGCGAGGTGCAGTACTCACACACAAAGCAGAGTTTTCGTTATGTTACACGTGAGCATACGAAAGACCTGTATTTTCTCTTTTCTTGTGGTTTCGGCCTGGTACTCTCACTATTTCAACGACACATGCTGCGGGTTACACATCATGGAACTCTCGTGTGGAACCGGAGAGCGCTCAATGGTGGCGTTCACACCCAGCTCAGGCAGTGCGATGTTCTACTCGCGTCTGATTCTCACGTTTTTTTTTTTTTTGTTCTCTTCTTTGATGCACCACTAGAGGGCGCGTTTTTTTTTTTCTTTCTCGGTTCGCCTTCCCTGTGTTACCCCACTCTACTGACGTCTGCGTGGAATAACGTAGCGTTCGTGCAGAGCCAGCGCTGCTCGGTAGTGCCTCCCGCCCCATTTCTTCCTTATCACTTCGCTCACACGTCGCTTGGTAGTTCTCACAAGGAACAGCAGAGGAGAGCAACAAGAACAACAAGAACAGCAAAAACAGAAAAGAGCACGCATCTCGACGTCTCACCCTCGTGGAACATCCGCGTATCGGGCGCCCGAAGGACGATTTCCATACCCAGCTTGTTGAGTGGCAAGCGCGCAGCGTGTCTAAAAGGCAACTGCGTTCCGTCGGTTTTTTTTTAAATTAACTTTCGCGGCGGTCTCAGTGGTTGTCTGTCATCTCGAAAGCGTACCGCTGGAGATTCTGGTTAGCGTGGTGGATTCCGTGCTTGCTTCTCTCTCCCTTTACCCATCGTCACTCGCCATCCCTTCCTCACGCGTCACTCTCGTTTTCTTCGTCTCTGTCGGTTCTGTCGCTTCGTTTTCTTGTGATATGTTCGCTCACGTGGCGACGAGTATGCCGACTGCAGAATCAAGTGTAAATCTGGACGAGCCTTGCGTACGTCAGTGTGTGCCCACGCGTCGACAGGTCTCACGTGGGTGTACTGCCCTTCTCGCTGCTCGTGTGCCTCTCTTGCAATCAAGGTGGCACCATGCGCGACTATCAACCGTCGAGAGCGGCGGTTTACTCTGTGGCTGCGCTCTACATCTTCTGGGGTACAGCGCAAACGTTGAGCCTCAAATGGGCAGATAGTCTCAACGCCCCCGATCGATTCGGCCACGCAGCAGACGTCGCAGCGTTGTCGATGCTGACCGTGGCGGAGCCCGGTGCGACATCGCAGTGCTCCATCGGCTCCGCTGTATCTATTTCGTACTCGTTCGGCCATCCGTTCACACAAGCGTTTTTCATGTTTTGCGCGGAGGCCAGTTGTCTTGTCGTTTTTGTGGCCATGCTGCTGTTCCGCCGGTACCTGGCGCCGTACTTTTCCAAAGACAAGTCCCAGCGCACGATCGTACGTGGCGAGGACGTGTGCCTGCCTTGTAACCCGTGCGTGTGGATGCTGCCGGGTGGGGCCGATTTCGTCGCCAGCATTATACAAAACGTCGGCATGATGCTCACCTACGCTTCGGTGTATCAGATGCTGCGTGGCGCGACGGTCTTCTGGGTCGCGTTGCTGTCGTACTTCTGGCTCAAGCGGCGGTTCCTCAAGGTGGAACTCTGGGGTATGATGTTTGTGTTCGTTGGACTCACGCTCGTCGGTGTCAGCTCCATCCTGAAAAACGGCAGTGGCAATTCATCGCACCACAAGAACGTTCTCGTCGGCAATCTTCTCATCATCTCCGCACAGGTCCTTCACGCTTACCAGGGTGTGTGCGAAGAGCGCTTATTCAAACTCTACAGGGTCCCACCGCTGCAGATGGTCGGCACGGAGGGCTTCTACGGTATCGGCATGACGCTGACGCTCCTCGCTTTCCTGCAGCTTGTGAAGACCTCAAGCTGGGGCGGCAACGTGGCCCGCGTGACCGAGTACGTCTGGCCCAACTGCTCGTCACCGTCATCGGTCGTTGCGTCATCGGTTCCTGTGCCCTTCGGCACCGGCACCAGTATTCAGGCAGCGTCTTCTGTCGTGCGTGGCGATTTCACGAACACGTCGTGGATCGCGGCGTACGCGGGCACCAATGTGCAAAGAGTACCCTATGACGACGTGGTGCTTGCCTTTGACCAGCTGCGCCGCTGTGACAAGTGCCTGACGGCAATTTTGGTGTATATTCCCGCCGGATTCGGCTACAACGCGTGTCAAATGTTCATTGTCAAGTATCTCTCGGCAGCGGCGACGGTGATGCTGGGTTCTCTGCGCAACTTCACGGTATGGATGGCGTGCCTGATGATACCGTCCGTGTTCGGCGAGACATTCAGCTTTGTACAGTTCATCGGTTTCATGTGTCTACTGTGCGGTAACGTGCTCTTCCAGAAGGTCTGGATCAAACATTTCGACGAGGTGCTCCCTCTTTCGATAGTGGAGCGGTTCCCGCTGCTGCTACGCGACGAGAAACCTCCGTCGATCGAAACTGAAGGACAAGAAGCATCGGAAATGACGAATGTGAAGAAGTAAGCAAAGAAACAAGATTGCAAAGATATCACTCAAAATACGCAGTGTGACGTTTGCTCCCGTTTCTTTTTCTCCTCTGCATTGAGCCTTCCCACTCCTCCGTCGGCTTTTGTTTCCACACCGTCTTCTCAGTGTGAGACAAACAGAAACGGCGTTATTTTATTTCTTCATCGGTGGTGAGCCACTAGCGCTTTTCTTTTTCCCCCTTTGCTCATCATGTTTTCCCTCTTTTTCCCTTCTTGTCATGTGCCACTCGCTCTATGTTGTATTTCTCGCCACGCCTTGTCGCGTGCGCGTTGTGACTTGTTCCCAACTCTCTCTCTCTCTGACGGCCGATTTGACTATCCGCATGTCAACTCGCACACGTGCCACGCCGCCACAGACAAGGGAGATGAGTAGATCGAGAGAGAGAGAGAGATATGACACATGCCCTATTGTGAGCGCTAGAGTTTTTTTTTGTCGTGTGTTGCAAAATCGTGCCCTAAGCACTTCTTGACTCGTCATTCCCCCTTTTTTTTCGTTCTCCTCTCTTTTCCTCTCTTCATTTTACTCTCAGTGAGCGTGTGCTCACCAAGTGTCCTATTCCTCTTTCTTACAAACCAATGACGTGAACTCGTTTTTTTTTTCTTTTAACTATCAGTATGCGTCAAAACCCTCTTACCACTCTCGATACATCAGATTGATCGCCCTTACTCTGCCTACTCTTTTTGTTGTTTCGCTTGTCAATGCGGCAGCTTAAGTCGTTCGGTGTGGTCGCTTGGTTCCTTTTCCATCACCGCATTCGCATCCCTCGCTTTCGCACACTTCTGTTTGCTTGCGCCAGCCGTTTTTTTTTTTTTCCTCTTTCTGTATCTCAACATGTCGGCTGCAGTAGAGACCACGTTTACTTGAGCACATCATCTTCCTTCTGACCTTAGTGTCTAGTCTTCAGCGTTTCTTCCGACCATTTCACCCTTCCTCCCATTGCTCCTTTTCTTCTCTTCGCAATCTTTGTTTTCTTTCTCTGTGACACGAACTAGCAGACCATCGTTCTTCACACACGCACGCACACACAACTCACTTCTTCTTGTAAAAAGAGGTCTCTCTCTCTCACATGTCTCATGTCTACGATGACGCCGTTGCCCACTCTGTCGTCGACGTGACGCGCGAATTGTACGAGTCGGCTTCCACGTCATCCTCATCATCGTTACGTGCGGCGCGCGAAGCACTGAGCCATCCACTGAGAAGGAAGCCTCGCGCGGCAGTCAATCGTAGAGACAGCGTTAGTAGTAGCTTTAGCAGCGCACACGAGTGCGAGCTGTTGCAGGAAGCATCACACGACACGCGCGTCACGGATAGCGTCGATGGCCGCAGCGACCCTGACAACGTTGCCGTTCGCTCACCCGCTCCTCTTGAGTTCATGACCACACACCTTGAGGAGGAGGGGCGTGCCGAGCTACTCTTGACCGAGGAGGAGCAGCGGCGGTGCTTGTTCCGGGCGTTCACAGCGTACCGAACGCTCATACGTATTCGCGAGGCTGACGCGTGTGAGATCGCGCGGCCACTACCAGTTGGCGCTGCGCGTCGACAAATCGGCACTACGGACGCGGCCGCTGACACCTCCGAAGCCGCCGTTCAGCACTATCTCGGTCGCCTGATGGCCCAGACACGTGCGAGGCGCACACAGTCTGCCGCACACGTCGAGGCGCCTGATGGCACGGACGTTCGCACCGCGTCTCAACCAGCCTCCACCATCCCTTCTTCAGCCCTGACCCCACCGGCGCGATGGCCCTCGTTTACACGCGCAGCAGGTGTGCGTGAGCGCGCTCTACGCGATGCTCTGCTCACCACCATACAGACGTCGTATGGAAACGGCACCGGCAAAAATCTCGGTGGTCACGCCGGTGATGAGGTCGCCATGACCATGAGGGGATCTGACTCTCGCTTCCCTGCCTCTTCTGCACCGTGGCCACAGCGTGGCCAACGCGCGTACAGAAACACCACAGCGGACCTTCAGCTCTACACCCCGCACACCACCGACCGCCACTCAGACGACCGTCTAGCGGCCTTGCGTCTGTCGCGTGTGCACTCCCCGAAGGCCTGGCGGCAGCGCACCCCCACGCGTGCGGAGAGTGCGTGGAACCTCAGCACAAACCCACACAGTCTTTCCGCTGCCAGCCGCGGGCTTGATGTGCTTCATGCGACCGATGACTCCACTGAAGTGTCTTTGGCGCCGTCCTCACATGCACTTTTGTATCGCGACAACACTGCCTCACGTCAGCGCTGTGCAAGCTCGGCTGCTCGGTTGGCAGGGGACACTGCGAAGAGAGGTAGACCACGCAGACCAGCTCAACAAGTGGCGGCCAGTGCACCCACCGCGGGCGGCGTGTCGGCGTGCGGCCGGCAGACACTACATCGAACACCACCTCCACCACGCGGGAGGCAACACGCATCCAGGGAGGCGGTGACCAGCTCTGAGACGGCGGCGCGTGGGGCTGTTGAAAAGGCGTACTGGACGGCATTGAACGCATTGCTGCACACCTTTGTTGTTGAGGGGACGCGCCTGCTGCGGCGGCCGATGTCTGACACGGTAGGCGTGCCAATGGCGGCTGCCGATGGTTCCGCACCAGCAGTCACGCAGGCGGAAGCGGCGCCGAGCTACTCGTCATGTGAAGCTGGTCGTCCTGCGCCGTCTCCCGCGTCGAAAGGGCACTACTGTGCGTGTCTTGGCGCGACCTTATCGTCCCATTTGACTGTGCTCTCTGTGGATGCTGCGTGCCGCCACGATGTCCGTGTTGGCGACCGCGTCGCCGCTGTCGAAGGAACTTCCGTGCACCGGCTTGCGGACATTATGGCGGCCGAGCAGGTACTTTCGTGGGATGCCACAGCGGATCAGTACTGGACCTTGGTGCGAGACGGGCTCCGCCGAGTCGTTGTGCATCTGGCGGCCTGACCGGAGCGTTCCTTTTCATGCCAGTGACCGAAAAAGTCTGACGGCAAAGCGTTTCCCTCGACGTGCAAACGTTGGCCCTTCCACCCGCACACACTCTCGATTCGATTTTTTTCTTTTCGACACTTTTAGATCTCGGCACTGACAGTGATGTGCGCAGGCACACGTACAACAGTAGATTATACACTACACTACACAGTCTTTGCTTTCGCCTTATTCTTTGCTTGTCGCGACCACTACCAACTTTTGCTTCTGTGTGTGTGTGTGTGCGTGTGCGTCTGCGCCGCTCTCTCGTGCGTACGCGCCGCCGCTACCGCAAGCAGAGGTGTCTCATTGAGCGTAGAAACAAAACAAAAAAGTACCAGAGCTCACTTGAGGGGAACCCAGCGTGACCCCCTCTGTTGATTTTTCCCTCCCCCCCACTCTCATATGTAGAGGGTAAGAGAGGAAGGCTGAACGGAGAGGTAAACACCTTGTTGGCCGTTCCTCGCTTTTGCCACTCGTCACTCTTTTTTTTTTTTCCAGTAGCATGCTTCATCTGCTGGAGACTCCTTCGTCCCTTCCGCTGCACTTTACTGCATTTCCCTGGACTCTACTATTTTTTTTTGTGTATTTGTACTCACTCTGACCTTGCCGCGACAGCGCGGTGAGATTCTTTTCTTCCCCGCTTGTTTTTTTTTTTTCCGTTGGCAACTCATGTCGTTGATGAGGCACACCGTGATGCGGTGTGCCGCTAACAGCCGCGTCTACACCCTTCGGGAGGCAGTAGCCGTGGCAGAGGCGCAGAGCATTTTATCATCAAGCTCTTCTCCTCCGCCACCGTCTGCCCTGCCCGACCCAAGTTTTCATTCCGCTCCGTTCACCGGCTGCGATCCTTTGCGCGGTGCGTATCAGGCGATCCTCAGCGACCCCCAACTAGCTGCTGAGGTGCGAACGGCGCACGCTACGACTCATCAATCACCAGCCCATGCACACATCCAAGGTGTCGTCACGCGCGTCGAGGTCGTATCGCGTCAAGACTCCCCGCCCGCGGAGAGCACGCCCAACGCAGGTGCGCCGACGCCACGGTACCACATCTCTCTCTTTGTTGAACTACCCATTCTATCTCCATCAACGGAACCAAGTGTGTCACGACCGAACACACCACTCGACAACGCTGTCCTGGAGGTGCGCGGGCACGTGACGCTTGATACATTGCCGCTCCCTGATCACGGCGATGAGGCCAAGTCGCGTGGTAGGCTAGTGGAGGTAGCAGACGCTGAGAAGCACATTGCAGATGTTCTCAACCGACATTTGGTATCCAGGCGTGTCGAGCTGTCCGGGAGACTGAGACGTGAAGCCGAGCACTGTTATGTGAGCGTGCAGGAGACAGACTTACTGACGTCTCTTCACCTCCTGCCTCAGTGATTGACACACCCACCCACACCCACCCGCACACGGCAGGTAGGCCTCCACACATTGTATTTCACAGAACGAGTATATATTTTTCCCCCCACCCTTTCTGTCTTCACTTGAATGCAGAAGCAAATCCCCCCTATCCCGCAAAGAGGAGAAACACACACAACGATGAGCGAACCAAATGGAAAAATAAGCACACCACACCACACCTTTGAGGACAACACCCGACAACCAGTCTGCTCCTTAGCCATCGGACTGTGTGTCACCGATGAGAGTCGTCTCAGATCCTGCACACGATTGACTGCTTGAAAGCCCGCGTACTGATTTCCACGCGCGATAGTGTCTATTCGTTTTCTTCTTCTGGTTATCCCCTGGCATCACGACTCCTTCCCGTTCCCTTTTTTTTTCTTTTCGCTCCTTTCGAAACAACCGCAGCAAATAGTGTCAAGTACCAAAACTAAACAAGGAAGAGAAGGCTCAACCAATACATTCTTTCCTTCATCTTTTTATTTGGTGCGCGCTAAGATGGTTTATCGAAGTGCTGCGTCCGCTGTACTCGTCCGATGCCGCGCGTCGTGGAGTCGTAGCGCACTGAGCCAATCTACTCGCCTGTGCGGTCAAACCACGGCGACGGGCTCCGCGAAAGGGCCTTCTGTCAACCACGTTACGCTTGTGGGCGTGGCGCACGACGTGCAGACCGGCTACGTCTTTGAGGACGCAGTCACGCAGTTCACTCTCACCACAACGAGTATAGACAGCACTGCTGGTGGGAGCGGCGACTGCCGCGTCGAGAAGGATCACCACACTGTCCGTTGCTTTGGTGACGTTTTTTCGCAGGAAATGAAAACCAAAGTCAAGGAGGGATGTGTGCTCTGCGTGAGTGGACGTCTGCGTCTCAATCCCCAACTCGAGCCGTCCGTCAACAAGTACTACTACTTCCCCTTCATTCACGTTCAACCGCCTCACGGTCAGGTGGCGGTCCTGCACGAGGACCACAAGCACGCCGCACCCACCGCGGCGGAGCCGACACCGGAAACAGTCAAGGGACGGCCACAAGATGGGCAATAGTGGAGCGGGGACTCAACGGCGACAACAGTTCCGTGGTGGTTTGTCCGTTGACCTGGTACAACCACGCACAGACGCTTGGAGCGAACACAAAGAAGGAATTAGGTGCGCGGACACAGCGCGTGGCGCTGAAGGTCTCCCCCCACATCGGGATCGGTTCTGCGCGTGCACTGTTCGGCATCTCTTTTTTTCCCCTTCACTTGATCCCTTTGGCTTTGTTGACACGTATGTTGCCATGTGTGTGTGTGTGTGTGCTGCCACCTCTTGAGTACGCGTGCGTGTGTCAGCGCACGCGTTGAACGTAACAGAACTGTCACTTACTCTTCCTCTGAACTTTGCTCTGCAACCTCACCGCTGGACGCTTTGCGGTCGGTGCCGTTCCTACGAGGCGCACATCAACTTTGGCGCTTTGCATATGCCCAGTACCCTCCACGAGTCACCTCAATACCAGCGGTCGAAACATGAGTTCACATCCTATCCACACAGCCTTCCTTCCATTATTTATTGTTTGATTCCGCCTGTACTTCCGTTCCTCCTTTTGTGTTGATATCAGCGAGCGACCTTGTGCGTACGCGCGAGCTTTACTTCCTTTTTCTTTGTTTTTTTTCTCATCCTCTGTGCACTTCTTGCTTTGTCGCTTTTTTTGGTGACGTGCTCGAACGCACACTGTCAATTGTGAATTCCGGTGTCTTGACACCTTGTGAACAGCGTGCTAGCTGCGCACCAATCTGGGCGTGCCCCTTCACCCCGTATCGTAGTGAAGTACCTCGACCATTTCGCTTCCTTTTACGGTCGAAAACGAGTGTCCCTGTCCAACTCACATTACTGCCCACAACATTGCAGTGCTGTAGCAGATAATATAGCACCATCAACGGCAACGACGGCTAACAGCGGTGCTGAAGATGCCGAGCTCCCCAATTTTGACGGAGGAACTCATTCTGAGCAAGACGAAGGTAACGAGCCTTGACCATGTCAAGCAGCTCAATCTGTGGGGTGAGCGGCTGACCGACGTTAGTTGTGTCGCAAAGCTGAAAAACATCGAAATTCTAGCGCTGGCATCCAATAAAATTTCAACACTGGCACCGTTCGCCAGCTGCACGTCACTGCAGGAACTGTACCTGCGCAAGAACCTCATTGGTAATCTGAAAGAGGTGTCCTCGCTGTCGAAGCTGACCAAACTACACACGCTGTGGCTCATGGACAACCCCTGTTCGACACACCCGTACTACAAGGAGTTTGTGCTTCATTGCTGCCCTTCCCTGAAGCAGCTCGACAACACCGAACTCACCCGCGCGGACCGTGAAGAGGCCGCGAAAAAATTGTCACCTAAAATTCTTGATGAGATTCGCGCCCGCAGCTCGTCCTCTCCTACGGCCGCTGCCCCCGCACGCGCTGCTGCTGAATCGGTAAGCGCCGCCGGCACCGCCCCGCGTCCTGCGCCGTCTGGGACGAGCGCCCCCCGCTCCGAGAAGCCAGCGAAACCGTCCTCTGCGCCGGTCTCGTCCGGCTCACCGCACAGTCGCCAATATGTGACGCCTCGGGGTATCCCTTCGAACAGCAACGTCATTCAGGAGCAGCGCAGTAGCGGCAACTCGCAGCAGATCCTGTTCACCACTCTTCAGGCACAGCGGGCCATGCTCACCTCGATCGTCTCTCTCCTCCCCGAGCTCACTGTGGAGTCGTTGGAGCTGCTTGAAGTTGAAGTGCGCGAACGTGTAGAAAAGCAGCGCTTGCGTCTCAACCGCCTCAACAGCAGCGGCAACGGAAACGAATAGTCCCATTCTTTTCTTTTCTTTCATTCTTACTTTTTTTGTTTTGTTTGCCAGCAGTTGGTGTCTGTCTGCCAGGTGTTGCTTTGTTCCACGACTCTGCTTGTACTTGTGTGGTGTGTGTGTGTGTGGTTTCATTTTTTTCTTCTTTGCTCACATTACTGATGTTCACTAGCCTCGAGTTCGTCTGTTTCTTTCTCACGTTGTTGACATCCACATCTCTGCGTTTGGTACTGTTGTTGGCGCCATCATCACTTCCAGCACGTGTGTAGTTCTACTGGACACGCACCCGTGCGCACACACGCACCCCCACCCCTCCCCCATCCAACAACAACAACAAAAAATAAAAACAAACAAACAAACAACCAAGAAAACGAAGAGAGCATGAAGCGCAAATCCGAGGCGATTGACCTCGTATTGTGCTCCCTGCACTTCTCCATATTGTTCATGTCGTCTGCTGACTGCTGCTACCAAAACAGAAAGAAAAAGCATCTGGCTATCACCCCCCTGTACGTGCCGCCCCGGCCTTCCGCGCGATGAAGATAGCACCTCTTCCTACGAAATCCTCAATGGTTAACGATTGACAAGCGCGAACATTTACGCGCGCGTCCTGTGTGGTCGCGGTGACGGTGCGCGCACCGACGCGCGACAAGCCGAGACGGCGACGGGGTCGTCAAGTGTGGCTGGACGAGTACGTCGCCTCATTCCCTATCGAGGCCGAAGGTGGATCTGTGGCCAACACGCCGAGATCCCTGACAACACGTAGGCACCAACTTGCTGCGCACGCATGCCCTCGTGTGTGCTCTCACACAGACCCTCGTGCCGCACACATCGCGCCCCGCCTCCCCTCGACACTTACCCTCATCTTTCCTAACCCCGCGCCTGCTCTCCTCTTCGCTGCGGCACATCTACGTGACTTCCGTTCATTTCGTGCAACCCAATCGCGTCGTTTATCATCTTTGGCTCGTCTGTTGTTCCTTTTCTAACATTGGAGTGTTCAAAGTTTTGATTATATGTATACATATATATATAACCATTCGTCTCCACATTGAGCTAGCCAAGATATCCACATCTTTCGCTGCCACAACACCTCCATCCTCTCTCGCTTCCTCGTTTTCCCCTTCCCGCCTCGCTCCTCCTTGCAGCTGACTACTCTCTCGGTTGTGGCGCCAAAGGACCTTGATCTCGTCTTCTCTCATCTCGTTTTTCTCTCTTTCTTTCCTACCCAACACAGTTGCCCGAAGAAGTAGGAAGCAGGTGCAGACAAACGCGCACACACACACACGCATAACACACACAAACACACAACACACACACACTTAAGGAGAAGAGGGCATCTCAACTTCGTTCTACTTCCACTGGTGTTTCAACAAACGAACTGACACAATTAATTTCCGATTGGGATATTTTCTCTCTTTTTTTTTCGTCGCTTGTTTTCCCTGTTCTGGCTTTGGGTTTGAACACGTGCAAGCAGTGAAGGCGCCCTCTCTTTTTTTTTTCCCCTTCCACACGTGTCAGACGGAGCCCAGCAGAAACCGACGTACTTTGTCGATTTGTTCGCTCTTCCTCTTGTGAGCGTTCAGACCTTCTCACACCACCCTTCAGTCGTCAGACCTACTTTTTTTTTTGTTTCCTGTGCTTGCTTCTTCTCTTAGGTTCATTCTTTCCATTTCCTTCGTTCTCCTGTGAAGGTTCATTTACCGCCCACAACAACAACAACAACAAAAAAAAAAAACCGTTCACTTCCGCTTTCGACCACCGTCGCCTCCTTCTTCCTAATTCACGCGTAGAGAGGAAGGAAATCGTAAGCGCGTGCAAGCGGAGCGACCAACAAAACACACACACCTCATCCGGTACGCCACGAGCGCCACACCAAAATAATCGTGCAGGCCGACACCTAGTTCATTCACCTGTGGCCGAGATGCAGCATCCCCAACACGGATACGGCTACGCGCCAGCCACGGCGTACGTTGGAGGCTACCCCAACGGTGGCGCCAGCAACGACAACAGCATGACGGCTGTGAACTACGTGCCGTACGGCTACCAGCAACAGCCATCGCCCATGTCTGCCCCTGGTACAGGCGGCGCCGCGGCACCCGGTGGCAAGACGCGTCGTCCGCAGGCGGTGAGCCAAGCCGCTTCCCAGCAACATGTGCAGCATCCGCAAGCAGACCGCGTTGACATCGCCCCCTACGATGTGTACGGCCCTCATGTGGGGCAGCCACCTTTCGGGATCGCCGGCTACACCCAACCGCCACCACCGGACATGAACAGTATCCCAGCAGGGTTCGCCCAGCCGTACTACTCCCCAGCAGCTGGTGGCGGCCGCGGTGGTCGAGGGCAAGGCCGTCATAGTCAAGACGTGTACTTCGGCGGTCTCATGGCCCCTTCTGGACAGTACGCTCACGCCCCACCCGGCACGTACTACTGGCCGACTTCCTATCAGTTCTCGGGCAACAACGCCGTGCCCGAGAAGACGCCGACCATTTACATGAGGCACCCAGAAACTGGCAAAGTACTGGGCGTCAAGCTCAACCGCGTGCTCGACACCTTGGCGGGCGTAGCGGAGCAGGTGGAGGCACAGCGTACGGGTAAAACGCAGCCTACATCTGAAGAGAGCAACGACCCCGAGGAGGGCGTCAACACGAAGGCGGAATCAACTGCTGTCCCCGAGCTGCTTCCCGCGCTCACCAACACCAAACTCCGCTTGTGCCCCCACTTCTCGTCGTCGCAAGGCTGTCCCAATGGCAGCTGCTGCACGGATGTCCACACGGCAGGCAGGGAGTACTTGTGGGAGACGATCGCGGCCAAGACGGTGACCCACAAGGATGACAAAACCGGCGCACCTGTGACCACGTACGCACCCGGATTCCTCGTGCGCTGCTTTGATCCCACCCTAACGCACTACTATGAGATCCCGTCAGAGTCTGTGATTGTCAACAAGGGAAGCGAGGACTACATTCGCATGTTCAATTTCAACGGAAACAACTTCAAAAAGAAGTTCAAGGTGTACACGAGTGCCGCCGAGGCGCCTGCTGAGCGCATCGCAGACTCGGGTGAGATTTACTGCACACTCGAAAGCTTAGAGTCGGTGGCCGATAAGCTGGCCAATACAACGCACGTCAACGACGGTGAACGCATGCTCACCGTCGCGCGGCTGCCCGACTGGATGATGGTGCGTGTCTACGACCAGAACAACTACGAACGCTACAAGGACTACCCTGGATCTTTGGTGCTGATGACCGAAGGTGCGAAGAGCTACGCGAAGATGTACGCTCAATCCCACAATAGCATTCCTATCCGTAAGCGCATGCAACACTGCGCGCACTTCCGTCTACACAATATGTGCCGCTTGGGTTCCCAGTGCCGGTTTGTGCACGTGCTGCGGACACTCGAAGAGGCCGCGGCCGCCAAACTGAAGGAGCAGAAGAAGCAGAACACAGCTTCCTCCTTCGCGGCGAAGGCACAAGTTTAATAGTGTGTGTATGCAGTGCCCTGACCGCACAAGCACACACGCGCGCAGAGTACACCATCACCACCAATAAGAATGAGTGCTGAATAATGGAAAGACGGATGAGCCACAAACGCGGCACAACGCAACACCACAACAAGAACTACCGTCGAAACGCATGGATGAAGCGCGATGTGCGCACGCGATGGTCCGTTCGGGCGTAAGCGGGTGGCGACAAAAAACTGATGTGTGAAGCAGCACAAAGGGACGAAAGAGCCAACAGCACGTCGCCTTGTCGCGACTTGGATACCAACAAACAGCAAGTGGAAGAAGAGCACGGTATCTCAGCGAGTACGTCTAAAGGCACACACGGTGTTGCGGTAGGCGCACATGACAAAGAATCGCTCTCCTGTCCGGCCATGGGGTCACTTGTGGTTGACTCTCTTTTTCCTTTTTCCTCGGCAATCACGTTTTGTTTTGATCGTGCTTGTCCCAGTTGACCGTTTGCTTCGCCTTTTTCCTGGATCGCTCACTGCGTGCCGATCTCAGCTTTTTTTTTTTAAATACGACCTCGATTGAAGTGGTCTCAATGATCTTCACGCCTTATTGTTGCAAACACATGCTCGAAGAAAAAGAAAAAAAAGTGAGGCACTGTTCTCTCACACACCTGGTGCGCACACGCCCCACTTTTGAGGGTTCGTTCCTTTCTGTTTGTTTTTCGTTCTTTTTGTTTTCTTTTGTTTCCTTTTGTTTCGCCTATCATCTTTTCCCCCTTTTTGTTTTCTTGCGGCGATCTTCATTCCTCGTTTTCTCGGTACAGCCGTGTACGCCTTCGTGTTACCTTTTCCTTTTTTTTTGTTTGTTCCTTTTTCTTCCTTGCCCATTTCGGACCTAACGGGGCGCCTGTTCGATCTTCATTTGTTGCTCTTGTCAAAAAAAAAAAAAAAATCAGGCTTGTGAGTGGCTCTTCTTTTTCTTTTGAGAGGCACGCGTGTGTCCACGCTTCCACACAGGCCCATCAGAGCCACACAAGACGGTGCTGAAAATGGCTCACCTGTACATCGTTGACCGGCTAGCGTCGCAAGAGCCTTGCTGAGCACACACACAAAAAAAAAAAATGCGACAAACGTGAGTGATTGAACTGTACTGCCCAACTTTGATTGTGCGTTTCCTTAAATACTTTTCTCTCTGTTTTATGTGACCACGCCACATTCCGGTATCGTAGCCACATTGAATCGAAGCGCGACCAGCCGATCCGCACTTGTTCACGCCACTCCTTCAAAAAAGAGACGACAACGCTCATTGGAAAGGCGTCAGTTGACACAGCTGCGTGTCATAATGTGCTTCCCAAACATCCACCCATACACACACACAAAAAAAAAAGGAAACAAACACTCTTGTGCTGTCTCCGAGGCGTTCTCACTAGCACTTGAATATTGAAGTACACCTTACCAAAAAGCAATCTGAGCGCGGACGTACAACGAGATGGAAAAGACTGTGGCGCAAGACAGAAGGCCGCGATTGAAGGGAGAGCCACTACCCACCCAGCGTCGATCGGCCCGTCTTCGTGTCCATTGCGGTCGCGTGCACGGTTCCGACACGGCTGCTGGGCTGAGAAGCGGTGCGCACGCTCTTTCAGTACGTCCATACAGCGTGACTCGTGTCAGATCGCTCGCGCCGTGCGTGAACGCGAACAGGACAACAACAATACACACGTTAACTGTGTCGCACCATCGCCTAGGCGTCTACACTGCGTGGCGAACACCAAGAGCGCCTCAACGTGTGCACTACCCCTAAGTCCTGTCTGAGCGGGGCACATCACAGATAACCTTGCGTTCCGTCTTTTGCTCTTGACGCTACCGGCGCATTATAGCTTCTACTTCACTCCCTTCTCTATTCGATTTCGCTTCAGTGAGCGACAGTAGCAGCTTTGTGAACACCTCGGTCTACTTTTTCCCACCCCCACATTCATTTTACACACACACACATACATACACATTTCTATTTTGCTTTCCTCGGACGTGGAGCATCGTTTCTCTATTTGTACCCCAGTGGAACACTCTCCTTCACTCCGCTCTTCTTCTTCCTTGCTGGAGTGCTTGGTCTGTTTTGTTTCGCCTTTTGGTTATTGCCTAACATGACGGTGGTGTCTCTGCGGAGTGTGTCCGGGAAGCACTGTGCTCTTTCGGCACCGTTTTCATGGGACTCTTTTCTGTCTGCCTGCGAGGCCGAGCTGGGATTCGACAGGGAAACAGTCAAGGCCCGGTATGATGGACATGTGCGCCGTCTTGCCGATGTTGCGTCGTCGGAAGGCAGCGTCGCTGACGTCGACATTACGAAATTCAACGGCACTGTGGCGACACCACTGCCCGCCGCACCAACAGAGGTCTCCGTGTCAACATCAGACGAGACTGAAAAGAAGACACTGAAGGAGGAGCAACAAGCCTCGCGTACAGGCCTCTCCATTCTCGTCTTTGGTCGCCCACGCAAACTGGCT
The DNA here is from genome assembly GCA_030849045.1 of Wallacemonas rigidus. Classification (NCBI taxonomy): domain Eukaryota; phylum Euglenozoa; class Kinetoplastea; order Trypanosomatida; family Trypanosomatidae; genus Wallacemonas; species Wallacemonas rigidus. Next base: position 117,844 of record JASAOL010000614.1, read on the forward strand.
GATCTCCACGCTGCTCAGACTCGCCTGAGACGGCCCCCCGCCTCTCCACGACCCCGGAACCCATCAATCGCCTCGTCACACCACGTGATTGGCAACCGACGTGAGTTTCCCGGGCCTCTGCCCTACCCACACTGCCCAGATGGACTGCGTGATCTTGACCGTATTGTCAGTACAGGACAGGAGCTGCGCGACATCTTTCCCGTCGAGGTGTATCGCCATCCGACCATGCAGTACATCATCCGCGAGTCCTTTGGTGACATGGAGTACCTGCACGCCGTGATGGAGCAAATCTCTCGCGCGACGCCCTCCTTCTTTGAGTGGATCCGGCGCAACCCGCACGGCTTCGTGCGGATGCTCAATCGCAACGAGCCGACGCTGCAGGAGCTGCGCACGACGGCTTTGCTGCAGTTGGTGCAACAGCTGTCTTCCGAGGTGGCGCAGGGCCGCCACGAGTTCACCGTTGAAATCGACGGCGACTTTGCCCCCGGCGTCGAGCTACACGTCACCCTCGATGCCGCTCCGTTCGATTCGGACTCGGATGGCTTGTTTGACTCCGAGTCCGGCGGTGACGGCGATGATGGCGAGGACGATGCTGACCACGAGTACGGCGAGGACATGTCTGGCGTTTACGGAGAGGAGGTCTTCAGCGACACCGAGAACGCGGACAACACAATCTGGGCAGGTGGTCATGGCGTTCAGTTCGTCGACACGCAAACTGCTCTTCTCGCCGCCTTTGGTATTCACGTGCCGTCGGCGGACGAGCCGCCCTCATCAGGCGTGCCCAGTCCGTTGACCGCGGCCGCGACCTCATCGGAAAACGAGCGCGCTGAAGAGGCGGCACCTCTTGACACGAGAGCAACGGGTATCAACATGAACACGGCGACGACGGTGGCGTCGCAGCTTCCCGCTTCAATACCCGTGGAGGCGTCAACGGAGGACGCGTCGCCTACCTCATTCTCCTCGTCTTCGCCTTGTCTGCCATCGCCTCACACACCCACGGAAAACGCGCCGCGCAACCCCCAGAACCGGATCCTCACGTCCTTTGTAGCCGTTGACGACGAAGAGGCGGCGGCTGTCGTCCCCGCAGACGCACCCAGCCCCAGTCAAGGTGATGCTGCGCAGGTCGAGGACTGGGTAGAGCAAGCCGAATCACTGGAAAAACGCATGACAGCTGCCCGGGTGGTTGGCGCGTACCCCGATTGGCAAAGTGCGGATCCGACGCTGTCATCAGACGCGGCGCGCTTCTCCGATGCTGTGTTTGCTCAACTGCAGGTCTACCTCTCACAACACGGCGTGTCTGACGCTGCGCCGTCCTCTTTCCCGTTTCTCAGACTGGCCAGCCACTTCTTCGCGGACCTTGAGGAGCTCTATGTTCTCTCCGTCGAGAAGAGCTCCCCGTTCGTGGCTCTTTCCTCTGCGGCAGACCCCGTGTCTTCTCTGGCTGGATGTGCGTGCTGCGCCGCATTGTCCCAGCAGCTAGTGTGCGCGTGCGATGCGCTTCTCTCCACGCCACCACCGCTGGGAACGGTGCCGAGCGACGCGTCCGTCGCCAATGGCACGCCGACGTCTGTGCGACGGCAGATGACAGATGGACGGCTCCGCGCCGGTGCGCTGCACAACTTCCCCGATACAAGGTCGGTGCTTTTGGAGCCGGTGGTACGCTGGGTCTGCCCGGGCGGATCGCAGGCACTGCTTCGTGCGCTTCTCAACATTTCCAAGACACAGCCGGCAGCGGCATTGCTGTGGTACACTAGTCACTATGTGATCAAGAGGGAAGGCAAGACGGTGCAAACCGTCGGTTACGTCCTCGACGGCACCCACGTCAGACTCGTGCGGCTGCCGTTCAACAGCAAAGCACACCGGCATGATGAGGTGGCAGAGGTGATGTCACGGATTGAAACGACGACGGCCCAAAGCGGCGGCGGCGGTGGCACCAGCGTACCGGACGCGCTGCGAGCGGAATGGGGTCTGCTGATGAAGCGGCTGTACAAAAACATGGTAAAACCGCTCGAGGCGTACCTGCCAACGCCTAACGCGACCGCCAACCCGCTTTACGTTGTCGACACACGGCACATTCTCAACCCACGCAACCCCGAGAAGACGAGCAGCACGGCGGCGGTGCCGAAGCGGAGTCCTGCGTGCTGGTTCGGCGGCTACAGTGACGACAAAAATATGCTGTGCGCAGACAAGTGGTGCATCACCCAGAGCGAGCGCCCCTGGCATATTGTGGTTGCCGATGAAGCGCCGTGGTCTCCGTTGGTCGCATCCCAACCTCTGGCGCTCCTCTTGCTGGGCACACCGAGCACGACCGCTCCGTATTGGCTGACGGAGCCACTTCAAGGTGTGTACCACTTCCACCAGTACGCGATGAGCGTGTTACCCCCCGCTGCCGTACACGCCGTCGTTTTGCATGAAGCGGACTGTGGCTTGCGCGTGCCGAGCGTGAGGCGACGCACCAGTCGCGTCTCCGATCGGCCAATCGTAGCCGATCTACGCGTCGTGGACGACTGCGATGTTGACAGCAGCGATCGCCTTGCACCTCAACGCGCGACGCTGGCGCACAACGCGCAGCTGTCGTTCGATGAAGAGTTCTACACACTCTTGTACGAGAAGCTTGCCATATTTCCCACCATGAGCCTCGCGGCGGCTGTGCGGGCGGTGTCCTTGTCTCTCATGGTACAATACAAGGCGCCATGGCGGGTGGTGGAGTTCTCGCTGATGGACTACGGCGGCCCCCTCGCGACTCTCGCACCTCTGTTCGATATGGTGCGTCGACAGCGCGAGCAGCGCACGAGCGTCACCGCGGCCGAGACTCCGCTCTCGATGGCGCAGGACTCGATCAGTCAGGAGTACGCGCGATCGAACGGCATGCTTAACGTGTTTGAGTCGATGCTTTCCCACGTGATGGAGGAGCGGCCTCCCACGACACGCGCAGTGCTGGATAGTCTCATCGAGTACGTCGGGTCATCGAAGACCACACTCAAGCAACAGGTGCGGGCCAGCACAGCGGCGGCAGCCACCACAGTCACCGAGACCGCTCAAGAGACAGCCGCTCAAGAGACAGCCGCTCAAGGCGCCGCACGTCATCGGTCCATCCCAACCCAGCCACCCCCTGCGCAGGCCGGTTCAGTGCGCTCACCCCACGCACCGACAAACCCACCAGGCAAGGGCACCGCACATCGCACGTTCCCACGTCATCAGTCACGATGAAACCCATCTCCAAGTGGGTAAAAGATGTCGAGATGCATCGCGACATGAAGGGGGAACCGTGGTCTACACAATGGCGCAGCAGTGATGATGCCGGTGCACGCGCCCCTCCGGCTGTGTATAGTTATGGGCGACGCGGAGCGGATACGTCCCGACTCGTCGCGCGTGTATCTGCATCCTCACTACACTTTTTGCGCTCTTCTCAATTCTGACATACCACGGTTGCTTCTCTCGCTCTGCATGAGCTTTCTGCCTTGAGTGGGTCTGTCGGCACCGCAACCTCAACCCGAAGAAAGCACAATCTCAGAGAAAGGAAACAAGAGTGATCCCAAGACGGAAAGCACTCCCGTCACGGGAATCCCGCTGGGATCCGTGCGCCCATCAAGCACTCCTTCGCCTCTTCGCTTTCTCTCTCGTGTGCGCCTCCGGGCGTTGAAATGTACAAACACCGCCGATGCCGTCTCGACGAAAGCCGTTCTTTTTTTTTTTTCTTACTTACTCTCCCTTCGGTATCTTCATATTTCTTGTATATCACCCGTTTCTGGTGTTCAAGGCCAACGAATGACCTGAAGGCGGTGCTGCACTATGGGTTTTTGCTGTCTGTGTTGTGCACACACGCACTCTTTCTCCTCTCTGTTTGCTTCTCCGTCATTCACTGCAATCTCTTCTACGCTTTTTTTTTTTTTTTGGTTGTCCTCGTCCGTCACGTGGTATTATTCTAGTTGTGTCTTCTCTATGTGTTGCTTCTCGCTCGCCTACACGAACAGATGCCCCCACCTGTGGCGTGTTGGGTCTCCCTCTTCGCTGTGGCTCTCCGCAAAACATGCACTCGCACATCCCCTCATCATGTTTCACGCTTGCTGTGTTCTCTTAAGCACGCCATCCCCTCCTTGACAAGCCACGTCTGGAATGCAAACAACAGGCCAACGGCACAAGGGTCGGCAACAGCACAGTCTTGTTCATGACGACACTCTCACATCACACGTCGTGATGCCATCCTCGTGGATGGCGTGACTAGCGCAACGTGTTACACCGCATCTACCTAGCGCCGATGAAGCGAACAAGCTCAGAGCACTTCTTTGTCCCTTCCTTCTCCCCTCCTTACCTGTCTTTTCCTGTGTGTGTGATACACAAAAACAACGCGCTTGCTACATACTCGCTCGAATTGAGAGAACGCGAGGTCATTGTACTGGTAGAGTCTAGACACGCGGCCTGCATAGAGTCTTCGGTGCCGAAGTCCGGCTCCCGTGTGTGCATCGTCTTCTTTCTTTTTTTCTTTTTTCCGCATAGAACACAAACAAGCTACAAGGCGACTTCAAGAAAAAAAAAAAAAAGCAGCCATTGCTCCCCTAGTTTGTTGCTCGCTTCTGTTCTTCTTTCTCGCTTCACTGGACGACGACTCCGTGCTTACCGACATCACGGGATACGTGTTTTGCTCTTTTCCCACATCGCTCTTGACCAGTTTACCATCATTATTCCTTCACCGTGCGATCTGTTCGTGCACGGTACCCCCATGAGCCTTTCGGCGGATGAAGACGGTCAACCGCCAGCTCCCGCGATGAGTGAGGCAACCTTGAGGGTACATTTGAGCCGTCTGACGGATCGCTTCGCCCTGGCGCTGTCCTCAGCGGACGGCTTTGGACGGAGTCCGAGCGGCACCGAGTCGTTGACCCCGCGTGACGGTCTTTCGACATCAAACTCTGCGTGCACTGGCGAATGCATGGAACCTCCTAGCTTTCCGCGTAAGGACTACACGATGCGGGGTGGAGGTCTTTCGGATGGGAACCGTCTCCACCGGCACGCACAGGCGGCACCGTCGACCAGTTCCTCGCGTCCACACGTCGCGGCTGCTAGCGGCGGTGCTGAGGCAAAAGCGGTGCTCATGTTTAGTCAGGGCTCCGGCCCTCCAGGCGGTGTAGGTGGCGGCAGACGCGCAGACACACCCGCCGCGACACCGCCCACGTCTGATGCGCGCCGCCTCCGACACGCACGCCCCGCTTCCGCCCCAGTGGCGGCGGCGACCACTTCTACGGACACGGCGAACGCACAAGCACGGTTCTCAGGCGAAGATCTGGGAGGCCTGGGTACCAGGCGCAGCAGTGGCCGTGCGCAGGGCGATCTGGCGCCACGCCCTTCTCGGCCAATGCACACCACCCTCGGACACGCGCCACAGAGACGATCGGCGTCTCGCCAGGCCTCCCGTGCGTCGTCCAACACCTCGTCGCGCGCCTCTACGCCACGCTCTGTGCATACTGGTATCGACGGCAGTGGCTGTGCACCGCGGCAGCGGCCCGCTTCCGCCCAGCCCGTTTCGGGGCGTGCGATGGGCTCTGTCGGTGCGCCGTCAGCCCCCTCGAATCACTGCCGCACCCGCGACGACGGTGGCGACCTCACCTCTCCACAGGTACCGCGGACCCCCGGTCGAGTGTATGTGCGTCGTCTGATCAGACTCAAACCTGCACGTGCCATCATCCCTAAGTCTCCGTACTACACGACCACAGCGGCCGCTGCGGTGGCTGGCACATCACACCCACCAGCACCCTCGCCCACACAGCGCGTCAGTAAAACGCTGACCTCATCGCCGTCGACTTGTTCCACGCGCGCCTATCTGACTCGGCCCACGGTGATTGCCCGCCGCGACACCGTCGGCAGCCACGCCACACCGCGTGCCACATCACCGGTGGAGATCACGCCGCGCAGTGACGACTGCGATCTGGAGAACAAGGACCAGGGCAGACGCGAAAATACGCCAGGCGGCTCGGAGCATGCGCCCGCTGCTGCACCCCACCTTTCGGCCGCATCAGCCTTTTCCCTCCCGCCGCCATTGGCAACACTGCACGGTAAAACGAGTGTGCACGCCCGTCGGGACGCACCCGCGGTGGCGCCCCTCAACGCGGCCGACGTCGCGATGACTACGACCACAGAAGACCTCGTCAGCCATTCGCGGACCAAACCGAGTCCTGCCTTATCGAGCCCCTCAAATGGCCTCGCCTCTGTGCGCCCCAGCGAGTTCACGCCTCACGCGCTGCCAGGGTACGGAGGTCTGGGTGGTGTCAGTCGTCGCAGCTCCATGCGGCGTGTTAGCCGCAGTCATTCATCCATCCAAGCGGGATGTCCGTCACGGCCCATCGGCGGCGGCAGTGCTCAAGCTGACCAGGGCACAATCATCGAACCCGTTTTCGTAGCAGAGCCACCTTCGCGTGATCCCTGCGCCACCCCTTCGCCCCTCTCGGACAGCACAAGCCCCGACATCATTACGAGCCCTTTTGCACTGGCGCAGCGGCTGCGCGAGCGTGGCAACGACTGCTTTCGCCGGGGCGACTACGCGGCGGCCATCGCGCATTACTCGGAGGGCCTGCAGCTGCAGCCGTCCAACGATGTGATGGGATGCAATCGCGCTGCCGCGTACCTCATGTCGTGTCAATACGCCGCTGCACTGGTGGACTGTAAGTGGGTCTTGCTTCACGCGCCGAAAAACCTCTCTGCCCACTGGCGCGCTGCGAAGAGCTTCCTCTACATGAACCGACTCGCTGAGGCTCGTCGCTTCTATCGCACTGCCCGGCAACTCTCAGAGGAGGATTACGCAATGGCAAGCATAGGTAGCAGCCACCGTCGTGATTCGATGAGGTCGCGCGGCGGCAGTCTTGGCAGCGGCACCACTCACGCCGGTGGTGGACACAGCGGAAACATCAAGTGGCTCAAGGATCGCCGCAGCATCTGTGCTGAGGAGGCGGCCCTCACCGATGTGGAAGTATTCTGGCAGCAGATGCGAGAGCGAGACTGGCCAGCAGCCATAAACACCACCGCACGCTTGATGGAGGTCTTTGGCTGCGATGGACCGACCGCAGCGGTCTGGCAAGCGCGGCAACTAGAGGCCATGCTCCACGTGGAACCCCGCCAGTCCATGGACAAGGTGCGCGCGCTGCGTCAGCTCTACCCCGATTGCCTCGACCTTATTTTTGCGGAGGCGAAGGCACTCTTCTATTGTGCACACGATGACCACTCCACGCGTCAGTGCCTCGCACTTCTCGACGAGTTGCGTGCGCGGGCGGAAACCATGAATGACCAGCTTCGTCACACAGTACAGCAGCTCGCTCGGCATGTGTACCGCACGAACCCCTCACAAACCAGCACAGCAGCAGTGTCTCCAGACAACGACGTCGAGAGCTGGGCTCATCTCTATCAATGGAAGGCCGATAGTCGTCTCGTGCAGCTACAGCGCTCCATTGAGCTCTTCAGCAAGTACCGTGACGAGGGCAACGCGGCCTATGCGAAGTCCGACTGGGCCGCCGCGCACAACGCCTACACACGGTGCCTGCAGGTGGACCCCGACAACCGATCCCTGATGAGCGCGATTTACTGCAACCGCTCAGCCGTGGCCATGCAGTCCAGCCGCTGGAAGGACGCCCTCGGCGACGCGCACACAGCCATCGAGCTCAACCCACTCCACACCAAAGCGGTGTCACGCCGTGGCAGAATCTATCTGCACCTCTTCCAGCAACAAGAGGAGCGGTTGTACCACTCGTCCTCGCTGCACAGCGGCAGCCGTGAGTGGATCCGCACGGCACAGGATGCCATGTTGCGCTACCTCGACGCAGCGGTCGAGGACTTCAAGACCGCTGCCAACCTAGCCCCACAGGATCAGAAACTCCAGCAGGACCTTAACGAGGCAATGCAGTGTCGCCACGGCTTCCTTCAGCAGCAACAGCAGCAAGCACAACAGTCGTCGCGACCCTTCTCGGCACACGCACGCGGGCCCCCGCCGCCGTCGCCGTCGGCGTCCACCTACTCGCACGCGCGCCAAAGACGTGGACCGCAGTTTTTCACGGCTGACGATGACGACAACGACGACGATCGCGGATCGCCCCGTGCGCACAGGCAGCAAACCGGTGCGCGATACCGCGCGCGCAGCAGCGGCGGCGGCGGCGCTGGTACGGGCACCAACCGGGGAAGCGGCGACGGTGGCAACAAGTCAGTGGATAGCCGTGCCGTCCTTCTGGGGTACATTAATATTCTGGAGCTTCCCACCAGTGCCTACGCAAGCGGGAGGGTGGATTCGCGCGCACTGACCAAGGCCTACCGCGATGCGGCACTGCGGTGGCATCCGGATAAGTGGGTGTCCGGGACCGCGCAGGAGAAGGCATTGGCTGAAATGCGATTCAAGGAGGTCACCGTCGCATATACTGCACTCAAGGAATGTGCTGTTTAGATTCCGCACTGCGCTCTCGTTGCTCCGCTCCGCTCGCCCCCCTCCATCCCCACATCCGTAGCACTGCTCATTGCAAATCGGTTGGATGCGCACGCTTCCTACCCTCTGTGTCGATCACTGCCAATTTTATTTGTTGCGCTCCCTTTTTTTTTTGTTTCGCGTTCGCCCTTCGCTTTCCCTATCCTTGCATGCCACACGACGCCTCAGAGTTCGCGTGCACATCCGTATGCTCCGAGACACCCAAACTCATACCCACAAAGGAACGCATGAGCCGTGATACCTGTGCAATAGTCTTTCGCAAAGTTATTCACAGCAGCTATCGCTTCCCGAGCTCTCGTCTCGCGTGCGTGTTTGGACTTGTGTGATCATCCCGCGCAAGGACCTCTTTTTGTTTTGTTTTGTTTTGTTTTCGACACCCACTCTCGTCCCCTTCGCTGCGGATGCTTGACCGACTCGCGAACTGATCGCGCATGGAGAATGGCGCCATCCTTTCCCATCACTCGCTCCACGGCTTCACTCCCTCCCTCTCCTCTTTCTTTGTGTACCACTTTTCTTTTCTTCTGCACATCCCACCTTCAAGCTGGTTTACCATGTCCACATCGACCTTTGATGACACGTTAAGCTCTTTCATTGACCATTACATTTTGCTCCTGGCGGCTCGCTTCAAGGCGCCGCTCGATGTCGTTTTCGAGGACGAGACGGACATCAGCGTCTACGGCTGTACCGCCGCTGAGGCGCACAGTCGATGGGATCTGGTGGCGCGCTGCGTCCAGGACGAATTGAGCCGCCCCCGCACTCCCGAAGAGGCGCACCATGTGAAGCACCTTGACGTGTTCTTCTTCACTGGTGACATCTGCCGTGAGCGCGCGCTGTACTTGCAGTGGAAAATGCAGTCGACGCGCGCGGCAGCAAAGCACAGCACTTCGTCGTCGTCAACAAGGGCAGGGCTGCACCAAGGAGGTGGTGCCCGCCCAAGCACGTTCGATGTGACACGTAACTCACTCTCCGATCGGGTGGCTGCAATTTTCGCGGACGTGCGTCACAATTTGCCGTCCGCCCTCTTGGGACTCGAAGATAGCGATGACGATCTTGATGAGGATATCAACACGGGAGCTGATGTCGGCGCGCACCGATCTGCTGGCGAAAAGGCATCGGTGGCGACCGTTCGTGACGTTTTCGTGCCCACCGAAAAGGAGAAACAGCGTGACGTGGTGCTGGCGCGGGCAAGGGACAACCTGCTTTCGCAGGTACAAGCGCTCCAGGCGAAGTTTTATGAGCAGCACCGCCGCTGGATTGATGTGCCGTACGAAGCGCTCGAGCTGAAACCGCAATCGGCCGCACAGCCAGGCGCACGCCGCGACGCCGCCGCCGAGGCGACACCCAGCGCAGCTGATGGTGTGGCCAGACGGCAGAGTGAAGAGATGGAGCGGGCGGCGCTGATGGCTGCGTTGCGGAGCGACACGTCTGGCCTGAAGAGGGGCCAGTCGACTTCGACAGGTAGCACCCGTGGTGGCTTCACTGCCTCCCCACTTGAGCAGCTGCGGCAATCCGTGCACGTGGATCGTCCGGCTCGACCTTCGGAGATGTCAGAAGCCGCTATCGCAGCCATGTACAACGGCGCGGCTATCGCTGTACCGTCTTTTGGCACTGACGAGGCAGCCGCGAAGCACGTGGCTGCCAGTGTCTCCACCGCGGCGCGAGGTGCGGCTGTTATCAAGGAAACCGCCGCGCCAACTGGCCGCCATCGACGATGGCAAATTATGGAATACGAGGAAGACCCTGTGGAGGTGAGTGACGAAGGTGACGATTGACGGAGCTCGTGTGTGTATGTGTGTGTATGTGTGTGGTGGTGCAACCACCCCAAGAAAGACCGGAGACTGATGTATATATGGCGTGATGATCTGCGCTCCGTGTTGTTGTGTTCGTACAGAAGAAAGTTTCCAGAACCATGTCGAAACGACGACCACCCCTCTCTTTGTATTCTCTCTGTCTGTCATGACGCGACCTCGGCAGCGTGCGGGAGTCCGCGCTTCAGCACTCTGAATTGAGTGTGCACATGGGTCTGTACACGTGCGCGTACGCGACTTCGTTGTTTTGCACATGACGCGCATGGCTTCGCTTGGACCGCGGATCAACGCACTCCCACTCCACGTGCTTCGGCTATACACGCGCGTCCTCCCTCTTATTTATTTCTCCACATATTCCATTTCCATTCTTACCGGCTCAACGCGCTGATTCTTTCGCTCTCTCTATCTCTGTGTTTGTCTCTCTCTGTCTGGGTGTATCTGCGTTTGGGATGGCACCGTGGGCACAGAAATTGGTGCTCTCCGATTCGTTGATCAACAACATCAACGAAAAGATCGGGTCCTAGAGCTTACAAGGGAGAGCAAGAGCCTCTACTTCGGCGATTTAGATTGTTCCCTCCCACCGTCTACACAATACTCACTATAGACTAGACTGACGGATTCTTTGTCGTTTTTTTTCTTTTCGTGACTCTTGCCTAATTCATCCTCTTGTTCCTTTGATAAGATTTCCAAAGATGAAATCGTGGTACGAACGATCGAGAGAGTATCACAGCCAACATCGTCGTTCCATCGATGGTCATACCAGTATCGGCGCCTCTACAGGTTACGGCTCCAGTATACGATCCGCCTCGCCTGAGGAATTTCGCAGCTTCCGGCAGTCCACAGTCGCGCCGTCTGCCTCGTCCTACAGTGACCACTACCGACAGCGCACGTACAACAGACCTTGTTCTGTTGCTGCCATCCATCAAACCAGCTTTCCTCACAACGAGACACCCTCGCCACCGCGCGCGATAGACTCACGAAAACGGGTTCTGCCCAGTGACGGTTCTTCAATGTCGTCGCCGCGCAACACGCAAGGTGTGAGAGGTAGTACCGCGATTGAACACACACGCACACGAGCTTCTCCGCTGACATCACAGGAGAAGCGCAGTGCGCGGGCCGCCTCGTCTCCGCACTCACTCACCTCAGCAGACGAGCTGGCATCCCACCCCCAACCGCCGCCGCCGCACGTGAGGTCGGACCGCGAGTGGGGACAGGGGATACACGCTGCGGCTCAACTAGCGCGGTCGTACGCGCTGTGGGAGACGGAGAGGGCATCGCTCGTCCATTCGTGCGACACTCTCAACGCGTCATTGCAGCGGGAGCGGTGCATGCGCAGCGAGCTGGAGGATCAGGTGCGAGCATTGCGACAAGAAAACCAGTACCTGAAGGCATCCTTGTCTCGTGCAATTGGCTCTCCAACACGCACGCACGCCTCCTCACCCTCATCAGACTATCGAGCCGACGCCAACGGGAGCCGCACGAGTACACCGCCACGTTCATCGGCACGCCAGCCCGCACAGGTAGGGGCCGCGGCGGCGCGGTACCATGCAGAGCTTGTCCACGTGCTGCAATCGTATGACGGTATGCTGCGCGATTTGAAACAACTGCAGACATCACCACGTGCATCGCAGGCGTTTTCTCACTACCCAATCACGCTGCACGACATCGGCACCCTTCTTTCGTCCTCATCCGCGTTGTCAATGACCGCACAGGGTGATGTGCTTCCCATCCACAAAGATACATCATCGTCTTCGCCTTGTGCACGGCTGGAGCTTGAGCCGGCGAATGCGCCGTCGCAGAGCTCACCAAACGTGTCTGAGCGCGCAGTAGCCGCGATTGATCACGCTTACCACACCCCAGATCAGACATCGAGGGGGTCTGCGCAGGGAGGAACCAGCGGCAACAACAGCACGGTTCTTCTGAGTCCACCGCCGCCCGCCGATGAGGCCAGCGTCTCGTGCGCAGCGAGCGCAGCACCGTCATCGACGGCTGTGGTGTGTCCGCATAGCAGACCCTCGCTCTCACCACCACCACCCTTCATGCGTTCAGCGACGCGCTCACCGCCGCATGACGCTCGTCCCACCAAGTCGTCGTCCCCGTGGCGCGGTCCGATGCACCGCTTCCAGCCCGGACCCGACCATGGTGGCGAGGCAAGGGCACCTCACGTCGCTCGACCGTTGTACCGCACCCCTCCGACTGCACTCGAGCGGGAGGAGGTGATCCTCGCCACGGACAAGCTGACTCTGGCCTTAGTCAGTGAGCTGTCGCGTCTTGCGGATGAGCACGAAGCACACAGTGCCTCTGACATGGCGGCTTTGTGCACGGCGCGCGGCCTCGATTACGTCGACGTCGGCTTTCCCCCTATCACCGCCAGTCTCGGCCCAGGCGGATGCCGCGTGTTTGTACCAGAGACAGGACGGGAGCACACGGTCCAATTTCAACCAGCGGACACATTGGTACCGCCTAACCGTCAGGTCAGTCTGATCAGCTCGGCAGGGATCGACCCGTCGGCGATTGGGATCGGCCCTCTGAACGACCGTGGTGTCGCGGCTGGGCTTGCGGCGTTGGCGGAGGCGTCTGGCGCGTTGACGAGTATCTTCGCGAGCACCACCGCTGAAGACGAGGAGAGCGGGCTTACACGTCTTTGGGTGTGTGTTGGAGGTGTCTGGACCCTTGTGGATGTGGATAGCCACGTGCCCGTGTTGCAGAAAGACGGAGACGATGCGGCAGCAAGCGTTGCGAAAGCAGAGCCGCAGTTGTACGGTTGTACGAATCGCCTCACGTTCGACCTGTGGCCGGCCATGTGCGAGAAAGCGCTGGCCAAGGTGCACGGGAACTACCGCGCCACCGCCGACTTGGAGGCGTCAGCAACGCTGGGGCTTTTCACCGGAGGCCCAGTGGAACTGTGGGACTGGTGGCGAAGCCGACTTGACGTCGCGTTTGATGAGATTGAAGCGGCGATCAACACCACTGTGCGTGGCTCGGGCATTGTGCTTCTGACAACGCTCTCCACGTTGTCATTGAAGAACCTCAGTCGGCATCACGGCTCGCGCGGTGAGACGCACGACGGCGGCGCTGGTGAGTCGGCGACGCTCGCCGGTGGTGGCAGCCCTGCACAGACGATGCAGGCGATCGGCTTGTCCCCAGCCACAGCGTATCGTGTGCTGGCGGCGAGTGAGGACGCAACTGGACAGCGGATGCTTTTGCTGCGACTCTGGGAGTCCGCCACCGCGGAGGGCCGGCGTGTCGAGCGCGCGACCACAACGAGCACACCACGCCACCGGCGCCTGTCTCCGCTACGCAGTGAGCCACCGAACACCTCCGATGCGCGTTCATACGAAGCGGGGCTTGCCGCGCGGGGCGACGACGAGCCGTGCGTATGGCTGCCTCTTCACAACGAGATCGCCAACCTTTTTGAACACTGCCACGTCTGCTTCGACTGCCGCCGCTTTCATGACGTGCGCGTTCCTGTGCCTTTTCGCGGCTGCGATCCGTGCTCTCCGGAGTGCGTGGTACGTGTCGATGTGCGACGTCCCCGCGATTGCACCGGAGACTCCCCGGCGCGACTCTGGATCGGTCTCCACCAGCCACTCTCCCAGGACCCCGGCTCACTCGGCTCCGTGGCCTGCTCGTCCCTTGGTTACTGTGGTCTGAAGATGGCGCTGCTCGTGCCGGAGCTCGAGGACAGTCCGCCCGGCACCCAGCACCGCCAGAGTCTGAGTGCGGCCTTGCGTGCACCTCCTATGTACTGCGTCTCGGAATCGTTCGGCGGGCACTTCCAGACCCGGCCTTCGGTGTGGATGTACGTGGAGATGAAGGCGCTCACCGCCTCCACCCTCACGTTCTACATTATTCCCCAACTGGACGTGTCCGATTCGACCCTATCCCATCCGGTCACCTCCGCCGCTGTGAACGCGTCCAGTCCCAACAGCGCCCCCGTCTCTCCTGCGCGCACGGCGGTGCTCGCGCTCTTGGCGGAAGAGAAGGAGCTGTTCAGTGTGCAGCTGCTGGAGGCGCCGTCAGAGCTTCCGGCCGCGCTGTGCCACGACGGCGTTGACTGCCTTGACATGAGCACCTGCGTGCCTTACGCACGTACAACAAAGGAAAACGGGCGGTTCGCGGCACAAGTGAACGGTCGCTGGGCTCACCAGTTCGAGTGGTAGAACTACTCTTTTGGCCATCACGAACATGGGGAAGCGCGTTGCGGCTCGGTGACGCCGCAGTGCATCGCACTTTTTTTTTCTTTTTTTTTTCTTGCTTGTGTGTACGCGTGCGTTGCCAGTCACTGCCATAGCGATGAAAACCACAGCGAAGCGCATCAACCTGAATCCGTCAGATGTGACAGCCGCACTGCTCTTGCTCTTCTTCTTGTGTTTTCTCCCTCTTTCCGTCCTCCCGGAATGCGTGCGCTCGACACCGAGCCATCTTTTTCGTACCCTCGCTTCTGCGACAACCCTGTGATCCGTTTCACCTTCCAGTACTCGCCTTCTTCTTTGTTTCGCCTTCTTGTCGATCTCTCCTCCCTTTCGCACGCCATGTCTCTACGCGCCTCACAACGTCACCGAAGACGGAAGCGCGTCAACTGTTCACCCTTGCGTTGCCCCTCGCTGACTTGTAACATTTTTTTTCCTTTTCCATTGTCTCGCCTCCAGTGAGACGCGAAGGGCGGATCCCTCACCCTATCCACCTTGAGCACAATTTAGATCTGACACCTTCTTCCACTCACTGCTCGAATTTCCGAGTTTTTTTCTTTTTGTGGCGCTAGATGCCACCGACGACACCAGAGCAAGGGCCGCCGTCTCGCTTGCGTGGCCATGGGCGGCCCTCCGCTGTGCATCGAGGGGCGGAGGTGACATCTGTATTCGAACGCATCCCGTCTCTGTTTCGTTTCCCTGACAACCGATCGAGCGTGTCCCGTGATGACGTGATGGAGGCTTCGCGTGTGGAAACAGACACGGTTGCCTCGCCCCTGTCCTCCGCGCACCGCACACACGCCGCTCACAACGCGCTCTCCATCGTGGAACTTCATGCTAAGGTCAAGAGCCTTGAAGCAGAGAATGAGATGCTGCGGCATCAGGTGACGGACACCTCACTGATCACGTCCCGCCGCGTGCAGCAGCTGACGGAGGCGCTGGAGGCGGCGAAGATGGAACGCGATGCGGTGCAGATTGCGTTGGTGCGCGAGAAGGAGCGGTGCTTTCTGTTACAACGCCGCGTCGCACTCCTGGAGGCCACTAGCTGCCAGTCTGCGCGTGTTGCCGCACCGCGCACCGCGGTGCCGACGGATGTGCGCGTTGACGACGTCACCTCACCGCTTTCTAAACGCGGCGCAGACGCTCGCGGAAGCCAGCCTCATTTACGCCCCCAGCAAGAAGATCCGTACATCCTCACATCGCTGCTGCCAGCACCATGCGATGATCATCACCGTGTAGACAACGAGCCGGCTTGGAGCTCTCGCGTACCCAGTCACCAATCCAGTCGGATTTGCTACCGTCTGAATCAGTCGTTCTCTGCCGTCGACGCCTGCACCAGAATGCCGGCGAGCACCACGGAGGTGTCCTTGGATTTTGCATCGCGAAATCATTCGATGGCACAGGAGCACATCCGAACACCAGTTTCATCGCCAGAGCCTCCACGTCGCGAAAGCAAGACGACCACGCGTAGCACGCTCAACTCAGTGTTGAACGCCACCAACGCGGTGCCTGTGCCCCGCCCGCGCCCTTCCCGCCAGCCTCCGACTCCACCACAGACATCACCAGCGGCACAGCATCGACAAACGTCATCACTTGACGAGGAACGCACAAGACCACGATCGCAGCGGTTCCGCAGTCCTCTTTTCGGAAATCCGTCAGCGCGGTCCCCTAAGTCACGTTAATAGGTGGACTGGGTGCCCGACAGGTGCAGCTCTCTCCTTCTTTTCTTCGTCTCTGTTTCTCTGCGTGTTTGCTACTGTGGCGATGCGCGATGTGGATGGCGCACCAAAAAGCATGCACGCACCCACACCCGCACATTCCGTCCCCGAAAGGCGACGCGCACCGAGCTGACGCAAAGTATGTGAGGGTGGAGAAACAACAACAACAACAACAAAAAGAAAACTACTGCCATGCTGACAAACAAACAAAAAGAATATCTAATCTTCGTGAGGACTACACTATCTTGCACACCCTGTGCGCACAGATTCGCGCTGTCTTACTCCTTTTTTTTTTCGATCTCTCCATCTTTCTCAACAGCTGTCGCTTCACGTATTCACGTCACCCCTTCACACACTGCTTTTCTGCCCATTGACTGACTTTTCCATTCCGTCTCCACATTCTCTTCGTTTCTTTTTTTTTTTTCTCCACCACGCTCATACCGTTGTTACCCCTTGTCGTCTCCCCCGCACGTCATGGACGATAGAGAGAGCGAGAGGCCATTGCCCTGTTGGACTACCGATGGAGCCCCGCAACCACCAGCTGTCGTACTTTGACTTGCTGTTGGCGCACCCGCTTCGGGAGAGACTTCTCCTGGAGTGCCCGGCGCTCCTTCTGTTTCTGTATCAGCACATTGTGGCGTCACGATGCGCAGATGTGCCTATCGTTGACCCCTTCACCCGCTCGACGCGCTACGCACCCGACGCAGTGAGCGAATTATTACAACTGCAATCGAACGATCACATCATCTCTCGCGCTTTTGCGGCGCCAGACGATGAGCGCACAGGTCGCGCCATCGACGAGGAGGGCGGCGATGCGCGGGATGGCAACGAAAAAGGCGACACATCCGCTTTTTGGCACGCGCTGCAACGCGCACTGAGCGCAGCGTGGTGCCCTGCCGTGGATGACTCGGAGGAGTACCAGGAGGCGGTGCGTTACTTGTGCTCCGTCGACGGCACGGTTCACTTTTTGTTCCCACCGACCACAAGCGCGAACGGTGGTCAGCCGCTGCAGCTCACCTCGCTACAAAACACGCTAAATGTGAGTAAGGATTTTCTGCGCACGGCTACTACGTGTGCGCTGGCCGGGTCCGCCGCCTCCGTCATGTCAAATAGGCGGTTTCAGGCACTCATCTCCATCATGACCTACGAGCGGTTGTTACCGTCGACATCAACGACAGGGTCGATGGCGTCGTCCTCTCCAACGGGGTCCCCCACCGCGAGTAAATCGTCACGTAAGCCCGGCTCGCCGAGCAGCTCCTCCCCAGTGGTCGCCGACGCAGATAGCGGCACCGCGCATCTGGTAACCAGCGAAGGTATCAACTTCTGCATGCTCTCCTTGCAGCAGCAGTGGTGGGTGTTGCTGAATGGTGCACTCGATCGCGTTCTTGTGACCACTCACAACGCTGCGCGGACGCCGAGCGCCGCGACGGAGGTGACGAAGCCTCACCTGTGGCAGCTCCTGGCTATCTTGGTCATGCTGGACGGCACGCGACTCATGTTCGCTTTCCCCGACGAAGCAGACGACTTTGTTGGCTATCACCTGCTCATGCGCTTGGGCGAAATCGGCCTCCTCTATGGCATTCGCACCGCCAGCGGCAACAAGGCGTTCGTCGTGTCCCCCCATTTACCGCACGCTTTGGAGTGGCTGACCACGGCTCCGTGCTGTTTAACGTCGATGACGGACATCATGACGTCTGGCGAGACCGAGACTGCTCTTCGCCGCGAGGATACCGACACCATCATCACGGAAACAAACTTTCGACTTTACGCGTACACGCAGAGTGAGGACCTGTTGAACATCATCGATATGTTCGCGGACCGCGATCGCATTCAGACCGCCAGTGGCGAAGCGGACGAGCGTGTCAGTGACGTTTTGGCCGTCTACACCGTCACCCGCGAGTCGTTCATGCGGGCGATTCGCAAAGGCATCACCGCGGCCCAGGTACTGCGCTTCCTGTCGCTCAAGGCGCACCCCAGCATGCTGCGGCACTACGGCGAAGATCTGCACGCGTCGGCGTCCGGCGCTGCCGATGGCAACGCCGCTGCTGGTGAAGGGGCGGCTTCGGCAGGCTCACGCTACATTTCGGGTCAAACGCTTGCCGTGCCCCAATCGTTCTGTGATCGGCTGCTCATGTGGGAAAATGAGTGCCACCGCGTCACGTTTCAGCAGCATGTCGTATTGCTCAAAAACATCGCACCGGAACAGGCGGAGTGGCTCGCGCAGTACCTAGAGGATGCTGGTGAAGGCGATGCGATAGTGCACACCGCGGTAGGCTACATGGTGATTCAGGAGGACGTCTATGACCGTTACATTGCTGGTGCGGTCGAGGAAATGACAAGTCCAACGTGAGCTTGCTGCTTCCCAGCCAGCTACATACAAAAGAGCGAAGTGCAGGATCTGGTGTCGACTTGTTTTTCCCTTTCCCCCCGCCACATGTCGCTGCTCACTCGCTCTGAGCGTGAAGCGTTCGTACGTTCGTTCGTTCATGTCATGTGGCGTCAACACGGCGCGCGCTTCCTATCTGACCTGATTCCCATCAACGAACACTCACCTCTGAAATGGACACACGCAGCAACACCGTCGCGAAAAGAAAAAAAAATCAATAAATGACAACACCACAAAAACAAACAAAGAAAAAAAGCAGTGGGCTGCCGAAGGGCAAAGCAGAAGCATCGTCACTCCCGTCATGAGAGAAGTATAAAGACGGAGACTACAGGAGTAGTCCTTCGTCCACTCATCTCACACACCCCTCTTCTTCATTCTGGCACGCCACCTTTCCGTCTTTTCAACCTTCTGGCGTCATTTTTCTCACTCCGTTGTGCCTAGACAGATAGTGAAGAACGCGTGTGTGCGTCAAAGCGAGAGAGAGAGTACCGAAAGAGTGAGCACGAGACTCCACCGAACAAAGGCCTCTCCCTTGTTTTCCTTCCATTTCCTACCACCAGCACCTTGACTTTTTCTTTTCGGCTCGCACGGACGCGCGTCACGACCGGCGAAAATGATGCGTCGCGGCGCACCTCAGTGGTTCACCGAAGGGAAGGCGAAGGAGCATTTCCACCGGTGGTGGCCATGGGCGCTGAGTAGTATGTGCGCGGTCATGTACTTCTACAACCGCGAACCTTTTGATGAAGCAGCAGACAGCGTGGTCACCAAAATTCGCAAGCCGTTGCTCAAGACAATGGAATGGATTGAAGTGCGCGATGTGGACCCCGAGTCTATGGCGCTCGAGCTGCCACCCGATCAGCTTTTTGGTCCGCTGGAGTACGCGCAACAAATGCGGTTTCTCATGGCTGCACTCAAGTCCGACAACGAGTTAGCTGACGGGTACTTGGCGCGTGTGGTCATTGACCACATGGATCTCTCCTTCGACCCCCCGATTGTATCGGAGGAGGAGTTTCTCAAAGCGGGAGGCGAGCGGCTGCTGGATTTTAGTATTGAAGACTTCACTGAAACGGGGAGTCGCCGTCACCGCAAGCACATCTTCTTCCAGGCTGACGAGTTCCTGCAGGTGGTGAATATGGCGGCCGCGTACCCCAGCGTCATGTCCCGCTTTGTGAAGGAGAAGGATGGTGTTGATTTAGTCCTCAAGGCCATGCGCCACTGTTCCAACCCTTTTGGCCGCATTCTCGGCATGCGCAGCTTGTGCTTGATGAGCTTCATGCAGAAGAATGACGGGGATGTGGAGCGCCGCGTGCTGCAGGGCAACGGTGTCAAAACGATCGTGGATGGCTACAAGCAGAGTACCGGTGATCCAACGGACACCCGCTACTTCACGCTGCTTCTCTCCTCTATTCTTCGGCAGTACCCCAAGGAAGGCGGCAAGGAGTTCATTGACGCCAACGGTGTGGAGGCAGTGGTGAACAACTTGAATGTCTCACGTTACAAGGGTGTCCCGCAACACATTCGCGTACTAAACGACGCACTGCGGTTACCGAAGGACGCGTACGGCAGGATGGATGTTCCTGCGCGGTTGCAGGATGCCGACTTTTTGGGTGTCGCCATGGGGTTGCTCGACGCCTTCCCCGAGTACTATGAGGCTACCGGTGAGCTGCTCACGATGCTGAACACGTTGGTACCCAAGTATGCCCCACCACTAGAGCTGCTCGAGTACCGGGCGATGCCGATCCTCAGCAAGTACTACGTGCGCTGGCAGGATGATGTGACGTTCCAGAAGGGCGGGCATCGGAAGATGGTAGTGGATCTGTTCAACAAGATGCTCAACGACAAGACCTGCAAGGCATGCTACGACCCATCCGTCGCTTCTTATGAGCTACAAGAGTGTCTGAAGACGGCTCAGGTTGCTGTGGATGCAGACAAGACGCAGCAATCCTAAGAGGCGCCACGACCGCACTCAGCTCCAGAGCAAGCGGACGGCCAAACACAGTGGGAGCCGCTTCAAAAGACCGCACACGCGGGAGACCACCAGAACCAGCGCTGTTGGCATTGATGGTATTCTCACGATCTCGAAACCAATCGTTTGGTCGAGGCGGCACACGCGTCCACACTCACACACCAAAACTCTCCCGTCGAAGCCAGGCACTGCCGCGTCACAACATGACTACGCAGCAGACGAACGCCAAAGCAAAATACTCGTCTGTGTTGGCGCGTGGACGTGATCACAAATTGTTTCTTTTTGTCATAGCTCGCTCGCCTCGGGTGATGCGCGCTTGTTGTATTGCTCTCGCCTGCGCGTCAGCTCCACTTCCCTCCCCCCTCATTTTCACAGGGTGTACTCGCCATCGAGAGAGACAAAAAAAAAAAAACGAACAGTGAGGATCTATTGGACTGCGTCATCAACAGATGGAGATGCACACACCGACGTGTGCGTACCCATCGAACGTGAAAAGCCAAAAACCAGGGAATCCGACTTGAGGGAGTACTGAACCGCCCGTGGTTGTTCCTTCCTTCTCCCTTGTCGTATTCTGGTTTGTTTTTCTTCTGGCCCCTTTTCAAGTGACACGAGTGCGATTCGCCTTCCTCACTGCACCCCCCCCTTCCTCTCATGCCGAACAGACAACCGAGAGGCGAGTGGTGCTGAAAGGGTTTCTCGCTTTGCCGACACGCGTCGTCTCCGCGCGACGGTTCACCTCCGCTCTGGGCAAGGGGAGAAAGGGCCGAGAGCGCAAGGGAGTTCGTTCCCGTGGTGCACCGCTTGACGTCAGGAGGTGAAGTGAAATGGTTGACTCACACGTTGCCGGTCACACACACCTGTTTCCTCCACGACTGGAACCCACAATCACACTTCACTTCCGTTTCCTCCACTTCTCGCTTCTCTCTTTGCCTTTCAGGGACGTGAACGGACCCTCATTCTTTTCCCCCTATTCTTTATCTGGCCGTTACTCACTACACGTTTTTCTCCTTTCGGCGGGGCCATACACACACACACACACACACACACACGCACACACACACGTGACGGCAACAAAAAGAAGAAGCAAGAGACGATGACCGAAGAACAGAAGCGCATCGACTACTGCAAGGAGCACAATGTGCATCACTTGTTTGAGCTGCTGGCGACCAAGGTGTTAGTGGAGCGGCCCGAGAACCCGTTCGAGTACCTGCGTAGTCTTCTCACTTCGGTGGAGGAGTCAGAAAAAAAGAAGAGCACATACGACCCGACAACGATTCACTACGCGGACGAATGCGACGGTGATCGTGCGGGAGAGAAGACCCTGAAGAAAATCACATTGGGCATGTTCGGCCTCAACAACGCTGGCAAGACGACGCTACTCTCCGCGTTGAGCGGTGAAATCGATCCCAATTGCACGCCGACAGTTGGGTTCAGTCCGGTCAAGTTCAAAACAGACGACTACGACATCTGCATCTTCGACCTCGGTGGGGCGGCGAACTTTAGGGGCATTTGGGTCCACTACTTCCATGACTGCCACGGCATGATTTACGCGGTGGATGCCTCTGCGGACGACGCGACGACGCAGGAGTCTCTCAAAATCTTGAAGGAGACCGCCGAGCACCCGTACATGCAGGGCAAACCGCTCTTGGTGCTGTGCAACAAGAAGGACCTACCAAACAATCGCGGTACGGCCTGCATTCCAGATGGCTTTCTTGAAGAGGCCCATGGCGAGGCCGCACATCGTGTCGTGTGCTCTTGTGCGATTCGCGAGGACGATGAATTAGACAGTGCCGTCGAGTGGCTGCTACAAACAGTGGCGACGGACTACAAGAGCCTGTCCGCGCGCGTGGAGCACGATACGAAACGGGTGAAGGAGGAAAAGGAGCGCAAGCGTCAGGAGCGCTTGGCACAACTGCGTGGCGCGTGAGCGGACCACTGCCAACGTGCCGTGTGCGTTGGGGCCGCGCGGATAGAATCATTCAACATCTTTCAATGACAACGCGCACCCAGCGGAAAGGAAGCGCGCGCGCGTAAACAGCGCTGACAACAAATGTACAAGATCAGAACACAATATGCTCGCACCTATCGATCCATGCGTGCAGTGTCTTCCACTGGTGCATCTCTTTGTCCCATCTCACGGATGGCAGCAGCCGGACTAAAGCACCACATCGATTCGGATCGATCCGAGTAACTCCCTTCATGCTCCCACCTCCTGGGAACGCACACACACACACACACACACACACACGGACGTAATTCCGGGAAAAATGAGTGAAATAAAGGGTCACTCTGGTGTCATGCGCCAATGACTGCAACTGTAGCGACCACCCCCTTGTGCCCAGCAAGTCCGTAGGACGAGAACGCGGTGGCTGACATGCACCGAGACGGTGCCGATGAGCAGTCATGCAGACTCTTTCCTCAACGCACCCCGCGGCGCTGAACTCGGTGAACGCCTGTTTCTCTTTTGTTCTCGCCCGCATAAGCACCCGGCACTCTCTCGGCGACCTCCCCGACCGCCACTGTCTCTTTCAGCTCTCCGTTCTCCGTTGACCCTGTTTTCCTTCCCTCTTCACTCTCTTCCGCCTCGGCTCTCCGCAAAAAAAAAAAAAAGAAGAAATCACGAAGAAACGAGGTATTGGCCACGTCAAGCTTGCGAGGCCCAATTTTTTTTTTCCCTCCTACTCTCTCGCGCCTTCTCGCGCTGTCTGCCTTCGGCCCTCTTCTTTTCCCCTTTTCCTTCGCACCAACCCTCTCTGTGCCGAGCAAAGAGTTCGTACCATTAGATATCACCACCGTTCGGTGTACAGATTTCCCCACTTTTTTTTTCCCTCTGGCTCTCGATCGCCCTTTGCTCTTTTCGTTTCCCCACCTTGCTCACTTCGGTTCTCGTTTCAGCTGTCTCTCCTTTTTTTTTTTTTACTTCTTTTCTCGAATCACATATTGTAGTGAAGGGTGAGAGCACTGACTTACGCGCGTCGTTTTCTACGTGTGGCTGTGAGGGACATACTCCTTGTTATCGCGTGTGCACTTCTCATCTGCCTTCGTCTCGCTTCAGTTCCCTTCTCATTCGCTCTTCGTGTTGGCCTGTTTTCTTTTCCCTGTCTCGCTCGTCTCCCTTGAAGATCGCTCAACTGGACAATGTCTATGCCACCGCGCGGTAAGCGCAGCGTGTCGAAGGTAAGGAGGGCAACAGACGTAAGCGGAAGGCCTGCCCTTGGTAACGGCAACGCAGGTCGACAGTCGCTGATAGAATCGGCACCGAGAGGGATGCCGACAAATGATTTTTCGTTCCCACCGCCACGCATTGCCTCGTCAGAGCCGCGAAGAACATCACTCAGACCATCTGATCTCGTTCCAAAGCGCCGTGACTCCTCCCTTGGCGCGACGAGTGCCAATCCTCGCGTACGCCGCATAAGCTACATGGATCGGGCCGCGAGTCTCTCGGGCCCCAATCGTCGCGTTGTACCCGTCGACTTCAACACACCGGAGGCAAGCGCGGCGATGAAGACACTGCGAAGGCTGTTCATGCCCATCGTTATGCGGCACGTACGCAAGCAGCGACGAATCACGTCTTGGCGCGGTGTGTACCCTCCCCGAACGTACAACGCGGACTCCGTTGTGGCGGCTATTCGAGGCTCCAAGTCGGTCTTGTCGTCTTGGCCTGTAGATTTGCTTGAGCGAGTTGCGCAGAACGCGGACTTCCACTACTACCAGAAAGGTGAGCCGGTGATCTACGCGGGGGAATCCCACTTGTCTAGCGGTCTTGTCGTACTGCTGCACGGTCAAGTCTCCGAGGAGCGCAAACAGCGCACGTCGACAACGCCGTCCCATGCCGGTGGCCTGTCCCCCAAAGCGGGCGCGCGTCCCGTACACGTGCAGAAGAAACGTGCGCGCTATGCACCGGACGTTCTTGCCGCGGATGCGATTCTGTGCGAAGATGCGGTTACCAACGCCGTGCGCGCGGTCGAGACCCCCGACGCGGCGGTGATTTCGTCACGGTGGTTCTGGCAGTGCCTGAACGACTACCTGATACAGTCGCCCTTGGCGGAGCACCTGTTAGAGTCGTGCCGCACATCTTTGGTGCCTATGCGGCAGGAGATTTTACACCAAAAGTACTACGCCACCTCGGCTGTCCTGCAGCGATCGTGGATGTGGCCATTTCTAAGTAGCAGCGACCGTGTAAAGCTGGCGCGTGCGATGGACGTCAAGGTTCTCGGCTTCGGTGAAGTTTTGTACGAAGAGGGCCGTGACAATCCCTACATTTACGTGGTTCGTCGCGGCACGCTGACCGTGGTGGTGAAAGGCGAGCCTCTGCTCGTCGTGCAGCCCGGTATGGCGTTTGGCGAAGTCAGTGCCGTTTTCAGCGACCCACGGAACTGTTCCGTGGTGGCAGGCTCCTTCTGCGAGCTCTACGCGTTGCACCGCGATGAGCTGCACCACCGCTTCCACAAGTACCCCGATCTGGCCCGCCTCATCACACTCAAGGCCGTTGAGAGGCGGAGAACGTGGCTCGAGGCGGGCAAGCAGCGGGAGATCTTCGGCCTCGTCTCGCTGCTCGGTGGCGTGCCGTGCTTGAGCCACACATCGGAGGGCACGCGAGAGGCACTGGCTGCATGTGCGGAAACACACACCGTCCCGTCTGGGTACCTTCTGGCGTGCGCAGGGTCTCCGTGCGATGCGCTTTTTGTTGTCGGCCGCGGCATCGTCCGCATTGGCGGTGCCCAAGACCCTGTCCGCCCCTACCAGTGCCTCGCCAACAATGGCGAGCCGCGCAGTACAGGCGATTTCTTCGGTGAGCTGTGCCTGCGGCCGCACCTGTGGCCGAGTGATGTCGTCACGGAAACATCAGTGGACGTGTGGGTGCTTCCGATGGGAAAGGTGAAAACTATTCTCGAGGCACAGAATAGCCTCGCCCACGCTGAGGAAGTGTGTCGACTCGGCATCGAGCTCTACCGCGCACGCAAAGGGAGCCAAAGCATCATCGAAGGTTTCGCGATGGTGAGCCCCGTGACGCCGGTGCGACGAGGTAGTGCGGCTCTCTCGCTGCGCCAGGCCAACCCCAAAGCGGGCTCACCAGCGGCAGCCGGAGGCGACCGACTGGCCGCCAACGGGCAGGCCACCGCTACCACCACCTCTGCGGGCGCCTCTCCTCTTCCGCTTGGGGCCTTCAACTGGGTGTCGTATGTTGAGGCATCCAACAAGCGCGTCACGGATCTGACAGCTTTTGTAGAGCCAAAGGTCGAAGCACGCACCCATCGGGACCTACGCGACGTGGACAAGGACGCGGAAAAAGCGCTGACCGCCAAAGTGCTCGACCTCATCTCGCTGCCGCCCGCGAATATGCCCAACCCTGCTGACAGCGACTTTCCAAGCGACATCACGGATCTCCAGGCGATCATCGTCGAGCAGCTGCTGCTCACGCCATCCGCAGATCAGCCGCGGTTTCTTCAACAGGTCAACCGCAGCCACGTGCAACTCATCACGGGCGATGAGGCCGAAGGGTCTCCTGATCCACTCTTCGTGGGGGACGCCACTGATTTGGGTCTGATCGAGTCCCTTGCGCACGATGAGTATGCTGTCCCTGTCGGCGGCATCGAGGAACTTCACTCCGGCAGCGACCTCGCTGAGGTGCTGGAGCACAGCATGGATGCCAGCCTTGACAACACGTACAGCCACTCCAACGGTCTCGAGTACGTGTACCCGTCGGACGTGCTGAACTTGGACGGTAGCAGTGGCGGGCTGGTGCGCTTCGGCTCGTCCGCAGGCCGCACGCTGACGTCGCCGGTGACAGCAAGCCGCAACCGTGGCACCTCGGTGCTGACTCCCATGGAGCTCGAGAGTACGTCGTTTGGTGTCGGCGCGAATCCACGCCTGTCCATGAGTCGCGGCAACTTGGCTCGCCCGCCATCGGGTCTGCCGCTGTCTCCGCGTGTGATCAGCAGCGCAGGCGGATTTGCGGTGTCCCCGTCCGCGGGCACCCTTGGCGGCTCCCGACCGGTGAGTAGCACCACCGAGCAAATCGCGCTTGCCGGGGTTGGCAACGGCCGAGTCCGGCCCGCGAGCGTGGATTACAGCCATCAGGGCAAGGTGAGCTCCGAGCGCCCCAGCACAGCCCTGGATCGCTACGTCAAGATCGCCGACCAGGACTACTTTGGTAATTTTGTCAAGGTGCTACCTCTTCAACAGGAGGAGATTGTTGAAGGGAGCATGTCGAGCGAGAATCTCGTGGGTAGTGCCGGTGGGGATATGGCGAGCAGCGGCTCTGGTGGTGGTCCACTGATCCTCATCCTGATGCACGTGCATAAGTGTGAGCACTTGCCCACTGCGGAGATGGAGACGCTGGTGCGGCCGATCGTCAAGGTAGCCATGGGGAACCGTGTACTTATCCGAACACCGCCGATGAAGAGCCGCAGGAAGCCACGTTGGCCCGTGGAGCAGTCCTCTTTTGTGACGTTTGTGCGCCGGGGCATCCAGTTGCGGTTCGCCCTCTGCGACAGCGAAGGCAGCGGCGCGGACCGCGAGCTGTACTACTGCGAGCTTTCCACGGACGATCTGCACGAGAATGGTGGTGTGGGCCAAATGACCCTCAAACTGAAGAAGACACCAACCGATACTGCCGATGCTGGCAGCCCGAGCAAGAAGCCACCGAAAGTCGTCGTCACATTGCTGGCTGTTACCGCTTCCAAGTACAAGGCACTCGATCAGCGCCTGCGCAACTCAGCCTCAAGCCAACCCGCGGCCCTGTCTTCCAACGCCACAACAGCATGCACGCCAGATGCGGACGACCACAATACGGTTTACTTCCAGGCGATGGCGGTGACGGGCCTCAAGCACCGTATCGAGGCCTCGCTCAAGGTTGACTTACACGCTGGCGAAGAGGGTAGCACGCAGCGCATCCTGGAGACGCCGCGCGTGACGCCAAAAACGCGCTCACCTGCTTGGCCAGCCTCGGTATCCTTCGCGCGTGTACAAAGCGACGGCTTTCTCAGCTTTGACCTGTACCACCGCGATGTCCTTATCGGCACCCATGAAGTGTCTGTCGACGAGCTCGTGTTCGGCGGCATGGGCATTCGCACGTGCCCTTTGGCGCACGCGCAGAGTGGGACCGACACCATCGGCAACCTCGTGCTGAACGTACTCGGTGCGGTGACGTGCACAGAGAGCCTGAACAGGCAGCGGCGCAAGGCTTTTTTTCTGCACGTGGAGGGCTTTCGTGTGCTCAACGCCGACGCGTACATTATTCCACCTGACCCACTCGTTGTGGTGCGAGATGCCAACGGTGCCATTGTGCTGCAGACGCAGCTCGCTTACGGTGCCTTTGAGGCCAACTTTGACGTCGCCGAGGCCTCGTGCTTCTTGCAGTGCCCGTCCCTGGTAGGGAGCACGACGACGTACCACCTCGACCTCTGCGACAGCGATGCACGCACCAAGATTGGCTCCGCGGAGTTGCACCTGACCCCTGAGGGACTAGGGCCCGCGAATCGCTACGACGTGCCGATGGATGCCAACGGAAACGCTGTGGTGCGCATTGCCGTGAAGCAGTTTCCTGTCCACAATCTCATGCAGTCCAAGAAGATGCGGGACGGCAAACACACGCCGTACTTCACCCGCGATGACCCGCTCTTGCTGGTCCACATTCAGCGCTGTGAGAACCTGCCTGGCAGCAACTCGGGGGTGTTCCGCGTGGACGCCGTGGCGCGCCTACTGTTTGGTCGCGAGGAGTTCCTGCGCACACCTTCCGCGGACAGCACGACGAGCCCCCAATGGTCACGCAACAAGGCCAGCGTGGTTTTGCGCGTCCGCCCTGATGAGGCTGACTTTGGCGTCCTGCAGGTGTTCGACGGCATCGTGGACGCCGCGGACTTGATTGGTGAGGCGAGCATGCCCCTCGTTGAGCTGTGCCGCACCGGTGAACACCATTACACCCTCCTGACCGACACTGCTGCAGGCTATCAGAACGCGCGTGAGGTTGGCACGATCCACGTCACGACCTTCTGCGGCAAGATCGACCAGTCCATCATGAAAATTGGCGTGTCCCCGTTCTTTGACCCCAGCGACGGCGTTCCGACCAGTCACGCGATTGGCTACTACGACACCATCAGCCCGTCGAGTGCCGCTGCAGCGGGGCTATTTGAGGGCTGCGCAGTCGACTACGCCCCACAGGTGCGGCTGAGCCTGACCAACTTGTGCGCTTTGGCGCCGAGCGCGGTGGGAAAAAACATCACTGTGACCATCTCCCTCGCTGGAGAAGTACTTTTGCAGGCGCGCATTCACATGGACCAAGAAAATGCGTTCTGGGACATTGACGAGGCGTGTATCGTGCTTCAACGGTCGCAGCTGCATCAGAGAAACCTGCGCATTAAAGCCGTCGCGAAGGGGCCCTCGGCGGCGCCGTTCGGCGCACAGATGGGCAAGGTCAGTATGAGCGCCTTGCCGTCTGCGTCTCTTGACAGCGCGGAGCCCGGCGCCGCGCCGACGGCCGTCTCCAAGACACAGCGTGCGTCTGCCCCACCCGGTGCGTCGGCGACGACGGAAGTGGTGCTCGGTACGGTCGTGGTGGACTTTGACGCCATTGCCCAAGTGGCCGTGAATGAGGTCAAGGCATACGACTACGCGTTGAGGGTGCGTGACGACCTCCGCGGCGCGACGCCGCCGCCACGCGATCTAAGCCGACCACCGACGCCGCACCAAGTGATGTCCGCGAGGCTTGCCCCGTCGCAGGCGAAACCTGTGGAGGCGGACAGGCCACCAGCTGTGCTATCGCTCTGCGTGGCAGGTGTGGATTTTGCCAAACCCGTCGGCCGTCCCTCTGTCGTTGTGTAGTGATGCCGACGCTTCGCCTTTTTTCCTCCTTCCATCCTTATGTCCCCGACATATGTAGGCGAGCTCGCTTTGTCCTCGCACCTGCCTGCGTGCCGCCTTTTCTTTTTGCACAAGTTGGTCTGTTTTCTTCCCCACTCATCCCACGCCTGTTATACTCGAAGACGCACAATGACAGTTCTGTACCCTGCATTCTGTTCTCTGTTCTCTATTCTCTATTCTCTGTTTTTTTTTTTTTTTCTGATGCCCTCTTCGTCTTATCGCCTGAGCAAACTAGGACGTATTCGCGAGAACGTGATCAGAAGCAGAAGGGTGGGTACCTCGAGACGACGTTTTTCGCTACCGCGTGCGGCCGTTTCGTTCTGTAGGGTGACATCCTTACTGGACGCCCTCATCCCAAGAAAGCACCAATATATGCACACCCAGAAGTACCAACAACAACAACAAAAAAAAAAAAACAGAACACAAGACGAAACATGTGTGATCATATACACTTGAGGCAGACAGGGAGATACCTTCGTGACCGAGGTGGACTGGAAAAAGTAGCGCCACCCTCAGCCCCCGCTGTTTGCCCACGACTAGCATGGTCACGCCAATCCCATGGCCCCAAGTCGCTTTTCCTTACCACCCCCCAATATTCTTTCCTGACATCCTCTCTCTCGTTGCTTTTAATCGACACACACACACACACACACACAAACGCAACGCGCGACGACGTCCTGTTTCTTCACTCTCCCTTTCCCTCTGTGCCTCTTTCTGTTCTCTCTGCTCCTTTCCTTCGTGCCGTGGTGTCTTGTGCCCTTCGCCCTCGACAGTGACCAGTCACCTTCGGAGTTCTTGTATAGCACTACAAGTCTCAACAGGGGTTTACACAAAAACACAATCACCGTCAGACAACAAACAGCGTTGTCCTGCTCACCTCATTTCTTTTTTTTTTTTCTCTTTTTTGAGCTATTCGTAATATTTGTTACCTGGCTTACACGCGCGGTTTCCTGTCGTTTCTCTTTTTCCTTTTTTCCCTTTTTTTTTTTGCCTTTCTCCCCGTTCCCCTATCCGTCAAGTTCTCCCAGTACTTGCGTAACCTATATTCGCCCTTCCATCAGCGCTTTCGTTTTCGTCTGTCTGTCTTGTCCTCTCTCTCCCCACCCGCATATCCGTGTAGTTTTCTTCACTGCGTGTGTGTCAAAGGATCGCGCGGGTGCTCATCGACACCACCGTTTTAGTGCTTCTGTACCTCGCACTCGCACAGCGTGCTGCTGACGTCTGCTCCTTTCGTTGTCCATCCTGGTGCAACACGTGATCATTCACTCTCCGATTTCGCTCTCCACTGTCCTCTCTGCTCAGTGCTGTGTGGCAAAAACGACGACGACCATCAGCACTGGACACCGTCACGTACATCGTGAGAGCAACAACCGCACTCGCCCCGCGTTGAATCGACACGCATGTACAGCACGTCAGCGACACCCGTTTACAGCCGTGGCGTGCCCACTGGTGGGCAGCTAATGGTACAGGCGGGCAGTCAAGAAGGCATGCCACACGCGTACTTCGCCCATCCTACCGTGAACCCGCCGATGTTCCCCATGTACGGTGGTGCACCGGTGCACTTGGCGCCACAGCCTGTTCCCTCGTACGCGGCGACGCCGTACGGGTACAACGGGGTGTGGGCCGCAGCACCGTCACCCACCCCACAGGGAGCGTACTACACGACGCCGCAGGGCTCCCCTGCGTATGCGCTCCACAACGCAGCGACCGCGCCGCCGCCGAACATGCGCGTCACGGCGGGGAATGTGAGTTATCTCCCCATACCCTACACGGATGGTAGTGGCTTCCATGGCCAGCAGGGCGTGGTCACGCTCTGCTCACCCATGCCACCGTCGTCGACGATGTCCCATCCACAGAGTCAGCCCGACAGCGTTGGCCGGTGTGACCAGCGTGTGCTGAACGGGCACACCCCTGCGAGCCACAATGCGGCGAACATCATCTCCATCGCATCCAACTACGAGGTGCACGATGCGCACCTCAAGACACCCATCCCTGTCAGCCGTGATGTCGTGGTGCCCACGAGCGGAAGTGAGCGTCTTTTCCACCCACGAGGTAAGGACAACGACGCGCAGCGTTCGCGTACAATCCTGCGGGTGTGCGAGCCGTTCCTGGAAGGCGGCTGCACCACCGGAGACCGCTGCAATGATATTCACGTCTACCCTGACCACGTGCAGTCCATGCGCCAGCAGCTCTCCTCATGGCTGATGGACCGTGAGCGCGAATTCACCACGATCCGCAACACCACGCCGGACAAAACGTTCCGCGTGTTTGTCGCGGACTTGAAGGAGGTGGTTGACATCCCGGTGGCCTCCTTGTCTTTCACGAAGGGTCTCTACGTTGATCCCGCCACACGAGCGCGCCGTACGCGCGGTGTGGCCCCGCAAGGACGCGGCAACGTCGCTACTACGCAGGTGCCGACCGGCTGTGGCCTGTACTCCACTGATCCTACCAATTGTAAGTGGGGTCGCTGGTGCAACCAGGTCCACATCTCCAAGGTGTGGATGAACACGCGGAAGCAGAAATTTGAGCAGTGGTTCACGAAGCTGGAGGACCATTACGTGGAGATGCCATCCGAGCATGTGTTCGTCGTGCACGATCCACAATCCAAGCTCAACCTGGACATTCCCAAGTACGCGATCAGCGACTTCACACGAGGCTTGTTCCAGGGCTCGGAGCGCAAGGCGCCAAGTGTGTGCCTTCTCTTTCAGCGCAGCCGCTGCACCGCCGCCGCGTGCTGCAACCAAATTCACGTTGACAACGCCTACATTGAGCTGGTGCGGCAGCGAACACAGTGCATCCACGACAGCAGCATGGGTGTTGGACAGTCCCTACCGTCACCCGCGCTCTCCGAGCTCGATCAGAAGCTTCAAGTGCTACGGCAGTCGCTCCTGGTGAAGGAGTCCGAGGAGGTGCGCAGGCTCACAGTTGAAGCCGCGCGTCGCAAGGCCGATGCCCGCACCGCTGACACAAGTGCCTCAGCCGACACCTCCGTCAACGGTATCTCTGGAGACGCCGCATACGGTGCGGCTGCGCACCAGAAGAACGATACCACGGAGAGCCCTCCACAGCCTGGGCTATTTGAGCACATTGCTGTCGATGACGATGAGGAGGACACCACACCACTTGACGTCGGACACACCTTCGCGCGCGGCGGTTGCACCAGCAGAGTCGGCGCACCCATTCTGCGCGCGAATGCGAGCTATACGAATAACCCCTATAGCAACGTCACATCTCTCGCCGACGAGAAATCGGCTGGCAGCTCAACCTTGTCGTTGGGTGGCCTTGTCATCACACCGGGATATGTGAGTCGGACAACGGGCGGCAGCGCTGGTGGCATATCCCTCACCCTGCAGCAGCGCAGCGGCAGCAGTGTCTCGCGCACACCAGCCGCAAGCATAACAGGGATGAACGGTATAGGGTCCGACCGCACGGCGCTCGCCAAAGGCCGTACGACGCGCACTCATTTCGATCCCCAACCACATGGCTCCTCTCTGTTCTTCAACATCAGCAATCACAGTTGGGGCAACCCCTCTGGAGGTGCCCACGCAGCGAACCAATCGGACTACTTCCACAACGGGGAGGGCTACTCCTCTGGCATGCCGCAATCGGCCGAGGAGAGTAGTTTGCACTTTTCCGTCACACAGCTCTCAGGTGTGAACGGGTCGACCGTCACTTCCCAAAACTGATGCCGTACCGCACGCCGAAGAGGACAACACGGAAAGCCACCGGTTGTAAGACACACCTCTCGCTCGACGCGGCTTAGCATTCCTGTGAAAAAAAAAAAGAGGCCCCGCGGTTGGATGCACTGCTGTGGTGTCCATTCGAACAGATGCGAGAGGTCGCTCAAAGACGTGAGATGGTTCCTATCCGTTTTTTTTTGTCACGGTATTTTGCCCAAACGGTGAACCGCAAAAATCCGCTCTCACACTCAGATGCAGCAGGACTACGCTCAGTCCTTGTGCAGCCGACGCGTGCGAACACCATGCGGGATCGCATGCTCGCTCGACAACCAAAACGAAAACGAAAAAAAAAAAAAAAACACAGAATAAAATCTGAAAGTGCCTTCAGAGTATTCCCTTTTGAACATAAGAGAGAGAGAGGTACACCCGCGCAACTCCGAATTAAAACAGTGACTTATAGAACGGGGGAAAAAAAAAGTGCAGCTGGCGGGTAGCATCAAAAGAACAAAAACAACCGATTTTCACTGTCTGACGTTCCACTGGTGAAAACATGTTTTTTTTTTCTTTTTCTGCGCATACTCGGTTCGTCCCCCTTTTTTTTTTTGATTCTCTCCGTTATCGGTTACGACCATTGTCTCCTTCTTTTTCTCACAGTCAGCGGTTAGATGTCCTAGGCACGCTTGTCTAGGTGAATTGGTTCTGCCCGAACCTGATCCCCCAAAACATACGTACGTAAACTCAATGACTGATACGAACGCAAACTTACACAAAGACATGTACACAGGCTAGTTCAAAATTTAATTCGTTTCGTGGGTATTGCCCTCAACGCACAGAAGCCTGAAAAATTTTAAACATCTTTCCATCTTTTTTTTCTTCCCCTTTTCTTTTTCGCTAGTTGTCGTGTCTTCTTTTCTCCTCTTCCGCTCCGGTTTGTCTCTTCATATTTTACTGTTGTTCGAATGGTGTCGCATTGAGCACTTCGATCGTGTTTTCGGACACCTCAGTATGCGGTCTTTGCTTTTTTGTTTCTCTTCAGTGGCACTTCTCTGTTTCCCAACAACTGTTGACGTTTTTCGTTTTTTCGCCTCGTTTCTACATCTCTTCTTTTTTTTTTTTGTTTCCTCCTACCTTTTTGTTTGGCTACCTGCACACTCTCCTCATGTCTCTGCGTGATCAAGGGACTTGTCACTGCCAATGCAGGAACTGACCGACGCCCGTTTTTTTTTCTTGATTTTTGTTTTCGCGTCGAAAGTCACGGATGCCGGCTGCTGACGCGAACACACTGCGAAGACGATTGGTAGGATACCCACGTCGTCCGCGTTTTCCTTCCACGGTGCGCGCGCTCGCACGGACCTTCGAACGTAGTACATGGAGAAAAAAGATCAAGTCGCATTTTGAACGCGTGTGAAAGCCCAAACAGGCGCGCACGACGTTGTTGCTGGCGAAAAGCACGCGCTTGACAAGAAGCTGGACAAGGCAGCACGGAGTCTCGTTCTTTCCTTGTTCTGCTCTTCTCGCGGTGCACCCTCGCGTCTTCTCTATCACGCAGAGATGGCAGCGCACGAGAAGGTGTGCTCCTGGGAAGGCCATCTACACGCCCACACAGTGACTATCTCTTCCTCTCTTTTTCCACTGGCTGACGTGTGTGTAGGGTGACGGCGTGTGGGGTGGACGTCACTAAGGACGCTCTTCTCATGTTTTCATCGTCCCTTACGCTTGACCCTCGAATGCCCAGGTGAATAAGTTGATCAGTGTACGGGAGAGGTCGCCATCTAAGTGAGCGCAAAGTGTGAACCCTTCGTGGGCTGTGCAGCTGCCATACGCAACGCCTTCCCTTGACTGTAAAACCCGTGCCTAGCTCCCCTTTAAGAAAAAAATAATAATCCAGAAAACGTTAGTTTACTTTGTTCTCATCTCTGCGGTTGAGCTCGCCCCACACGATTGTTTAAAAAAGCTTAGGTACTCATGTTTTCATCCGCATATCAATCCTGAAGTTTCGTTCCAGCTTCTAACATTTGACTTTACCATAACATTTTTTTTTTTCGATTTTTGCTACACTCCTCGCCCCTAAGGCCACGACCTCTTTGCAATTACGATCTTTATGATCCACGATGAGATTCAGTCTTGAAAATAGTGACGATGACAAGCATGTGCTTTTTTCTTCCGTCTGGGTTGCGAACGCCAAACTTTAGGAAAACACAAGTGACTCTCTTCGTCTGTGCTCACTTTTCGCGAGTGGGGATAAAAATCAGGGCGACTTGTACTCCGTCAGCGGTATTCTCTTTTTTTCGAATTCCTGTTTCTCTCCATGTTTATCCCTCGTCTGTCTCGGTCAGGTGCCATTCTCCGTTTGTCGTCCGCCGGTAGATCCTTATGCTTTCACTCTTTTGCGAAAGTTTTTGTGTTTTTTTTTCTTCCAATTAAGCGGGGCTACTTATTCTCCATTTGTTGTTTTTCTGAGCGTGTGCGTTGCCAAGCGCCGCGGTACTGTTACTTGCCCTGCGCATATCACGTGTTCACGGCCTAGCCGTTTCCTTCGCTCTTCGCGTAGAAACGGTAGTGTATCTCAGAACCGCGCGTGAGGATCGAAACGAAAAGGACACTTGAGTACCGTTCTCTCCGACGCCTCACGTGACATTCGTGATTTATTCCGCTCGTGATGACGCGAGCGGATCACTTCGCAGTGGGCCGCTCTGCTGGCGTTCAGTTCTCTTGTTGTTTCTACATTCTTTATTCTTGGCTTTTCTCTTGAGTTGCGATGATCTTCATATCGCCTACAAGTGGCATGCTCTGACGCATCACCGCACCCGCCTTGTTTTGGTTTTGTTTTTCGAATGCTCTGTGTGTCCACCTCCTTCTTCCAGTGAGGCGTCACACGAACAAACATGAAGAGAATGACTGCCGCGTTCCCCACGCTGAACACACCTTATGTACTCTTCGACTTCACTTGGGAAGACACCGGAATCTGGGTGATGGACCCCGTCTGAAGAGTGAGTACTGTTAGGTTTTGTCGAGGCGGTGCAAGCCGCCTTCGGTTTGACGATCGCATCATTTTTCACTGTTTTGTTCTCCTTTTTTTTTCCCGGATTCCATGCCTTCAATCGAACAGTTAGGACTTTTGTTTCCCTTCATTCTCCAGTGTGCTGTTGTTTTCCCTTCTCTCTCTTTTTTTTTTTTCTTCTTTGCCCTACATTGCTGAGTGGCACACGTCTCCATCCTGCCACGTTCAGCATGCACAGGGTAGGGCTGTGCGAGTCGTGAGAGCTTTCTTGTGCTCCATCAAACTTGTCACTGCTCGTTTCTTGTTTTTTTTTCTTTTAGCAAAAAGAGCTTTTACTCGCTTTGTTTCGTTTTGCTCAAGCCTGTAGTTTGGCATGCTTGAGACCGTCCTTTTTTTCTTTTGTGGTGGTCAAGTGAGGCAGCCCGCCGAGATCTGCGTTTCGCCTCCTTTTTTTTCCCGCGCGGAACGTCACTTCGTCGTGCCTTGTGCATGCGATCTCTCCGTGCTGATACTCATGGCGAATTCATACATTACCCCCACACTTCTCCGCATGTGCTTCTCGCTGCGTATGACGCGCTCTGCGTGAGGGAGGGGGCAATATCGCGGCAGAAGTGCGATGTCAGCCGAAAAAACGACTCGTTCCACACCGCCCACAGCGAGGCCGTCCTTTCCGTGCAATCGTGCGGTCCACGGCGCACTCCAAGCAGTGATCACAAGTGAACAGAGCCATACTCCCACGCACACTCACACGAGTACTGATCAACCGGTGGCAAAGGGAGATTTGACAGCACCTCCTGACAGTCAACTACGTTTCGGTTGTTGGATCGCCCGCACCAAGACAGCTACACAGGCGCTCATGCGCTTCTGTGTCGCTGGTGAACACACGCTCGTTCCACTAAACGTATAAAACGGGCTTCAACGGCGTTCCGTGGTGTGCGCAGTGCCTTGGCTGGCGAGAGGACCGCTGCCTTCTCCAAGTTTGTTGTGTCGTGGTACATAGCAGGCGAATGGGCACCCATCGTTCCTTCATCCACATCCTTTCCTCCCCTTGTTCTCTTGTCAACGCACCTCACCGTGTACGAGTTGCGGTTCATCTACTATCTACGCTCCCTCGGTGTATAGATTCGCCCTCTTTGTTTTTTTTTTTGTTTCTTCCCCACTCTCTTCCTTATGGTCGCGTGAGTTGATCGATTCACCCCCAGCGTTTCGAATCGGCACTCATCATTCCATCATCAACGACTAGATCAACCAGCGTGAGCGCGTGTGTCTCTGAGGGTGCGAAGATGAGCGAGGCGGGGTCCGTTAGCTCGGAGGCGGGCGTCTTTCACGGTACGCCCCTCAAGGACGGTGCTGCTCCCCTTTGGCGAACAAATGGCTCAGAACGTGGGCTCGGTGCAGCGAGTCTGCGATTTCCTCCGCCCTCTTCTACTTCGTTTGCGGCGCCAGCACCAACTTCCGTCCAACCGGCCCCTTCGCCGGCTCTCCACGAGGCGGGCATCCCACATTTGAAGCCGCCCAGCGCGTTGCTGCTGCGTGACGTAACGAACGAAGTCGCGCGTGTGTCTGCCGCGGAGCGCGCGTTGCGTCGTCTGCAGCACGAAAACGACCAGTTGAAAGCGAGCGAGGTAGCGAACCTGCGCGAGCAGGCAGAGATGCGTCACATTATTTCGACACTTCAAGATGAGCTTGCAGCGATGGAATCTCTCGTCCACGATCAAGTGGCCACCCTCAAAGCAGTGTCGACACAGATGGTGCGCCTTGATCCCTATCACCTCGTCAAAACACGGCGCGGTGCCTCCGAGACGGCCACAACACTAGGGTTGACACCAGCGTCACCTCCTTCCGACGCATCAAGCGCGCCTCGATCGACACTTGAGGCGCTGAGGAAACAAGTGGAACGCTTGCGCCAAGAGCAACGCGACGCCGCACGGCGTGAGGAGGACTTGCTCAGCACAAAGGCGCGCCTGGAGGAGGAAGTCACCCGCTTATCATCCAACTGCGTAGCCGCCTCGCTCACGGACGTCGAACACGCGCACGCGCAGGAAGAGCTCCTCAGGAATTTCACCGCACTGGAGGCGTTCGCGTGTCAGTGGTGCGCACATCAAAATGCCGCGCACTCGCCAGGGAACACTCTCGGTCCTCGCCCACCGTTCGTGACGGATTTACTCCACGTCACGCTGCGTTTTCTCTCGTGTGTCGATGCATCAGTGTTGATCGATGGATGGCGCAATCGCGAGCCGTCAGCGGAGTCCTGCGAGGCGACGGCGAGTGCCATATCACTGCCCTCGGTGCGGCTCGTCGCGAAGGACGCGCTGCAACGCCCTCTCCTCACAGTAGTCGCGGAGCGTAGCGCGGCTGTGGACGCGGCGGACTTCGACGTAGCACCAGACGCATGCGACGCCACTGACTGCGGCGTCTTCACGTGCGTCGCCTCCTCTCGCTGGTCGATCACTTTTAACGTGGAGACTGTGCCGTCCGCTGACCGACCCGCTTCGGTCTTGGCGAGCACATCTTTTCCCGTGTCCGCGCTTGCGGCAGTACGCAAACGTAGCCGTCATCGTCCTGTTGGGAGTCGGCACGGGCCCGAAGGCAGTGGATGGGGCCAACCCCAGACGCTCTGTCTACCCCTGCAGCTATCGGCGTCCACGAAGACGTCAGTGGGGGCTGCAGCCAAAGCCCAAGCGGCGGCGCTGACCATTGAGAGGGAGTGCGGTACTCTCTGTGTGGAGGTGACGGTCACTTCATTCGATGCACTGTGGCGCCGTTGCGCAGGAGAAGCACCCAATCTGCTTTCTGCGCAAGCACCTGTTCAGGGTCCGTCCCCCACGTACCCTGCGCTCCCCCATGTGCCCACTCCGACAGCCGTCCCCCTTCATCCTTCTCGCGCACCGGCCAAGGTGCCGTCGCCGATGTCTGCGGCCCTCGAAGTCACACACGGAGGGGTGTGCGATGTTGACACTGCCGTGGAGGGTGAGGTCACCGCGTCCTCCGCGAATGTGCCGTGTCCACCCGTTGTTGTCCCACCACCGGCGCCCGCACACGCCGAGAGCGTTTCCGAGAGTGAGCCTGCCGAGTCAGCGCCGCTTCTAGCCGGTCTCCCTGTGGTACCGGCGCCCGTGCCGACGGCACCTACGAAACCTGTGAATGCCGTCGCGGGATCCTTAGAGACCGGCTCCGAGGGTAGCGTCCGAGTTGGCCGTTCCGTGGACGCGGCTTCCCAAAGTGTTGCGTCTGCACCACCACAGCCCACCGAGGCGGGAGACGCGGAAGCGACGGTCATCATTGAAATAAAGTCGGCGCGCGACCTGTTAGAGCACACAGGAACCGACGGTGACGGCTTAGGGTCCTGCAACCCCCGGGTGCAGGCTTGGCTTGGGGAGCAGCTCTGTTTCACGACGCCGCTGGTTCATCAAGGCCGATCCCCGTCGTGGACGAGCGAACAGGGGCGTGTGGTTGTCCATGCGCACCCATCCACCGCCGTGCGTTTCGACGTCCAGGATGTGCAGGGCGTCGAAGTGGACTTCATCGGCTCCGCCTTTCTGTGGCTTTCGGACGTGATGGATGAACAGCCGTGCGAGCGCACACTTCCCGTCATGCTCTCTGGCAAGCGCTGTGGATCGCTCACGGTGTCTTTTTCTCCATGTCACCGCTGACGAAACGTGCAGAACACTCTCCCGGTGAGACGCGCTCACTCGATACGATGAACACATAATCATAGAGACGGAAGCCAGAGGTGGCTACTCCTACATCGTGATAGATTTCTCAAAGCACGCGCCTCCTCTGTCACCTGGCATCACGCATTCTTCTTGCCGTGCTGAATTCCTCCTCCTTTTCCATCTGTTTGGTGTGTCTTTTTTTTTTCTCTCTCTCTATCTCGCACACCTATTCATGTGTCAGCGAATGAATATGGTCCGGTGACATTCGTACTAGATAGAAGAGACCCACAACAATCTGATATGGTGCTCCTCCCTTCTCTCTCATGGTTTTCAATGTCGACCATTGTCGACGCGTGTGGACACCGTTGATCGCCGCCCGCCTCAGGACGCACGAGCCTGGCTTATTTCCAACGCATGCGCTGTTGTCTCTCTCATTCGCCTCTCGTTGGATTCCTCTAGGTACTCGCGGTGCATGTGTCGCCCTCACTCTGCGCCCTACGGTCTTCACGCAGCCTTGTATTTGTGGTGGGCTGATTTGGTGTCCCCTCACCCCTGATCCATCCCTCCTTCATTTCATATGCTGCTGCCTTCGCGCTCACTTAGGTATTTGTTTCTCTTGGTATTTTACCTTCCGCTTGTTGTCCCTGGTTGGTGCGAATGAAGAGGCTGAAGATCGACCTCGAGGCACTGCGCCGCTCCGAAGCGGAAGACATGGAGACGCGCGAGGGTCTGTGTGCTGAGGGTATTCGCGTAGGCTCCTTGCTTGTCTCACCCGAGGGTGTCATGATCGCGAGTCAGGGGCCCTCCTCTCTGCCGTGCCTCCTCTCGCTTCAGGATTTGATTCCCACACCTGATGCGGAGCGCAGCTTCTTGGGGAAGGGCAGCAGTGGCGCTGTGCGTCGCTGCGTCAACCGCCGCACAGGCGATGTGCTTGCTGTGAAGGAGGTCAAGGTCACGAGCCAGGCACACTTGGATGAAATCCGCCGTGAGCTGGCTGCGCTCTACACACCGCACGAGACGAGAGAGGCTCCATGGAGCAGCCCCTTTACTTCGGCGACCGCTGCCAACGCACATTTTGATGCTGTGCCAATAGGCTCTCCCATGTCACCGTCGTCATCGTCGCCCTTCCCGCGGGAGTGTCCGCAACTCGTCAAGTTCTACGGCGCCTTCAGCTTTGAGGGCTCCGCATTTATGGCGATGGAATGCTTGGACGGGTCCCTTGACGACATTCACGAGCCGGTGCCCCCCTCCACACTCGCGCACGTCACGCGCAGCATGTTGCAGGGCCTCGTGTACCTTCACCGCGCGCGCCACCTGATTCATCGTGACCTAAAGCCTAGCAACGTTCTTTTCCGAAGCAGCTCAGGCGAAATCAAGATCACCGACTTCGGCGTCAGCTCCAACCTGGAGTGCTCCAAGGGCGATGCGCACACGTTCGTTGGAACAGTCACGTACATGAGCCTCGAGCGCCTCCGCGGGAATAGCTACTCCTTCGCCGCAGATATTTGGTCCCTTGGTCTCGTTGTGGCGGAGCTCGCGCTCGGCATGTGCCCGTACGAAAGCCTACGCGGTGACAACGCCGAGGCGCGTTTCTGGGCACTTCTGCAGCATCTCAGCCGCGACACACCAGCGCTGACTCTGCCAGACGACATGGATCCCGATCTCGCTAGCTTCATCCAGCAGTGCGTCCAGAAGGCACCAGAGTTGCGTCTAAACTCTGTGGAACTGCTTTCGCACCCATTCATTTTACACAACTGTGTTGAGTCGAGCGGCGAAGCGGGTGACGCGGAGGACCGTGCACGCATTCGTGAGTGGTTCGCCGAGCGCGATGCTCGCCGTCGCCGAACGAACGGTCGCTCAGCGAATGGTTACGCTGGTGGAATACCACAGTCCTCGTCTGCCGAGGACGCAGCCGCGGCCAGTCAGGCCGAGAGCGGCACACACGGTCTTTTTGCGCAGTTTGGCGACGACGGCGCAGATGGAACGGCAGGCGGCGAGGTTGCGGAAGGCGACACACACAATTATGCGAGCGACAGTGACTCTGCCATCAACCTGTCCGTGAATCTTGATGAGGAGTTGGACAAGCTGTTGTTCTAAGATGTGCGCTCGTTTTCTCACCCATTTCTGGCACCACAAACTTATTTTCTGACCAACACAGCCCGTTCTGCGCGATTGCCACACTGAGACTCGTTCGTCCAGATTCTCACCTCACACAGACGCCTCTCGCTTTCCGCACCGCAGCCAGCGACGCGTCTCTCTATTCTGTTCGTCTGCGTCTGTGCCTATCGCCTGACTGGTACGTGACGTGTGGCGGGTGCTGCGCGCGCTCTCCCATGCTGCCTCGCGTCATTTCCTGTTCGCATCAAGGTGCTTTTTTTTTGTTTGTTTCATCCCTGCCTTGCGCCAGTGGCCCCTCCCACACACAAATCAGTACACCGTCAACAGAAGACCTACCAGACACGTGGACACCTGCCGAGCTCACATGCCATTATGAGTTGGGTCCTAGTTCCTTCGTTATCGTACGTTCCGCGCGATGCCACTTGTGGACGCTGTCGAGACGGATCACGACACATTTTGTACGGGCAGCTTTTCCAGCGTGCATACTGGGCGTGTACCGCGAGCTCGGCCTTTGGCAGCGCGTTTCAGGTGGCTTCCGTATGTGTGTCTCGCGGCACCTTCGACAAGGAGACCGTCCGGATGCAGGCGTCACTTGTTGTCATCCTTTCCGCACAACTCCGCTCACCCTCTCCACTCGACTCTCCCCCTTCTCGCGCCCCACCTTGATTTCCTGTGCCCTCGACCATGCTGCACCTGCTGTGCTACCTTTCTTTTTTCTTCGATGACCCCGTGGTCACACACACACACACAATCACACTCACACTCTCGAGTGACACGGTTCCATTCTCTCCGCCACTGCAAGCCGTTTCACAGCGTGTGATCTCGTTTTCCGTTACGTGTAGCTGGAGTGACGGGGGTTGTGTTTGTTCCTCTGCCTCTCTCTCTCTCACACACACACACCGTTCCGCTGTGCAGCACACAGGCGCAACAAGGGGGAAAAAAAAAGAAAAAAAAAAGAAGAAGGAAGATGGACAAGGAGGCGCTGCAAAAGGCCCTTCAGCGGTCCAAGACTGAGTATCTCCGCAAGGCCGCGAAGCAGCAAGAAAAGGCGGCGGCGGCAGTCCTCCAGAGCAAACTGAAGGAAGTGGAGCAGGGACTTGTGCCGTCCACTGTGGCTGAGGCGGAGTACCTTCTCAAGCGCGCGGATGAAGTGAAAGCGGCAGAGGAGCTGTTGCGTGTTGCCCAGCGTCGGGATCAACTAGCCACCGGCGACCAACCGAGTCTCTCTGTCGACAGTGACTTCCTGTCGCAGCACCACGATGTAGACCACAGGCTTTCGTACGACACACAACACGTAGGCAAGACGGAGTCTGCTCTCTCGTCCACGTCACCAGCGGAGGGAAGCGCGTTTGTGGCTATGGACCAGTCTATCATTGATGGACGCATCGCCAAAAAGGATTACGTTGTGGAGAAGACCTACGAGGAGTTGGAGCAGGAGCGCGTCGACGCCATCACCTCGATGCGCAGTGCACTGGATGAGAAACGTCGGTCTCTCCCCATATTTACCGTCCGTGAAGAGCTGCTCGACCTTGTGCGTAACAATCAAGTCATTGTCGTTGTCGGCGAGACCGGCTCAGGCAAGACCACGCAGCTGCTACAGTACCTCTATGAAGAGGGCCTGCACATACCCCAATCTTCGCAGCCACAAGCTTCGACAAACAGCGACCGGGCGCCGAGAGAAGACGGAACACCTGACCAGCCAGAGGCAGAGGTGGAGGTGCCCGAGCTTCGCTTGATCTGTACGCAACCGCGACGCATCGCTGCGGTCAGCGTGGCTGAGCGCGTCGCGCAAGAGGTTGGATGCCGTTGCGGAAGTATCGTCGGCTACAAGGTGCGCTTCGACGACAAGAGCAGCCAACACACGCGCATCCTCTTCGTCACTGACGGTATGATGCTGAAGGAGTTCACGAATGACCCGGACTTGCGTTCGGTCGCCGCTATCATGATTGATGAGGCACACGAGAGATCACTCAGTACCGATATTCTCCTCGGCCTCCTCCGCGATATCACGCGGCGGAATCCGATTCTTAAGGTCATC
Source organism: Wallacemonas rigidus (assembly GCA_030849045.1). Lineage (NCBI taxonomy): Eukaryota > Euglenozoa > Kinetoplastea > Trypanosomatida > Trypanosomatidae > Wallacemonas > Wallacemonas rigidus. The sequence continues at coordinate 161,725 of JASAOL010000614.1, forward strand.
GTCGCGAGCGCCACGATTAACGCGGACAAGTTTAGCCGCTTCTTTGGCGGCGCCCCCATTTTCACCGTTACGGGCCGTACCTTTCCCGTGGAAACGTACTTCTCCGATGAGCCCATCGCAGACTACGTGACGGAATCCGCGCAGACGGTCATTGGGCTGCACTTGGCCAAGCCACTCCCAGGTGACATTCTCGTGTTTTTGCCGGGACAGGACACGATCGAGGCGTGTGCGGAGGCGATTCGTCAGTACGTGGCAGAGTCGGACGGGCACATGCGTCCGCTGCTTATTGCGCCGATTTACTCGTCTCTTCCGCCGAAGGAACAGGCCCGCATCTACGAAAAGGCGCCGCCTGGCACGCGCAAGGTCGTTATTGCGACCAACATCGCCGAAACTTCCATCACGATTGACGGCGTTGTGTACGTGGTGGACTGTGGCCTCTGCAAGCAGGACTTCTTCAACACGCGGGCTGGCGTCGAGGAGCTGCGCGTGGTGCCGACATCACAAGCCAGCGCTGTTCAACGCAGTGGGCGGGCGGGTCGCACGCAGAGTGGCGAGTGTTTTCGGCTCTACACCTCCTACACGTTTCGGAACGAGCTCCCCCCAGAAACGATTCCTGAGATTATGCGCTGTTCGATGAGCGCCGTGGTCTTGCAACTCAAGGCACTTGGCGTCAACAACTTGGTTCAGTTTGACTTTGTTGATCCCCCGTCCACCAACTCACTCGAGCGCGCGCTCTACCATCTGGTGCTCCTTGGCGCCATGAAGGCGGACGGCCGCTTGACCAAAACGGGGCGCCGCATGGCTGAGTTCCCAATGGACCCGTCGTTGAGCAAGTGCCTTGTCCACGCGGCAAGGCTGCAGTGTGGCCGGCACATGGCCATGGCTGCGGCAATGCTCACCCTTGATTCCATCTTCCTCAACACACGTGACCCGCGCGAAAAGCAGCACATCCAGAGTGCCAAGGATCACCTCTTCGCGTTCGGCAACGGGGACGTTTCCGGCTACGTGCACCTCATGGAAGAGTGGCTGCGCGCTGGAGAGCACGCTGGCGAGTTCTGCAAAGTCAACGGCATCAACGCCCGTGCCATGCTCCGCGCGCGGGATGTCCTGGACCAGATCCTTCGGACCTACGACCGCATCGGTCTTTCCGTCGACCAGAGCACAACGACCAGCGCCAGTGCTGAAACGCACCCGGCGGAGCAAACCGACAGCAGCGGCGTAACGAAGCCCACCAATGTAGTGGATGTGGACGCGCTGACGCAGTGTCTCTTGGCTGGGTACTTTTTCAACGTGTCCAAGCTTCAAGTGGACAAGACGACGTACAAGGTTGTGCACCCGCTCGACACCGCCCCGCCTCAATCCGCGAGTTTCTCCCGACTCGGTACCTACGGCAGTGAGACAGAGGCGACCGCGGAGATCCATCCAACAAGCTACCTGTTCCAGGCTGGTCGTCTCACCCGCCATGGACCACGTGTAGCGGAGCCAAATGACCCTGCTCAACAGATGGGCGTCAACAGCGTTCCGCCTGTCCTCCAGGAGCGGCCGGAGCTTGTCTTATTCACTCAGCTTCGACACACCACAAAGCGTTTCATGGTCCACCTGACCGCGATCAAATCACCAGAGATGGTGTTGAAAACGGCGCCAGAAGGCTACTTTCAAAAGGAGGAGCTCGACAGTAGCCTAAGGAAGCGACCACGAACCTGACGCACAACGCCCAGTCGGGTCAAGGACGGCCGCTACTAGGCTCTGTTCCGACACTGCGGTCTCCACCCCCCCCTCCCTTCTTCAAGCGCACAAGCTGCTTAGATTTCGAGTAATGATGCACCAACGAAAGGTATCCGCGTCCATGTTTACAGACACAATGTGTGTGTCAACGGAGTGCGGTCTTAACACGCTGACCCAGCGAAACAAACAACACCACTAACAGCAACGTTGCACCTTCTCCTGATCCTGAAACACGTATTCTTCCCTTCTGCCGGTGAGCACGGCATTCTGGTAGGAGGCGTGGAGAAGAAACGGAGTTTCCAATAGCCGAAGAATGACGATTTCCGTTACTCGCCGCGATTGACATTGTCACGCTGTGTCGAATACGACTGCCCGTACAAGCCTCGCTCATGTACGCACCGTATCTTTTCTCTTTCCGCCTCGCGTGCCTCTCTGCCTTTTCCGTTCGTTCCTAATACTGCGCGCCTCACTGACGCCAACGTATGCTTCATGGACAAGAAGAAACGCGTCTGCGTGTGAGTGTGTGTGCACACGCTTTTTTTTTTTGTTGTTGTTGTTTTTGCTCGTCGCCTCCCGCTTGTCGCCTTCTCCCTTTTGTTGTTTCGACTCTGCAGGCATAGTTGCGACCAAGAATCCCCCTCCCCCCAGAAGAAAAAAAAAACGGCGGCTCACTCAACATGTTTCGTCGCTCAGTGCAGCGGTGGATGATGCAGCTCCACGCACAGCCGACACCCAATCCTTTGTGCTGGTCGTTTACGATCCCCTCCGAGACATACGAGAATTTTGTTCCGTCTGGGCAAACGTGCGAGGTGGCCCATCGCGGCCTTTCGTGGATTCACCCTTTATCCGCTGGCATGTTCGAGCAGTACGGGCAGGAGCTCATGAGCATGTACATCGCCCCGCGAAGTGTGTCCATTACCGTCTACGCCAACGTGGACTTTCCGGCCATCGAGTGGAGTCTCAGCAGCTTTATCGGACATTATTTGATCTTCAACAACGTCACTGTCGCACCAGCGAAGGAGTACACCCTCATTGAGGATGACCTGGTCATCAAGGACGAGGACTCGGAGGCGATGCAGTGCGTCAAGGAGCTTTTGCGCGAACACGTTCGGCCCATGGTACAACGCGATGGTGGCGATGTCAAGCTGCTCAACTTCAACGAGCAAACCGGCATCGTGTCCCTCGCGATGCTCGGGGCGTGCCGGAACTGCCCTTCCTCACAAAACACACTCAAGGACGGGATTGAACGTGTCCTGAAACACTTTTTGCCTGAAGTCAAGGAGGTGATTGAGGCCAAGGGCCATCAGTTCTACGAAGAGTATGGCCTCCTATTTGACTCGGAAGATGCCTTGCACCGTGAGGCGGCACGCTTGGACAAGGAGCGAAGAGCGAACATGAAGACCAATCTCACGTCGAATGTCTTGTCGTATGATGCCCTCAGCGAGCCGGATGGCGATATCTAACTCCTTGCCTTCCCTTCTGCTTGGGTGACGTCCAAACCTCCTGAAACGCACACTTCAGCACACGTCTGTCTGTTTCGTATGCAGAGGCTCGTGTTGCCTTTGCGACTATCTTCACACGTTTGGTGACACTGCTGGGACAGCGTCTAATGCGAGCCTTTCTCTTGGCACACGCAGTTGTCTCGCGCCTGACTACCTCACCTCCCCTTTACATCTCGATACGATCACTTTTCTTTTTTCAATATTGCCCCTCTTTGCGCCAGGTCCTTTGGTTGGTTTTCAACACCCGAGGAAACAGGACGTCACATCTTAAAAAAAAAAAAAAACAGACAGAGTAGACACCGACAAAATCGAAAATAGCCAACACGGCAAAATAATATCAATGTAAAACGGAGGCACCTTACCACCACAACGGCTCATGCGCCATTCACGAGCTCTCTCTCTCTCGGATCTGCCACAAGCCAAGGGGCCATCGTTGAGGTGCGCTGGCGTGGATTGCGGACTCCGCACTGATCCGGATAAAGTCCAATGCGTGACGGAGATACTTCACCCCTTGGAACTCATGTTTAACTTGGACCTTTTGTCATGTCTCAGCTCGCCCATCCATTTCGCGTCCCTCTTGACCTCTCATCCTTGTCTTGTACCTCTCGCCGCCTCCCTTTCACACATCCTTCTTTGCGACAAGTTTCGTTTGAGCACCCGATACGCTCTCTCTCTCTCTCTTCGTCTCCCGCAAACGTCCACTTGCTGAGACTTGTCGGAACGCACACACGTGTGTGTCTCTCTCTCTCTGCGCCGCTAGGGTCTTTACTTCATCCTATCCTCCCGTTTTTTTTTTGTTTTGTGTGTCTCTCTCTCGCTCTGTTTCGCTTGCCTTGTCATTCACGGGTCTTGTTTTCCTCTCTACGACGTCGAACCGCTCGCACATCTCCTTTTTCCTTTTTCATCTACATCGCCGCTCCTCGTTGTGCACTGAAGTGACCTCTACCGATCTCTTCTCCTCACTCTCGACATGACGCTTCGCACTCGCTTTGAGAGTTCCGATGATATCGGTGTGTTTGCGCGTCTGACCAACGCTTACTGCCTAGTGGCGGCTGGCGCTTCGCAGAACTTCTACTCTGTCTTCGAACAGGAGCTCGCGAATCACATTCCGGTGGTCTACACGTCCATCAACGGCTCTCGCGTCATTGGGCGTCTGTGCATTGGCAACCGCCATGGCCTGGTGGTGCCTTCCGTCACGACCGATCAGGAGCTTCAGCACCTGCGAAACTCGCTCCCTGATAGCGTCAAGGTCCAGCGCGTGGAAGAGCGTCTTTCGGCGCTTGGGAACTGCGTGGTGTGCAACGATCACGTGGCCCTCATTCATACAGACCTTAGCCGTGAAACGGAGGAGGTCATTCGCGATACGCTTCAGGTGCAGACGTTCCGCACCTCCATCGCTGAAAACGCGCTCGTCGGTAGCTACGCGGTGGCGACGAACAAGGGCTGCATGGTGCATCCAAAGACGCCCGCTCAGGACATGGACGAAATCGCCTCTTTGCTGCAGGTTCCTGTGGTCGCTGGCACCATCAACCGTGGTAATGCCGCTGTGGGCTCCGGTCTCGTAGTGAATGACTGGGCCGCGTTCTGTGGTGTGACCACGACCGCGACTGAGATTACAGTAGTGGAGCGCGTCTTCCAGCTCCGCCGCGACGCGGCTGCGGCGGAGGACGGCAACCTACTTCAAAACGTGCGTGATGCTCTCGTCGATGAGCTGGCGTAAGCGAGTAGCGAAGCGACCGAAAATATAAAGATGGTCAATAAACAACGAAAAGAAAAAGACGCTAGGTAACAGGTATGGCACCCCCTCGTGGACGGAGGGAGAAGTCAGCTGCGTGAATACCGAACGCTGAAAAATAAGATTAATCAATAACCTCAATCATGCCAGGAGATTTTTGTTTCGAAATCGCTCTCTTTTTCTCCTCGCTGTCCAACAATAAAAAGCGAGAACTGCAAGCACCAGCGCGTGCTTGGGCAAGAAAGGGAACCACCAAGGTGGTGCCAAACCGGCTTCCATCCTCACACGACGATACGCGTTGTTTGAACGAAGCCTACCAAGCTGTCAAGAGCCACCCAAGCACCGCCACTTGTTGTTCTTGTCTTTCTTTTCTTTTCTTTTTGCGTCTTAAGTGGCCGTTGCCCCCTTTCGTACAAGAGAATGACAGACGACACCCACCACACTCACAGACGCCCCGCTCGAGAGCTCGGTGCGGCACTTGCACCCATCTGGTTCAGTGGCGGACATGAACACCCGATGGACGTCTGCGTTCGTTGCTGTGTACGCGGCGTGTCGATCAACACTAAACAATCCCGTGGAGAAGAGGGACATACCCGGCCCATGGTACGTGCAGGCGAGGCCAGCCTTTCCTGCGACCCGCTACAGTTTTCTCATCTTATCACCCCCAGCCGTGTACTGCTGACTCAGCGGACGTGCACACGTCCCTCTCTCTTCATACGCGCTACACTCTTGACAAGTCGTTTCTTCGTCCTCCGCCGTCTGCTCTCATTCATTCTCGCATTTCGATAGTCCTGAGTTGTCATCTACGACGCACTCTTTCACCCTTTTTTATATCTAATTTCCCTGTTATTGTTTAGCATTGAGTTGGTTCTATCGAGCGCGCTATTGCCCTTCGCTCATCCCGTAGTTTCAGCCCCCCCTTTTTTTTTATCAAACCCCTTTCAGTGGTAGGTAGGTTTATCGAAAACGTGTCATTCGCGACTTCCGCGGAAAAAACAACAACAACAGAAAAGAAGCGAGACGGACTTATCACCTGAAGAAGGTGCTACCGCCCCGAAAATAGTAATAAGAGATACAACACCAAGGTCTTTGCAAACTCTGCGTGCTCCGTGAACCGAGCGCCGTTTGCCAAACCACCACGTGATTCTACATCACAGCCACCGCACCAAAAGAGGAAATTTACGGATCCCTTCTCCCGTGTGCGCACCATGTCTTCACAGCGCTTCGGTCCCTACTCCGTTGGCAGCACCATCGGCCGAGGCACATTCGCCAAGGTGAAAATCGCTGTCCACGAGACAACCAAAGTCCGCGTCGCCCTCAAGATTATTCCTCGCAAGGTGTTCGAGACGGACCCCAATTCAGCCAAAAAGATCATGCGAGAGATTAAGATCATGCAGGTCCTGAGGCATCCTCACATTACACGACTCTACGATGTCTTGCAGACCAAGCACGATATTGTGCTCGTCATGGAGTACGTTGGTGGCGGTGAGCTGTTCGATTACATCAGTCGCCGTGGGCGTCTAGAAGAGGCGAAGGTGCGTGTTCTATTCCAGCAGCTTGCTGGTGCGATTGCTTACTGCCACCGGTATCGCGTCGCCCATCGTGACGTGAAGCCGGAGAACATTATGCTCGAGCAGGGCACGCACAATGTGAAGCTTAGTGACTTTGGCCTCTCCTCCATCACGCACGACGGCCGCTTTTTCGAGACCAGCTGCGGGACCCCCAACTACGCTTCGCCGGAGGTTGTCGGCGGTCGCCTGTACGGCGGACCAGAGACAGATGTGTGGAGCTGCGGTGTGGTGCTGTACGCGATGCTGTGTGGATGCCTACCTTTTGACGACAACAACGTGTCCTCACTGTTCCGCAAGATTCAACACGCTGACTATGTGGTACCCTCGTTCGTCTCTCGCGAGGCAAAGGACCTTGTGCAGCGTATGCTCGTTGTGGATCCGATGGAGCGGGCGACGATGGAGCAGGTGATGCAACACCCATTTCTTCGTCCCGAGTTTCCGCAGTACATTCTTTCTCTTCACTACGAGGCTGTGTTGGCGACCATGTGCTTTGCGAGTGAGCATCAAAACCACGATTCGAAGCTTGACAATGAAGTGCTCGAGATCCTCGCCGCACGGTTTCACTCCACGCCTGACAGGATCGCTGAGCTCGTGGTGACGGAGGAGGCCAAGCTCCCGTCGATGCGGGCGATCATATCAGAGGCCAACCCAGAAACAACACGACGATACCCGGCTGCCCACTACTTCGAGACCTTCTCCAGCGTGCTGGACGCGAAGCTGTGGCCGACCCCGTTGGTGATTCCGCTGGCCGAGGTGGTCCTCCGCGAGGACGCGCACAACACAGTCGTCTCCTACCATATCCTGACACAGCGCAAGATGAGTAAGATCGGCCCGGCGGAGCTGACAAATAAGTCATTCGGTGAAAACGCGTCATCGCTGATCAAATCCGCGTCTAGTCAAGGCTATGGCACGTTGAACGCCAACTCGCTGCATCACCACTCGGAAACTTCGAGTCTAACCAACAGTCTTAGTAGCAGAGCGGGTGCCGGTGGTGTCGGGAGTCATCATCACGACAGGGAGGCGGAATCGCTGGGCCGCCTCGTACCCGCGCAGCTTCAGGCATCATCTGCGTCGACAGGGCACACCACCACCCAGAACGATGATGCTTGGATGCAGGGTTTCAACAACATTGCCCACCCTTTTCTCCCTCTGAAGAGCAGCAAGTCCAATCACACTCTCCTCGGCCGCTTGCTCCATATTCGCGAGCAGCCCATCAGTGAGCTTCGGCGGCTGCCGATTCAGTCGCGACCCGGTGGCTCAGGTGAGTCAGCCTCGGCTGCACCGCCGCGGGCTGAAAAGTCGCTGCTCCAGCCGCGTGCGCCATCCAAGCCGGGAAAAAGCATGGACGGCAGTACGCACTTCTTCCCTACCCTCCCACTGAGCCGGTCCGGCTCCACATTCGCCTTGAGTGGGGCCGCGGATGGGTCGGACACTGTCCCAGTCCCTTCAGCCAACGAGACCGCACTGGACCAGCTTCACAATGCCGACACGGTCACACGCTTCGGGAACGATTTTATTCGGCACGGTGTCTACTTCCAAGGCCTGACCGCTGCACAATGTCTCGTTCACGTGTACGAAGCGCTTAAGGAGGAGGGCATGCAGTGGCGTGTCATTTACGACTACTACTTCTCCGTTATTCGTTTCCCCAATGTGAAATTGCAGGTCAAGGTGTACAAGGTGAGCACCCTCGAACAAATTGTTGACGTGAAGGTCTCGGCACAGAGCGGCATGGACGCCTTCGACGTCGCTATCGCCTTGCTTGAACGTATCCGTCACAAGGCGGTTCGATTGGCGCTGACAAGTGGTGCATCCTCGACCGCAAAAAGCTGAGTGCTCTGAACGCCCCGTATCGTCTCCGTGCTCCTCTTTTGTGTTTCTTCTTTTGCAACGACTCTCCGGTGCTTCTGCTGCGGTGCGGTTCGGGATTGATGACAGAGGCTACGAGAGAGGCTGCCCCCCCCCCCCACACAGCTCCCACTCTCTTCTATTACCTTGCTTCGGCTTTGATGATTACTATCACGTACACTTCATGCGCTCCTGTGTCACCCTTTTTTTTCCCCTGCCGCATTTGATTAGGCCTTTCGCTGCTCACGAATTCGTTGTTTCGCTATGTTTTTTTTCCTTCTTTTCTTCTCCCTGTAGCAGCGCTCGGTCGATTTGCCCTCTTCGATTCCTTGTGCACACCGCGAAGCGTAGAGGCGGGGAGAGAGGAGGGACACACTCGCAAGAGGTCTTCGCTGGGATTTGCGTGGTCGTCTTGCATGGTGCTCCTGTGTCTCTCCCTGTGTGCGTGTCTGTTTTTTTTTCCTTTTGTGTTTTCTCACCATTGCACTACTTCTTGACGCGTCGTCTCTTTTTCTTTTCTTTTGCTTTGATGCCAACGTCGCCCACCAGCGAAACTGCCTTTCCTTCTTCGAGAAGTCGTCACACACGATGCACAACCCAACATGAATGAATAGCGTCACTGGTAGACGATCACACCGGGGGGAAAAAAAAAGTGTGCGTCAGTGGTGAACGACCTTCAAACACGTAGAGCCTCTTTGATGGGACTTCCATCCCTGTTGCCGAGTGCCCTTGGCTGCAGTGTCGTCGCTGCGCCAGTCTGGCTGCTTACCGGCGCGTTGAGAGCGTTGTTTCTCTCCTCTCTGCTCTTTTTGTGGACTTGTGCCACGTTGTCACGGTCGCGTGTTTTCTTTTCGTTTGATTTACTGGGATGCGAGTCTGATTCCGCGGCGTCTCTCGTTCACCCGACCGCTTCCCACCCACCTTCTCTTCCATCGTCCCGCATTCCCTTGTCTCCCTCGCTCTTAAACGCATCCTTACCATCACTAGGATACTCTGGAAGCGTCTAGAAGAGTGCGCCCCAAACGTGCCGAGCTTCCACGTACTTTTTTTCCTTAGCTTTCGTATACGGTGATTTGAGGAAGAGCCCCCCCCTCCACACACACATACACACATGATTGAAGACCTCTCCTCCGCGCACGGGGTGGCCCTTCCAGGCACGCTGGCTACATCGGTCTCCATCACAGACTTTGGACAGCACACGAGTCCCTTCAATGCGAACAGGAGACACGAATCACGCAGCGACAGTGCGCTCATCGTCTACCAAAATGCCGACACCAATGCGCAGGAACCCGAAGTCGTCCAACTCCTGAACAAGGCGCGCATCGTTCTGCCCGCGGTGATGAACTACCTCTTTTTTAATACCGCGAAAATTGCAGTTGTCTACTTTGGCAAGCGCGAAAACACACACGGGATCAAGCGCGGCATCTCGGAAGGCGCGGAAGATTTCAAGATTCGCATGATCCGCTACCTCACATCCGAAATGTGGCCACCACTGCTCCGCACAGATGCCCCCGATGAGTCTCTCGGCGCGGATCTCGTGCGGCGGCAAACCTCTGTACTGAGCAGCTCCACAATCATTGCCGATGCGGACCCACAGGACCTAGCGGCGGCGCGTGAGCTCGCCCAGGAACGCTCGTGGTTCAAGAAGTCTGTGGAGAGTGGCATGCACATTCTGCTCTACCTGAAGAATGGCGCCGACAACACCAAGTACCTCAAGGTCATTCTGAGCAACACGAGCCAACGGATCCACTTCGATGTGCTCCGTAGCTCCGATGAAAAGTACCGCTGGGACTTGCGCATGCTGTACACCCGCCTCTTGGATAATCTGGAGACACAAAAAGCAATCGACAGCTATGATTCGTACACACGATTTTTTGAGCAGGCGTGCTCCTTTTCGCTCGCGCACGCCAAGGTGCTTGAACGACCCTTGCAGGCTATGCTGACAGTCAACGTGTGGGGCGGCGCAGCACTGCAGCAGCGACGGACCTTCACCTTTCCCTTTCACGAACCTCCGCGAAGGCTGTACCTCGACGCCTCCGAGATCGCCGAGCTAGCCCACAGCCATCGCGACTTCCACTATCCTGATCGGCGGCCGGCGAGTGGCACCGCGAGAGCTGCGCCATCTTCCATGACGGCTGAAGATGAGTCTACCACGGAGCCCTCTCAGCCTTTACCGGGTCGCTACTTCCGCTGGATGGAAAGCTTGGAGAAGCCGGAGAGCGCGACGTTGGACTACAAGAGCTACTTCTCCCACACAGCGGAGGAGATCAAGCACCGCTGCGTCAAGTTCATGTGTGGCTTCCTCAACGCGTACGGCAACGGCAAGCTTGTGATTGGCGTCCATGAGTTGCCGCGTCGTGATGCGGACGGCAACCTGCATATAGAAAAGGAGGGCAAGAACGCCATCGTCCTGCACAACGACCTGATAGATCAGTACGTGGTGGGTGTGCGCATCACCGCAGATGAGCTCGCCAGCATCCAGGAGGAGGTCTCCAGGCAGCTACTGTGCTGCGTTCCGCCGATTCCGCCATCGCTGGTGCAACTTGATCTGATACCCGTTCTCTTTCCCTCTACCTTTACCTTTTCCAAGCGCGTACTCATCATTTATGACGCGAGCTCAAGCATTTCGCGTGATCCCCTAAAACAGAAGAGTAATTACGCGATTCGCTTCTTGAATCCACTTGGTCTCACCATTGTGCCGCTCGACCTCCTTGACGACGGCCTTACAGACCTTATCGTGGACGGCACACCTGACAAGGACTTTGACGCGTCTCGCGGCAATGTCAAGGCCGAGGCCTACGCCATCGCTGCGGTGTCCGATCCGGCGATGCTGGAAAAGAACGACTGGGAAACGGCGCTGTCAAACGCACTGGGCGGCCCCAAGAGCAAATGCGCTCACTTCTTCATCTCCTATCCGGAAGATCGGTACGGCCCACTTCAGATTGCACCGCTCCACGTCGTGGAAGTCTCTGTCGCCAAAAAGCGCGCTACGTTTAAGGCACTGCTCGACTACAACGGTAAATTCTTTGCGGGCTGGCCAGCCATCCCTGTGTGGGACACGATCACGCAAACGGTGCGGCAGGTTGAGCGCAACTACAATATCGTCCGTATGATGGCTGTGCCGAGTTCACAGGACGATGAGACCCCGCCCTCGACCATGACAACACCGGCAAACCTTTTTTCTGCACCACAACAGCGCGGCAGGCCGGTGAACTCGGGCGTGATGCCGAGCTCCTACACGAGCCGAAGCACGCACAGCGCCTGCCGCTCATTTGCTTGGCTTCTGCAGCGCAACGGTTGGGCCTGGTTTGCGAATGTATCGATCGTAAACCACATCTTTAGCTTCGTCTACGATCCGTTGGTGTTATCTGACATTCTGAACTTCCGCCTCGTCAATCAAACGTTCAACGGCGCCTTCGAGACGCATGAGGGTACGTACTTGATAGAGATGGTGGACCGCACCCCAGTCGGTGCGCCAAGTCTGGCTGTTGATGCGAGCCACATCTCAAGCATGCAGTCTGCTTTGCTTCGCTCTGGTATCCCACCGATGCCACTCCTTCTGTGTCGCATCTATGAGATTTTAGGCAACCTCATCTCTCCATACCCGTTCGTGGGCGTTCCCCTGACGAGCCAATCCTTCCGCGTCGCCGCGTTTCTCGTCCCGATCTTTTATCGACAGCACTATTTTGACGGAAACCTACGCATCGCCGTCGTGCTCGACTTGCGCGATGGCATCCTCAAGACAATGAATCTACAGGACGGGAACCTCATTTTGAACGCCATCATTGGTGTCGGATTCGAACCGATGAACAAGCGACAGGTGACGCGCCAGCTGCTCCGTCAGGAGGGCGTTGAGAGCCGCAGTCACCTCACCACCCCCGACGAAGTGCTCAATGACACCCTCGCCCTCCGCCGCACGCTTCTTTCACCACTCCACGCGGGCAGCTCGTGCGAGTCGTCCTTTCCCAGGGACAAGTCCACGATTTTGTACCGCGAGCCGTCCCCCGCAGTCATGGAGCGACCAGATCTCAAGTCGAGCTTCTTGGCCCGCCGTTCCTTGCAGCCGAACGCGCTGCGCGTCAACCGAGAGAGCCGTCAAAACAGTGCCACACAAACGCCACACTTTGCCGAAACCTTCCACCAGACCGCACGTCAGGTGGAGCCCGACATCCCACTCATCCACTTCCAGTTCCTCACGAGCCAGTCGCTGTCTTCAATGAAAAGCTGCACGGGGTCCGGCGACGATGGTGCCGAGTGGTTGCGTGGTGTCTCGAAGACGGCTTATGGCTGGACGCTGCAGCATCTACTCTCGTGGTACAACGCGCTGCTGACAGACACGGCGCACGTGCGGTTCTTCGGCTTCTGCGACCGCAGTGTGGCCTTCCACCTGGATAGCCTCAGCCAGGTATGTGAGGACGACGTTGCGCCGTACGCAGCCGACAAGAATATCTCGAAGGAGACCCTGCGCTTTGCCTCGTCACATGAGCAGTGCGTCCTGCATCAGAAGGTGCGTGAGTGGATGTCCATCTAGTCTGTTTGTTTTTTTCCCTTCTCTTGTGTTGATCACCTGCTCATCTTCACCTGGCCAACTGCTTTCCTCTTTACGTCTAGTTTTTTTTTTGTTTGTTTGTTCTCCTTCTCGCCTCTCTGAAACCCTTCTTTTTTTAAGGGCCGCGCAGCGTCATTGTTTCCTCTCTTGTCGACCCTGCCTCAGACGATAGACATCCTCAGCGTTTCCGATTTCCCTCTTCCCTCCGCCCGTCCTCCTGCACGCATCACACGACTTTGTGTGGACACCGCGTCAAGAGCGAAACACGTGAGGAAGGCAAAGAGCGTCACCACCAATCAATACATGTACACATACACATACACATACACAAACGGAAAGCGAAAGACACGTATCACTACTTCCTGCTTAGCACATCAACCACGTATCCGATTAGCCCCCCCCCCCCCCGAAGGCGCGCTGGTGCCTGTGTAGAACGAAAGGTGAGCCTCCGTGGGCTCGTGAAAGCAACAACCACGACTTGCACAGGCCAGGCTGCGAATGCGAGAGGCCACTCCGCACGATCCCTGCCCTCCACATGGTTCGTAGCCGCTGTCTTTGTGTTTTCCGCCTTTTTTTTTGTCTCATTTTCCTATCCACTCTCCTTACGCATCTCTGACTCTTTGACTCGATTTTATCACTCTCACTGCCTTGCACGTAGCTCAACCGAGATCAACTAGAGACAAAGTGCCAGAAGAGAATTTGGTGGCTCTATTCTCTTGCTGTTGGGTTCTTCTAGGTTCCAATTATCCTCTAACACGGTGCGGCCCGTGTTTTTTTTTCTCTCTTTTTCGCTCGCGTTGAGCGGGCGATAGTGCGCTAATTCTCTTTCCTTTTCGGCTTCACACGCTACGGGTGCGACGCCCCTGTGAGCGTGAAGCTTTTCTGGACAACTACTCTGCAACGCCTTTCGTCTTTTTTTTTGTTTTCCCTTCTCTGTATCTTCTTTTTTTTTTTTTTAAACTCACCACCCTTTAACTTGCAAGTAACACACTCCCTCGTCTTGTTTCTTTTGTTGCGCCTCATTTCTTGTGCAAAAGGCTGGATTGTGTCCGCTCTTCACTTACGCGGTCTCACGTGTACATCTCATCCGCACTTTACTATTGCATTTGCCACACTTTTTTTCCTCCCCCTCCCTCTGTGCGGGTGACAGTGCGATCGCGCCTACTCTTTCTTTCCTTGGTGTGGCTTCTTCTACTCAATCGACGTTGGTTTCCGGTCTTTTCGCACGCATTTGCAGACGCCGCGTGTGTGTTACTTAGCTCCCTCTTTTGTTTTTTTTTCTCTTTTTTTCATTTTCTCTATATCACAGTTGTTGTTGTTTTTTTTGGTGCGCTCCTCGTGAGAGACCTACACATGAGCAACTCACCGCAGAACGCCGGTCCTCCCGAAGGTAGACAAGGGACGCCGGTGCCGTCTGCACAAATTCCGGTAGATGATGCGCGCATGTCTAATCTCCCTCCAACGGAGAACCCCTTGAGTGGTCGTACACCACTACCTCTCTCAGCACTTTGCAGAACGCAAGTGCCCCCGTCAGCGCATCCTCGTGGTGCCGAACAAAGCGTCTTTGCCGCAGACCCTGTCAATCTCGCTGAGTGCACACAAAATAATAGTAACACCATCTCAGCTAGCGGTGGCTCGACGTCTTATCGCACCGTACCTGTTGCGAATTCGGCCATGCGCGGCGACCGCATTATGCTCCAAAACAGCCTTCTCGCCAGCTCCGGCGATAGCGTGACGAGGAAGCGCTCGACACCGCCGCGGAAAGGCGGCGCGCAGGAGGAAATGATGGAGGTGTCCCCTGTCAAGTCATCCTTCGCCGATCCCAACAGACCCCATCGAGGCGCTGACTCCTCCAGTCAACTCGGCAAGAACAATAGCGGCCGTGGCGAGGCGGCGCAAGGCGCGCTAGCAACCGACCAACCCAACCGGCCTGCGGCCGTTTTCAGTCGTCAGGAAGGCGTCGCTCCACTTTCCGAGAGTGTGAAGAATCTGCGGCAACACAACATCTGGCTGTCGCTTCTGCTGGTGGCAGTGGCCGTGGTACTGGCTGTCATTGGCGGCGTTGGCATCGGTGTGGTGAGTCATCACTATACGAAAGTGGCCAGTGTCAACTCTCTCGAGCTCAAAAATCGCATTGTCCTCAATAGCTCTCTGGCGAGCCTGACCGACTCTTCCAACGCCCTGGTCTCGCAGGCACAGCAGCTTGATGAGTTCGTCGTGTCCAAAGCGAGCAACTATGGCACACCTGCGGCCATTCGTGATGACCTGCGGGAAGACTTCATCGCCGCGTGGGCACTATGGCTGCATGGGCAGAGCCGAGCGCTTAGCTTATACTCGATCAAGGTGCCTTTCTGCGAGAACCTGTCGGAGCTGACCAGCTGTGACACAGGGATGGTGCTCAGTATTCAGTGTGACCCACCTGGGGCGGTAGGACCGGCCGAGTGCTACTTCTCAGAGAACAGTGACAATGGCACGACCGTTAGTGTGTACCAGCTAGTGTACGACACGCTTGGACTGCACAGCCTTGGCGAGCTCGTCGGCATGAGCGACTACGCAAGCGTCTACAAGCACATCCGCGTTAACACAACTGACGGGCTCTTCCTAGTCCCATCCTACGTGACTGGCCCTGATACGTCGCTGTACTACTTCTTGAAGTTTGCGCAGCAAAACCAACTGCTGGGCGGCCAGACGGTGTTGATAGAGACTGGCAGCTTCTTGAAATCGTGGTTCAACGAGTACCAGAGACACATGCAGAGCGCCCCTGACTCCATCTCCGTTCTCTTCGCCGACAGTGGTAGCGTACTGGAGTACAACGACGGCCCCGAGGTTCGCAACCCAACACAACCATGTGGGTTCACGAACGGTGACATACCACCGCACCGCAAAACGAAAGACTGTGACACGGGTGCTGGCGCCTTAGTCGATGACTTTGTGTCTGCATTTGTCGACCAGCTCCCAGACAAGGTGCTGAATGAAGGTGTCATCTCAAGCAGCGCGTACGCGTGTCGCCTCAACGTAGATCAGTACACGGTGGCATATCAGGAATTTTTGCGCTTCCGCACACCGTTGCACCAACCGAACACTGTCTTCTTCGCTGCGTACGCGACGCCCATTGACACGGGCATTGGCAAAGAAGGCGTCATTCAAGTTGTTATCTGCATCGTGATCATCGTCGTGTGCTTGCTCATCTTGGGATGCATTACACTCCTCACCGTCATGTCATTGCAGCGGGTGGTGGAGATGGTGTCGGTCGTGGCCAATTACGCCGCCACGTACGATACAGACGCGATGCTGCGCGTCCTAAACAAGGCCCCACCGCGGCTCATGCCCAGCACGAGTGCATCCGCAGCTGTGCGGCAGGAGTTCTTTCGCATTCTGGAGAACCTCATGGCATACCGTCCCTTCCTGCCCCCAGCACTGCTCACAGCGGAGGGGCTGGCGAGCCTGAGTGAGACCAGCACGGACTCCCAACATGTCGCGTCTCGACCGCCCACCCCAACGCCTCCAGCGACACGTAGAGTGCCGTCACCGATCACGCAAGACGCAGAGCCCGACTACCCGCACTCCCAGGCGAGCCCACACTCCACGCAGGCGCCGCGTCCTGACTCCCTCACAGAGTACTCGCAGAGCACCAGCGTGGCGATCCGCGGCGTTCGTAGCGAGTCTGACGCCTGGGTGAACGAGGCTGGTGGTGTCAAAGCGGGCACCAACGCTCGTCTCATCGTCAATGGGCTACGCGTGGTGAAGGGGACCATTCTCGCAGCGTACCTGACTAATGCAGACGTGCACGCGGAGCGGATGGCGCAGCTGATCAATGCATTCGTGAGGGCGGTCTTGCAGGCTGCCGAGGCGTACAACGGCGTTGTGGATGTCCTCGACGCCACCCACGTCGTTGTGAGTTTTAACTGCCACTTCACCACGCTCGGTCACTCGGACAAGGCGTGCAAGTGTGCCCTACGCATCAAGCACGACCTTCGGCACACAGGGTGCGCCGTCGCCATGGGCATTTGTACAGGCATGAACTATTTAGGTACGATTGGCACCGATCGGCAGAAGGCTCGCGTCGTGACGGGCGAGTGCGTCGCGGTGGCACGGTCCCTCGTACGGCTGCGGTACTACCTCGGCACCACGATCCTCGCCACCGAGTCTACTGTGCATGTCTCGACGTGCGTCTCTGTCCCTGTCGACGTGGTAGCGTCCTTCTCGGAAGGCTCTCAACTGTGGCGGCAGCACGTAGTGTGGGAGGTGCTCGACGTGCCCTCCCTCGAAATGGACCCACAGGCCGCCTTGGCCAAGAAGCTGTTCCGCATGATTCGCAGCCGTCAAGGCAAGGCGGCACTTGCGGCGGCTGAGGCGTACGTCGCGAACACGGGTCTTGGAGACGAACACATGTCGTGGCGGCTGCTGCGCATGGTGGCACTGCTGAAGCGGCAACAACCCCTCATCGCACGTGGCTATGTTCGGTGCCAGACCTACTGGCAGAACCTGGAGTTCACCGACACAGCACCGCAAACGGAAGCGGAAGTGGAGGCGGGCTTCATGGCTGCCCTGGGTGAGGCGAAAGATGAGGACCCTATGCTTGCCCACCGCACAGGGAGAGACGAGACAGCTCGCGTAGACCTTATGAGTAATCCCAATGAGGAAGCCTCCCGTGTGCGACAAATCCTCGGTGCCGAGTCATCCCGCATTTCCGCCACAAAGCGTCGCATGGTTGCCTTGCACCAGCAGCGCGACCCCGAAGACAGCGACGATGCTCTCTTCGACGTGTACATGCCCGATCCGGTCGATCCTGAGGACGGCCCAGAGTCAGCCCCGCCAAGCACATCGCAGCGCACCACAGCTGCGGAGCCGCTGCAACCTCAAGACTCGCGCAACATATCGTCCGATCCGCACGGAACCATTCAAATGGGACGCGGCGTTGGCTACACGGGCTCGGGCGAGTACAGCGTCACGGAGGACCTCCGTGAAAGCCCAATAGCCCCGCAGCTCCCCGTAGAGCTCGTGAGCGGCGCCGGCCAGCGTTTCTACCGCACCAGCGAGATCCTCGGCCGCGGCACGTACGGCAATGTGTTTTTGGCCATTTCACAGCGGGGCTTGTTTGTGGCGGTGAAAGTCTTCCCCGTCGATGAGTTCAATACGGCCCAACTCATGCGCGAGGTCGACACTCTGGCGCAGCTGCGCAGCGATTACATTGTGGCCTACGATTGCTGTGGGGTACAGAGCGGCTTCTTCTTCATTTGCACCGAATACTTGGCAGGCGGAAGTCTGCGGAGCTTGCTGAAGAGCGTGCCTCGGCTACCCTCCTCTGTCGTGCGCAAGTACGCCCGTGACATTTTGCTTGGCCTGCAGTACCTTCACGCGCGGAACTGGACGCACTGTGACATCAAGCCTGAAAACGTCCTCTTGAGCGGCGACGGCGTGTGCAAGCTCGCGGACTTTGGAAATGCCGCGCTCGCACGTAGTTGGTCTGAGGACAAATCCAGTATGCGGGGTACAGCGCGGTACATGGCACCCGAGGCGGTGCTGTCCGAGTGGAGGCCGCCAGCGGATATATTCAGCCTTGGCATTACTATGGTTTACATGCTGACAGGACGCCAGCCCTGGCACGCGTACCCAGAACGTGACCACCTCTTCGTCGCCCGCTACGCTGGTGAGATTCGGCACGCGGTGGAGAAGAATGAGCCGTGTGCGATGCAGCCCGATCTCAGTATGCCAGAAGCGGAAGCCGACGACATCGAGCTGTGTCAGATCGTGCGGCAATGCTGCTCCTTCCGCGCGTCTGACCGTCCGACGGTCGATGCCCTTCTCAACTACATGACTTGAGCGCGTCGCACACAAGACGCAGTGTTGGGTCTGTGACGTGTGAGGGTGTGATCTGTAGCTGGAAAGCCTGCCCTCGCTCCTCCAAGACGCTCCCCTGAACCCTTTCGTCAATCGTACGATCTGATAGCAGCTGCGGGGGAAAAAAAAAACAGCGGCAACGGACGCGCCTTAAGCTCGTCCACCAGCTGCAGCTGTACCTCTTCTCGCCGTCGGTGTGTGTGTGTGTGTGCGCCTGTTCACCTGCATTTGTCTTAATGCCAAACGCTTAGTTTCGACTCATTATTCTGTGGTCTTGACGACTGTGCTCCTTCTTTCAATCTTCGGTGCTGCTCGGGCTTAATTTTCTGTTTGCGTTGCGTTCCGCGCGAGGACCGTCGGGTGACGGTGCGTGCAATCACCGTATTCATAATATATGTTGCAGGGCTCCAGCGCCTTCGTTTCTTATTTTTATTTTTGGCTCTTTTACGACGTCCTTTTTTCTCTTTTTTTTTTCGAGGGGAGTCCTCTTCAGTTCGCACGGATCACACGCTTGTAGGTCTGCGATGCAGTTGACATCCTGGTAACTTCCAAAAGAAAAACACCTCACTGGGTCAATGCGTCTTCTACTCTCCTTTGATGTTTAATGAATCGTGCGTTGGGGCTCCAATCCCCACTCACTCTGAGCTACCGGCGTACCAAATGCATACGGAACGGTGTGCGCTTTGTCTCACTGTTCGTGCCCCCCCCCTTACGAGAACGTACATTTGAAGAAGAACAGTTTGCCACGTTGTTTCCCGTGTCGCTGTTGGTGGTAGTCTTGTTGTCTCTGTCTGCTGGTTGCGCGAATCAGCATCATTTTGTTTGCTTTCGCTTCTCGGCTTCTACTGACTTGTCCACTTTTCCCATGTCATCATGGGACACTGGCACTGGAGGGATTACTTTGCGAAAAAACACGCGTTATTCTCTCCTTCCAGTCTGGTGTGCGCGCGGTTTGCGGCATTCACGGCGCCTTGCGTTTTTCCGCTCTCTTTTCGTTCAGGAACGGACTATAGAACACTCCTTCTCTTTTTTCTTTTTTCGTCGCTTTAAGCGCTCATGGTGAATGTCTTTACGTGCGGCTGTCCTGCCGCTGTGAACAGAAGGTGTTGGCCACCGCTTCGTTCGATTGCTCTGCACTATTTTCTAAATGTCGACTATTTCCGGTCTGCCGTTTTGTCTTTTGTTTCCACGCCCCTTCATGTAAATCGAGTTTCGGTGGTATTCGACCACGGTGCATTTTCCTGCCTCGAACGTGTAAAAATAGTACCTTCGTTCTTGACTCGTTTGCTGCCCTCTCTTGAACTGCCGCCCGTGTAAGTCATGATATCTGTCCCCTTGTTCGTAAACGCCATGCCGGGCTGTACCTCCTACTGCGGAGGCGGCGGCTGCAGAAGGCTTTTCTTTTTAATTTTCACGAGTCAGTGAACGCTACCGTTACGAGTACCACAAAAGTCAAACAACAAACCTTATGACTGTCGCAGCGTGGTAGCGCTTCCTTTGTTCAGTGCACACAAACAGCCCTGGGAAGGACTACCAAGTCCGGTGAAGCGCTGGCCTTCACGCGGCACTGGAAGAGGACGAGTCATCGCGCAACACATTTCTGGGCTCACTCCCACACGGACGTCTCTTTCTGTGTGCCGGCAACACACGATGGCACTGAGAAGCGCGTCTCCTGTCCTTAAGCTCTAGCAGACAAGTGCCTCCGTTAGCCCTCGGAACGCCAAGTTCATAGTGCCTCTTCACCCCTGCTTGCACGTTGTGCGACGAGCTTCTTTGTCTCTTGCGCCATCTCTCTGTCTCTACTTCCCCCTCCCCCCAATCTCTTTCTCTCGTTTACTGTTTTTATTTTCTTTTGTTAGTCTGTACAGGAGCAGTTGTGTGAACTTGGTTCGGTTGGCCCAACACGTGAGTATCTCTCTTTTTTTTTTTTCTTTTCAGCTGTTGCGGTAGATGTGGGCACGTCCGTGAGAGCCATGCGCCGTCTCGCTGTATCGACGGGCAACCGCATGTCGTCATGGGCGCGTCGCTGCTCCCACGGGCCTATCCCTAATGGGAAACAGAAGGTGCCTGGCTTGTACCCGAACGCACACTTGCTGTCGTGGAGCTTTCAGACTTCACTGTTGTCCACTACCGGCAAAGGCACAGCCCACGCGCGCGCACTGCGCTCAATCCAAATCATTCCGACTTCCGCGCTCGAAACCGCTGCTTCCATCGTGGACACGAGCTCTGCACGTCGCCATGCATTCTCACCCATTGATTTTTACGAGCCCTCATCGAAGCGTTGCGTTCTCTGCGGCACCATTCTATCCGGCAGCTACGCGGCCCATGAATCGTATGTCGAGCATGTCGCCCGTGTAGGCATTGTGGAGCGGGCGATCGCGCTCCTTCTACATCATCTCGAGGGATCCGACACATCCGACGACGTGGGAGAAGATACGCCATGGCACACCGCCGCGCCGACGCTGAATCGCCACAATGTGGCCCACTGGACGTGTGAGGAGGTCGTCGCATGGCTCGACGCCCACTGGTGGGCAGGCTTGAACCCATCCCCTAGCGTGGGGCCGCTCGGCGACGAAGGGACCGCGGGTACAGCTGCCAGCGGAGAGCTGGACGGCGGGCTATCGTCCTTCAGTCGACTGCCGACACTCAGTGCCGCAACACAACGCGCCCGTATGCAACGGCTGCGCTTTCTCCTGGCCACACTGAAGGACGTCGGCGTGCTGCGTCATAGCCTCATGGCGGGCGGCATCACTTCCGCGGCTGCCCGCGAGTGGTCGTCCTTATCTCGACGCGGTGCTGTATCTGCGGAGGACGGCGGCTACGCACGAGGGGACCTGTTTCAACGTTTTGAAATGATCGGCGACAATGTGATGAAGGTGATGATGCCGGACCGCTTGCAAGCCATGTTCCCCTTCACGGAAGGGGGCGTGGACTCTAGGTTACAAACGATTCAGCGGTTACTCGACAGCAACCAAGGCCTATTGGAGATTTACAATGCGCTCAACCTCAACGCGCTCGTCGGCGCGAACCTTGCCAACTCCAAGGCTAAATCGGATGTTGTCGAGGCCATCTTTGGCGAGTTGCAAGCCTTCGTTTGGGCTGTTCAGTCGCGCACTGAGGCTGGTGAATACTCGCCTGCCCTGCCATGCCGCACCTTGCTTCGTGTGAGCGCAGTCGCGGAGCACGCACTGAACGAGCTCATGCATGTTTTAATGATGTGGTCTGCGACCGAGGCTCTTCGAAACGTGTTTCCTCTGCTTCGCAGCTCCATCCTGACGCCCTTCGAGGCCCAACGACGGCGTCGTCGGCAGCAAGCCGTCCACCCGCGCGGCTTGTCGTCTTCCCCATCAGACCGCACCGCCCCGAACGAACTGTTGGAAGCGTACATGCAACGTGCTTCGGGTCGTCCATCGCACCAGTCTCTTCTCCCCCTACTATCACCCTCGGCGATGCCACACTACTTGAGTGACGCGCTGGTCACGGGGCGCGACTGGTGGCTTCACAGCACCCACAACGCACCTACGCGAGCGTCCGCGTGTCAGGAAGGACCCCGGCTCCTCAGCCCAACGCCGTGCCCGATCTCGCTCGTGCTGCACCACCACTACACCGCCGCCACGGCACCGTCTTTGTCTACCCGGCTGGCGTCGCCGAACCCCCGCGCTGATGGACACACGCAATGTCACCCGCCATTGACTGCGACGCCGACCTCGCCAGTCCAGTACCCAATGAGCGAGACAACCGTCAACGCATTGCAATGGGAGCTCGTGGAGTCCTACCCGTGGCCGAAATCCGAGGCGACGTGACACGTTCAGAATAGTGTAACCCACGATACGAACACCACCATCAATCACCAGCGACTGCGGCACGGACAGGAACATTCGAATTGAGTGCATGCGCTTAGCGCGTGCGAGTGCCTTTCATTTTCACTGCCACGAGCAACGACACGAATTCCGCCGCGGACATGCGCGACAAACCGATGCTTGTGTGCTCCCTCGCTGATGCGGGTCCCAAAGGTTTCAAAGTCAAAATATGGCCTCCAAGCGTACCATCCATTCGCGTGTCATGCTCGCTCAGCGTCCTCCCTTTTCTCCCTTTCCCCCAGCCTCTCTTCCTCGCCTGCAGTGAGTTTGATCCGTCTCTTGGTGCACAGCTGCTGTTCGCAGGCCCCCCCTCCATTTTCACGCGACACGTTCCCGTTTGTCCGTCTTTACTGCCCTCCAGTGCGGCGCGCTCACACACGCAGCAAAGTAGTCTCGACACCCACGCGCATGTTATCCCGCTGCCGCGCGGTGTGGGTTGCAACCACACTGACCCTCCTGCTACTACTCTCATGTGAGACAACGACGTGCAGTGCAGCGCGAACGCCAGCGGAGGAAGCACTTGTGCGCACGTGCGGCACTCCGACAGAGTGCGTGAAGGTGGTGGCCTCGACGCGCATTTCCATCATCATCGATGAACTAACACTGGCAACAGATACAGTGGACCGCGTGGTCGATCGCATCCCCGCTTGGTTCGGTCCACAACCGCGCCCGGTTACGCTAGAACTGAACGGACGCCGCCTTGATGCACGTCTGCCGCTGGCTGAACAAGGCGTTTCCGTGGGCACTGAGCTACAGCTCGTTTCCGTGAAGGTGAAGCCTGTCGACAACGCGGACCCTGCGGATGACCTGTGAGCGACCCCGCAGTTACTTTTTCCCCTTTCTTGTTTTCTCTGACATTCACACTCTTCGGCAATGTTCTCGTCGCATCACCCATTGTTTCACCTCACGTTCAGCATCGTTGATGTCCTCTCTACCGCTTCGGACCTCCGTGCACAGTGACGATGCACACGGCCCTATGCCGCGTCGGGCGCCTCATGCCCGCGCACTTGTGCTTCTTATGGAACCGCTCACTTTTCCCATCACACCCGTCCTCTCGCATCGCCATCCCTTCGCGCAACTTCCTTCTCTTGGTGATCTTTTCTGCTCTCCGTGAATGCCCCCCCCCCCCCCTCACCTCTCCCCGCACAAAGAAAAGCACTAAGAATGTCTCTCGAGATCCAGACGGACTCCTTCCAGCACATCGTGCGTCTGCTCAACACGAACGTGGAGGGCAAGCGCAAGGTCCCCTTCGCGCTCCGCATGGTGAAGGGCGTTGGTATCCGCTTTGCCTACATGATCTGCAAGAAGGCTAACATCGATGTCGAGCGCCGCGCCGGTACCCTGACCCCCAGCGAGCTCGACAAGGTTGCCGAGATCATTGCTGACCCCTCCAAGTTCAAGATCCCCGACTGGTTCCTGAACCGTCAGCGTGACCCCAAGACCGGCAAGACGGAGCACCTCACCAGCTCCATGGTGGACACCCGTCTGCGTGACGATCTTGAGCGCCTGAAGAAGATGCGTGCCCACCGTGGTGTGCGTCACCACTTCGGTCTCCGCGTCCGTGGCCAGCACACGTGCACGTCCGGCCGTGGTGGCCGCACTGTGGGCGTGTCCCGGTAATCGTGACGCGTCTCCGTTCTTTTTGTGTTTCGATCTACTTTTCTTCGTTTTTTCTTTTCCCACAAATGCCATGCTAACTACAACCTGCGGTTAAAGAGGTGCGGACGCGAACGCCGAAGCTGCTCGTGACACGTCACGACGCACGTGTTGGTCGGCACGCTTTGCAACTCACCAGGACGGGACGTTGCCGTCCCTTCGCGATGCATCTTCCACTTACGCGCCTCAACACGCGCGGCGGGGGAACTGGTTTTATGCTTTGCCGTACTCTCTCGCTCACTCCGAGACAGCCTTGTTCATTCGCTCTGTACTACGGAAATGCCCTAGGCGCCGCTCAGTGGGCACCTATATCCCTTCTTGTTGTGAATGTCTTCGCGCCGTCATCATCTCTCTTCCCTACTCCCTCGCCCTGTATTTGTCGACGCCGCCTTTGCCTTCGCCCCTCCTTTCTCTTTTGACATTATTCTTCCCTTCACCCTGCCGCCCTCTTCGTCTCCGCTGTTCACTGCGCAGTCCAACATGTCTCTCGAGATCCAGACGGACTCCTTCCAGCACATCGTGCGTCTGCTCAACACGAACGTGGAGGGCAAGCGCAAGGTCCCCTTCGCGCTCCGCATGGTGAAGGGCGTTGGTATCCGCTTTGCCTACATGATCTGCAAGAAGGCTAACATCGATGTCGAGCGCCGCGCCGGTACCCTGACCCCCAGCGAGCTCGACAAGGTTGCCGAGATCATTGCTGACCCCTCCAAGTTCAAGATCCCCGACTGGTTCCTGAACCGTCAGCGTGACCCCAAGACCGGCAAGACGGAGCACCTCACCAGCTCCATGGTGGACACCCGTCTGCGTGACGATCTTGAGCGCCTGAAGAAGATGCGTGCCCACCGTGGTGTGCGTCACCACTTCGGTCTCCGCGTCCGTGGCCAGCACACGTGCACGTCCGGCCGTGGTGGCCGCACTGTGGGCGTGTCCCGGTAAGCACCGTGCTCTTTGCGTGTGGACTCACCAGGTGTACATGTGTGTTGTGACATTTCGCTCATTTTAATTTCCCTCTCATAATCACCCCCCAAAAAAGAAAGAAACATGGAGAGAACCGTGTCGAACTCCATTGGGTTGTGGTCTCTCTACAAAGCCCCGAAAAGATGCAACGTTAGGTAGCGCAAACCGCGTCGGAACGTTCGTGACGCGCCGCCAACACACACGCGCGTGCGTGTCAGGCACAAGCGTGTACCATTCACGTCCGGCTAAAGACCCAATGCACGACAGCGCGGCCTCGAGCGCGTCGTGCGTCACCACAACGGAATGCCCCGTGCAGACATGTTGCGTGCTGACCCAGCTCGCCGTGTACTCTGCAGTAGCGGCGTTGCCAACCTGGCTTGTCATTCTGACTGTCCGTGCGGCAGTCTGTCGTTTCGTTCATCCACTCCGCCCATGCCGTTTTTCTTTTCTCTCTCTCAACGTATTGCTTCCATCCTCATCACTGTCGCGTCTTCATCACAACCCTTTGTGTCTTCCCACTATTCATTTTACTTGTTCGTAGTCCACTCTCGATTGACCTGTCTACTCCGCAGCGACAGACGTGTGCGAAGAAAGAAAATAAGAGAAAAGGAAAGCGCACAAGCAGCACTTCGCACCGGTCTGATCCGCAAGGTACCAGACAGAAAAAAGAAAAGGCAGGCGCACACAAGGCGAGACTGATCCCCAGAGGCGCTGAAGATCAATCTCTTCCCTTCTTTCTTACAGTTTCGCCGTCTCTCTCTGTCGTGTGTTTCCGTACCTTCTCACGCACACAAATATATAGGTACACATACACGATGTCAATCTCCCCACGTGAAGTCATTGCACTTCGCCGTGCACAACTCCAGCAGGAGTCGAAAGCATCTCATACGCCAGCAGCTGCAAAGTCGACCACCTCCGTGAAGCAGACGGAGGTGGTCTCCTCGACAACTGCGGCAGAGTCGGCACCGGCGACAGGTGTGCGCTTGCGCAAGGTCTTCCCGGGCCGCAGCAAGGAGGCATCCGCCCCGCCAGCTATCAGGTCGCTGGACATTCCGGACGAGAACGCACCACGTGTGATGGCTCCGCTTGTGCCTGCACGCGGCGAGCTGGACCGCGAGGAACTGGTGCGACGGAAGCGTTCACGCTTCGATGCGTTTCCAGACCTCAAGACGCTGCTTCTGGAGCGCGACGTGCCGGTTGATGCGACCGACGTTGCGGAAGCCGATTTGTGCCACACGCTGCTCCCTCTGGAGGCCTTTGATGACGTCTCTCTCGAGGAGCGCGCGATGCCTGAGTGGAAAAAAGTGCTTGAGTGCAGCGCGCACCATCGCCTACCATGTAGAATAATCAAGCAGGACATGGCCGGGAAGCTGAGCGTTCTGAGCGGCTTTGTCACGGCGTGTGAGATCGAGCGTGAACCACACTTTCGGGTCTCCATCCTCGGAAAAGAGTCGCAGACCGACGGATCCCCCAACGGCGCCGCGAACACAACTGCTGCTGCGGCGGCATCGACATCACAGGTCACACAACCCGTATCTATGTGCCGTGTGTGGGTGTGCTTGGACGCCGAGAACCCTGAACGGTTCGCTGATCGCTTTGCGGGTGCATACCACCGACGCAAACACGCTGAGGCGTTGCTCCGCACGGAGCTGTACGTCGACTCCGTTCCGCCCGATGAGTACCTGACTATCGATCCGCTCGTTCTCGCCCGCATACGTCAACTGGCGGTCAGCACACCGATGCTCGTCGAAAGCGAGGCCAATCTTGATGTCCAAGCCGTCACAGAGGACGTCCGAGCGGACTACAGCCGCACCATGAACATGGACCTCTTCCGTCGTGCCACGTCAAAAGGCTCGCTGGCACCACTCGTCGGGACGGTTGCTTTACTTCCCGACGCGCCAGTGAAGCCGGTGCCGACCTATGCCCTGGACCCCACTCGTGCCTCGCGGTTTGCTAAAATCATTCAGTCTTTTCAGACACACTCATTCCTTGCGAGGAGCCCGTCAGCGTGCTACCTTATGCGCTTCTGTCGCGACGCCTCCGAGAAGCTTCTTGCTCATCAGGTGTTCCTCCTCGCTGCGGATCTAGAGTCCCAGCGGCCGCTGCAGGTGGTCTCCTTCGATGATATGCAGATGCTGGCTCTCCGCGAGAGCAACCAGTTTCTGCGGGAGAACTGGGCGACACCCATATACGAGACTATCAAGGCTGTCCTCACCGTCGCCACCACCTCAGACGAGCTTCACCTTCAGTTCTACGATGTTGACGACTATCTCGGCACCAAGACGCAGCGCTTCTTCGCCACAGTAAATCGCCTAATGCAGGACGCTCTGCACCACCTCTTAAAGAGTGGCTTAGAGTGCTTCACCCGGTTCGTTGAGGAAAGCGCAAACGTGGACGCGACGGTGCGCGGCATCGGCTCTGTCGATCTTGAGCGTGGTAGTCACCCCGCCGCACAAACGCCCTTTGGTCACAACAGCCGGACCACAGCCTACTTCTTACGTCAGGCTCCGTACGTCGTACCCCCTCTGTTTCGTGTTTCCTTGCAGGATGAGATGCAGCGTGTGTCCCGCAGTCGCCGCAAGAGCACGACCGCCGCAGCCCACGACCCGAGCCAGGATGAGGTTGAAGCTGCGGCAGAAGACGCACCTGTCGAGCCCAACGCTGGTGTGTCAGCATCCAACGATGCCATCGAGGAGGAAATCGTCCCAGTGATTCAGTATAGCACGACGGCGGACAGCATCCATGGCGTGTTGCGCACGCTCATCAAACGGTGCCTAGCCCAGCACGGCGATATTCGCTCCATGGAGCGTCGCTTTTTCGACTTCTTGTACGACCCCTCCACCGCGTTCCTGGAGACCCTTGCCGTGGACGACGCTTTCGTGGCTTCTTGTACCGCCCGCATTGAGGCTGTGGTTGAACGGACCGCATCGGCGATGGATGCGTACCTGGCAACCTTTGAGGAGTACAAGGACATCGTTGGCCTCCATCTCACCCCATTTCTTGAGCGGTGGAAGGAGCAGCACCCCAAAACGCGTGGCGTGCAAGCGGAGATTCAAAAGTACTTGGACCGCCGTGACAGCATTTTGGAGGCCATCCCCGACTACACCGATCTTGGCTTTGTGCGGGTTGACTGCACCGACTTCCGTCGTCATATTTCGAGTAAGTGCGCGCAGGTGGCCTCCAAGCTTCTCAACATCATGGCTGATCGCGCGCAGGAGAAAGAGGACGATGTGGACACGAAATTCACGGCGCTACACAGCCGCCTCGTCCAGCCAACAGACACACCCGAGGAGGTCGTGGAGACCAAAGACTTCATCAAGTCAATCCCCGAGCAGGCGTTCGACTTGCAGCAAGCCATCCAGGAGTGCCTCGAGATCCACGATGTGCTCGACTTCTTTCAGCGTCCGCTCTCCGAAGAGGAGTTCAACAAGAAGTGGCGCGCTGTGAGTTGGCCGTCGCAGCTCGATGACGCGATTAACGAGCGTCTCCAAGAGCTGGAGGAGACCAAGCGGTGTATTGTGGCCAACATGAACCGCGGTCAAGATGCGTTCGAAAAGGACGTCGACGCGATGCAGCGCGTGGTCGACGGCTACCATCAGCACTGCAGTGTGAGTCGACAGCAGGAGATCGCGGCAGACGTCCGTACCACCCTGACCCGCATCCAGGCACTCCGCGATCAAGCAAACACCTACAACACCCACGAGAGCCTTTTCAACCTGGAAAAAACCGACTACACCGCTGTGCATCAGCTCTCTACCGATTTTGAGCCCTACGCGACGCTGTGGCTCAGCGCGGACAATTGGCAGCAGTCTTACCGTGCGTGGCACACGGAGGCGTTCTCCGAGCTGGACGCTGAGGCCCTTGAGCAAAAGGTGAACGATCTGCAAAAGACCCTCAGCCGCTGTGTGCGTGACCCACATCTGACCCCCGAACTGATCAAGATCGCCGAAAAGTTCAAAGAGGAAGTGGAGACATTCAAACCTTTGGTGCCGACTATCAAGTTCCTCCGCACCGGAGGCATGAAAGACCGTCACTGGGAGCAGATCTCCAAAGAGGTTGGCCGCGAGGTACACCCTGATACCACTCTCACCGCGCTGGACGATGTGAAGAAGCTGCATTTGACCGAAGACGAGGACGTCCTCGCGCGTATCTCTGAGGCCGCCGCACGCGAGTACCAGATTGAAAACTCTCTGGCGCGCATGAAGGCTCAGTGGGACGAGGCACGCATGAAGGTCCGTCCCCATAAGGCCACCGGCTGCTTTATTGTCTCCAAGGACGTGGTGGACGACGCGCAGGAAATGCTCGATGACCAGATGCTGACCACGCAGGCGCTGACCTTCTCCCCATTCAAAAAGCTCTTTGAGAGTGAGATTGTGGAGTGGGAGGCGTCGCTCAAGTTGGTGCAGGACGTGCTTGATGAGTGGCTTACGTGCCAGAAGTCGTGGCTCTACCTCGAGCCCATCTTCCAGTCCGAGGATATTGCGCGCCAGCTGCCCAATGAATACAAGCGATTCCAGCTCGTCAACAAAAACTGGAAGCTCTTGACAACCACCGCACACGAGGTGGACCTCATCATGCCCTTCTGTAAAACAACGCAGCGTTGCCTTGAGCTTCTGAAGGAGAACAACGAGACGCTCGAGGTGGTTGAGCGAGGATTGAATCAGTACCTGGAGAATAAGCGTGCCTCCTTCGCACGCTTCTACTTCCTCTCCGACGATGAGCTTCTCACCATTCTCTCTGAGGCGCGTGACCCACAGAAAATCCAACCCCAGTTCCGCAAGCTTTTCGAGAACGTTGCCAGCATCGATATGCGTGCGCCGGACAACGAGATGTTTGGCATGTACTCACACATGAAGGAGTACATCCCATTCGCACAGTCCGTGCTGCCCCGCAAGTACGTCGAGAACTGGCTGACTGAGATTGAATCCATGATGAAGGTGTCTATTCGCGCACAGCTGGAGAAGGGCATCAAGAGTGCCGCAACAATGAAGCGGAAGGACTTTGTGTTGAGCGCACCGGGTCAGGTAGCCATCGCCGTGAACTCGATCATGTGGACTCACGAGTGTGAGGAGGCGTTGAATACGCACGGATCACTGCAGCCGTACGTGCCCAAGGCGAAGGAAAACCTGATGGAGCTCGTGGAGGCGGTTCGTCAGCCGCTGTCGAACCTGCAGCGTATGAACCTCAGCGGCCTCATCACGATCGAGGTGCACGCACGCGATATTGTCGAGCAGCTCGCTGCGGACAAAGTCGACAGTGTTTTCGCCTTCGAGTGGATCTCGCAACTGCGCAGCTACTGGGAGAACAATGACTGCTACCTGCGACAGGTCGAGGCGCAGTTCAAGTACGGCGGCGAGTACCTCGGCAACACAACGCGCCTCGTGATCACCCCACTCACTGACCGCATTTACCTCACCCTGACCGGCGCGATGCATATGTTCCTCGGTGGCGCGCCCGCTGGCCCCGCTGGCACTGGCAAGACGGAGACCGTGAAGGATCTCGCCAAGGCCGTGGCGAAGCAGTGTGTCGTGTTCAACTGCCAGGAGGGTATGACGTACGCTTCTATGGGAAAGTTCTTCAAAGGACTCGCTCAGGCCGGTGCGTGGGCCTGCTTCGATGAGTTCAACCGCATCGACGTCGAGGTGCTGTCCGTTGTCGCGCAGCAGGTGTCGTCGCTGCAGACCGCCGCGCGCACGCGACAGTACCGTATTGGCTTCGAGGGGACGGAGATCGTGGTAGACCCATCGTACTCTGTCTTTATCACGATGAACCCTGGTTACGCCGGCCGCACAGAGCTGCCGGACAATCTCAAGGTGCTCTTCCGTCCCGTGGCCTGCATGGTGCCGGACTACGCCATGATTGCTGAAATCCGTCTCTTCTCCTTCGGCTACTCGGACTCGCGCAAGCTGGCGCAGAAGATGGTCGCCACGTTTCGGCTGAGCTCCGAGCAGCTCTCCTCGCAGGATCACTACGACTTCGGTATGCGTGCTGTCAACACAGTTATTTCCGCCGCTGGCCTCATGAAGCGCGAGCACCCCGATGAGGAGGAAGACGTGCTGCTGCTGCGTGCGCTGCGTGACTCAAACGCACCGAAGTTTCTCGAAGAGGACCTTCTCTTGTTCGAGGGCATCATCTCCGATCTTTTTCCTGGTGTCCAGCTGACGCCATCCGACTACGGTAACTTTACGGAGGTCCTGAGCGAGACCGCGGCATCGATGCAGCTGCAGCCGACGAGCATGTTCATTAAGAAGTGTGTGCAGCTCTACGAGATGAGCGTACTGCGCCACGGGCAGATGACGGTCGGCCCAACGATGGGCGGCAAGACGTGCGCGACACGGTGCCTTCAGGCGGCCATGACCCGTTTGCACGATGAGATGAACAGCGAGCGCTTCTCCGCGGTCAAGACGCACTCTCTGAATCCAAAGTCCATCACCATGTCTCAACTTTACGGCGGCTTCGATGACGCCACCGGTGAGTGGCGCGATGGCCTGATTGGCGAGCTTTTTCGCGTGGCCGCTCGAGACACCACTAGTACGCGCCAGTGGATTGTGTTTGACGGCCCTGTCGATGCACTTTGGATTGAGTCCATGAATACGGTGCTCGACGAGAACAAGAAGCTGTGTCTGATCTCAGGTGAGATCATCGCCATGACGCCCTACATGAACTGCTGGTTCGAGGTCGAGGACCTCGCTGTCGCGTCGCCGGCTACCGTCTCGCGCGCCGGTATGATCTACATGGAGCCCGGCACGTGTGTGGGTGTCAGCAACTTCATTCGTAGTTGGCAAATGTACCGTCTGCCTTCCACCATGGACCCCTACAAGGAGCACCTTCAGGAGCTCTGTGATTACCTCTTCCCTGTTCTCATCAACTTTGTGCGCACACAGGTGACGGAGTACAACCCGACGGTGTGGGCAAACATGGTGAACTCGTGTTTCAACGTCTTCGCCAGCTTCATGCAACCCTTTACCCCCACCAAGACCTACGACGTGCCGCAGGATAAATTGGACCTTCTTCGTGAGGTGCACCTTCACTTCCTCGTCTTCGCCATTGTCTGGTCGTTTGGTGCGACCGGTGACAAGAGCAGTCGACAGCGCTTTGATAAGTTCCTGCGTGATGAGCTGCGCCTGCGCAGTGTCGACATCGAGCTCCCTGTGATCGGGTGCCTTCAGGACTACCAGTTTGTGACGGAGGAGCGCCGTTGGGTGGCGTGGAACGAGCGCCTGCCACCGTTCACAGCGCAAGTCACGCAGACGAACATGTCGGACATCATTGTCCCCACAGCGGATGTGCTCCGCTACAAGTATATCAATCGTCTCCTGCTCGAGAACAACTTCCACACACTGTGCTGCGGTCCGACGGGTACCGGAAAGACAGTCTTGCTTCAGCAGCTGTTGATGAGTGAGATGCCGAAGGAGTTCACGCCGATCTTCTTCACGTTCTCCGCCCGCACCAGTGCCAACCAGACGCAAGACCTCATCTTCTCCAAGTTCGAGGTGCGCCGCCGCGCTTCTCCGCAGATCTGGGGTGCGCCACTCAACAAGAAATTCGTCGTCATGGTGGATGACATGAACATGCCAATGCGGGAACAGTACGGCGCGCAGCCACCTATTGAGATTCTGCGCCAGTACATGGACTACAAGGGATGGTATGACCGACGCACGCGTGAGTTCTACCAGATTGTCGACGTTCTCTTCGTTGGTGCGATGGGCCCGCCTGGTGGCGGTCGCAACAAGATCAGCAACCGCTTCCTGCGCCACTTCAACCACATTGCGTTCCCAGAAATCGACGACGATAACATGCGGCGTATATTTGTCTCCATTCTCGACAGCTACTTCGCCCCATTCCCCGAGGACATTCGTGGTAAGATCAGCTCCCTTGTCAGTGCGTCGATTGAGGTCTTCAACAGCGCCTGCAAGGAGCTCCGCCCGACACCCGCGCGCCCGCACTACCTCTTCAACCTGCGTGATCTGTCCAAGGTTATTGGTGGCGTGCTGAGTGCCTCGCCGAAGCACACCAAGTCCGTCTCCCAACTGGTCCGTCTCTGGACACACGAGGCGATGCGTACCTTTGGTGATCGTCTCACCACCGAAGAGGACCGCACGTGGCTCGACAAGCTGTTGCAGCGGCAGGTGACCAAGCAGCTCAAGGTGCCACTGGAGGACGTGCTCGCGGCACCGTCTGATGACAACGTCAAGGACGCGGAGGGCTCGAAGCTGAGTGCGAAGCATCTCCTTTTTGTTGACTTTATGGGCAACAAGAATGAGCCACGGTCGTACCGGGAAGTGCGCGATCTCGCAGCGCTGGCGGGGACGCTGAACCACGAAATGGCCGAATACAACAACCGCAGTGTGGGTGGCCGAAAGTTGAACCTCGTCATGTTCTCTGACGCCGTGCAGCACGTGTGTCGTGTTGCGCGTGTCATCCGCAACCCGAACGGGCACGTGCTGCTGCTCGGTGTGGGCGGCTCTGGCCGTCAGTCCCTTTCGCGATTGGCGGCGCACTTGAACGAGTTCGAGCTTGTGCAGGTGGAGATCTCGAAGGGGTATACGATGAACGCCTGGCGTGAAGACATCAAGAACGTCCTTCGCACCGTCGCGTTCAAGAATCGCCAGATTCTGTTCCTCTTTACAGACACTCAGATCGTACATGAGCCGATGCTTGAGGATGTGAACAACTTGCTCAACTCGGGCGAAGTGCCGAACCTGTTCGTCGCGCAGGAGTTCGACGACCTGCTCAACGCTATGAAGCCCATCTGCATTGCGGAGAACATCCCACTCGACAAGGTGAGCATCTACGCCCGCTTCATCCGCGCGTGTCGGACGAATCTGCACATTTCGTTGTGCATGTCACCGCTCGGCGAGGTGTTCCGTGAGCGTCTCCGCATGTTTCCAGCGCTGGTGAACTGCTGCACAATCGACTGGTTTGCTGCGTGGCCGGTGGAGGCGCTGACCAGCGTCGCGCGGTCCTTCTTTGCCGACGTGCCACTCCTGAAAGAGGAGCAGGATGTTCAGGTGTGTACTGAAGCGTGCGTGCACATCCACACCAGTGTCGAGAAGATGTCAGAGAAATTCCTCGCAGAGATGCGGCGGCACAACTACGTCACGCCAACGTCGTTCCTCGAGGTGCTGCATACGTTCCGCCAGCTCCTCGAGTCGCGCACGGAGGCCAACATGACGCAACGCAACCGACTTGTCAATGGCCTCGACATACTGCGACACACCGAGGACGCCGTAGCCGGCCTGCAGCAGACACTCGCGGAGAGCCAGCCGGTTTTGCTCGAGAAGAGTGAATCCATCAAGGCGCTTGTGGCCGAAATGGAGGTCCAGACGGCTGGGGCGGAAGTGACGAAGCAGGAGGCACAGAAGGAGCGCGAGGCGGTGGCCTCCAAGCAGGCTGAGTGTGCCAGCATCGAGGAGGAGGCCCAGTCGCAGCTGGCCGAGGCTTTGCCTGAGCTCGATCGTGCGCTGGAGAGCCTCAAGAACCTCAAGTCGTCGCAAATTACCGAAGTAGCGGGGTACAAGGTGCCGACAGCAGGTGTGGTCATGACGATGCAGAGTATCTGCATCTTGTTCCAGATCAAGCCCAATGTCAAGGCGAATGCCCCCATGGGTGAGAAGACCGCGGACTACTGGTCCACTGCGAAGGAACAGCTACTGAACAACCCGAACCAGCTGCTGCAACGGCTCATGACGTTCGACAAGGAGCACATCCCTGAGAAGCTCATCCAGCAGGTAATGCCGCTTGTCTCTTCGGAGGACTTTACGCCGAAGAAGATCGCCGGCGCGAGTCAAGCGTGTGCGGCCATGTGCCAGTGGACGCACGCCATGGTGCGCTTCCATGAGGTCAACAAGAAGGTGGAACCACTGCGCGAACAGCTTGCGGTGGCACAGGAAGCCAACCGTGAGGCACAGGAGAAGCTGCAGAAGGCCGAAGCACGTCTGGAGGAGGTGGCGCGCCTGCTGGCGGAGATGCAGACCAAGAAGGAGAACGCGGAGCGTGAGATGCAGGAGCTGGAGGCGACTGTGGAACGGACCCGCGTCAAGCTCGAGCGCGCTGATGCACTGATCGACGGCCTCGCCGGTGAGAAGAAGAGCTGGATGAAGATGATCGAAGAGCTGAAAGAGAATGCCCAGTACGTTATGGGCGACATGCTCGCTGCTGCCGGCCAAATCGCTTACTGCGGTCCCTTCACAAGCCAGTATCGGCAGCTGCTCCTGGCGCAGTGGGCCACGTTCCTCGACAGTCGCAAGGTGGTGCACAGCCCCGGTCTATCCGTGAACGGCACCCTGCAGGATGCGGTGCAGACCCGCGGCTGGGGCCTTCACGGGCTTCCCTTGGATACGCTGTCCGTGGAGAATGCACTCATCCTCACCAACGCACGACGGTGGCCTCTCATGATTGACCCACAGACACAAGCCAACAAGTGGATCCGCCAGACGTACCGCGACACGCTGGAGGTGCTGAAGCCGAGCCAGAAGGACCTGATCAAGCGTATCGAATACTGCATCCGTGCAGGCCGCCCTGTCCTGCTCGAGAACGTCGGCGAGGACATTGACGCGAGTTTGAATCCACTACTCGGTCGCCAGACTTTTGTCGAGGGTGGCGTGGAGATGATTCGCATTTCGGACACATCGATCCCATGGAATAACAACTTCAAGTTCTTCATGACCACAAAGCTGCCCAACCCGCACTATATCCCTGAGGTAATGGTGCGTGTGACGTTGCTAAATTTCTTCATCACACCGCAAGGCCTTGAGGACCAGCTGTTGGGCGTCGTGGTCGGGCAGGAGCGTAAGGAGCTAGAGATGCGCCGCAGCGACCTCATCCAGAAGAACGCGGCGATGAAGGCCGACTTGGCAAACATCCAAAAGACGATCTTGCGCAAGATGGAAGAGGTCAAGGGCGATATTTTGGACGACGTGGAGCTGATTGAGTATCTGAACGAGTCGAAGGAGAAGACCCGCGAGATTACGGCGCGCGTCGCCGAGGCTGAGGAGGCTGAGGTGGAGATTAACAGCAGCCGCGAGGAATACCGGCCCATCGCGAAGCATTCCTCATGCCTCTATTTCTGCTGCTCTACGTTGGCGAGTGTCGATCCCATGTACCAGTACTCTCTGCAGTGGTTCGTGCAGCTCTTCCTCGTAGGCATTGAGCAGGCCGCCCGCTCCGACGACCTCCAACAGCGCCTCAACAACTTGAAGGAGTACTTTACGTATAGCTTCTACCAGAACGTCAGTCGCTCTCTCTTCGAGAAGCACAAGCTCATGTTCTCCTTCTTCTTGGCCATTCGTATTCTGCAGCAGGACGACCTCATCGATGCGGAGGAGTTCCGCTTCTTGCTCCAAGGTCCCTCGCTGACCGTCAAGGCGTCAGGCAACCCGGATCCAGCTTGGATGACGACGGACATGTGGAACGACGTGTGCTGCCTCGCAGTGAACTTTCCGGTCTTCGCTGGTCTCGACGACAATATTCGCCAGCACCTGGCGCACTACCGCGAGATGTTCATGTCGTCCGACGCACATCGCCGCGCGCTTCCCGGCGACTTTAAGAGCAAGCTCTCAGCAATACAGCATCTTATGTTCCTTCGGTGTTTCCGCCCTGACAAGCTGATGGAGAGCGTACAGGACTTCGTCTCTGCGCAGCTCGGCGAGCGCTTTATTCGTCCGCCGCCGTTTGATCTGCTCACCTCGTACAAGGACTCGACCGCGACGACACCGCTCATTTTCATTCTCTCGCAGGGCGCCGATCCGTATGAGGACTGGAAAAAGTTCGCCGAGACACAGCACATGAGCAAGAAGCTGTATGATATTTCGCTTGGCCAGGGTCAGGGACCACGAGCGGAGCGCATGATGCAGGAGGCGATGGAGAACGGCGCGTGGGTGTTGCTGCAGAACTGCCATCTGGCGACGTCGTGGATGCCGACGCTGGAGCGACTTGTCGAGGCGATGACCAGCAACATTCACCCGAGTTTCCGACTGTGGCTGACCTCCATGCCAAGTCCACAGTTCCCCGTGTCGGTACTGCAGATGGGTGTCAAGATGACGAACGAACCGCCGAAGGGTATGCAGGCCAACGTCACGCGTTCTCTGCTGAGCTACAGCAACGACTACTTGGATGCGTGCCGCAAGCCTAAGGCGTTCAAGAAGCTGTTCTTTGCCATGTGCTTCTTCCACGCGCTCATTCAAGAGCGCCGCAAGTTTGGCCCTCTTGGGTGGAACATCGCGTACGAGTACACATCTGGCGACCTCGTATGCTGCGAGGACCAGATCAAAATGTTCCTGGACAAGTACGAGGAGGTGCCATATAAGGTCATTAAGGAGCTGAGCGGTAACATTCACTACGGCGGCCGTGTCACCGATGACTGGGATCGCCGCACACTGAATACGCTGCTGGAACGGTTCGTTTGTCCGGAGGTGATGGAGGATGGGTACTGCTTCTCTGCGTTGGACACCTATCAGTCGATTCCTGTGACGAACCAAGCGGGCTACATGTCGTACGTGGCGGCGTGGCCCATCAACGCCAACCCGGAAACGTTCGGTCTCCACGAGAACGCCGATATCACTTGTGCACGCAGTGAAACCTTCGAGACACTTGCCGCTGTGGTGCTCCTTCAAGGCGAGGGCGCCTCCCAGAGCTCAGCGGCCAAATCCCCCGACGAAGTCGTCATGGAGATCGCGAGCAGCATCCAGAAGCGCGTCAGTGGACCGTTTGACATCGACAAGTTCCGCAGGACCTACCCGACACGCTACGAAGATTCCATGAACACCGTGCTCGTTCAGGAAGCTCTCCGCTTCAATCGGCTCGTGGCCACCGTGCACCAATCTCTAGAGGCGATGCCACTCGCTATCAAGGGCGAGGTTGTCATGAGTAAAGAGCTGGAAGAGATTCATAGGGCGATGTACAACAACCAGGTTCCGGCGCAGTGGGCGGAGCGGGCGTACCCGAGCCTCAAGACCCTCGCGGCCTGGGTGGACGACCTCGTCGAGCGCTTAGCGATGATTCAGCGCTGGTACGACAAGGGCCACCCGACGACGTACTGGATATCGGGTTTCTTCTTCCCCCAGGCGTTCTTGACTGGCATCCTGCAGAACTACGCGCGAAAGATGCAGATTTCCATCGACACAATCAGCTACGACTACGAGTGGGTGTCACTGGCACCCGAGGCGGTGTCCGCAGCGCCAGACATTGGCTGCTACATCCACGGCATGTTCATCGAAGGGGCACGCGTGGACAGCCAGACGCTCACTCTTGCAGAATCGATGCCCAAGGTTCTCTTCGAGGCGGTACCGATGCTGTGGTTGAAGCCGGTGATTGATCGGAAGAAACCAACCTCCGGGATTTACGAGTGCCCCTTGTACAAGACAGTGCGTAGAGCTGGTACACTCAGCACGACTGGCCATTCGACCAACTACGTCCTTACAGTGGAAGTGCCGACTAAAGAGGACCCCAAGCACTGGGTGCGTCGCGGCGTCGCCATGATTTGTGCGCTGAGCTCTTGAGACGCACGCACACATGCTGTAGCGCGTTATACACGCTTTTTTTTTTTTGTTGTTGTTTTGTTGTTGTTATTTTTGAAAGCAGTATTCGCGCGAAGGCAGAAACTTCGATATTCCTTTTCTATCCACGGTGGCCGGACGGGCTGTTTCTGTCTCGTGGCCAGGTGCGGTGAGCGATTTGACCCTGAGCACCGAAAACGTTGTCGGACGTCATGCGTCATCGGATGGGACTGCTTCTCCCTTCTTTGCGCCTCTGCCATTGTTGGTCCGTGTTATTGTTGTTGTCAGCCCGTCCAGCGTCGTGTACTTGGTTGTTTCTCGTTTCGCTTCCACCACATGATGTAAATGAAAGTCTGCACGTCTGCCCTGACGTTAACGCCACTACAACAAGTCACCTTACTCATCCGTCTGAACGGACACATGAGTTTCAACACGATAGCTTCTGTGGGCGTGCGGTCTCTCTCCACAGTACCGCATCCTTGGCAGTCACACGGTGTGTGTTTGGGATGAGCGAATGGCGCATGCCATTACTATTTGACCTCCTCATACCCCAGCAAAAATGGGGTGCACGTGATGGACGAGGATTCTCATCCGCGTTGGCAGCATTGACAGGGTGCACTCGACACCGTTCTACAACTGCCCTCGTGGTCGCGCGGCGATCTCAACGTGCCAACCGGACGACCACACAATCACGGCGGCACCCTCCGTCTTCACAGCTACCGTGCTTCGCATTGATCACCGCGAAAGTAATTTGTGCTCTCCTTCCTCACCCTCTCTCTCTCCCTCCGTGCTACGGCGCTCCTCCTTCAGTGTCGCTTTGTGCCTAGAC
Organism: Wallacemonas rigidus; assembly: GCA_030849045.1. Classification (NCBI taxonomy): domain Eukaryota; phylum Euglenozoa; class Kinetoplastea; order Trypanosomatida; family Trypanosomatidae; genus Wallacemonas; species Wallacemonas rigidus. The sequence continues at coordinate 201,291 of JASAOL010000614.1, forward strand.
ACGTGTGACCGGGAACCTCGACAACACACTAGCCCCCGCAGACGAGAGTGCGTGTCATTGAGCATTGCGGGACGACTCTTCCTTCGTTGGCTTCTCTCGTTTCTCACCTGCCGTCTGCCGGTGAAAACAAGAACCGAACGTAGAAGGAATTTCCCTCCCAGCTGTCTCTCTCTCTCTTATCGTTTTTCTTGTTTCACCAGTTAGCGAAGTTCTTACACGTGACACGTCCTCATCGGTGCTCTCGGTGTCGGCACGCGTCAACGCCCTTGTTCAAATCTGTATTTCCGCACGGTCTGCTCTCTAGCCGCTTCTCCCGCTTTCCACCGGGGTCGATTGATCGTCTCCTTCTGTGTTTCACTTCCTCGTCCCCATCGGCTTTGAAACAACATAGCACACGTACACCTACAGTCATCCACAGACACACACACACACACACACGCACTTGTTGTCCTCTTCTCACAAACTGGTGATCTAGCAGACAGTGCGGTCTTCTCTCTTTCTTTCCGCTTCACTTGTCTTGCTTTTGTACTTGTAGCTCCGCCGCCTTCTTCTCCTCTGTCTCGCCTTTCTTGTTCTTTGTTATTGTGCTTCCTACAGAGCCGTGTTGCCGAGCACTTGTACGCTTCATTGGTGCGATTTCAGCGCCTCAATCAGGTATCCCTAGACCACTCGTACTCGCGGAAACACTGACCGGCGAAGTGTTCACCTATATACCTCAAAAGGCGTCTGAGTCACCGTGCTCTCTCTCTCCATCATTTTATCTAGTGCACTGACAGCGGTAAGGATGGTCAGAACAATGGACAAATCACACGCACTCTCTGCTCCTGCCACAGTGTCGTTACGGGCGTGCGCCTTTGCAGTGCTCATCCTGTCCTTCTCCGCCACCGTCCTCGTTTTCACCGGTGATTTGTTGAACGTACTCGTTGTGTTGACCGTAGACCAGAGCATAGCGGTGACGAATGCGTCGACACAGGCGTCACAAATCGTTCTTCCACAGCTAGACGCCTCGATAGGTATGTCCGTGTCGTGCTTTGCGGGCACGTGCTTCGACCGTGGCGCGTTTTCTGGTCCCTTGCCCATCTTACCGAGCGCGGCGTCGCTCGGCACAGTCTTTGGCGCCTCCGCGTCACTCCCCTCACTTTACGACAATGTACGTGGGCAGTTCACGCTGGGCTACGACGTTGGAAACGCGTGTGGTGTCTCAAGTGCGGTGGTCCGAACGCTATCTCAACTCGCGCTGGCGACAGGCATCGCTGCGCTCGTGTTCCTCGTCGCGACGGCGATTGTGTCAGCGGTGCTCTTTGCTCTGGTCGCGCGTCGTGATGTACTAGTGGGTATCATGAACGCTGATCCCAAGCGGAACTGTATGAGTGTGGGAAAGGAGGAAATCCTCGTTGGTGTGGTGATTCGCGACATCCATCAGCACCTTCGCTTTGAGAAACCTTTTGTACTCAGTGTGATCGTCAGCATCACTCTTGCTGTTATCTTCTCTCTTATCTCTATGGCCGTGGTTATCGCCCTCACACAATCCAAGATGAAGTGTGGGTACTCAATGTGCAGCCAATTCGAGGACGCCATGGATGCATTTGTGCAGGAACTGTCCGCGCACTACAGCTGGACTCGTGGCGAGCCACGATATAGCTGCTCCACTGGACAGACAGTCCCCTTGTTCATTGTCACGTTCGCTCTTAGTGCTGCAGGCCTGGTCGTGTCGTGCGTGCTTCTCTTCTTCGGCATGCGCGCTGGTAGACGCCGTCATCTTCTCGACCGTCTCCACTGGCTGTCCCGTCAGCTCAAATCGCCACGCATGTCGGCCGAGTTGGGAAGCCGGCAGGACACGGTCGTGCAAATCGGAAAGGGTACGACCATGAAAGAGGGCGTTGCCTGTGTGTCACCGACCTACACTCACGCCAGCGCGGGAGATTTGTACGTGCCGTTCGACACCGACAGCTGGGTGCCTCCGCCACCGTCTTGTGGAGCTGAGGGTGATTCAGAGGCCATGGAACCCGGCGAGTCACCACCGCCTGAAAATAGGACCCTCGGAAGTGGCATCCAGTTGCTCAAACGCCGCCGCCTTCATAGCCCAGAAGTGCTGAAGTACTCCAACGGGAACCTGGATTACTTCGAGCGGTCCGCCTCACAGGAGCCATCGGGGGAGCACCTCTCAACCCCCCATGATGTTGTGTCACTTCAGAGGGCGGCGCAAATAAAGCCCGTGGACGGACCAGAGAGAGAGAGCCGCCCCTCTTCACGCATTCAGCGACAAGGGCAGTCTCCCACTCCACCTGCCGCACGCTCAGCGGCGCGCCGCGATCCACTGCACCCAGACTCCGCTCATGCCGACCGCCCCAGTAGCCGGTCCTCACGCACTAGCCGACCCTCCTCGCGTCTCAAGCTGCCATCTACAAACAATACCCCATCACAACGGGAGCTGTAGGTGCCCCAACAGTCAGATCCCACAGCTCTCGCGTCGACATGAATAGGCGAATACGCCTACCTTCCGTACTTCCGGAAATTCGTAGACACGTCGCTCCGTACCTCGCTGCTTCTCACTCTCTTGTGAGGCCCGCGTGGTATTCGCACGTTTTTTTTCCCCCTGCTGTTCTCCGGGTCTGGGTATGTGCCAGTCCTTCTTTTCCCATCTGGCGTTCCTCCGATTGGCGCCTCAACGACCCCCCCCCCTTGTGCTTTATCTCGTGTTTAGTTTTCTCTTCCTACTTGCTTTGTTGCCTTGAACATCGATGTACCCCCCGCTCAGTATCACATACCCACTCACCCCCCCCCCCACACACACCCGCCAACAACATCAAAGAGAAAGTGTACACACGAGGAATAAGTGGAATAATGTAGGCGGCAGTGTCTTGTTGTCCAGAGAGGCCAGATATTCGCGTCACAATCGCAAGTGCACTTCCTGTTGGAACTCTGGAGTCGTTTGTGTCCTGACACGTGACCGTCGCCTCTTGGCACATCTATCACGCTGAGCTGGTGCTTGTTTGGCTGCACTATTGACTCGACAGCCACGACACACGACAAGACACGCTCCGTGCGGTGTGCTCTGCCTATAGCGAGCAGTCCACTCTCGCGCCCACACTGTTCCTCCGCACGTGCACCTACACATCCTGAACGCACACGTTCACATATTTTTCCTTTTTTCCCCCCTTCTCGCATCTTCCCCTTGTCTCTCTGAACAACGGAATGGTTGTTCCAGTGTTTCACTCCGCAAACCACTCCCCGTCTCTTGCGCATCGCACACACGTCCTCGAAGACGCACGCGCACCGAACCCATTTCAGAATTAGTTTAGTCCAGTGAGGTACTAGGTACATCTTGGGCCTCTCCTCTCTCTCTTTTTCTCGTTTGCAGTAATTCTTTAGGTACGCCGCTGTGCACCATGACGGCCAAGTCCGTAGAATCCTTCAGCGCGAGTCAGAACCGCCTGCGTGCTGCGAGCTTCCAAGATATCGAGGAAAAGGAGAACGCCGAGTACGCGGAAAGCCACAATCTGCCTGCGCTTTTCGCCGATTTCGCCCGGCAGCTCCGCGAAAAGGATCCGAAGACGGAACAAGAGGCGGAAAAAATTCTGCTTGACTTGTTGTCCCATCGCAAAGCAGAGCGTGATCGCGCAGCTCTGCGCCTGCACTTCCACAAGTCCTTCGAGGTGAATCTGGACAATGGTCGGAAGGTGCTGAAAGTCACCTCCGCACCTGAGAACGCATCTCTGCACATTGAGCAGAAGACGCGTGCCCAGACTATCGACGACACGTACGCCATTACACTCGAGCAGTCCGAGGAGCTGACCGAACTGTTCTATGAACTCGGCCGCTTTGTCGTGGAGAACCCGAAGGGCGAGAAGGGTGGTTTTATCACGGTCGATGAAAAGGATGTGTATCTGCTTGGAAGCGGCAAAGAGTGCTTCGATGTGGGCGACGAGCTCTTTAGTATGGCCCTGCACATGGGCCGCAAGAAGGCGTGAAAAGCTATACACGACAGGCGTCGCAGCCCGCACGCACGCGCCGCCATTTGTGTTGATACCCGCATCATGAGCGTGCGTACGTACATGCGTCCGTTTGTATCTTGACTCGCCCTCGACGCATCTCTTTTCTAGTTTTCTCCTTGTTCTTTTTCTCCGCATTTCTGATCATATCGTGGCTGTTTACACGCCCCACCGGCCGTCTGTGCACCTAGTTGTGCTTGCTGTGTGAGGCCCCCCTTCATTGTTCCACATCGTAATCATCTGCCCTGACGGCTCTAGGCTGGGCCAACAACTTCGATTGGTTCAACGCCCCGTTCTTATCGTGGAGCGTGCCGTCATTCCTGTCACCACGCACATCCCCTTCGTCGATTCGGCAGTGTAGGGTAGAACCTACCTAGCGTGCGCTCGCATTTTTGCTCGCGCGTGGGAGCCCATGAAGCTGACTCGTCGCGCATCGCGTAGGAGCTGAAGCCTCCATTGTTGGCAGCATCCCACCCCCACCCGCCTACGTGTCGACGCACACTTGTTCCCTACGCCCCACGTGAACGGGACAACAATTTGATATGTCATGTGCTACCCCCCCCTTCTCCCACAACTCCATCGCCCTGCACACTCCACCCTTGTCTTCGTTTCCGCCTTCGCGCTTTTCTTCCCCCTTTTCCGCACACCAGGAGGTCATTCAATCATGTCCACCTACGTTCCTAAGCCCGTCCGCGACGACGTGTACCGCTTCTTCTTCACCGAGGGCGTGATCGCCTGCAAGAAGGACCGCCTGGGCAACTGGGTCGGTAACCTCGGCGGCAAGAACATCACTGTCCCTTGCATCCAGGTCATGCAGCTCATGCGTTCCCTCAAGAGCCGCAACTTGATCAAGGAGCAGTTCGCGTGGCGCCACTACTACTGGACCCTCAACGATGAGGGTATCGCGTACATGCGCGAGTACCTTCACCTGGCTCCCAGCGCTGTGCCCAACACGCTGAAGGCTGCGACGAGCACCTTCCAGAAGCCCCGCCCCGAGGGTCGCGGCCGCGGTGAGGGCCGTGGCCGTGGCGAGGGCCGTGGTCGTGGTGAGGGCCGTGGCCGTGGCCGTGGTTTCGGCCGCGGTCGCACCTTCGGTGGCGAGCGCGTCAACTACCGCGCTGCCGCTGCTGCTGAGCAGGGTGCCCCCGCTGCCGAGGCCCCCGCTGCCGCCCAGGAGTAAGGGAATGACCACTAACAAAGGCACATTTGTTTTTACTTTTCTTTTCTCCACCAGTTCAAAAAAAAAAAAAAAAAGAAACAGGTTCCTCTATGCATAGGCTGACACTCCTCTGTGGAGCTGACTACTGCTGGAACTAGGCTCGCCGCACCGCCTCAGGGAAGTGGGTGAATGGTAGCTCGCAGCGAGTATCGCTGGTGCTATGGGTGTCAGGGTATCCCTCCACCTTGTCCACATCTGGAAGAGCGATACTCTGAGAATCCACTCGACTTGTGTTCCTCGACACGTCCACCATCTACGGTTCTGCGTTTGTCAGGTGCCGCCAATGCCTTTGTGGTTCACCAAAAAGAGGAATGTCCAGCCTGCGCTGGATTTTTGCGACGCGCTTGAATTCAAGGCAGGGCACGCTAGCCCTGTGTGCTGTGACACCCGCAGTATTTCTCAATCACATACCCATGCACCACTTCTCCCCCACCTCCCTGTCCGTCCGACTCTCTGTCACCCAACTGTCTGTCTCTGCTTTCTCTGTCGTGTTTTTCTGCTCATCCTTTGTACTATTCTGCATCGCGACGCTTTTCTGCTTCCTACCTGGTTTAGTAACTGAACATGTCCACCTACGTTCCTAAGCCCGTCCGCGACGACGTGTACCGCTTCTTCTTCACCGAGGGCGTGATCGCCTGCAAGAAGGACCGCCTGGGCAACTGGGTCGGTAACCTCGGCGGCAAGAACATCACTGTCCCTTGCATCCAGGTCATGCAGCTCATGCGTTCCCTCAAGAGCCGCAACTTGATCAAGGAGCAGTTCGCGTGGCGCCACTACTACTGGACCCTCAACGATGAGGGTATCGCGTACATGCGCGAGTACCTTCACCTGGCTCCCAGCGCTGTGCCCAACACGCTGAAGGCTGCGACGAGCACCTTCCAGAAGCCCCGCCCCGAGGGTCGCGGCCGCGGTGAGGGCCGTGGCCGTGGCGAGGGCCGTGGTCGTGGTGAGGGCCGTGGCCGTGGCCGTGGTTTCGGCCGCGGTCGCACCTTCGGTGGCGAGCGCGTCAACTACCGCGCTGCCGCTGCTGCTGAGCAGGGTGCCCCCGCTGCCGAGGCCCCCGCTGCCGCCCAGGAGTAAGGGAGTACTCTAGAGCGGACTCTGTTCCAGCTACTTACTTTTTTCCTTCGTTCCTTTGACCTCTTTCGTAATACCAAACATAATATACACATCACTACGCAGTTGCTGTGCACTGACGCTTGCAGCGCATGTGGCCTGATATCGAGCCTCTTCTGCCCTCAGTATCGATGGCTGTGCTTGCACCGCCGTCTCATCTGACGCGGCGTGCTGATCTGTCCATCGTGCACTGACCGCTACATTCTTTGCTCGCGCGTCACCTACGTGTCGTTCCCTCATCTCCCTTACTCAGAGTGTAACGAGAGATACCCCCAAGCCTCTTTACGCCTTGACAGCACTCACGTCTGTGTAGCTGTTGTGGTGATGGAGGACTTGCTAACGATGACGCAGGTGACACTCCTTCATCGCCGAAAGAGCAGTCCCTATTTCCTCGCGGATTTTGGAGTCCTTGCCCACCTACGCCTTCCCAACATTCCATGCACGCTCTGTGCTCTTCTTTTGTCTTTTTCGTTCGTCGCTTTTCGCTTCACCACAGGTTCCACGCACTAGAAGGGATCCACTCCACTTCTTTTTTTTTTTCTTTCTTTTCTTCACCGCCTCGGGTGTGCATCGTGTGAAGTATTGGCCCTTCCCATCTCCCTCTTCGTTTAGTACTCTTGTTTTTTTTTTCTTCCCACTTAGATACGCCGGTGTCGCCTCCCACGCTTTTTTTTTTTTCTCCTGTTCAGAAACCATAGCGATCCATCTCGCTCGAGGAACAAGTATTCGCGAACAGATCGTAGGCCCAGTCTCACGTACAGCTTTCAACGGGTAGCGCACAATGCGAACGAGCGTGCGTTGGTCGGAGCGTGCGGAGGAAGTGAACGGCATTCGTCCACCCGTCAACAGTATTAGCTATAGCCCTGCTGGTGACTTTGTGGTGGCCTCGTGTGGCGTGCGTGTTCTGTTGTACTCGGCCGCCTCCGGTACACTCGTTCAGTCACTCAAAGGCCACCAGGACACTGTGTACTGCGTGGACTTCTCATACGATGGCAAACTCTTCGGCAGCGGTGGCGCTGATAACAACGTGATTGTGTGGTCAATCAAGGGCGAAGGTGTCGTCAAGTACCAGCATCGGGAGTCGATTCAAGCCGTGGCGAACAACCCCACGTCCAATGTCATGGTGTCTCTGTCGAATTGTGACTGGGGCCTGTGGTCGCCAGAGCAATCCAAGGTGGCGAAGCGCCCGCTGCCCGCCAAGGGACTATGCTGTGCGTGGACACAGGATGGTAAATTCTTGGCTATTGGTCTTCTTGACGGCCAGATTATGTTACTCCAAGACGGCACGCACGAAACCCAGCGCATCACCCGCACAGCCCCAGTCTTCTCGCTGGCCTTCAACCCGGTCCGCGAGAACGGCGTGGATGTACTGGTGGTGGGCTCGTGGGATCAGCGACTGTCCTTCTATCACCTCACCGGCGCACCGGCAAGTCGAGAGCGCGAACTTGATTTCGATCCGTGCTGTGTCTCCTTCTACAATGGCGGCAAGAACATCCTCGTTAGTGGCAGCGACCACAAGGTTTCGCTCTACACTAACGACGGCACCCGCCTGGCCACCGTTGTGAACGCGGAGGACTGGATCTGGTGCGCGCGCCAGCGTCCCAGGCACCGTCACATCTGCTGCGGTACGAACGACGGTACGCTGAGCTGCATTGAAATAGCCGTCACGCCCGTCCACAGCATTTACCAGGACCAGTACGTCCACCGTGATGAGATGACCAACGTCATCATCCACCAACTCACACTTGACCGTCGCATGCTTATCCCCTGCCCCGACTACGTGCGTCGCCTCGCCATTCACCGCGACCGTCTCGCGGTGCTCTTTGAGGAGCGCGTGGTGGTATTCGAGCTTTTCTTCGATGATGAGCGTAATATGCGGTACCAGGACATTGCACAAATTCGGAAGAGCTTTGACTGTGACCTAATAGCCGTCATTGAGGACGCAGTGGTGTTGTGCAAGGGGCGACGGGTGACCATGTACGATCTGAAGGGTAGCAAGCGCCGCGAGTGGTCGCTGGATAGCCCGGTGACGTTCATGAAAGTGTCTGGCGGTCCCGAAGGCGGAGAAACGCTACTTGTCGGTCTACGCAGCGGGCACACGATGAAAATCATCGTCGACAATCCGTTTCCCATTCCACTCGTCCAAGTCAAGGGCGTTGTCCGCTGCGTCGACTTCAATAGCGACCGTACGCGGCTCGTGGTTGTGGACGACAGCAAAACCATGCAGGTATTCAACGTTTCTGGGGCCAAGAAAGAAGTCGAGTTCTCTGAAAAGGATGTGATATCTGCCGTGTACAACACAGACTACGAGGATATCCTCGCCTACACGACGCACGGCACGACCGTAAACATCAAGACTGGCTCACTCCCGCCGTACCAGCAGCTCTCGAAGGGGCTCGTCATTGGCTTCAAGTCCAGCCGGCTCTTCAACCTGTCGGCCAACGCCATCACCGTTGTCGATGTTCCACATTCACACGCCCTCAGCCGCTACGTGGAGGCCAAGGACTTCGCCTCCGCGTACAAGGCTGCCACTCGTGGCGTGACGGAGAGCGAGTGGAAGATGCTCGGCATGCATGCCATGACAAACCTCAACCTCGATATCGCACGCCGCGCGTTCCGGCACATCAAGGAAGGAAAGTTCGTGGAGCTGCTCAACGCACTCGAATTGAAGAAGCGCCAGGGCGCACAGAGCGGCGAGTCGGAGGAGGGGACGAACGCGATTCTGCAGGCTGACGTGCTCGCCTTTCAGGGCAGGTACCAGGAAGCCTCGCGGCAGTTCATCAAGTCAGACCACGAACACCGCGCGATTGACATGTTCAGTGACCTCAAGATGTGGGACGAGGCGCGCAAGGTGTGCAGTGACGAGGAGCACTTGAAAGACATTATCCGTCAGCAGGCGCGGTGGTCTGAGGACTCGCAGAACTACGTTGAGGCCGCCGAGTTGTATGAGCAGTGCGGCGACTATAGCAAGGCCATCGCCATGATGGGTCATGCCGGGCAGGTGGACAAACTCATGAAGACGTGCCGCTCACTGCCCAAGTCTGAGGTCGCCCTGATCACAGAGTGTGCCAACTACTTTCGTCAGCACAACGCGATCGACTATGCGCTTGAGGCGTACACCAAGGTTGGCGATAACCGCTCACTGATTCAGCTGTACGTGGAGATGGGTGATTGGAAGAGCGCGTTTCAGGTCCTGGATAAGTGCCCGCAGTACGCGCGCGATGTGTACGTGCCGTGGGCGACATGGCTTGCCGAGAACGACAAGTTCGAAGAGGCTCTTGAGGCTTTCCGTGCCGCGAGCTGGCCCAAGGAGACCATTCGCATGCTTGAGACGCTAGCGTCAAACAGCGTCACCTGCCGTAAGTTCTCTGAGGCGGCTTTCCATTACATGCACCTAGCCTACGAGATTGGCCTTTTTGAGGACGACGAGAAGCCCACCGACGCGCAGAAGGCACACCGTATCCGGCTTAGCACCGAGTGCGCGCGCAAGGCGGAGATATACTACGCGTATAACTTTGTCTACACGCACGCGACGCAGCCGGCGCAGATGGATGAGACACGACTCTTTCGCGTCGCACGATTCCTGATGGCCATGTGCAGCGAGGTGGCTATTCCCATGAATGTCGGCAAGGCGGAGATATTATCCACGCTCGCGCGCACGGCGAACCGACTGGAGATGGTGCGCACCGCACGCGCGGTGTTTGAAAAGCTGCAGCTCGTCATCCTCCCCACCGCCGCCCTGGAGCAGGTCGATGTGGAGACGCTGCTTATTCGCAGCAAGAACTTCGCAGACCGTGACGAGCTGCTTGATATGTGTCCACGCTGTAGTCAAATGGTGCCCCAATTCTCGTCCCCCGGCGACCGCTGCCCCAACTGCCAGCATCCGTTCGTTCGGTGCTTCGTCACATTCCAGGCGTTGCCGCTGGTGGAGTTCACCCTGTCCAATGACTTGACCGACGAGGAGGCGGAGCGGATGATGATTTCCGGTCTAGGCACGAACCAAGGCCACGACACCGTCAATACTAGTGAGAGTCCCGCGACAAAGGCCGGGACAGAGTGGAAGGCCGATAACGGTGCCAATGTCATCAATTTTGAATCCGAAAACATTGATTACCAAATTGATCAGGAGTTGGTCGCCATGGGGCGTGTGAAAGCAGTGGCAAACAGGGGTGGTGATCCGTTTTTCGCGCAACTCCAGTACGTGACCCGCCCGGGGCGTCCAAAGGCGACCTATCAGCCGTACGTGGCCAACGCTGATATGATCAAGACTTTCCGCCGCGATGAGCTGTTCATTGTCAAGACGCGGTGCGGCGCCCTCACTGTACCGAACCGCTACTACCGCCTCACGAAGCGCGAAAAGCAGCTGACCCTGTGCCGTGGCTGTCAGCACTTCTTCTTGGGCGCCGCGTACGAGTACGAGTGCATGAAGGGCAGTGGCTGCCCGATTTGCCGGTACAAGCCGAACAAACAGGTGGGCCGCTCACTGCAGGAAATCATGCTGAGCCTCAGTGCCACCGAGTGATAGACGCAGCAGGGGTCGAAACGCGGGAAGCAAGAGTTTCCCGTGCGTGCGTGAATCTGTACGTGTGTCTGTGCGTGGAACAACAAAAAGGAAAACACTCTCGAATGAAAATAGAACAGGGAAAGAGAACAGTACAGGCCATTCCATCAATGTACAATACAAACGGTGCGATACCATGACTGGGCCATGTCTTTCGGCTGCCTTGATTGTGTTTGCTTGTTCAGCTCCTACAGGACCGCACAGTGTGTGTGCGGCCTGTAGTGTGCACCGGAATGAAGTTTCTTTCCTGTGGACCAGCGTGCCGGAAATGTCCCCCCCTTGTTCTTTCTTGGGGTTTTGTTTTGTTTTGTTTTGCATTTTCTTGTTTGCCGCTTTACCTCTCCGCCTACGGCTTACCTCCGTGCTTGGCATGTGAGCCGATGTGAAACACCCACACACAACAAATCTGAACTACACAGGTTTAGGCGAGGAACATAAAGAGGCTCTGCGAGAGTGTCGAAGATGGCGTGTTATGTGTGAGTGAAGCTGCACAATCAACGCGTCAACTCACCCTGAATCCGCGCACTGCGTACGTGACCGCAGAAACAGCGCTCATTATAGATTGGCGCCGCTCACCGGGAGTTGCCCAAAATGGGTAACTGACACGTAGCGTGCCGTGACCAACAGGAAACCGTTATCGGGAATGCTCTCTCTATTTTTTTTTTCCTGTCCTTCTGTCGGCTCATGTGTACCGTTACGCAGACAGGGGTCGATCATGGTGCGGCGATGCGTAGCACTCCCGCCCTGGCATGTGTGCCGTTACGCGAACCGGATTCCTGTAGGGAGGACACGGTGACACCTACGCAGTCGTTTGTTGCCTCGCAAATCTACCGCCGCTGCTCTTGTACAAAACCTCTTTGTCTCTCGCTTTTTCCCCCTTCACACACAAACGAAGAGTAGTGGGGACGCCTCATTGGTATTCTTCGCGTGTACACCACTCGACTGTACACACACCGGCGAACATCGCTCTTCGGCACACAGGAACTATCACACAAGACCGTACACTACAACCAAGTCTTCCATAGGCGTTTTTTTTTTCTTTTTTACATTGATAGCTTTTACCCAACTCATGGCCTCACACCGATCAGGCTGGTGGGCCGTACTGCTTGTGCTTCTTCTTTGCGCGCTGGGTCCGCCCGTGCAGGCGGCTGTGCCCGAGAGCTTTCACAGCTGGTCCTGTGCACCTGATGACACCATCGTTCTGGACGTGGAGCGACTGTGGCGTCTGCAGCGCCTGCCGAACGACTTGCCGGTGGTTCAGGAGGAAAACGAAAAGCTGCTCTCTTTCTTTGGCCTTCCGTTTTCCTTCTCCGTGCTGCGCAGTGACGAAACGGACATAGATTGTCTCATCCGTTTCGCGTCCTTCATGGACGCTGAGCGCGGCATTTGCCCACCGTACGTCTCGCCGGTTGCGAAACCCACGTTCGTGCACACGGCAGCTCCACACCCGCAGCGTCTCCAGCTCTGGCAGTTTTACTACTACGTCTTCGACGCAGTGGCTCTCCAACAGCATTTTGGCGAGGGCCGACTTCGCTTGCTGGACCGCATTCGTTTGCCGCGTGAGTGGCGCCTCATGGAGCGTGCCCGGGCAGCTGGCAATCAGAGCGTCGCCTATACCCGTGAAATGGTGGAAGCTGAACGCCGCGTTCGCAGACTGCGCGTATCTAGTCCACCCGGCCGCGTTTTGTTCAACCTCGGATCCCATCTCATGCCAATGAGCTGGCAAGTCTCGTTCGCTGACATCAAGATTGCTTTCCGGGCTGAGTCGTCGTTGAGTACTCGCGCGCTACCACCTGTCGTGCGCACCGCGTTGTGCGCGTCCATGACGGTGGACGTCAGCGGTGTCACGAAGCGACAGCTCACGCTTGAGGCTCTCATTTCCCAACAGCAGTATGCGACGCACGTCGACTTTTTCGATAGCGAGCTCCAACAGGTCCGTGACAAGCACACGTATCCAGCCCTGCTAAGCATCATTAACGAGGAAGTAGCGGCCCTCCAGTTCAAAATCTATCAGCAGGAGAACTGGCGAGCCTACCAACAGCAGCGAGCGCCGACCGCACCCCGTCACGGCGACAGCACGAACCTGTTTTCTAGGCCCGGGCGTGAGGATTTGTCGGCATGGGAATCCGCAAAGCAAACGGGTGTGTGCGACCGCGTCCTCAGAGCGTGGCGCACTCTTCAAGCTCAGCAGCGCGCAGCCCCTTCCGCGCTTGATTGGTCGCGAGACAGCCGCCGTCAGCATCTCTTGTCCCTGTCGCGACGCCATCACTGCACTGGCCTACGGGCGGGTGACATCACACCCACGCAGTCCACCCAAACGACGGTTCCAGAAGGAGCTGCCGCGCTGCCGGCGTACTGCGCGGTTGTGTGTGGCGGTGTTCAACAGATGCGCGCGTGGAGCAGCAGCACCACCATACCACCCACCGTGGCTCAAATCGTGGCCCTGTTGATGGCTTCCTTTGTGTACGAGCAGGCGCTGAGCGACGGGCTGATCGAGCCGCTACCGAACCGCAACGCGAGCAGCAGTGTGGCGGACAGCGCGCTCGCGGCTGCGCTCGACAGTGCACTAGCGGCAACTGACATGTTCGACGCGCAGGCGTTTCTGGTCTTTGCGACAAGTACGTTCCACACGCGTCGGTGCGAGGGCGTCCTTGGCAGCGCGGCGCCTGACGCTCACACCTGCCGTGTGCCTCAACGTCTTCATGCAGAGATCCAGTACACGCAGGCGATGCTGACACTGCTCCGTACGCCATCCCCACACTCGACACGGCGGGCGTCGTCGGCACCAAATGACCCAACTGCCTCGGTCAAAGCCCTCACCCAACTCCAGGAGGCTGCGTGGAAAGGTTCGCTCAGGGCGACGGCCGCGATCGCCACAATGAGGGAGCACGGAATGTGGCTTCGTCAACACCGGAAGGCAGCGGCTGCTCTGCTGATGCGCTCGATGGCGCGTGTGCCGAGCTTCCTCCACCTTGAACTGCTGCAGGCGCGTCTCAGCCCACTGGTGACACCGAGCAGGCCACTCTCCCCGCACCATCTGTTGCGTTACGAGCGCGTCTTCGCCGTTCCCAGCAGCTGGCCAGCCGTCGATAATCCGTTCGTCACAATGGAAACTGTGAAGCTCATGGTGGCGATCGAAGACGTGACAGGCGACGATGACAGCGGTGAAGGCCCCACCGCCGGTAACCCGTACGATGAGAGTGACAGCGTGCACGGCCCTATTTCAACGCGCATTTCTAGCATGCTCCTGCGCGCTCTGTTCCACCTGACGGGCTTCAAAGACGTGCGTCGGTCACCGGAGGCGGCCGAGTGTAAAGCACTCGCTGCACTCCGTGTTCTCGGGTACACGTGTGACATGGAGCTTCGCCGTGCTATCGGCGAGCCCCTCAAACTGAGCAGCATGTGCGAGGAGCACAATACGGCCCTCACCGGGCTGCGTTTCAATGCCCACTATCCGCGTGTGCGGTGCGCGGCGGTGCCTGCCCGCGGCACCAATGTCAGCAGACAACAAGAATCAGATGATGAAGCCTTTTTCACCCCGCGACGCAGCGGTGGTCACGAAGGTGGGATACGGTCCATGGTGGTGCCCAAGCACGAGGCTCACTTCGAGTATCTGCAGAGCGCACTTGTCTTCCTGAGCTACTTTTATCTCACCCATAGGCAGCAGTACGACCTGTCAGCCGTATACGCACACTTGGCGTTTCGCGCGGCTGCGAACGTACACGTGGCAACCGTGAACCGCATGGCTGCGCCTGAACGTGCGCAACTCGCCCGCGCGCTTCTGGACATGCGAACGGCGCCGAAGTCCTCGGCTAGCGCGGCCCCGCAGCTGCGGCGAAAGCTGTCGTGGAGCGAGCTGCAGCTTGTGGACCGCGCCGCTGTGAGCGAAAATGTACCTGACGCGGTGTTCGACGAGACACGAGAGAGCGTGGGCGGCATGGCGGGCCTACCCGACCTTGCTCACTCCCCTTTTCTCCGTAATGACCACTGGACACTGTTAGGTCTGGTGTCCGTCCCTGCAGCGCAGAGTGTGTCTAGCGGCTCGGCGGCATCCACGGAAGGGCAGGACCCAGCAGACGGTGCCGCTGCGCAGCGTCTCGTGCAAGCGACGCTAGCATTTCTGGTGAACGGGAGTCACGCCGCGGAGGCCGTTGCCAGTCATCGAGCCCAGGTTCTGACGTCGCTCTCCTTCTTCCTCCAGGCGGCCACTTTGTGGAATGTGGATGCGAAATCGACCAACATCCTTGATCACACGATCTACGCCGTGCACCGCACCGATCCTTTCATTCTCGCTGCCTCCGTGGTGTCCATACTCAGCGGCGCACACAGACCCGGGCCTGCCACGTTTGCGGGTCAGTCAGTGACCGCCGCTCTTCGTGAACACGTTGAACGAACAGATATCCAGAGCCGGGTCATGAGGGACAGCAACTATTTGCCAGCGCTTAACGAGGCCGATGACGCGTACAGCACGCGCCTGCTTATGGCCGCACGCACACACGTTCGGCGCGTTGAATCTTCGAATGTCATGCTCACGCAGGGCGCGGCTCCTCGTCACCTCCGGGCAGCTGACGCTATCCTCAACGACGCCCCGCCTCACGCCCAGCAGTTGAATGGGTTGCGCCTTTCCAAACTGTACGCCATGGAGGACGCCGAGTTTCGCCCCCTTCTGTACGCTTCCGATCTGCACCATTACAAGGACACCTCCTCAAGGCCCTGGCATCGGCGACTGATGGATCGGCTCATGGACAGCATCTACTACCTCTTCACTGAGACAACGGAGGAAGCGATGGCGCGTCGTATGGGCTTCCAGGTGCTGGACGACGCGGCGACAGTCACACCCGGCAACCCTCCAAACACAAGTTCGCTGTCTGCTGATGCCGCGGATGTGCTGTCTCGTGACCGCTCGCCTGCCTTGTTCGTGTCTCTGTTCCAGGAGTGCTTTTTGGCGTTCCCCAATGTGCGGGAGCTGACGATTGCTCTGACCCTGTTCTCTTTCGCCATGGAGCAGGGACTTCCGCACGGGTTTGCGGTGCTCTTTCTCGAGGCGATGGATCGCGCCAACCCTTTCCTGCAAGCGGTCACTGACTATTTGGCGACGGATGTGTGGACACCGGCCACTGTGCGGAGTATGTTCACGGAACACCACGCTGTCGCCCAGTGGCAAAATGAGAAGCCTGCCCTGCGAAGTAAACGCGGCACACTTCTGTCCCTAGACCGGCGGTCACCGTTTACGTACGCAAAGGCTGAGGACCGCCAGGAGCTGATGGCTCGCTTGGCGCGCTGGCATGCTCAACGTGAGCTTGGCGTGACGAGCGGGGCAACATTGAACGCAGCGGCCACCACGCCTTCGCTGGCATCGGTACGGCGTGCGTCGGAGTCTTTAGCGATGTGTGCCAGCCCGCTCTTGCACCACCTTTACGTGAGCCACGACTACAACATGAACACGGCGTTGCGTGCCGCGCGCAGATATGATTTGTATGAGGGCATGCGGCTGCCTGTGGGTGCCGCCGAGTGCATCATGGCGTTGCAACGCCTGGTATCTCAGCAACCGCAGCCGTGTGATACCGCCCCTCTGGCGCACCTGCTGAAGAGTCTCGGTGACAGACGATCGGCCTACTACGGCCTTTCGGATCCAACAGCAATGTACGCGGACAAACTACCGCGCAGCGACCTGGAGCTGGGTGAGCGGGTCAACGATGTGGGGACCACGCAGGCCGACACAGACGACGATCTCGACAATCCTCCGAAACCCTCCAAGCTCGTCGAGCCGTGGAACCTCATCGAGGATGATCACATGCGGCGCACTGTCGACCGCGGCGAGGGTCTCTTTTACAACCAACGACTTCACGACGTGTCTGGCACACAGGCTACGGCGCGCGTTCTGCTGTGGAAGGAGAAACTGCTGCGGCTCCTGCCGTTTCGGTGGTGAGTATCAGGCACGCGCGTGCGTGAGTCTACATGATCCAAAGTCGGAAGCGACCCACAGAACCTTTTGTTCTCTCTCGGTCCCTTCGTGTCTTTTTGTTCTCTTTTTGCTTGCACTGTTTATATCGGCAGTTGGTCCCCAATATATATATATATATATATATATATATATATATATCGCAGCGACCGTATCGTTGACAATAGTGCGCACATGAATTGAGGAAAGATACCACGTTGACAAGGTCAGAGTCGATCCCGGCACATCAAGATTGTCTAGCTTAAATAGAGAAATAAAAGCTGCGTGGCCACTTCGGCTTCTGGAGTGATCCGGCAGGACACCGTCACGCACGTGCGTGCGCTAGTCAGGCCCTTCTACACGTACATGTCATGCTTCTCTTGTGCTATTGCCATCTCCCGTTTCATGGACTCGCGAATAATCTCGACGCTCCTCTCACCTGATCAACACGTTGTCTTCACGGTCTTTTGTTCGTCTCTCCGTGCACGCGCGCCAATCACACACACACACACACATACACACATGCGTGAGCTATTCCACGCACGCAAATACGCTCACCGTTTTAACTCAGTCCAACCCGTTCCCCACATATTTTCCCGGTTGCAATGGCCCAGCCTCTCAGCGTCCCTCCTGCCGAGCAGACTATGATGGAGAAGGCCACGGAGTTGTTCAACAGCTTCTTCGGCACCGCCAAGCAGAAGTCGCAGGAGGTGGCAGACAAGGCGAAGGAGATCTCCGCGCCGATCCAGGAGACCGCTACCAACGTGATTCACTCGACGATGGAGGTGATCAAGCCCCCTACTGCCAAGCCGACTGAGTCGCCCGAGCAGAAGAGCAACAAGTCCACGGCGGTTATCGTGTTCGTCGGTGTTGCTGCGGCCGTTATTGCCGCACAGACCGGCTTCATTGTGTACACATCCATGAAGGGCTCCAAGCGCGGCGGCGACGACGCGAAGCCCGCCGCGGAGGCACCGCCAGCTGCCACGCCCGCCTAGCAGGCCATCGACGACCGCAATGATGTTTGAATTCGTAGCCGAGCTGTCTGAAGTGCTATGTTGGTTCACGTTGAGATCAACAGCAACCGCACCGATGACTTTTTGATTCGGCGCCGCATTGTTTTCCGTTTGTGCTTTCCTCGTTTCGCCCTCTCTTTTTGTTTTTCCTTTGTTTCTTCTTACTCTATGCTTATCGAGGCTCACACCGATACCCTCATCACTGCCGCACTCACAACACTGCGCCGTGTCGGTGGTCGCGATGAGGCGACGCGCGGTAGCTCGCTTCCCGCTTGACGGGGTGTCACCCCATTTGCCTTCACGCTCGTGTGGCGTTGCCACAGATGACCTTGACCCCTTTACAAGAAAAAAAAATATATATATATGGGGACAACAGTCAGAGCGAAACTGCAAAGAAGAGGAGACGGCCATTCACAGGAGCCTACATCAAAATCGAGAAGAAACACAATAGCAGATGCATCGGTGGCGAAGGATCAACCAGAGGCGGAAGGAAAATGTGGATGTGCGGGAACCGCTCCACTTCCAATATTGTACCCTTCGTTTACGATGCGCTCTATCTCTTTCGGGGCAACATATATTTTTGTTCGCACCGGTTTGCATCCTGCATCGCACTCCTTCTTGGGACACAACGCATTCGACGTAGAATACTGACATGCACCACTGCCGGCGCCTCCTATTGGTCTTTCTGGCTGAGGGTTCGTTCCCACTCAGTAAGAACCGGCAGGCGATGAGTTCATTTATGAATGCTTGTGCCTTGAGGGGGGGGGGGGGGACGCAGGAAGATATTGCTGACAAAGCAACAATTTTTTTTTTTTTGAAAAAAACGTACACATGCACCCCCTCACGCCTACACGGACAATGCTGGAAAAGACGACGTGCAGCTTTTCTGGACGACAGTCTACAAGCGGTCGCAGAAGAGCGACGGTGATCTCCCACGCGGAACCGGCCGTACTCTAGATGTATCGAGGGTTTGTGGCCCGTGCCGATCCCATTTGCTCGCTGCTCCATCGCGAGCCGGCGAGGGTGATATAGTACTGTGTGTACCACAGTGGTCACGTGTTTGCACTTTGCTGTTTATGCCTCGCGTCCCATCCTCCACCTTGCGCCACTCAGTACTCGCGGCTGCTTTTACAGGTCTTCGCACACACACACTGACACACTGTCGAGCACTTCTCTGCCACCATCGCGCCATCCACGTCGTCACCTTCCCGCATCTCCTCCTCGAACTCTGTGTACCAACGCTTCATCGCATCCAGCACTGTGTGTGTGTGTGTGTAAGCCATTCGTGACCCGATTTCGCCTCTTCTTGTGGCCCCCACAACCTCACTTATTTTCCTATCTTCCGCGCAGTCGGCGACAATGAGACACACGTGCCTTGCGCGTGTGTTCGTCTTCCTCTCCCTTCTCTGTCTTGTCACTGTGGCGTCTAGCGCCTCACCAGACGAACCGGTGGGGGAAAATACCTGGCGCGGTGTTGCACCAGACGCGCTGCGGATCCACGAAGGTGTGGTGTCCGAGTCGCCGTCTGCCGAGCGCGCTGCTGCTGCGCTTGTGGACACGTGGTTGAAGCCGTTTCCTGAGCATGAGGCTGCGGCGTTGTTTCGGGACGAGGACGCTGCTTTCCGTCGGTGGGCACGCTGGCAACAGGAGCTGCTGCAAATCCGCATCGCTGCTGCTGTCGCCAGCGAACAGTTGAACGAGAACAAAGAACGGGAAGATAGTCCCTCACCCACCGTGGCCTTCTTCGACGATGTCCTCAAGGCTGAGATGTCAGAGGAAGCTGTCATGGAGCGCAGAACTGCACGCGACAGAGCGCTCGCGACGGGTACGCTTGAGTCGGCGCTTGTCTCCCTTGATGCGGAAGTGCAGGTGCTGCACGACGCGTTGACGGTGCGGCAGCTTGCGGCACCTGCTGACGTGGTGTCCTTGAACAGCGCGGATGCGCTCTTCGCCGTACTGATGCAGACGAACTTCCCGCAAAGTTTCTCGTCGTTATCATCTAACGCGACAGCGGTGGCTAGCAGTACAGCTCGAGCCAGTCCGTTTGGCGCCGTGCTCCGTCGGGTTCCCCTCGCTTTTCCCGCTCTGGTCAGCCCAGTCACGTGGTCACGACTCTCGACAGAAGCGGATGCAGCGCGTGCTGCGCTGGACAAGCTTGTGGCTCAATACAACGCCACTGATAGCAGAAGTAAAGTGACTGCGTGTCGCCATCGTTTCACGCAGCTGGTTTCCTCTCCATTGGATCGAACAGCTGGCTTTATTGACACGCTAGATGCACTGGCACGACCTCTCTGTCCGGCCGCGCTCTCTGCGATTGAGATGAAACTGGCACAGATCCAGGCCGCGCTCTTCGACCCCGACGGGCGGCCGCGCGGCCATCCAGAGGCCCCGCAGCTCAAGCTCGAAAAAGCGTCTCTGCGCCGGTGGCGTAAAGGCGTCACGTCCTTCTGTCAAAGCGCGCCGCCTGAGCTGACGGCACTGCGGCACCCCGGTCGAGGCGGAAACGGTCGCAGTCGACGCGGGAGCCGGCGCCGGAACAGTGAAGAGGCTTTCAGCGCTGACAGTGTGGCCACGGCCCTGGCGCTGGTGGTCAAGTACCGCCTGCGCGATTCACACGCGGGCCTTGCTCTGCCGAGCGGTTTACCTGTCCTTCCGCGTGGAACGGTGCTCGTTGGCCTGACCACGACGGAGCTGCGAACGCAGATACTGCCAGTGGTACTGTACAGTCTGGCTGCCGCGCTTGTCCTATCGCTGGGCTTCTTTGAGCTTCAGCTGTTCTGGGCACGGCGGGTCGTCGCAGAGCGGCGGTTTGCGGAGCGCTACGCACAGGCTGTGCGCGCGGCGTCAGGCTCGGCCGCATATTCGACTCTGAAACCGCCTTCTCCTTTCTCGCGACGCGCTTTGACCGCGTCCAGTGCGCTGCTGACACTCTGTCCGTGGCTCATAGCTGTCGCAGTGGTGGCCCATCGGCTGCTCAGCCTGCCTGTGTCTGTGCCTGTCGTCCTCCACTTTGTCTGCACAAACGCAGGGCTCGGTCTGGTCGCTATCGCGTTCGTATTTTGGCTTCTCGCCAGCTGGGTGATTGCAGGACTTGTGCGGGCCTACGCTTCCCTAGTGCATTCCCTTCAACACACGGCGACGGCGAAATCCAAGCGTGAATGAGTGCTTCTTGCCGCGCCGTCGGAATGGGCTACTGGCGCGTCTCCGCACTGGTTCTAATTTTCTTGGCCCACTGCGTAGTCTTGTGTGTGTGTGTGTCTCGCCGCACATTGTGGCCCATTCAGTGTTCCCTCGTCCTCCTCCTTTCCCTCTCGCTCGGTGACTCTAGCAATGGGGGTGCGTCAAAAGTATGAACTGAAAACATAGCAACTGCACAGGTGAATGCGTTGTCATCCGAGTTCTGTCCTGAGGCCGAAACTCTCCCGTTTCTTCTATTCCGCCCACTCTTACTCCTGCGGAATGCAGTGACTCCTGTGCAGGCTGTCCGCTTTCTTCCCACCTCCGTTGTCCTCGTCAATTCGTGGCGCTCACGTGCAGCTCTCAACACCTGAATGTCTCTACTGCGCCACGTTGTTGGAAACTCACCCATGTCCTCACTATGCTACTGGCTCCCTCCCCTCCCCGTTCTAACATGGCCATTTCCCACATTGCTTTTTAACGTCGTTCCCGACTCCTCAGAAGTCAGTGGCGCGAAGGCTGAGCTCACCACTGTGGCTTTTCTCTGTTTGTTTTACGTTTCTTTTTTTTTTTTTCACCTTGAATCGCAACGAATTACAAAAAAAAATCTGCTTTGCGTCGGTCGTGATGCCTCTCTCTGCGAGACCGCCTTTCAGCTGCTTTTCGGCAGTGACTTGGCAGAGCGCGTCACGCCCCGTCCGTCGTCTCACGTCGCCGACATCCTTGCTGTCGACCACTACGCCAAGGAGAGCTGCTCTCTGCTTCACGCGTAACGTTCACACAACGAGTGGTTTCGCACAAGACGGTAGCCGTAGAAGCAACGCTGCGATGCCAGACCAGTCGGGTGCGACTGCGGCTGCTGCGCTGGCCTCACAGAAAAGCTCACTGCGTCAACGCGCACTGGAGGTGGGACTCATCACCGCGCCAGACGAGCGCGTTCACGCACCTCTTCGCAGCTCAGCGCGGAGTGGCAACACACTTGGCACAGCACGTGCTGCTGCACAGGCCAGTCAGCACTCATGCGTGGTGGACGAGACGGGCACGGCCCCGGAGGAAGCCCCTGTGCCGCAGGATCCCCTCTTGGAGTTCTTGGAAAAAAATGAAGAGGATGCCGCGGTGCTACTCGCGATGTGGACGTCCCTCACGCGCGCCTGTCTGCACGCTTCTGAGGTGTCTGAATCGTTAACGTTGCGAGTACGGTACGTCTTCCATCGGCTCATTCACCAGCGCGCCATTGCCGCAGCGTGGGAGCTCTACGAGCGGCTGGTATACCTAGGTGTGCAGCTTCGACACAGTGATATTGTCTTGCTTGTCACCAACTTACCTTACGAGCACTCCGCGAACAACCCTACTGAGCCTCATAAGTGGATGAACGAGGACTCGGCCGCCTTGAAAGAGCGTCAGACACGCTCACGACGCCAGCGCGAAATCGCTGAAGAATCGGCGCGTTGGCGGAACAGAAACAGTGGAGCCTCAGGACACACCGGAGTCCCTGTGCCAGCTCCGAACAACGGGGCCGATCATGAGGGAAGTTGCGAGCCGCGTGTCGAGGCCCTCGCGGACAGCGGCGGTGAGTCGACCGTGGACTCAGCAGTAGCACCTTCTTCCTCTGTGCCTAACGCCGCATCGGCGGCTACCGCAGTAGAAGTGCATGTGCTTGCCAACCAGCCGGAATGGGTCAAGCGCTGGCTGCTGTATGAGGCCTCCATGGGCAACTTCAATCTCTACGAGGGCATCGAATCGCAGAGCCAAAACAGCCACTCAGCAACGCACGGCCTTCCTCGCGACGCAGCGCTGGCAGACAGCAACAACGTCGTGGACATCCTGCCTGAACAGGACAGCGACACCGCAAATCCAGAGGCGGATAGCCAACAGGCTGTGCGTATGTTGGAGCTCGTGGCGCATATCGAGCATCTGCGTATCCTTCAGCTCGCCCCTCCCGACGTGCGGCGCACATACCGCGTGCTCTTGCGTCAGGCGGGCGTGCCGACACGGTGGCGTATCCGCAAAGATCGTACTCCTTCTGTGGGTGTGGCCACTGTCGATGGCGCTCGACGGAGGCCGAGTCTGCACAAGCCCACAATCACGAGCCACGGTGACGCTTCCGCGGCAGCGACCTCATTTTGGCGAGAGGCACTGGAATGCACCCGTCAATTCTACGCAGCGGAGAAGCTGTCTTCGATCCCCACTGAGCTGCGACAGGGCTTGCGCAGAATTGTATTAGGGAGCCGTTCGTGGCCAGCGGCCATGGCGTACTGCCAACTCCTCGCCTCATTCGCCATTCCCCTCGACCCAGTGGATGCTGGTCTGTTCATACACCTGAGCGCGGACAGCTCTCCGTGGAAGTCCAGCACAGTGGTGGAGGCGTTCGTGCAAGACTCAGTCCTTCCGTGCCTGTGTCCCTCCTCTTCCGGCACCGCCTCGTCTTCAAGTGCCGTACGCAGCGCTGCTACCGCCTTCTGGCTGTCGCACCTCTGCGCAGTGAAATCCACCAGGCCCGAGGACTTTGTCGTGCTCCTGGATCACACCCGTCACCGCCTTGCCGTGCCAGATCCGGGCGCATTGGCGCAGGGGGAGATGCGTCACTTGGTCACTGCGGTGGCGCACGCTGCACTGGCAAGTGTGCGGTGCTACGACCGCGAATGGCGCGCGTATCACCAGCGTCGCAGAGCCGAGAAAGCGCTCGCGGCGTCTATCCGAAGTGGGCTTTTCGCTGCGCGAGGTGAGACTGACCAGCACAGCGTGACCGTGCGAGAAGGCGAAGGTACCGCGGATGCCTCTGGTCTTCAACGCCAACTGCAGTACAGAGAAGACCTGCATGCAACCACCGGCGTGGAAGCCTCTGTCCTTGGTACTGAGCCCGACGAGAGTGACGCCGTGCTGAGTTCGGATCTGGTGGCCACATTTCGTACGCTTTGCATGAGTACACAGGAGGCGCTTTGGATTGTGGCCCTCGCCGCCACACCCCGGCACCGCGGCTCTGTGGAGGCACTCCACGACCTCCTCGACCGCTGCGTCTACGGTCCACGAAGCCTGTGGGCGGTGTACGAGCGCCTGTATATTCCTCCAAGTGACGCGCGAGGGGCCGTGGAGGCGGCGCGGGCTGCACCGGAGCGTACGTACATGTCGTGTGTCACGGCGCGATTTACCTTGCACGTGCTGACTGTGGTGTGTCGCCAGTACAGCAAGACCCGGTCTGGCATGGGTGCACAGCACACCGTCGCCATCACATCACCCGTCCAGGTGGCGCTGCTCCTGGACATGTCGGAAAAAGCCCTTCGCCAGGCGGCGTCGAGGTCTACGACGGGTGACGTTCACTTGACGTGGGCGTCGCCATTGCGTGAGGAAATCGCGGCGGTGTGCCAGCTGTGGCCGCGGGTGCTTCGACAGCTGTTTGCCTACCTTGGTCTCTCCAGCACCATCGCCGCCAGCGCTTCTCTGGCTTCGCGGCAAGATGAGCGTGTCCTGTTCGGTGCTGTGACGCCTGCCGCGATTGAGTGCATTGCCAAAGCTGGTAGGCTGACGCTATTCATCAATGACCTGACGAGGCATGCGCTGCCGTCGGCACGCACAGCACCTCTTGCTGCTGAACACGTCGAGGAGGAGGCCCTCGGTACCTTGCGGCATGCGATGTTCTTTCGCACGCGCAAAACGCTCCGTGCCTGTTTCGATAAGCAGACCACCCTCGGCAAGAAGGTGCGACAGCAAATGAACCGGCGAGAGCTGCAGCAGATGGACGCGCTGCTGTTCCCCGCACGCCGCCGCGCCGCCGTGAAATGGGCCTTCCACTACTACACGTCCCCTGTCCACCAGCTCGACAGCACCCGCTCCAGCGACGGCAGTGCAGTGACGGGAAAGACAACGCTCGATCCGCCGCTACACTCTACGCGTGGCGCTGCCTTCATCCCTGCGCAGATGGACAGTGGGTCCATGTCTTCGCTACTGAATGTGCGTGAACAGGCCCACACGCTGCTGCTCCGCTACGCCAACGATCAGGCCCAACTCAACCAGGCACTCACCTCGCTCGTCGCGAAGAGCGACTGGGCGCGTGCGCTGCAGCTTGTCCACATTCTCACCGATGATCTTCGCGTCGCGCCGCGTACTCTGAGCACACCGTTCTTCAAGTGTGTGATGGCAGCGATGGCGCGCACAGTACCGGACGCACCCGCGTCAGCCTCCCCCCAGCTCTTGCGGACTACTGCAGGGCGCGGTGCAGGCCAGAACCTGCGACAGCGTCGTCAATCTGGGCACCCATCATCTCCCGGTGCATGCGGCGTGCGCGACTCGCTGTGGTTGGATGCGATCGGCGTGTTCTGGAAGGCTGTCGACCACACTCACCGCCCCGATCGGAGACAGGCGCATGCGACGGGTGCTGCGGCTGCGCACGAGCGCGAAGTGTTTGATAATCTGCTGGTGCCGTTGATCGAATTCGGCCTCGCGACGGGTCGGCGCGATCTGGCAAGAGAGTGGTACGAAGCGTGGGCACGGCAGTACACCCGTTACGAGAAGCATGACCCACACTTCCGCCACTGTAGTGCGGAGGCCTTGTCCCTCCTCGGTGATGCCGCCGCACTCGCACAGAGTGCTAAACTGATCACAGAAGACACCCACGCAAACGCGGAGTCTGCCTGTCAGAGATACGGCGAAGGTAGTGTCCTCGAGGATCACGCCCGCGGCCCGCACGATGAGGTGCGTGATGCGGCGTTGACCCACTATGGCGATGCATTGACGTCTGCACAGGCGCTGTTGTGCCGCGTGGCCCCGCGGCAACGCCAGTGGCTGAAAGCACTCGAAACACTCACAACCGCGTTTGGCACCATTGACGCCCGTGAAGGTGCCAAACTCCCGTATCCCTCAGAGGTCGTCGCCGCGCTTTTGTCCGTGCTCGCCAAGTCCCCAACGAACTTGAGTAACACTGGCCTGCGTTTGCGGCAGCTGCAGCGCACGGCGCATGCGGAGGTGCCTCTGAAAGACACCTGGAGCGCTGACTGTGCCATTGGACTCTGTGAGCTTCTCGTCCGAGCGAGGCGGTGGAGACGGGCCTCGGACTTGGTGACGGAGGCGCTGGAGCTTCCTGCCATGATGGCGGTGAAGGAGAACCAGAAGGAAGACGACAACGACTGTGGTCTGCCCGCGGAAGCCACGCGCCAGTACGCTGCGTTGCTGACTCTTGGTCTGCAGGCAGCCGCGATCGGCGGTGTGAGCGACAAGGCGACGGTCCTCTACGATGACTTTCAGGCACTTGAGGCTCGACTGGGTACGCACTCAGCGGATACGGATGTTGACGCGTCGGCGGCTGCGCAGCGGTATGTTGCCGAGTTGTCGCCTCGTGCGCGGTCGTACTTTTTTCGAGCCGTGACAAAAAAGATGTTCCCGACGAGTGGCGATGACGTGGACCGCTCTTCTTCGTAGCCACACACCGATGAAAACAAAAAATCATTTTCCCCTCCCCTCACGTCCATCGGTGCCACTGCGATGCTCGATTTTCGCAATCAGCAGCCCCGCAGCGAGCGAGAGACGTGGCAGTGACATTGGGCTGAACAGCACGCCTGACAAACTGTGTGTGTGTGTGTTTCCAAAGCCAACAAACAAAGAGAAGCGTCGTCTATCGCAGAACCCCATGGCATCCCTGCGAGCATCGTTTTCGCAAAGCACCCTCTAAACACAGGGCCAGAAAACCCGTGGTTCATGATCAGTCTCACGCAGCCGTATGACTCGGCTCGCCCAGCCGTGTCACGCCGCCACGTACCGAAGTGTACAAAAGATCTCCTTTGCCAGTTGTCCTGGCTTGCTCTCCCTTTCTTTTGGAACCCCGTGTCGTCTACGCGCACCGCAATTCGTCTCTGACCCATCCTTTCTCTTCTTCCTCTCTTACCCTTCCCCCGCCCCTCCGCCAACCAGGTTAAAGATTAACCAGTTGGCAAAGGTCCCGAGAGACGCACTCGCAATAGACACGCGCGACAAGACAAAGCATGGTTGAAACGCTGACGTGGAGCGTGCTGGATGCGGAGAGCACACACAAGTGCTTGATCGCACCAAATGTTCCCGCCATCCGCGACGTGCTGCGCCGTGTAGAAGCCGCCGGCACAGGCTCATTTCTGCAGAGTGCTACGCGATCGCCTTTGCAAGTCGCCGCTCTGCTCGATCTCTACGCACACCTTATCATGTTCGCCAAGGCGAGACAAATGTCACCCGAAAAGACAAGTACACTGGTGGCTGTGATTCACGAAATGCACGAGCGCAGCATGGCGAAGCGGATGACGAGAGCAGCCTCGTACGCCGTTTTGCGTGAACTCATCGTTAGGCACAGTGTGGCACGCCCTCCTTTCTGTGCGGCCATTTTCGACGTGGGTGAAGTGCGGGACTTGGATGAGTATATTCTCGCCACCTACTACCGTCACTACAAGATGTACTACTATGCCTTCGTCCCTCAACAAGTCGCCACCCTCCACACTGTGCCGCAAGCCGCGCTGACCCAAGCGCCGCCGGAATGTCTGCCCGCTCTCTCCACAGCCATCACGATGGATGAATGGAAAGAGCTGGTGGAAGAGCGCAATCGCACCGTGGAGGAGGATGGTATGGTCGCGGCGATGCAGGCGTCCGAGGCGCTGGCGGAGCAGGTGCAGCGGCAGGCGGGATTGAATGGCCCGTCATACACAGAGGGCGTGCGTGAGCAGCTGGCGACTATCCGCGACGCTGTGACGCACCGTTCCATGACGCGTCTTGATGTCATTGAGGAAAAGCTCACGGCCATCGAGGCACAAGTGGAGCAGACAATCAACCCGCCAGCAGCAGCAGCGAAGGGCGGCAAGAAGAAGTGAGCAGGACGCCTACGAGTCGTTCTTCCTTGCACCGGGAAGGCACGCTCCCTTCCCGTTGTTCTCGCGTATCAACAATACGTTGAGTGCATCTTCCGTCGGACGTATACAGATGTTCTTGAACTAGGCGTTTTTTATTATTCTCCGTGTAGCGCCTTCGTGTCGCCCCGCGTCATCTGCGTATGTATTGTACTGTCGGTATGTTCGTGCCATTACTCGGTCACGTTCACACGCACACCCCCCCTTTTTTTTTCTCTCTCTCTGTGGTCTTTTGCAGCACAGTTCCGCTAGTGTGTACATTTACCACTTCGAGAACACGATGAAAAGCAAACACAATTTACCCCTGCAGATTTCATGACGAGCTGCGGAATGGGGATCTCCCTCTCGTGCCCAAGGACCCGTCTCATAAGGCTGAATTCGCCCTGAAATCTGTTCCCAACACGGTAGGTATTCCTTCCGAGGCACGCACGCACCTCGGCGAACGTGGCTGCCGACAGCCGTACTTTGGCAATTACGCGGAATTTCGGTCGACACAGCCTCCCGTACCTGATGCATGCGCGAGCTACAACATGTTGCGCTCCCACCCTCCGCGACCTGGCCGACCTCCTTTGAAACATCCTCTCTTGCTCTTCGGGTCCTTCTTTCTTTCTTCCGTTCGTTCGTTCTCTCTGTTCCTATGTGCGCCGTATATGGGTCCAGTGCGGTTACGTGTGTCATGCAAAGCCGTCGGCTCACGCTGGCACTTGTCAGCGACCGCAGGCGTCGGTGGAGCCCATCGGCAGCTCCGTTGCGTTGTCTGACATCTGGGCGTCACACGACTGCCACAGTAGTACACTCCCACGCGGCTGGACAACAGACCTACTACAACTTCAAAACACTCCGTCAGTTCCCAGACGGGCCTCCCGTCCCTCAAGCGCTCGCCGCTTCACCCAGCAGTGACAATACAGACGGGAAACATGAACAGCAGGATACACAGGCCGCGCCTCGCTTGTATCTGAGTCACCGCAACGGTACTGCTGACGGCCTTCCGCTGCACAACACCACGTTTGTGGACCCTGCACGCCCCGATCCGTACCAACACGTACGCATTTTTCGTCGAGATATGGCAGAGGGTGGCTACAGCAGCCACACTAGCGGACGTGCGGTGCCGCTCAGTGTGGACGTCTCACTGAAGCGTTTCCAGGACGCGTTCTGTGACTATGAAGGGAAGCGGTGCAAACTCTGTAACGAGTCGTTTCTACAGTGGTACTCCCACCAGAGCTCTGTGCCGCATACCGCGCGCGAGTGTCTTGCGCTGGAGCTCGTCCGCGCGCACTGTGGCACACCAGAGGACATTGTCAAGATGTGGTGGCACAGGCTGGACTCAAGTCCGTCGTTCCGGCGCATACCGTCGCTGAGCCACGCCAACAGCTATACACGAAAACGCCGTCTGCAGTTCTTGCTGAAGTACCTCAAGGACCGCGACGTTGTGCGCGAGGCCTTCAACGTGCGTCAACAGGCGAGCTCTGCCGGCCGCACATGGGAGTTTGAGCGGCTGGAGTTCCTCGGCGACAATGTCATCAAGTATCTGTTCAACAACCGCATTCGCTGCTTATTTCCCGTTTCCGAAGGCGGGACGCGTGGGAAGATCGGTCTCTTCCAGTTTCTCATCGACGGCAACGATGGTCTCGCACGCGCGCACGACTTCCTCGAGCTGCAGCAGCTCACACTGAGTGACCGTGTCGTGAGCAAATTCAAGAGCGACGTTGTGGAGACGCTCTTTGGCGAGCTTCAGGTGTTCTTGTGGTCTTCGGAGATCGATCTTGGGACGGAACGCGTTCCTCATCCTTTCACAAAAGGTTCCCTCGTGCTGCGGGAGCTTGTCTACCACGTCATGGAGGAGCTCGCGCACGTGATGATCATGTACCACATTGAGTATGTGCTTGGCTCCGTACAGCGCGTGGCCCGCGAACAGCAGCTACAGTTTGTGCAGACGGAGCCTCAGGCAAGCGCACGCGGTGTGAAGGGTGGTCTTCATTCCCGTGATGGTGGCATCGCTGGTGGCCCGTCCGGCTCCATGAGGACCCACACACAAGCACCCGTTGGCCTCACTGTCAGCGCGCGGCGCTCCCCTTACCGCGGCAGTGCCGCAAGCGGAGTGTCCGTACCACCGCCCACTGCAGCCGGCAATCCGTTCGATGGCTCCGCATCGCGGTCACACGTCGCCGCCGCTGCCGTGGAAGACACCAGCGGCGCCTCGGTGTACTGGGAAACCAAGAACTACGACAAATTCGCACTCGTGACCCCGCTCGGCGGGCTTCTACCACGCCCGTTCCACGCACACGAACTGGCTCCCGTGCCGAATTACCTCCCTCATCTTCAGCCTGACTTTGACCTCACCGAACGTCTGCCGGAGAATGTGGCGCATGACGTCCAAGCTGACATGGACGCGAATAGTGATGCTCAAGGTGTGGATGCGGACGAGGGGAGCACCACGAACCTCTCGCAGGGCAGTAGCGGCACCGATGCGTTCGCTCTGCCTCTTTCTTCTGTACGACGCGCGCCTCCTTTACCGGCATCAGTGAAAGGCAAGGGCCGTCCCACACCGCTGTCTGTGGCGGAGCTCAAAGATTCAGGACTGGTCACGGAGCTGCTGTAAACGGTCGAATCTGCGGCTCTGGGGCTGGAAGGCAGCGCTGCACGACGTCGCGCCAAGGCCGCTCGGATGACAACGTCGGCTGACTCACTCGTCCGGCAGTCACAACGGCCGGTCGCGTCGGGCCTCACTTCCAGATGCGCTCTGTAGCGCATAGCAGAGATGCCGGCGACCTACGGGTTCAGTGCCGGACAGCATTACCTTCTTTCAAACACGCCCCGCCCATTCAAGCCGTGTGCGTGTGTGTGTGTGTGTGTGCGTAGGATGGCCTCATGACACCAACTACATCTGTTCACGTTACCCCAAAAACTGGTGTGTTCTCACAAACGTTCAGGGAAACGAGTATTGCTGTGTAAACACCACCCATGCACGTCGTCGTATTTCGGCTACCCCCCCCCCTCCCCTGTGACCGAGACGCCGTGTTTCTCGGGTGGCTGATCCACCTCTTCAGACCTTGGCAGCACTGACGCACACGCACACCTTTCCTTTGTCTCTCTCTCTCTGTCCCCATCTTTTCCCCTCAGCACAAGCGGAACAAGTACAAAGCCTGACTCTCAGAGGGAGATTTTATCACCTAGACACGGCAACTCATAGACCCCTCTTTTTATTCCTTGTCCCATACCCACCACATAGAAAACCCTTGTATCCTCCCTGGGCCACTTACCCCCCGTTGAAGTCTGTCCCTCACGAGGCGGTTTCTCTCAGACGATGATATCCGCACGCACAGCATTTCAAATCTTCCGCGCGGAGACAGGTGGCACAGTGAGTGAGTTCAATTCGCTCCCGCAAGAGGTGTCCTTGCCGTACAAGATCTCCGCGGCGGAGGAAGCCATGTCGGCCTCACTCCAGTACGTGGAGGTGCACTCGGATGAGGCCTCTGTGTACGCCGTGAGCACCGTGCATGCTGTGTGCCTCTATCTCTCCGCGGTCGGCTCATTCCTGCCTCTCATGGCCCGCTCCAACAGTGCGCAGAAGATCGCCGTGAACTACAACGCACTGGCCAGGGCCGTGTTCCTGTTTGGCTCGGACAACGCGGATCTCGTGAAGCGCGTGACAGAGTTGGTGTCGGCCGAGTCCGAGTCGCAGCCGATTTCCTTCACGGAAATCAGCGACCTCGAGGCGGCTTTCACAGCGATTGAGAAAACCCTCAAGGCCAAGGCAAAGGAGACTGGTGAGCGCAGTGAAAACTTCCGTAAGGTCGCCCCTGAAAAACCAAGCGGCGAGACAGCTACAGACTCCGGTAGCGCTGCTGCGTCTCAGGCGTCTCGGAAAAGCCAGCGCCGCTCACCGTCGAAATCAGCGGCAGCCGTCGACGCGAACGACAGCGGGACCAACGCACACGGCGTACCAACCGACGGCTCCGTCCCGACGGAGGGGGACGGATCAGGGCAGACGCGTGCGCCGAAGTTGGCTAAAACGGAGGACGGCGTGCCTGCGCCGTCAGCCGCACGACGCCGTTCCGCAGCCAAGAAGGCCCATCTTGTTTGGGGCCGACTGCGTGCTCTCACCAACGCCGAGAAGAAGGCCGTCACCGTTCTCAATCAGATGATTCATCTGCTTGGACACATTTTTGCGAATAAGTACAACGACCTCGTGCCGATTTTCGACTACCTGCTTGAGCAGGTTAAGCAGGTGCAGGCGATCATGGATGCCGAGCGCGCTGCGTACATGGCGAAGGATGACCGAAAGCCGCCGGAACCGTTCCATGAAGTCACCCTGACCACTTTGAGGTCTAACATTGCGCAGAGCGCGCAGACATTCCGAGAAGACGAACTGTGCCGGCTGTGGCTGGACGAGGACCTGCTACACCCCATTGCACACGCGTGTCTCGCTGTTATCAACCAGATCGAGGGGTATGAAACGGCCGCATTCGTGCCGCCTTCTGAAGATGAGCTCGCGAAGAAGCGGCACACTCGTTTGGCGTTCAAGGACAAGCGTGAGCAGGCACAGCGGAAGCTCGTGGAGCGGGCCAAAGCCAAGGAGGAGCTCGCCCACAAGAAGGAGGAGGAGAAGCGACAGCTACGGCAGCAGCTGGGGAGCACCGGAGAGGAAGATGCTCTCACCGAGGACACAGAGCTGAAAGACGCAGTTCCTCTCGGCTACGTGGCCTACCCACGTAAGCTCCCTCTCGGCAGCGCAGAGGCATACGAAAAGGCCCTTTTCATCTGGTGCATGATGACATCTGTCCCAGGCCCGCTGTCGTTGTCCCAAATGCCTTTTTCGTTGTTTTTGAAGGGACTCGAAGAGGAGGATCAAGAGGCCAATGGACTGATGGAGGAGATCACGCGCTGCCTTCTTGACGTGTCTATTGAACACGTACGCATCAGCTCACCCAACACACCCCGCATCACCACGCGCGGTAAAAACTGGTTTGACGCGCTGGTTGAATTCGTTGGTGTGGCAAGCGGTAACAAGAAGCAGCGACGTCAGCAGCATCGTGCCCCAACGCCATCCGAGGAGGATGAGGACGAGGATGAGAATGAGGACGACGACGACGATGACGATGATGATGACGATGACGAATCCTCCAGCAGCAGCTCCTCAAGCTCGGAAGGCGGGGGGAGTTCTGCCCCAGGCACACCCGCAGCTTCGCCGACGGTGGCGACAGAAGATGGTATTGGAGGCGCTAGTGAAGAGGCCACTGGAGGCGCTGCCGAGGCCACTGCGGAACCACCTGCTGCACCACAAAATGAAGAGGAAGAAATCACAGGCTTCGAGAAAGAGCTCAAGGAAACGATGGAAACCGTGGCCAGTCTGCGGTCCCTCGCTACATGGGGAAACATAGATCTGCCAGACCGCCTCAACTTGCTTCAATTCTGCGTACAAGAGGCGATCGCCAGTGACAGCGTGCGGGCTGCTGCTGACACCGCACTAAAGGTCGTGGAAGAGCAAAACGCCGCGATGGAGAAGCGCTTCAAGGAGATCCGTGATGAGGCTGCGAAGGAACTGAAAGGGCTTCTGAAGAACATCAGCACCTCTACAGCGCGGAAGACAGACTCGGCAGCAGACGACGCTCATGAAGGTAGTAGTGGGGACGCCTACGAGGGAAAGAAGGCTGCCGTTTTGCGCGAAGTCGAGCAGAAGCGTGAGGAGGTGCTGAAGGAGATCTACGCCGCACAGGACGGTCGCGATATGGACGTTCTCGTCACGCCACTTGGCACGGATCGCTACAAGCGTCTGTATTGGCGGTTTCCTTTCGAGCGTGTTGTGCACG
Organism: Wallacemonas rigidus; assembly: GCA_030849045.1. Taxonomy (NCBI): domain Eukaryota; phylum Euglenozoa; class Kinetoplastea; order Trypanosomatida; family Trypanosomatidae; genus Wallacemonas; species Wallacemonas rigidus. The sequence goes on from JASAOL010000614.1 coordinate 234,977, forward strand.
TGCAAACCACACGCTTCACGAGCGCCGACATTCCGTCGGTCGCGAAGCCCTCTGAGCTGCAGAGCCTCAACATGGGTTATCTCTTCCAGCACGCTGACGAGGACGAAGAAGACGCACTGCTTGAGCTCGGTCGCAAGCGTGCACGCGTCGCGCAACCAGAAAACCAAGGCGACGCGGGTGAGGACGCGGAGTCGGGTCAAAACACGTGGGGAATCATTCCGCCCGAGTACTTGAACACGTTTGCCGACAGTCTGGACCAACGTGGTGAGCGGGAAGCACCCCTGCGCCGGGCGCTTAAAGGCCTCGCGCCTTATCTCGTGTCTCTTGAGGACCCACGGGAGACGCGCGTGACGCGATCTAGGGCCCACACCTTCGGTTACCTGAACAAGCTGAAGATGTTGCTCTGAACGCACATTTGTGTGTCTCCGTGTCTTCTTGCCTAGTCGCTGGAGGGATCTGAACAGCTGTAGGTTGTTCCGCTCACTGCTAGGATGTGTCCACCCAACGATACACACACAGAGGGAAACTGGAACTAAGATTTAATGTCATAGAAGGACGGAACGAAGGGTGCATTCACAGATTTGGTATGTGCGCGAGGGCAGAGCATTGTTTTCCTCTGCAGCGAGTGAGTGTTGTCGAGATGGTTGATACAAACGCACACCAGAGTACACGAGGTACAATGAGGCGCGAATTAAAACAAAAAAAAACTCACATTATCATAGTTGAGCGTGGTCGCGGAAGTGATTTATGCTACTTCCTGATATCAGCGGAGGCTGATGCGCAGTGCTCAAGCCTTTCTCTTTCTTGACGCACCTGCTTGACAGCACCCTCTGACGAGCATCCCGCAGCAGCGTGTGTAGCTGCGCGCGTTGGTGTGCTGTGGTACGCTAACACACACACACACTCCTTGGCAGTTGCCGTACGTCATGCTTGCAATATTTCAATGCCTACGTCTGTTTCACCTTCCCACCTTCCCCTTCGCTTTCTCGCCCTTTCGTTCTGCATGGTTGTTTCGCTCGCCCCCCCTTTTTTTTTGCGATGACTCACAGGTTATTTTTTGTTTGTAATAGTCATGCGTACTCTTGAGTGCGAGTTCTCCCACTTCGCCGTGCACCCCGGCCACGGCCGTCGCTACGTGCCCTTCGCGTTCCTGTCGACGAAGCCCGTGCTGACGTTCAACAAGCCCAAGTGTGTCGCGCTGTACATGCGCAAGAAGAACCCGCGCTTCATCCCGTGGACCCGCACGTACCGCCGTGTGAACCGCAAGACCGCCACTGACCGCGTGGCCCGCCGCCGTGCCGCCCGCACCGTGCGCGTGCAGCGCGCCATTGTTGGCGCCGACCTCTCCTACATCCAGGAGATGCGCGCCAAGTCCACCAAGGTGGACCGCTCCGCCAAGGGCAAGGCCGTCCGCGCCGAGATGGCTGAGCGCAAGGCCGCCAAGAAGTAAGCACCGACTATTGCTTACTGGATCACCTCTTTTCTCGTTTTCTCTATTCATTTGAACAAAAACAGACTTATCAAGAAAAGAAAAAAAAAGATGCGCGGATCCGCATTGTGCACAGAAGAGAGCCTCCAATTTAGCGGCCTCATAGGGACAATGTGCAAGCAGTACGCACGTGCGTCGATCTGATGTCGGTTCACCGATGCCGCGTGTGGCCTTGACAGTGGTGCAGTCCACCGCACATAAGATGGACGTCATTTCGCGCGCATTTCCTGATGTTGTGCTCCACTGTGTACTTCGACCGTCGTTCCGTTCACACGGCCTGAGGTGTAGCCCTTATCAGGGTTACTCTCGCAGGTTCGTGTGTCTGCGCGACAGTATGCACACCACCCAAAACTATTGACATTTCGCTCGCCATCGTTCTCTGCGTGTCTCTTCCTCTCGTCTTCTCTTCAACGCTTTCCCCTTCCACCTCTCTTCTCTCCAGACAGGACAGATCGGTCTCGCCGTTCCCTGCCACTGGTCTATGTGGGGCACGTGAACGCGTGTGCGATCACCGTTCCTTCTCTGCCCGCGCGTAGCCTGTATCTGATTCGTTCTGCTGTTGTGTACTCTCTCAGTCCCATTATTTTTTTCTTTCTTGGAACGAAGTGTCGATGATCCCACCTTTGCCCACGCGCGTTGTCAATCGGGGCAACCTGGCTGTCTCGCTGCTGACGTTACTGGCAGCATTCTTGCTATCGCTCTACTCGTTGAGTCCCAGCGGGCGGCACCTGCTTTTTGGACGCGCCATCGCGCAGGACGAGACAGAGTCCTCGCCATTGGAGCTGTTCTTGACCGAGAGCAACCTTCACCATTGGCAGGCGTTCAGAGAGCCCTATTTTGTACAGAATCGAACGGACCTCGTGCGTGTACGGCTGCCCGCACCCGCCTCCAACTTTAGTCTCGCGGTCGCCAGTCTTGAGTCATTGGTGTTTGCCACGACCGCACTTGCCGAATTTTTCGAGTTTCCACAGCTCTCTGTACCGACGTTGCACCTCAGCACGCTCTACAAGCACGTGCTCCTGCGACAGCGATTTGAGATGCCCACCTCGACCGCTGCAGGTGTACGTCAAGGCAATGCGACTGCATCCGAGGCCCAAAACGTTCTGGTTGTCTGTCGCCCCGTAGCGTGCCCTGTGACATCTACCATGATTGCTTTCCAGCGACTTACGCGTCGGCAAGCATGGCAGCGGCTCGCTGTCTTTACTGTTGCCCTTAACGTCACCTCTGACGCAGCGCGGGCGGTCGACAGCGAGTGGCGTGCTAACGGTGCCTTCACAGTAGTCGGCTCAGCCGACAGCGGAGCCAAAGCGCGGCGCTCACAGCTTCCCGCAATCGTCGGCGCTCTCCCCTCCCCTCTGCCGCCAGGTGTTCGGCGTGACCCTGCCGATACACAGCTGTACGACATCATCGCCTCAGGTGCCGAGTTACAAAAGGTGCGGCTTCTTCCATTTTCCGACATTGAGTTCAGTCGCCGCCGAACTCTGCGCAACACGTCATTTAGCGTCGTGCATTTGAACGTAGACGGCGACATGGCCATCGCGTCCCTCGCGTATATGACTGGCCTGGCGCAAGAGGCCACTGAAGCGTTGTTGCCTACGACAGTGGTTCTTCCGCTGCACGTTACGCAGTGGGCGGATGCCATCCTCACAACCGTCTCGCAGCTGCAAGCCCAACACGGCTACCATGTGTACGCCGTCGGTGGAAACGCCACGCGGCTGGATAGCAGCGACACACTGGTGAGCAACCTTCGCGGTGAAGTGGCCGAACGCATGGCGCCGTCCCTGCTCACGTACTGGTCGCACAGTGCCCCTCTCTGTTACTTAATTCTCTCACGAAATGTCTTGACACCCGTTGTGGACGCCCTTCCGCTCTCAACACTGTCTCAAAGCCACCCTGCAGACTTTTTCAGTGCTGAACAGGAGCCGGCAGCCGTCGGTGGCGATAGTACCGCAGAGGTCGGTCTCGACGCCGATCTCTACCCGTTCAACGATGGGGCTCTCACACAGCCCACTACAAAAGATGTGGCGGGAAAGCTCGGGGGGCTCCTGTACCAGTATCTAGCGGTAGTCGTGCCCATGGCCATGTACGCTGTACCAGTCGTCATTTGCGTTGTTCTTCTCCGCAACTTGGCCAGGCGACGGAAATAGGCGTGGTGGCACGCCCGACTGGTCACACGTTCGTAGAACGGAATGCACAAGATGACTGTGAATGTCTGGAGTCGGCTCACGTACGTTTTTGTGTGTCAAGCTTGCTTCCCCCCCCCCCCCCCCGCAGCATTGTCCAGTGGCTTGCGTGGAGATGCTATCTGAAGTCCTCACCGAATCTGGTATATAGTTAAGCCACTCACCTCCGCTGTGTGTGTCTCACAAAACGAACACAAAGTCACGAAAATGGCTGATGACCACGAGCGCGTCGATCGTAAGGCACTGAGCTCGCGCACAAAAGTCGGCACGTACACATCGTCATCCGCAGTGACGCAAGCCAACGGTCTCTTCACGCGCAACAGAAGCGCGCGTCTCGATACCTGTATGTGCACCCGACCTTGGAGCTGTTGTCCTTCAGATTGACCCCATTATCTCTCTCTCTGTCTCTCTTTTTCTCAGTCGCCCGCTCTCTGGCGTGACTTACGTGCTGTATTATCTTCTTCTGGCAGTGAACCTTTCACTTCAACAACGTGTCTGCGACACACTCCACGTAATTGAAGGCCGATACACGTTCCCGTCGTTCGAACGCCATTCCTGATCTGCTGTTGAGGACCCCCAAAACGCGACTGAAGATGGCGTCCTTGCGTCTTTCGATGCTCAGCGTCGCACTCGTGCTACTCCTTGTCCTCCACATCTGTGCTGTAGCCTCAGCGCTGGAGGCGGCCCCCATTGATGGCTCGCCAAAGCCGCGCAACATTATTCAGGCGTGTCGCGGGCAACTGGAAGACGTCTGTGACGTTCGTGAAGTCGAGCGTGTCGACTGTCTACTGGCGCACTACAAAGACATTTCCTCAACTGCGTGCAAAGAATGGCTCTCCGCGCGTTCCGTCTGCATGACGTTCGTGGAGAAGCGCGCCGAAGAAGTTCCCGCGTGCTCGCGCGACGACTATCGCCGTTGCATCCGAAAGACACCCAAAGAACAGCTGCCCGTCGCGTGCCGGTCTTCTGACTACTACGCGTCACTGTTCATCCACAAGCCTCGCAAATTCGTGGCAGATGATGGTGAACTATAAGATCCATGAAACCTCTTCCAGAGTTTTCTGGACGATCAACCCAAAATGTGCACGTTGACCGTTGGGTCCGCACAAGGTGTTTGACCGCGCGCACCACCAGTTGTTGTCGCTACGAAATCCTCTGAACTCTCTCTCTCGTTCTATATTCGCGTCGTGCGAAGTTTTTTTTTCTTTTTCTTGGAGCTGCGCTTGTTGACGGTGCGCAAGCGACGAAACCAATGAGAATAAAATCACTTCTTCCTGTTGCGACGCGACCGCTCCCAAACTTCAAAGCCGAAGCTCGTCCGCATACCTTTCGCCGCGCTTGGTGGAGAAGGACTGTACAGGGCCGACACTGTCGCTCCGCTGGGCGAAAACGGTGAACCTGTTAAACCCACGGGTTACACGCCGCTTTCCCAGACGTCGATTCTTCCTCGCTGCGTGTTCGCAGCGCACGCCCGTGCGTTTCCTATCCTCTCCACGTCATTTCCCCTGCTGCTCTTTTGCCGCCTCGCCTCACATCTCTCTTGCCACCTCTTTCACGCCTAAAGAACTGTAAGCAAAATGCGTACTCTTGAGTGCGAGTTCTCCCACTTCGCCGTGCACCCCGGCCACGGCCGTCGCTACGTGCCCTTCGCGTTCCTGTCGACGAAGCCCGTGCTGACGTTCAACAAGCCCAAGTGTGTCGCGCTGTACATGCGCAAGAAGAACCCGCGCTTCATCCCGTGGACCCGCACGTACCGCCGTGTGAACCGCAAGACCGCCACTGACCGCGTGGCCCGCCGCCGTGCCGCCCGCACCGTGCGCGTGCAGCGCGCCATTGTTGGCGCCGACCTCTCCTACATCCAGGAGATGCGCGCCAAGTCCACCAAGGTGGACCGCTCCGCCAAGGGCAAGGCCGTCCGCGCCGAGATGGCTGAGCGCAAGGCCGCCAAGAAGTAAGACCAGCCTCTTACCCGTTCGAGGACGCGTTGCGTAGTTCATTTGATTCTTTCGACACTTCACTTACACGGTGAGGATTCATTTTCCATGAAACAACTCAAACACAACGTTGTCCACCAAAGTAGGAGAAGACGAAGTGAGGCAGAAGGAGACACCCATTCCATGTGCGCTTCTTGTTTCGCAACAATACTCCGTGCATCTACTTCCTCCTACGGGTTTGTCACCGTGAGGCTTCCAAGTGCGTATGCCCGCACGCTTGTGTTCCCCTCCTCTTCGTCCAAGCCTCTGTGGCTTGGCCGTCTCTCGCCTCAGTACTCGGTTTCCCTGCCCACTCTGCAGGTGTCTCACACTCGTCTCTACTCGACAGGCGCGATTCCACACAGATGTGGCTTTGTCGTCGCAATCACTTGTACGTGTGTGTCAGACTGCCTACACTTTCATTCTCTGTCCCACGCTCCCCCTTTTCTCTCTCTCTCTTGCCTCCCCCCCTCCCTCCTCCTCCTCCTTCATATGCATGACAGCGTTACTTGTCGTATCCACAGAGCAGAGGCCCACCGACCTCTCCAAACGTTTTTGTCCGCTTCCACGGCCATTGAAAAATGACATCGATGCAGGTTTCAGCGGGTGTGACGGAGAGCATGAGTCTGGCGGCGGTACGGAACTTCATGCGCGCGGCCGTCTCCTGCATCACATTCAGTCGTGGCCTCTGCAGCGATGAGTCCTTCTTTCCCTATCAGTTCGCGGGTGTCGAGATGCAGCAACTGTGTGGGCAGTCGCCGGAAGGGGCACAGCTCATTTCCTGGCTGAACGACGGTGCCTTTGACGCGCTCAACAAGAAATACCTAAAGGAGATGGCCTTGTGCGTTCTCTCTGTCGACGGGACCGAAACGCTCGAGAGCTACTGCTTCACCATCACGTACGCCACAGACGGTGCAGACCGTGCGGCTGTACACATTTTGACTGGCGGGAGCGATACACAGAACACGCAGACGGCAGCAAACAGCGAGAGGCGGATATTGGCGTCCACCCCAGACAGCAACGTTGCAGAGGCGGGTGCGCTGCTGTCGGCCGTGGTGCCAGCAGCAACGACGGCGCGAAAGAAACGCACCACAGCGCAGATTGTGCAGGACATGCGTCAACTATTTTCACACCTCGGCGAACAGATCAGTCTCCTGCCACCGTTGCTGCCTGACCGCGTCGTCACAATGCGGCTGGTGTACAACGATCACGCCCCCGCGTCGTACCAGCCTCCCAACTTCCAGTCTGCCAGCGCGAGTATGAGCGCGCTGTATCGGCGTGAGCTACGAAGTGAGCTTCCCCTCGGCTCTGTCGATGCGAAGTACCTTGCGGTGAGCGCTGCCATCCGACACCCACTCTACCAGATTGTCAAACAGTCTGCCTTGGAGTCGCAGTACTCGGGTGCCGCGACGACCACTGCAGACGCCGCGACTGCCTCATCTCTGACGCGACCGTCCGCTAGCACGGGTACCGCAGGAGTCAATGTGAGCAGCAAAGCTGTCACTGGCATGGCGGCCGCGGCCCCAGCGTGCGCCACGCAGCGGAAGACCGCCTCAACTTCCGTTCGGTCTCACGGGCAGCCACGTGAAACGGAGGTGACGACAGCGCGTTCTACGTTCGCGGTGTCTGCGTCGCAGCTCAGCGCGCTGCGACCCGTTGACGCTCTTGTCAGCACATCAAAGGTATTGCGACCTGCTGAAGTGTGCTTCTTGGTGTTCACGGCTTTCGTTTTCACCAAAGCCCCGGCGCTCCGCGGCGGACATGCGGAACTGAGCCTCGCGGAGATCCAACGCTACCTACGACAGGAATGCGTGTTCCGTGACGTGCCGCTGGAAACATTCCTGCCCGTCGTGACGAAACTGTGCAAGCACGGTTTGATGGTGCCGGCCGCGACACGGCCGGAAGAGTGGCTTGTTTGTGATCCGCCTGCTCTACTTGTTTCGCAGCTGCGCTGTCATCCGCAGGTGTCGATGTACCTTTCGTCGTCCGACGTGGCACTCCTGACGGACCTCGAGGAACGACGTGCTGATGACGACGGACACGGCCGCCAATCCGGGCAGCCCACTAAACGTCTCGCAACAGCACGGAAACGCCGTCGAGAGGCGGCCCCCACTGCGCTTTAGCTCACAACCGACAGAGGGCGTCAGATATGTTGTGCGCGCCACTCTGGCTGAATGACCTTTTCTCTCTTTTTCGTCTCTCCTCTTTTTCTATCAGTGACTTTTTAGATTCCCCCCTTTTCTTGTTTCCTTTCCTTTACAGCCGCTCTTATGGTTCTCTGCTATGTTCAGCACTTGGTGCTGATGTGTCAAGACTCCCCTCACCACAACTGTCTGCGTCTTCCTCTGCCAGCCGTGCTCATTTACGGCTCTCTCCAGTTTGCGGTTTTCGCCTAGATCAACCACGTCGCGCGTTGATCCGCCATGAGCATCGCTCGTGTCTGTCCCCTCCTGTTCTCTCTTGCAGTCAGCTTCCCGTTCCTTTTCCTTCCATCTTTCTCATCCCCTCGTACTTTATTTTTTTCCCGGCTTCGGGCACACCCCGCCCCCTTCGCTCCCAGCGTCCTGCGATTTTGTCGAGTTCCTGTTCGCATCCGTACGTGTGGGCCACATCGCACTCTACTTCCCACCGCAACGGTGCGTTGATCTTGTGTGACGTTTTCACCCGACCCCGCACCGCGCCTTTATCCAGCGAATCTCCCAAAGTCGGCTCTGTCAAGAACATCACAACACGAAGGAAATAGCAGAGTGCTCAACAACACTCATTCTCTCTCTCCTCTTTTAGGTTTTCTGTATCTCAGTCTGTAGTGTCACCTTGCGTTAAGCTCTGTGGCAACAAAGCACCCTTTTCCCGTAGCAGTGCGAACCATTTAGTCGTTTCGCTCCTTTCGCTCTCTCCCTCCGTTATCTTTTCCTCGGTGGCGTACGCGCAGCAACACAGAACCCGCATGTTCTCGCGTCAACAGTGCAGCAAGACTGCTGCGGCCACGAGTGGCGCGCTCTTGTGCGCACAGCGTAGTTACCACGGCTTTCAATTCGCCAGTTTCCACGGTTGGACCCTGCCGTATGGCAACAAGTCGACTAAGGTGTCGAAGGAGGAGCTGCAAAACATCAAGTACTTCTCTCAGCGCCCGGCTGACAAGTGGGACTACAATCGCATCGATGAGAATATCAACTCGCAGTCAGAGTTCCGGTCAACGGCCGGTCGCGAAGGCTTCTTCGAAGGCCAGCGCGAGGACAACTCTACGGCTCACCACGGCTCCCTCCACACACCGAGCAAGTACCGCCTGTATGAGTACTTTGATGAGTACACGCGGCCGGGCACCAACCCCAAGGTCGCAGCATGCTACGCCGTAAAGGAGCAGTGGGACTCCAAGGAGTTCTACTACCCGGGTGAGGCCTGGCAGCAGAACCGCCCTGGCTTCCGCAGTGTGCCAAAGGAGCTGCTCAATCGGCAGACGTGGTATCACTGGTCCGACACCATCATGAAATGGGACGAAATCCAGCCCACAATCCGTACGCGCTCTTGGAATCCCGACTGGCCCCCACCGGGCTACCACGTGCCCAAGCTTCAGTGCAAGAAGGAGTTCTACTTTGGCATCGAGGAGGAGGGTCTTGTCTCAGAGGTGGAGCGGTACAACTGGTTCCGCTCGTGGAGCGATAGCAACATGCGTTGCGGCTGGCGCGAGATTCCCCTCTTCATTATGCTCTTCGCGACGCTTTACTGGCTTGCTCGCAACGCCTTCTCCGTCACGGCGATGCGCGCGATGATGAGCAACGTCTACTATCCCGGCCGTACGATGATCCGTCCTTTTGGTGTGCCGAAGGACTGGGAGAACGGCTGCTTCTGGTGGCAGGAGCCCCTAGAGGACTTCCCCAACCAGGGCGAAATTTGGTTCATGAACCAGATGCGGTTTGGCTACATTAACCACATCCGCCAGCGCGACGCCCGCGAGAAGACGCTTGCCGACGCTGAGTCGGCGCAGGCCGCTGTGGTTGACTAGCGCCACAGAGGCCGAACGCACAGGGCCACGAAGACGCTCTAGAGGCCCTTGTTGCTTTCGTCGTGACCGCTGCCTCTCGCAAGCGTGTGACCAATCACGGTTGTATCCTCTGTTTGTAGTTTTGACTCAATTCTCCAGCGCGTGGAGACGTGTCTCTTCGCTGTACGTGGCAGAGTGTGCATGACATGCGTGTACGTGTCTCTACAGATGTGTCGACATGTATGTGTGTCTCGTTGGTCTTGCTCGACAGCTTTAGTAGCGTAGTTGTTGCGTCATTGAGGACATCGTCTTTTCCTTCCGTTTTACCTTGTTCGTTGTGCTTCCCTGCGCAGGCTCCCACGCATCTACTCGTAACTATGCTGCCGTAGGCCTACCAGGGTGGTCAGTGTACAGACGGACGGAATCAAACTGCCCCAAATGAGAAGAGAAGGAAAGACAGACAACGTGTAGCGGAGGCACAAGCACTCACCCCCCCCTCCTCCACACACACACACACTGATTGAGTCACGGCCACGTCTGCAAGTACGCTGGACAGTTTGTCCTCCGATACACCCTGAGAGCAAGCGCCACACTGCGTGCCTTGCTGTGCGCCAATGACACCTGTAGCTCTCGTTGGCGACCGCTCTTCTCGCTCAGTGGTCGACAAAGTGTGCGCCATCTATTTCACGGGTGCACACTCAACGCGTTGCGGTGATTTGATGACCGCATCAATCGCTCCGCGCAGTTCTCATCTGGTGAGGTGAATTCTTGCGTGTCATTCACCCATATATCCTCCCCCCCCCCCCCCCCCGACAACAACAACAAGAACACCACACTGTGTCCTGCTCCTCTCCTCCTTACGTCCGCTGCACCCTCCTCCTTCTTGACATTCTCTTCTGTGACGTCATCCCTAAAGAAGAGGCTCACCACTCCCTCGACTTTGTCGTTTCACGTTTCCGCTGTCACGCCGGTAGGTGCTCGCGCATTCACGTAGTGACTCTCTGTGTGGTGCCGATCGAACAGAATGCGATCCTACCAGCGCCTATGCGCTCTGGCGCCCGCTGTGCTGGCAACCGCGCTTCTTGTGCTGCTGTTGTCGACGTCTACCGTTGCAGTCGGCGAGCCCACTCGTGACGCAGCGGCTCCACTGTTGAGACCAGTACATATTGCATCCGTCGAAGACTATCTCCAGACGGTGAACGCACGTGGTACGCCGCTGCTACTCGTGATCTTCGACCAGACCGACACCCGTAACGTGGAGACGGTGTGGAGCCCGCTGGTGCAGCAGCTTGCGGCAAACCTCGGCACGCTCAGCATTGGTGTCGCTTACGCGACAGCCGCATCAGACATCGGTGAAATGCTTCTGTCACAGCTCCTGAGTGACCAGAGTTCGCGCAACGCACTCCTGTTCTACGACGCCATTATCACGGCAACAAATGGAGACCAAACCAGCTTTGCGAAGATTCCAAAGACCTATCGAGGCACTCTCAATAGCGAGAGGATTATGCGGTGGTCCCTGCAGTCCATCTCTTCCGAGGCTATCGAGCGCATTGACAACGAGGCCGACCTTGCGTACCTCTTGGCGCTCTACCCTGGTTTCCCCGAGATCGCCCGCGTACTGTACTTCACGGACGAAGATGTGATGGGTCCCGTGTACAAGGTTGTTTCCCAACAGCTCATTGGTGATGCCGTGTTCGGTGTCATCCAACACCCGTTCGCCACACCGGAACTGTCCGCCTTGGCGAAGCGCTACAACGTGACGTCGCTCCCCGCCATTTGCGTCCTTCACGCCGATCCAGACCACACCGACGCCGACCTCGTTCAATGGCTGCCTGACGTCACCGCGGACACCACAGTGGAGCAGCTGACGGCGGCACTCGTGAACGTCCTTCCGCACTCGGCGTCCCAAGCGATTGCCAAGGCGCAGCAGTCAAAGGACGAGAGCCTGTTGCAGTACGTGCATCAGCGCAAAGTCCACGTCGTCCTCGAGATGGACCGCGCGCACAAGGAGACCATAGCCGCAGTACGGGACGCTGAGCTCACTCAGCCGGAGCTGATCACCTCTCAAAAGGATTGGGAAGAGTTGTGCGGCGACCTGCGGCCGCGACACGCGTGCCTAGTGGCGGTGGCTGCCAACAAGGAGGGCATCGCCCCAGTAGCCGCACAGCTGCACAGCGCGGCCCTACGTCTGTTCCAAACCTTCTCGGACACCATCCCCGCCTGGACGCACCGCGTCGTCCTCGACGCCTCGGTCTCAGCAGACCTCGTTGCGTTCCTCGGCGCAGGTGCGAACGGCTTCCCGGATGTTGTTGTGATGGAACACCGTCCTGGTGGTATGCATGTTTACCACAACTTCGCTGGTCGTTTTGCGCCGGAGCGGTTGGCGAATTTCTTCGCCACAGCACTCACCAATCCGACCGGTGGCACCACGTACGACCCCCGCAATCTGCCGCTCTTCTCTCGTGCGGAGGACACGGGTGATGATGGCGATTTATAGTCGTGGCACCCACTCTCATCTTTGGTGCATCAGTCGGAATTTAAAACTCACGCACAAAACAAACAAACAAAAAAAAAGCACATTGCCGGATACGTGCAGCGATGGCGTTTGTGACGGTGCCTTGACGCATTTCTGCCTGTTTGTACGATTCACTCGGGCAGTCCCACCCCTGGCGAAATCGGTTCAAGTGACTCGTTTCATGAGTCTCCTCGTGGCAACCACAGCGACTCCGATCTCGCCCCCCCCCTCTTCCTTTTGTATGCGTATGTTGACGACTACACGCCTGCATGTACATCCGACGTGTCTCCTCTCCTCCTGCCGCCTGTTTAGAAGCTCTACCAGACCACTTCGAGTCATCCTCTTTTCCCGTTTTTTTTTTTTTACCACTATCGAGTACTGTTGCTCCTTCGAGTGTTCAGTTCTACACAATCATACTAAACCATGTTCCGCGCTTCTGGATCTCTGCTGTACAAGAGCCTCGCTGTGTGGGGCGGCGGCACGATGGGCGGCGGCATCGCGCAGGTGGCTGCACAGGCGAACGTGGCCGTGACGATCGTCGACGTCTCGCAGGAGCGCCTGGATGTGTCCCGCCGCAACATTGAGATGTCCCTGGCCCGCATTGCCAAGAAGAAGTTCGAGGGCGACGAGGCCAAGATGAAGGGCATGGTGGACGGCGTGCTCAAGAACATCACGTTCACCACGGACGAGAAGTCCGCCGCGGCGTCCGAGCTGGTGGTGGAGGCCATTGTCGAGAACATCGACGCGAAGAAGGAGCTGTTCGGCCGCCTGGACAAGCTGGCGCCGAAGGAGACGGTGTTCTGCAGCAACACGTCCTCGCTGCCGATCACCGAGATGGCGTCGGCCACTGGTCGCGCGGATCGCTTCGCTGGTCTACACTTCTTCTCGCCCGTCCCGATGATGAAGCTCGTCGAGGTCGTGCGCACCGACAAGGTCAGTGAGGATGTGATCAAAAACCTTACGGAGTTCGTGAAGACGATCAAGAAGGTACCGGCTGTGACGAAGGACACACCCGGGTTCATTGTGAACCGCCTCCTCGTGCCGTATCAGCTTGAGGCGTGCCATCTTGTGGAGCGCGGTGTGGCGACGTGTGAGGATGTGGACACGGCCATGAAGCTGGGCTGCGGCTACCCGATGGGCCCGTTCGAGCTCGCGGACAGCGTGGGCATTGACGTGCTCTGGCATATTCAGAACGGCTGGCACAAGTCGTACCCGGATGAGCCGCTCTTCCAGCCGTCCAAGCTTATCGATGAGCGCGTAAAGGCCGGCAAGCTGGGCCGCAAGAGTGGCGAGGGATTCTACAAGTACGACAGCAAGGGTCATCGTATCGCGTAGTGACGGCCCTTGCGCTCATGGCTCACGGTGAACACCTCGATTCTTCACAGAGGAGGAATTTTGTTTCTCTTTCTGCCGTAGAGCGCGGCAGGGTTCCACCCCTGCCTTGCGCAGGTACGCCACCGCGCGCGTGTACAACCTCGATTCTTGGGTACCTGGTTTTACATACATTTTTTCGAAAGAATAACCTTTCTTCATGCAAGCGTTTTTCACTCCCCCTCCTTTTTTTTTTTTTTGATTGTATTTTCTGTTCCCCGCTGTCTCTCTTCCTTCTGCGCGAGGTAGCATGCCTTATCGAATGTTCGCTGTTGACCTGCCACAACAGCGACAAAAACAGCAACAAGAATATTTTTCTCTCCCTGTAGTGACACCATGTTACAGTTGGCGCCCAGTACCGTGAAGGTGCGAGACGCAGAACATCTTGGGCATAGTCGAGAGGGTGGACGCAATGAGTGTTGCGGGTCTCGCGCTCATCGGTTTCGACGATACGGGATACAAAACCGTGCCCCCTTGAATGCCCGCTTTGTGGTCATCATCATCTTGGAGTAGCAGGCGTTCACAGATTCACCACTACCACTCACCCGCTATTTCCTGTCATGTGCGCTTCTCACTGCTTCTCACTGCTTCTCACTGCTTCTCACTGCTTCTTTTTTTTTTTTTTTTGACTCTGTGCATGCACACATCTACTAGCTCCGTCAGTAACTTTGTGCGCAGTCATGCCACCCGTGAGTCCCGTCAAGGAGGTCCAACCTGACAGTGCCGATCGCAATTCACCAGAGGCGAAGGACGCGAGTCTAGTGGCCGCTGCTGGGGCTGCATGTATAAAAGAGGAGGACTCACACCAAGCTGATGTCGGGGCGTCCGCGCACAACCCTCCCACTCCTGTCCCACTGTGCGCCGCTGAAGAAGAAGCGCCAACGCCTGATCCAGCCCCCGCTGACGCGATGCTACTGTTGCCAACGGACGCAGCCGACCGAAACTCTCAATCTGATGATCCCGACGGGGCTCTCTCTGAGACGCTTGTAGAAGGCATGACGGTGGCCACATCGGCGAGTAAACGACAGCATTTTCGGAGTCTTCAGGTCGATGTCGAGCAGGACGCGCGCACCTCGGTGCCGTTCCCAATTGCTCAAGAGACGTTCGCTGTGCCCTCCGCGTGCTTTGACGACGCGCTCGTAGATGGCGCGAAGCCGCTGTGGGTACCTGGACAGCCCCTGCGCATAGCGTACGTGTCGTGGAACATGGCGGGAAATGAGCCATTTGTGCCGGATGTGGCTGCCTTCTGCGTGCGTCCAAATGCGCACCTAGTCGTCGTCGCAACCCAGGAGAACGGCGAGTACCTCGGCTCCAGTAAAGTCAAGAAAGAGTGGGCTCAAAATCTGGAAAAAGAGTGCCTTCGTGGCGACTATACCGTTGTCAGCCAAACTCGCATGTGGGCGCTGCACCTTATGGTTTTCGCGCGCTCACGGGATGTGGCCAAGTACGTGGCCCACGTGCACAGCTCCACCGTGAAGACGGCGACAAGAGGCATGAGCGGAAACAAGGGCGGTGTCGCCATTGGCTTGACTCTTTCCATGTCGCCGCTGGTACGCACGGCGTACGAGGTGGTGACCTCGACGACAGCGAGCGCACTTCCGAACCCGCTGGAGATGCACGCAGAGGCCACCATTCACGATAGCCGGCTGCCGCTTCATGCGGACGTCACTGTCTCAGTACCAACGGCTACCACGTCTGCGACTTCCCATGGAGTCGCACAGGCTACTGTGGTCACACCCACGCATCCTGTCGAGGTGGATGATGCGGCATCTGAATGTGAACGCGCCGGAAGCCCATCGCACTTGAGCTTTCTCTTCATCAATGCGCACCTGGCAGCCCATCAGAATGCCGTTGACGCACGCAACAAGGGGTACGCACGCATCGTGGCGCATCTCAAGGTCGGTACCCGCGGGAAGTACGCCAAGACCTTTAAGTACCTTCGTCAGAGCACAGCGCGCCGTCGCGTTCTGCGGCGAACGCTGGTGCACGAGCGTGGATCAGACATGTCTGCCACCGAGAGTGAGTCACGCCCCCGCACGGCGCAGCGGCGTCCAGGCGGCCCAGCCGAGGAGGTAAGCGTCTATCATCTCCCGCCCGAGTGGCGAGCGCATGCGTCTTCAACAATGGAAAAGACGGACACGTCTGCCCTCAGGGCGCGCGACGTGACGGATGCGTTTGATCTGACCTTCTTCGGAGGCGATCTTAACTACCGCTTGAACGGTACAAAGGCGGCGCTTGAGAAAATCATCCACGAGCACAGGGATATCCGCTCCGTTCTCATGTACAATGACCAGCTCAATATTGAACGCCATCGCGGCCACGTCTTCGCTGGGTATCGAGAAGGTCAACTCCTTTTTCGCCCGACGTACAAGTACGATGTGAATCGTGGGTCGGTCACCGACACGTACAACACGGGCAAGAAGCAGCGCCTGCCGGCGTACTGTGATCGCGTCTTGTTCAAGAAGAGTCATCGCTCTTCCGTGGGCAAGGTCACGTTGCGGCTGTACACGGACGTCCGTATGGTACGCACAAGTGATCACAAGCCGGTTGTCGCGTTGTTTGATGTCGACACTCAAAGGTACGACTGGACGTGACCAACTCCAAGGAATAGCGAGAAGACGGCAATGGCGTGTCGCCTGCGGTCTCCTCCACGTGCATGAGCGCAGTGTCGCCGAGCGTCTCCTGTTGGTGCTTCAGCGTGCGTCATTTACACCGAAACGCGTGCACTCCTAACTACGCAAAACGGTTCCTCGCTTTAGGTTGTTTCTTTTCTTGCTCACTCAGCTGCCCGCGTGTCACCTCGAGTACGTGCTTCTGAAGCTCTCTTCTTCCTTTTTAACTTGTATCGTTTCCTGCTGGGTGTCGCAATCTGCTGTACACTGAAGGTTGCTTACAGCCTTGCTTACATATCCCCTACTGTTCGTCTGTCGCTGTACGATGCCGCCCTCCTTGGTACGGAGTCAGCCATCAGTCGTTCCCGGGATCAACAAGAACCTTTCTGTCGAAACACACACACACAGATACATGCATACATCACCGTCACCTTTCGCTCCCCACTCATCTGGCCGCTCGTCAATCTCCGTCGTTCGTGTGAGCTGCACGTGCCTCGTTTCGCGGCCCTCCGCTTGCGCAAGCTTATCCGCCTTCACTCGCACACCACCACACGTAGACAGAAAAGGTACACGTACAGACACATATTTACGTGTACGCACACCCGTGCTCTCTCACCTTACTTCGCATCACCTTTTCTACGCCGTGTCTTTCAACTGCGACTCGCTCCAGCAGTGCGCCGCGCGCGGGAATGTCCTACAGTCGTACCGCGTCCCTCGCGGGTCCCAACGGGTCAGGCTGGTACGAGGCCATTCCTGAAAAGCTAGACAAGCTGATTCGAGCCTTGTTCAACTCCGCGGATCCTGCCCGTGTCGCCTCACACGTTACTCCAGGACAGCGACTGGTTGGCGTGATCGCGCCGCACGCTGGCATGTCGTACTCGGGTCGCACCGCTTCCGAAGCGTACAGCGTGCTTCGCCATTACCTCTACGCCAAGGACGGCCCCGGCGCGCAGGTGAAGCGCGTGTTCATCATGGGCCCGTCGCACCGCAAGGCCTTCGATGGTGTGGAGGTGTCCGACGCCAGCGCCTACGAGACACCTTTCGGTCCCCTGCTTGTCGACCGCGATACCGTGAAAAACGTAGTCACGCGCCTGGAGCGTGCGCACGTGCCCGTAGCACTCACTTCGCGACGTACAGATCAGGACGAGCACTCGCTGGAGTTACAGACGCCATTCCTCTCGCATGTGCTGCACTATCCCCCGGAGACCGCGCCAGGTGCGTCACCTGCAGCTTCCAGAGTGAAAATTGTGCCCATGATCGTGGGGTGGGCCGATGATGACCTTGAGAAGGCGATGAGCAACGCTCTGTTGCCGTACTTCACCGATGCGGCAAATCTATTCGTGTTCAGCTCGGACTTCTGCCACTGGGGAAGTCGTTTCCGCTACACATACCACTACGATAAGCAGACATATCCCAACATTGGTGATGCCATTGTGGCGATGGATCACAAGGCAATGGATCTTCTTCATGCGCGCGACTTCGGCAATTGGCAGCAGTATCTCAAGACAACGGGAAATACTATCTGCGGTCGGCACCCCATAAGCGTTGGCGCGTATTGGTGGTGCCATCTCGCCAAAGAGCCGTCGGACTTCGCCGTTGACTTTGTGCACTACTCTCAATCGAGCAAGTGTGCGTCACCATCGGACTCGTCCGTCAGCTACGCCTCTGCCGTTATCACACAAGCTCTTCCCTTGTCATGAGCGATCGCCTTTTCCTTTTTTTTTTCTAATGAGTATTACTCTATTCCTCCTTGCTTTCGTTAGTCATCGTTGTTTTGTCCCAGTACCGTCTTTTTTTTTTTCATCACCGAAGTTGGCCCGCTCACTTCACACTTCCTCTACCCACCTGTCACAGTGGTGGGAGAATCATTCACTGTTTTTGTTGTTGTTGTTTTCAGATTTCCGCGGGTGACATGCACGCACAGCCGCCCGCAATCTTTCAATCGTACGACACCCAGCTGTTCGTGAAGTAGCGGAAAGCACATTTCCGTATTTGTGTGTCATAAGAATGGGATGAACTCATTCACCACGGCGCTCTTCACGAAAACCCACTGTGGGAAGACTATCACTTCCCTGCGCGGTTACTTCCAGATTGCTTCCGCACGTACCAAGCATGAAGGGATCTGGCTTTGCATCGCACGCCAGAGGGGAAATGCACCGGTCTGACATGAGTGGTGACATTACGCTCGTTCGCTCGGCCGCCGGCTCCCTCCTTTACTTACCCTCCCTTTGGTGTTCTCGTTGTTTCTGTCCATCTTTTTACTCCTCCGTCTTCTCTACTACAAACCTGTTCATCAACCCAGTGCCAGCGACGATATATATATATGTAGCTCCATCGATCATCCCCGATTCAGTGCTAAAAGAAATAAAACCAGGCTCGCCTCTGTTTTTTCCCTCCGTGCGCGAACACATGAGACTATACCGTTGACGCGTTCGGCTTTGTTCTTCATAGTGCAACAGATATTCCAAAGACTCATACACCAAGTATAGTAGCAGTGTCCGCGTCCCAGGTAGCTCCTCCTTTGTTCACTGCGTTGTCGCTTTAATCCTCCTGTTGCTGTATCGGTCTTCCCTCACGTACTTCGAGGCTCTTCCGTTTCCCCTTCACCCTCCGCTATGAAGACCCGACGCCGAAATCTGAGTCGCGCCGTCGACCCGCTGCCTTTCGACTATAACCTGCTCAGTCACTTATATGTCCACAGTGACGGCAGTGATGTCATTGATTACGGCGGATACGCATCACGCGAGGATAGTGAGAAGCGATTAGCTGAAAACTTCCTGCGACAAAGCAGTTTCGCCGGCCCGCCCGCCATGTCGCCGACCGAGCCCGCCGATGACGTCGCGGACGATGTGGACGCGGAGGGTGGTGTGGGCAGTGGTACTTTTGTGAATCTTCAGATTCACACGACGGTCGGGAAAACCGCCGATACCGCACCCGCTGTGTCAAATCTCGTGAACGTTGAGGACACGGCTGAGCACATTTGGCTGTTTTCCCAGTTGGATCCCCAGCAGGATCCCTTTGGTCGGCTGTTCCAGAATGCCGATGACCTTTTCAACTACATCCAGTCGCGCCAATACACGCTACCCGGGCAAAGCGCTATGAGCGCGCCGGCACCCAACTTACATGCCGCTGTGGGTGGCGACGCTTCGAGGCACCATGTTTGCGCCTCTACCAAGTGGATCGACATTCAGCACCCCAACGTGGACGAAGACGCCATGAGCCGCTACTTTAAGTCTGTCCTTGAACGCTTCCCTATCACGAATGACTCTCTCCAGCAATGCCTCTACTTGGCGTCGCAGGATCGCTGTGACCTCAGTCAGCTGACAACGGACTCGAGCGGATACGTGTTCATCACGCTGGCGTGTACGCCGCTTGTCGACGCGAGCCGCACAGCATCGGGGACGAAGGGCGCGACACCGACGAAGGAAAAGAAGCAGAAGAAAGAAAACCGTCCGGTGCGACACAACGCCAGCACGACGAAGAGTGTTATGGAAATGCGGTTCGACTCTGTCCGCTTCGGCACACCACGCGCAGACGTACCGGAACCGATAGCAGTTGGTGTCCTCATCTTTCAGGATTGGATCATCACTGTTCACGAGGAGCCGTTTGCCGAGATGGACGACCTGCTGCGCATGATCCATCTACAGTGCTCGCCGCGGCTCGCGCAGTACGCGTTGCGGACAGAGCCGGTGCGACCGTTTACCCCTGCGTTAATTCTGACGACGCTCTTGCAGATCGCGGTGGGGCACCACGTGGACAGCGAGCTGCTCGCGGTCGCCGTGGATGAACTGGGAGACCTGGTCTTCGAGCCTAAATCGGATGCGAAGGACCAAGAAAATGTACTGCGCTACATTACCTCTGTGCGGCGCTGCTTCGGTGAGTGCGGCGCGGACGTGTCTCGCCGACAGGCTGTTGTGACGGCACTCTTGGACCCGAATGTCGCACCGCTCCCCCTCTTTGCTGATCCGCAGATCCGCAAGGACATGGAGAACATCATCGCGCATCTTGAGTATGTGCTCTACGAGCTCACCGAGTGCCGTGATACCGTCGCAGTCGCGAACTGGCACCACAACGTCGCCCTGCAGTGGATCCTTCTTCGCCGGGGCAACAGCGCGCTGCGGATGGTGCTGCTTCTTACAGAAATCTGTAATATCATGTACCCTGTCGTCACGTTCCAAACGCTCTACTCCATGAACGTGCCGGTGCCGTTTGACTCGGGAGGTGACCCACCGAACCGCTCATACGCACCGTGGTACGTGCTTGCTGGCATTTTTCTCGTATTTACGGCCGCGAGCGCACGTGCGATCTTTGGGCTCCTGACGCGACGGTCGTTCAAAACGCGCATGCTCGCTTGACCTCTCCGAACAGCAAGGATTAAATGCGTGGAGTGGGAGACGAGGGAACACAACCGCTGGTGTCTGTGAACCAATAGCAGCTGCGGTGCCCCTTCCCCCCCCCCCCCCAGACCGTGGAGCCTCCCTTCTTCTTTTCTTTTTCCGTGCGCAGACGTGGTGGCCACCGCGACACACTAGGAGCCACACGAGCGCTGCTGTCAGTCGATTGTGTTGCGTTACGGCCCACTCCGTCGGATTCGTAAACACACACTCGCAACGACCACTTAATCTTTTTTTTCCCCCTCTCTTCTTGTTCGTTCGTTTCTAAGTTGGAACAGAGCCAGTGTTTCTTTCTGAGTTAGGGTCATGCCTTCCGTTGTCGTTTTTTTTTTTTAAATTGTTCTAGCACTCACGCGACTTCCCTTGCTGTGCTGCGTTAGTGGATACAGGCACACACCCTGTGGTGATCTACCTTTTACGCACGTAAGCCGATGCGCTCCTCCCGTGCTTTTCGTTGTTTTGTCCCTCGCCTAAGACCCGCTTTATTGTTAACTGATCGTCTCGTGTCGCGTGCTTAGGCCAGCGTTGAAGTCACAACGACGGGAAACACCCTCTGCCACAATCGGAAGGCTGGGCAGCGGCAACGCAGCAATGTTCCTGCCCGGATGCGCGACGGTATCTGAAGGCACACACACACACGCACACACACACACACAGTGTGCTTTCTCATTTCAACGGCTCCACACCCGTTCACCAACACCCTTTAGCGATCACGAACGTAACACTTGATGTGACGTACCCTCCAAACTGTGTGCTCTCTCTCTCCCCCTCTCTCCTCCTCTGCATATTCTCTGCCTGCGAAAGGACCTCTCATACCGCGAAGTACCTCCGGTCGTGTTTCTTTTTCTCGCGTGACGCCTCTGTCACCGGCAAACGTTGCAATACATTTTCTGTTTTTGTTGTAGAAAAAACGATCATGCTCCATCGAACACCAGCTTTCGGACGCAGTGCCGTCGCGTTCTTTAATATGAAAACCTTCCACGGTCGGTACAAGACATCACTTGAGCCGAGCACGCTGCGAGAAGTGTTCAGTACGCAGGTAATGCCCACCGACCGCCTTCTGCAGCAGTCCCGTGCTGGTGCCGGCGCAGCCCGTGTGCTGCTCATTAATCACCGCCAAATGGTCAAGGGTGTGTACTCGCCGTTGCTGTGCATGCCACATCCCACGCTCGTCGCGAGTGGCGATAGCCCACTAGGCGTCACGGTGGAGCAGTACCTTTCCGCGTTGGGTACTGTCGCAGCTGGAGCGAGTTCATCCAGCAAGAGGATGGGGGCGAACCGCGCGCCGGTGCCGACGGTGATGGTCACTGTCTCGCACCCGAACGGACTGGCCGTTGGTAGTTTCACCGCAGACGGTTCGCCGCAGTTTCAAGTACGGAACATCTCCTTCGAACCGCTGTCGCCCTCCTCGTCGAATGCCGCTGCGACGGCGGCCACGGCCGGATCGGAAAGCAGCGGGGGACTCGGGGCGGCGTCGAGGGAAGTGATGGCACCACTGCAGGTGCCCGATGCCGTACTCGATGAGTTCGTCGACACGGTGAATGCGTTGTACGAGCCGTATTTGGCTTCATGTAGCACCTTGTACTTCGTCACGCACGACCGCGCCTCTGTCACGCTCGATGCCCTGCGCGCTGCGTTGAAAGCCCGTGAGGAGGTCGGCACCGCTCCGACTGTTCGTCTCCCTCTGGATGACAGACGGTGGGTCCCGATGCCTGAGCTAGCGCTGCAGGGCGGTCACCCTACCGCTGCTCTTTATGCACGTGACGCCACGACCCGAACCAAGATAGTCAACCCTGCGGGCCTGACAGCGGCTGTGTGTCGTGGCCAGCTCGAACTGGACTACGTGCCGCAGGATCCGAATGAGCTGAAGGCTGCCTCCTCCAAGCCACGCGGTGGAGCGTACACAAAGCCCTCGACGCGTGCTTCTTCGTGAGTCTTGACACGAAAGCATACGGGGTTCAGCACGTCGCAGCGGCGGGGCTCTTCGTGGTTGCTACGTGTTTGTGCTTCTTCTCACCTGCGAAGGAATAGTTGATTAGATTCCACACATACGCTGTTGTCTCGCTTGTTTTTTTCCTCCCTGTGTGTGTGCTTGTGTGCTTGTGTGCTCTCGCGCGCTTTACGACTACTGGACAGTTGAGTGTGTTGTGATCACACGCATGCCGATGCGTGCGATGCAAATTGCTGTTTTACAACTACTATTTCTCCCCGCCCTCATCCATAGAGCGTGCGATAGAGTGTCGCTCAAATACCTCGGCGATCTCGCTGTCAATTCACCTTACAGATATAGAGGCGCCCAATCTATCATCGATGGCCTGAGTGTTGCGTTGACGTTTTCTCGGACGGTGTGGGCTCGTGACATCGCTGCACAACCACCCATTCCGTGCGAAACGAGGACGCGCAGAAGAGAGCGAATGGGCATCTGAGGTGAGCGTCACATCGGTTCGTTTCCCTGTTCTCATGCTGTCCACAGTCGGTGATGCGTGCTCGCAGTGTACGCAGATCAAAAATTCGTATCCTTCGGCGCCCATTCAATGCGCGCCGGCCCGACATCACTCCGTGGTGCGATGCCTTTCCCCTTCGCCACACCGATTGTCACATTGTCTTGTTCCGCACTTCTCTCCACGCTCCCGCCCTTTCTGAACGGAAAAGCTATTGCACTTTTTTTTTGTTTTTGTTTCTGTGCATCAGTCGATAGACGGCTCGACTTCTCCCTGTGCCGTATTGCTTCGCTCATCGCACTTGTTAGCCTCCTCCGTAGGACTTTCGCCATCATGCGTCGCGCACTGACCTCCGTGACGGCCTCCATGGTCCCCGCTGTGGCGCTTGCCAATCAGCACCGTCACATTATCTCCGCCAAAGGCATCGTGGAAAACCGCGTCCAAAAGCACTATTCGAACCGCACCGTGGACGAGTCCAAGGCGGAGCACGCGGCCCAAGAGGAGAAGAAGAAGCACCCCAACCCGCAGAGCAAGAAGGAGGCTCTGAGCCACCTCACACAGCAGTGCAGCTACGAGTACGTGCCCGAGTTTCAGCGTTGGGCGAACGATATGATGGCTGTGTATAGTGACGTGCAGGGGTATGGACACGATATGGCGTACCACTACCACCGCATCTGGAAGGCAAAGAGCCTCACCCGCCGCGGTGTGGAAGATGGTAGCGGCGCCTTCGATATCGTCAAGGTCCACCCTCGGTAAATTGTTTCTCTCCGCCTCCTTTTCCATCTGTTGCGGCTGTTGAATGACATACGTAGCTACCGATGGTGTGGACGATTCAGGCGGAAAAGCAGCGGAAGAGACCAAGGGCACGACGAGTAGTTGACGAGTAGCTAGCTAAGACAGTAGGAGAACGCAGTCGAAAAGAGGAGGGTGAGCTTGACGTGTCAGCTGTGGAAGCCGTGTATGGGGAGGGACCCCGCTGATTTCACTCACTCATTTCTTTTCTTTTCCTTTGCGTTCAATTTAGTGTTATATATGTCCCTTGGTTCTACCTTCTGTTTTGTTTATCCCTGTTTGCTGCATGTTTCCTGACGACACCTTCTTCATTCCTCAACGTTGTGCCTCAACCAATGAAGCTGAACCGAAACGTGACTGTAGTCCGCCTGACCCGGTCACCGAGCGTGTCCCTTGTTGGTTGGCTCCTCTCTCTCTCTATTTGTCCTTTTCTCCTCGGGAGACGCCGACGGCATCACCAGTTGCCATTTAGACACACATCGGGGAGTCTACACTCTTTGTGGTGTTCACCTACTGGTCAAAGGCACCCTTGCGTGAGCGGTCGCACACACCTCACCCGATGACGCACATGTGTGTGTATGTGCAGAGTAGTACGTGACTGCGTACGTATCTGTTCCACGAGTCCTCCACTGTGGATGAGGATATGCAACCTCCCCTCTTCTTCCTTTTCATCCTCATCCCCCGCTGCTCCTCCTTCTCGCGCTTCACTGTGCTTGTTCTTCGTTTCCGGAATCTTCGCTTGCTGTCTGTTCGATTGGACGCCATCCGCAGGTAGAACAGGTGTCGAACGGAGACCATCAACATATTTTTTTCTTCTTTTTCGTGGACGTGCACAGCCATACGGTTCTTTACTCTCCACACCCAATCACAAAAGAGCACACGTGCGGCGGAGCGACTGTCTGATGCTCAACCGTGCCACCACCAAACCAGAGTGGAGGAGCCCGCGACTAGGGTGGCGCTTCGCCTTCGCGTGTTTTTTGTATCATTTTTTCATCGCGATCGCGATTCGGAGCGCTGAAGCACCCGATGAGTGGTGGCAGAGCGCAGAAGTGGCATACTACCTGGTGTTTCACAAAGGCACGCCGACGTGGGAGTGGCGTCAAGGCATTCGCTCCGTTTTTTTTCCATCCTTGTTCGCCATCGGTTTCAAGCTATTGCAGATACTGCATCTTGATTCGCCGCGCGCGCTGTACCTCTCCGAGCGCCTTACGCAGGCTGCCATTCTCACCGGAATCCACGTCACCCTGTGCCACCTCGCACGCCGACTGGAAGATAGCCTCAACGAAGAAGTCGGCGCACCTGAACAGCCCCGTACCAAGGCGGGATCGTCGCGGCCGCGGCTACTGCGGCTGTCGTCGGCATTCTTGACGCCGTCCCTCGTGACAACAGTGGCACGACTGGGGTGTGTACAGTGGTACTTTGTGTATGCCGGCGTGCGGGCCTACTCGAACGTCACAGAGGCGCTCTTCTTTAGCCTCGCGCTCGTGCCGCAGAACCTGCCGTGGTTCCTCGTCTGGGCGGGCCTTGCGTGTGTCACGAGGGTCACGGCTGCCATCTCGCTGATGCCTGTCTTTTTCCACCACTGGAGGCGGCTCGTACGCCAACGCGGTGTGGTGGTGGGCACAGCTCTGACGTTTCTGTGTACGCTTGCCATGGTGTGCGTCGTGTGTGCTGGTGTCGTCGCCGTTGATTATCTGTTCTATCAGCGCGTCGTGTTCACCCCGTACGCGTTTATCAAAAGCAACATCGGCGACGACGTCAGCCGCTTCTTCGGCGAGCACCCCTTCTATTGGTACGCCGCGCTGGCGCTGCCCTTCATGGTGGGTCTTCACTATTTCCTCGCTTTCGCAGCGCCAGTCGTATTGAAGCGCATCCGTGCAGGCCCACGGACCCGGGAACAGGTGAACCTTTACCTGTCCTGCTTGATCTGGACGTTGCTCGTGCACAGTTTCGTGGCGCACAAGGAGATGCGGTTCCTGTACTCGCAGGTGGTGATCGCCATGCTGCTCGGTGCGTTTGTCGCCGTGTGCGGCACGCGGTACCCCTCGAGAGTATTCGGCAAGCGGAAGATGGAGACGGTCCTCAGCATCGCCCATCTGGTGGCCATGGTAATCAATGTTGTGCTGCTCACCTTTGTTGGTCTTTTTGTGCGCGAAGGGTGTTTAGATATGATGGCCGTGGTGCGCAATGGCCCGCACCACTACCGTAGCTTGGATGTCGTCACGCTCTGCTACTTCCTGCCAGGCTACAGTCAGGTACACGGCAAGGTGGACGAGCTGCACATTGTTGACTGCCCCGTTGTGCTGGATAGCGAAGGCACGCGCGAGCCCACTCCGGACTGGCTGCTCCGCCAAGACTCTGTGCGCTTTCTGTGGTGGAAGTACGCACGACAGGTGATGCCGCCCACGCCGGAGGACGACCAGGACACCGTAGCCGCGTGGTACGAGACGGCACAGCGTGTACTCCCACGTGAAGGCGGCCCATCGCCATTGCCAGACGGCATCATTCTCTTCCAGGAGCTCGCGGATCAGGTGGAGGCGTCCTTTTTGACACCGCGAGGATACGAGCTCGTCAAGCGCGTCCATCATTTGACCTTTATCGGCGATGAAGACTCGCACATTGATTTGTGGCGGCGTGTGAACGCGTCGGAGTGATAGTTGTGCTTTTCTGGCCTCTCTCCGCTTTTGTTTGCGATGCATAACTACAAAAAAAAAAACTTAAAAAAAAAACGACAATGTCTCTGTACCAAGGTGAGGAAAACAAAATAGTTTCGGTCGTATAGCACAGGCCTGTCCGTCCCGCCTCACCGTCGCAGCACCGGCTTGGTCTCAGATGGTGCACCTGGGGCTGTCGTAGTTCTCTCTCTCCCTCTCTCCCTCACTTCCCCCCCCCCCTCTCCACGTCCCACCTCCGCTCCCTATTATCGATCTACGCTTCTTCCTGGTTTTCGCCCTTGTTCGACGAGGCGTCTCTGCTGCACAGGACCGCGCACAGCAAGATACGAGTGTGAAGAGTGAAAACGGGCTCCATGAGTGGGAAGCCGGTGGTGAGTCGACGTCTCGCGGAGCAGTATGCGCTGCAAGCACGTGACGATGCTGTCGTGTGTGCGTTTGGACCCGACTTCTTCTTTGGTGCACGCTTAGGTGCGGCTGGTGGGGGTCTTTTCTCGTCGGCGCTCTGCTTCTACACCTACAAGAAACTGCAAGCTGATCAGCGACTTGTCGACTTTGAAGCCGGTCTGAAGCGGGGACAAAAGAATCCTCACCAGTCCTCGTGGGTGTTGGTGCGTGGACTGCGTACACAGCCCATGATGACTTTGGGCTGCATCGCGCTCGCAACAACGTCTCTGTTCAAGGTGACGAAATTTTTCCTGGCCCACGCACGGTGTCGCGAGTTTCAGCTTGATGACATCGAGTTCCACGTGTTACAGGCGTGGAGTGCGCAAGACCCCGAACGTCTGAAAGAGCTCCAGCGCTTGGAAAGCGAAGTGCGTGGGGGTTCGATCAGCGCTGTCCCCAAGGCACCCGATACAGAGAGTGCATCACCGCGGTCAGTGGCAGATCTTCTCCGCGCTGCAGACACCGCCAAGTACGCGGTAAAGCGTCCACCCACGTATGGTGATGGTATGGCGGTGGGTCTCATGGGCTCCATCATGGATTGCTATCTTCCGCAGAAGCCGCTGAACGGGTACTATCATATGCACCTCGGATGGTTGTGATGCTGCGCTTCTGTACGTGTCCACAGTGTTCACTGTTGTCGCTGCTGTTGGATGTCACACACGAACGAAAAAAAAAGAAAAAACAAGACGGGAATGCTGGAGTGACCAGTTTAGAGAACGAAAAGAGGATTAGCTGACGACGGGCTCACGCGCGTGTATACCTGTGGCATCCATCCCATTCCGCATCAACTGACCTGTTTCGTGCGTACGAATAGCGAAGTTTCGAATTGTACGCCATGAACAGTGTGCATCCGGATCCCCCCCCCCCCCGCCCCCTCACGCAAGAAGTAAATGCGGCAGATGTACTCTCTCTCTCTTTATACTCCATCACCTCATCGTGCTGCGCCCGTTTGTTTTGTCCCGTGCTCTTACTGATGTCTGTGATCACCGCGTTCGTTCTGAGGGAACTTCGTATTGTGACAAGGATCCCTCACCTGTATTCCGAAGGCAGGCCCCTTCGTAGATCGCTCACCGCGCCTCGGCTATTTTAACCCAACGTGTGCGCCATTGCAGTTGAGCGCGATAGAAAAATCAGCTCTCCGAGTTGACTTCGTTTCTTTTTCTTTTCTTCACTGTTCCAGTTGTTCGACAACAGAGCTTCTCTGTTTCCACGTGTTTTGTACTCGTACTGTCTTCCGTCCTGCTTTTTTTTTTCTTTTGATCACCTCGTTTCAAACATCATTGTCCTTTCTTGTTTGAAGTGTCCGTGCTCGATGAGCCTAATCGAGCCCGACTCCGACCGCAGTGGCACTTACCATCTCGGTGTCAGCCGGACTAGCACCAGTATCGTTGGTCCCCGCGGCGCCGACGGCCGCTCACTGCCGCCCTCCACCAACCAAAACCGGGTGTTCTCTCTCCGCTCCGCCATCAACGACAGCGATGGCTTCGGAGAGGAACTGCAGACAGTGAGTGATTCTGTCAGTCCGCTTTCCGATGCGATGGCGCCACCGCGGAGACGCGCCGTGCGGGCTCCGCAGGCTCGCGCGCTGCAGAGCCACGACACAGTCACCAGTGGCTCCGCACCCGACGACGGTGTTGCCTGGATTCGCGGAGGCTCTCCTGTCGATGACGCGTGTGTCACGCATCTCTCTTTTTCTGCGGTCCCGACACGCGCCACCGTGCCTCTGCAGCTCGCGACGTGGTCGACGAAGCAGTCGGCACATCCGCCCGCGAGTGCCACAAGCGTTCCACCGCCTGCCATGCGCTCGCCGTGCGATCGGTTACAACCAACACAGCAGCTGTCCAGCGCAGAGTTTGGGACGGAGACCGTCATGCCGGGGCAGCTATCCCCGATCATGCCGTCGCATAGCGCAGCGAATGAACTGAGTGCAGGTCAGACCCACTTTTATTCCCCATTGGCCTTTGGCAGCGACGCGCATGATGCCACCGACAGGTCTGCCGCAGATCGTCCCTCTTCACAACGGGAGGCGTGCGCGCGCCGTATTCATCAGCTGGCCGACACGCAGCTATCCTTGTTTAGTAACCGTGATGCTGGTTCACACTTGGACCAGCTGAGTGCCACACCTGGAAGTGAAGACGCCTCTCGAAAGTCCAGTCGTACCAGAGGCGGTGAGCTGCCTCGTATCACTGGCGCGTGGTGGTCCGGTGCGAGGGTCAGGGAAGCGGACGGGGCTGTGCTGACGCCTACGGCCGTGCGTCTCTCGGTTGGCAGCCAGCAAGCGGTTTCACTTGGTGGTGTGGTACTCGACGCGGCACCGCCACCAGACTTGCCGCCTGATCCGGCACTGAAGCGCAAGCTACCGCTTGAAGACCCTGCGGTGCACCCGATTCACCTCTCTGACAGCGCCGCCCGCCTCACGACGTCTTTCATGTCCCTTTCGACCGTCACGGAGAACAACTCAGGGAGCGCGTTCGCCTTGCCGGCACGGGTGCAGCGGGAAGGTTCAACACTCCCCAGCAACACCCTGCTCCGGGCGAACAACTTGTTGCGGCTGCATTTGTCGAACGTCGCCGCCGGACGGACGCTGACGCAAAATGCGCGCCGATCTCATTTCCGGCATGCCAGCCAGATGACAGCAGACAATGAACCTAATGTTCTCAGTCTGAACAAGGACGTAATCACCCCTGACGCGCTCGGGCCTCCTACCACCCAGAGGCGTGAGACGATGCCTCTGCTGGCGACGATGCTCCTGAGTGAGATGAGTTGTGACCGCGACACACGCATCGCGCAATGCGCGTCTTCCGCATCTACCACGAAGCTCGCCGACACTGCGGCGCGCAGCACGATGCCCGCGAGCGACGAGGGAAGGTTCGATCATCAGGACCGGGAATCAAATGACCACGGCATCACGACGGATTCTTCTCAATACCTGAGGGCGGCGCGTGAGCAGCGCGCTCACGACCGTGGTGCAAGCTTAAACAATCACACAATGCGCTCGCTAGAAGACGAAGAGGTTCTCCTGGTGCATGAGGCGTCTGCGTCGCGCATGGCACGTGCAGAATGGGCGAGCAGTGCCGAAATCAAATTGCTGCTTTCCCGGCTTCCAAGCCGAGTAACTGTGCCTAGCGCACCAAACTCAGCCTCCCACACCAGATCGTCACGGTATGAAGTGGTCTCAGATGTGCGCAAACAATGTGTCCATCTTCTTGACGCACAGAAGCGCATTGACGCGGAGGTGGCCCGTCAACTGGAGGTGCACAAGCAACTAGACGCTTTGCATGGACCCATTCGTTACTTCCCGGCTCTTTAGCGCACAGCTCGTCGCACGGCAGGAATGAGGCACTTTGCCAGAGGTCACACCGCCGACGACGGAAAAAGAAATCGGTGTATATGTGGTCTCCGACGCACATGCTCCGATTGCTTTGCTCGCCATCTCGTTCCTTCATCGTTCAGATGTACATACCAGGACGCGTTTTCTGGGGGAGCGTCCCCACACACACACACACACCAACTCAGGTAGACCGGAGGGCGAGGGTGGAGGGACCACAGTCCCACATCTGGCCCATGGACTACTTACCCGTTGTGTGCACAACACGCCTTGTTTCTCAGTTCCCCCGATTCTCTTCCTCTTGTTCATTTAATTCTCTTTTTTTTTTTTGTCTTGTTGATCTTCCCTTTGATCGTCTCGTGCCCAATCCACCTTTTTCTCTCTCTCTTTGCAGTGTCTTGTGTCCACACACCCTATTCTCGCCATCGGCACACGTCCGTACACTGTTCTTGTATTCTGTTGTTTTGTTTTCACTCTTCAATCTATTCCGGGATCGCGTCTCTTTGTTGACTACCTGAGATGAAACAGGAGAACTGAGCAGCAGTACGACACGAGCGACTGGTGCAGTCGCCTTCTGGACTCGCATCTGAACTGTGCAACAAATCTGTACTGGATGAGAGGACTCAAACAACAACAATCTCTCGATGCCACAGGTCGCCATCATTATTTTTACTCCCCCCCCCGTGGTATCCGCGCAACACGATCAGTCATGGGAAGGCACTCTCCGCGCGACTCCCCCGACCCGCGGACTACTCTCCTTTGTGACCGACCGCTCTGAACAGGTTGTCGATATGAGGCAGTTGGTCCATAGTCGTTGTGCGTTCTCATCATCTCCGCTTTCCTCGGCCGTTTTCTTCGTCTTTTGAGCGTTCTGCTTTGTCTCCATAGAAGGTGGTCACGAGTGGCACTCGCTGTCTGCGAAATGAATCCTCTCGACAAGCCAGTGGGCTCCATGCTGAGGTTGTTTCCCCTCGCCAACAAGAAGCTGCAGCGGCTGACACTGCCCTACCTCACAGTCGGGGTGAGCGAGGTTCTGAACACCGACAGTACGTATCAGCTCGACTCCTTCAATACGTTCAACTCGAAGAACCGCATGTTGTACGCTCAGCAGAGCTCCGACAGGCACGTACCGTTCCTAGGGGACATGGTGGGTGGTGGTCTTTTCGATAGCTACACGGGCCCTGTCGTACCCCAATTCATCTCGCAGTACATGTCGCGCGCGCTAAGCTTGCACACACTGTTCCCTGAGCAGATGCGCGCCACTCAGAAGGAGTTCCCTGGCGACCCCCTGTTGGACATCATGAAACTCAGCCTGTCACGCTACCGCAGTCTTCACGTCCCCACCGGCGACCGCAGAGCCCCACTGCAAACGTCCGCGTCGACGGCCGCGCCACCGCTGCGCAGCCTGATCGGCGAGTGGGACATGCAGCAGTACGCCCTGAGCGCTGACGCGGCCTTTTTTCGCGCCTGCACTGAGCTCCGCCGTCGGTGGTCTGGCAATGGCGCGGATGTTCGCGCTGGCCTCGGTCGCCGCACCGCATCACCGCAGGACCCGGTCAACCTGTTGGCCGACTGTCTCCTTCGCAGTGACGACCGTGGCGAGCGCGACCTGGACGCTTTGGGTCGTGCCGAGAGCAGCGGTTGCCGAGGCGTTTGGTTCACTGCTACGGTGGCGCCGGTCGCGCTGGACCTGCAGCGACGTCATGCACTCCGCGAAGCCGCACGCCAGTCGTCAGTCGCGCCACCACCCCGCAAGTCGCTGCGGGCGGAGGACGAGCTGGAACGCGAAGAGAACGAAAAGCTTCGCATCATAGCAGCGCGACACCCTTTTTGCCTTGATGTGATGGTGTCCTGCCTGGGCAGCTCGCGGGCCTTTGGCGTGGCTCGCAACGAGTTCACAGAGGGTGCGACAAGAAGTGTTCTGGATCCGACCCGTGAGCGTGTTGTGCCCCTCAGCGTCGACCACACACCGGTCCGGTCCGATGAATTCCGCCGCATCACGCAGGCGGGCGGCACCGTCTCGGGAGACACGGGGGGTGCCGTGGACGGAAACCCGTTTCTGACGGTGTCACGTAGCTTCGGTCACCGGTCAATGAAGAACAATCCGCGGTACTCTCCGGTGCAGCAGAAAATGACGGCTGTGCCCAGCTGTTTCGCTTGGGAGATGCTCGAAGGCGACGCGCTCGTCTTGTGCAACCACGCGGTCTTCGAAACCCGTCAAAGTGACGACACCAGCGTGGACGAGATTGCCAAGATCGTCGGTGCAGGCCTGTCTGCAAATAACTCACCGGAGGCGATCGCCGCCACTGTCTGCGATTTTGCGATGCGTTTCGGCTCTAACCACGCGCTGCAAGTGATGGTGGCCATTGCATCCCCGTCTCCGGAACCTGAGGTGATGGCCATGGCCGAACAGGATCCGACGATGCTGTTGCCCGATTTCCGTGAGTGGGTCGAGCCGGGCCCACTTTATGTGGCCGCGTGTCGTCAAATACCAGAATACAGGGCGGCTCTGCAAGAGGACTGTCGACGTTGCGGTGTGTCGTTGGGCGAGTTGCTCGCCCTACGTTATGACCGGATCAAGGACGCCCTTCACTCGCGACATCGCCTTGAACTCTCTCCGCTCTACCCGAAGGAGTGCGGCGCACTGCAGCAAGTCATGGACGAGGAGGCCTACCTCTTTGAGCGCGTCAAGCCCGAAGCGCCGGATATGGACTATTTTCACACCATCGCCACCTCCCTGTTGAGGAGTAAAGGTGCGTCCAAGTGAGGGGCAAAAAGGCACAACGAATGTGCGATTGTCGCCCGCGATCTTAGGGCTCTATCCACCAGCGTGGTGGCCATTCACAACACAGAAAAAAATCGAAACAAGGTACGCACTTCCCGGCTTGTGTGTTGATGATTGTGATAGTGGCACAGAGAACCAAAAAAGAGGGAAAACATGCGCATCTCGCGTCACCTTCCCCCCCCCCCCCACACACACACCTCTTTGTCCAGGCATCGTGCAGGTCGGCCAATCCTGATTCTTCATGTGTGGGTATGCAGCGACTTCGCTCAGCTCACGTTGGGCATCTCTTTCGGGCCTCGCCTGTCCACGTGCCCCCGATGTCCCGGTTTCCACGCGCGCTGCCGAGTGTGAACCCCTGTTCACGCTCTCCCTCTCTCCCCGCCTAATGTTTCGCATCTTGTTTTTGCTCTCAGCACGGGCGCGCAACCCTGTCAAGTGGTTGGTTCAACTCCGTGAATTGGGATCACGACCACACTGATCGTTTTTTTTTGTTTTGTAGCTGTTGCTATCGTCGGCGTCATACCTTCGAATAACTGCATCCCACATCACTCTTGTCGTCTTCCTCCCACTGATCGTTGTTCTCTCTCCACGGTTTCTGGCTCGCCACCGCGTTACCTGATTGTGCCTGTGTGCTGTCTTCCTTCTTCCCGCCGCTGCACATGAGCACGTCGACTCGGGTGGTCAGTCCGACCGCGTTCCCTTCCAGCAATGTGTCCGAGTACCGTGCCCTGCAGCAGGTCTTGACGCAGGCGACCGCAACCGGTTGTTCTGCTGAGCACATTGTGCGAGATGCACTTGTCGGTGGCGTTGTAACGGCCTATCATGATCGACAGTGCCGCTGCGTCAACCAAGTGTTTTTACCCTCGTCCAAGTGTATGCCACTGTTGTCTACACTCATCGCTGAGGGCTTTTTCAGCCCAGTCGTCTCCACTGTCCGGGAAAGCGGACCGCACGGACGACTTACTCCGCGGTGCGAAATGGGTACGACGTCACTCTTCGCCGTGATCGCCCTCTTGTTCCCTGACTGCTTTCTCGACGGCGCCGTCTGCTCGCCGCCGGCCTCACCCCCTAGGTCACCTCCGGCCGATTCGCTAGTGGTCAATTCCACCGGAGGCAGAGAAGATGAGGCGTCAGCGCATTCCGCGACGGAAAGAAGTGCAGCGTCCACCCTTACCACCACACCCCAGGCGGCTGAAGTCAGCGTTTTCGCTGACCACCTGGCTGATCCGGTGACTTCCCCACTCGACGCAATGATCCTCAGTTCTCAAGAAGAGAGCGCGGTGCGCCGTCAGCACGCGACGACGCTCAGCGTGAGCGGAACCACCAGCCTACGGCTGATATCATCGCCCGTCCCTTTTCTGGCTGGGCCCGTGCACGTTCTCACGGAAGATCAAGCCGCTGTGCCCGAAGCCGTCGCCACCTCATCCGTCTGCGTTGACCTTCTCGCACTGCACCAGGAGCGTGTTTTTGTGGCCGTGGTGCTGCTGGCGTCACTTAACGATGTGCTGCATGCTTTCCAGTTGCGCCAGCTCCAGTCGGCACGCGAGAGCCATAAATCCGCCGAGACCACCCACGGTGGACAGTCAAGTGGTCTAAGTAGCCGAGCCGAAACCGCCGTAGGTGACGCGACGGTGGCCTGCATTCTGGTCTACAAGATCTTCCTCCTCAGCTGCCTTTGCGCCACAGAGATGAGCTACATGCCCGCCAACGCCAAAGCATGGGAGAACCCGCTTGCATTGTCCCCTTACGACACGTGCCTCGGTGTCGCCAACAACAGTGTGACGGGTAGCGGCAGCAGTCGACTGCTCCGGCTGTACCCCCGCGCAGTTCTCAGTACGCTGGCGCGAGAGGACAAGGTCCTGCGCGGTGAAGATCCTGCCGCTGCGCTTGCTCTCCCGCGCGACGGTGTGCACGTGTTGTATGACACAGTTCTGGACCGTCTCGCCGACGCGTACCAGTCTTTCCCGCACCGCAGCCACGCTGATCTTTTGTCTTGGCTTGATGCACGGAAAAGCGCGGCGTTGCGGGTGACCCGCGCACAACTGACGCACACCCCAACGCTGACGCTTGTGCGTCCCGTGGATGGCACACCAGTGGCACTGTTCCCCGTGGTATCCAACGCCCCGGCACGGCGCGCGAAACTCCCGAGTTTACCTCCTCAGCCTGGAGAGCTCTTCATGTATCCATCCAACACGCTACGTTTGTTGCTGCTGGACTCGTCCACGTCCCCGTTGGCTACGATACTCTCGCTGGCCACAGCGGTCCGACTCACCGATGCACAGCTTCGCAATGAAGTGGAGCCATTCCTTCGCACCCAAAGCTTCGCCTTGCTGTCGTCACGCGATCGGCGCTTGCTCGTTCAGTTCACACGGAGTACGCCAGAGCTATCGCACGTCCTTGAAAGGAACCCCATTGTTTTGGCGCGTCTCCTAACCTGGATTCGGGCGAGCGCTCCTACGGAAGCACCAGCGTCGGACGACGCAACGGCCACGGCCGCGCTGGCGAAGCGCATCGAGACGTACGTGCTGTTCGAGACACCGTTCAGCGTCGCCGTCGGGCAGTTCTTGCGTGAGCTTGTCACGCGAAACGCCGTCACTCTGGACACGATGGAGAGGTGGCTTCTGCACTGCACCACATGCCCAATACCGACTACATCACTGAAGATTATCTCTGCGATCGCCGACTTTGCCGCCGTTCACAGCCACTGGCAGTACACCGATCAGGGGTCACAGGCTGTCTCTCAGCTCAAAAAAGCAAAGCCTCGTGAAGATGTGAACGCTGAGGCCCCTGTGAGCTGCTGAATCTCAATGAAATGACCCATTCTCTCTCTCTTTTCCTTTTTGTTTCTCTTGTGTCACGCACAAGGGTCGCACGCAGGCGTCAAGTAGCCTCGCTGACGTGTATAGACAGAGGCTCACGGGACGAGCGCACGCCTTTTCTGCTTTGTTTTCTCAGTTGTGCGTGAAATCATCTAGTGTTGGCACGCACGCCCTCGTCTTAGCCATCGTCCGCTGGAAATTTTCTCGTTTCCAGTTGCAGCGAGTTGAGAAGAGAGACCCTCGCAGGCTGTGCCGTACATCAGCTCGAAGTA
The DNA here is from genome assembly GCA_030849045.1 of Wallacemonas rigidus. Lineage (NCBI taxonomy): Eukaryota > Euglenozoa > Kinetoplastea > Trypanosomatida > Trypanosomatidae > Wallacemonas > Wallacemonas rigidus. Next base: position 271,052 of record JASAOL010000614.1, read on the forward strand.
TTCCATGTGAGATCATCAACAGATAAGAATGAAACAAAGACATTTACAACCCTCAGCTTGACAAGAAGACACGCATACCCTGACATTGATGGCAGGCGGGTGGTGCTGGCCGGCGGTCACTGAGCGTGTCGCCACCAACATGAAAAGGAAAGTGAAAACATGTGCGGCGAGTTGTGCGTCGTTGTCTCCTCGCGCGCGTTGTTATCCTTGTGGAAGTGCGTGACCAGGGCGCCGTGGAGTCGGTGTCTTCTGTTTCTCTGTCCATCTCCCCTCCCCCCTCCCCTCCTCTCGCTCTCTTTTGTTCTTCGCTCCTCTCTTCACGCTGATGGTAGGGTAATTCAAACGCACCCCAGCAGGAAACATGCGCAACTACAACAACTTCAACCGCGTGTCCAAGGCGCCCCGCCGCCCCTTCGAGAAGGAGCGTCTCGACCGCGAGATGAAGCTGTGCGGCCAGTACGGCCTGCGCTGCAAGCGTGAGATCTGGCGCGTGAACATGACGCTCTCCAAGATGCGTCGTACCGCCCGTCTGCTGCTGACCCTCCCCGAGAACCACCCCCGTCGTCTCCTTGAGGGCTCTGCTATCATGCGCCGCTGCCACGAGTACGGCTTCCTCGATGAGGAGAAGGACAAGCTCGATTACGTGCTGTCCCTCACCGTGCCCGACATTCTCGACCGCCGCCTCCAGACCATCGTCTTCCGTGCCGGCCTCGCCAAGTCCGTGCACCACGCTCGCGTCCTCATCCAGCAGCGCCACATCGCCGTCGCCAAGCAGATCGTGACGATTCCGTCCTTCATGGTGCGCGGCAGCAGCGAGCGCCACATCGCCTTCGCGGATGCCTCGCCCTTCGGCAATGGCCGCCTCGGTCGCGTCAAGCGCGTCCGCGCTAAGAACGCCAAGAAGGCCGCTGCCGGTGGTGGTGACGACGAATAAACTGGCGCGTTCCTGCGTCTCTGCCACGCACGTACTGCGGCCCTGCATTGACGCGACGACGAGTTTTCCCGGCTCCTGTTTGATTTCCATCATCATCATTTTTTTTTTTTCTTTCAATAACACCACCAAAACCTAGTCAACACGCGATACAAGCAGCACGTCCCTTCTGACCGCCGTGCAGTCACACAGACACAGACTTTCGCGATACACGGAAGTCTCTGAGTGACGGCGCTGCGCCGTTAGAAGCTGTGAAATTAGATTCACAGTAGCTACGCCGTCTGACCAACCTACGCTGCGCTTCTCGACGGTACCATTTCGTGCTGTGTCGACTACCTGACATCGTCTCGTCGAGCTTCACAGCGCCGCAGGGTTGTGCTCCTGGCCAAGACCCTTCCTTGCTCTGAGCCACCGGGCTTGAAGCTCGTCGACCAACGAAATCACCTATGCCCCCCCCCCCCCCGCGTACACGCCACCAAACAGTCCCGTCATTCAACGCTCCTCCTTCCGTCATGTTGCCCATCCCTCTTCACCTGGTATCTTTTGTCATCACTCCGAACTCATTACTCGCGTTCGTTCTACCGCTGGCTTACCTTGTCGCGTTCCTTCTGTTGATAGCTTTAATTTTCAGTCCACACAGTTATACCAAACCGCTCATCAAAAACACACCCCTTCTAACCCCTACCGCAACTCCATCATGTCCCGCGTTGAAGTTTTCCAGACTCAGCTCCCCGCGTACAACCGCATCAAGACGCCGTACGAGGCGGAGCTCCGCGCGACGGTGAAGAAGATGATCGCCCCCGGCAAGGGTCTCCTGGCCGCTGACGAGTCCATCGGCTCCTGCGTGAAGCGCTTCAAGCCCATTGGCCTGAGCAACACCGAGGAGCACCGCCGCCAGTACCGCGCGCTGATGATCGAGGCGGAGGGCATGGAGAAGTACATCAGCGGTGTCATTCTGCACGACGAGACCGTCACCCAGAAGGCCAGCAACGGCAAGACCTTCCCCGAGTACCTCACCGCCAAGGGCGTCGTTCCCGGCATCAAGACCGACCTCGGCCTGTGCCCCCTGTACGAGGGTGCCGAGGGCGAGCAGATGACGGAGGGTCTCGACGGCTACGTGAAGCGTGCCTCCGAGTACTACAAGAAGGGCTGCCGCTTCTGCAAGTGGCGCAACGTGTACAAGATCCAGAACGGCACTGTGTCCGAGTCCGCCGTGCGCTTCAACGCCGAGACGCTCGCCCGCTACGCCGTGCTGTCCCAGATGAGCGGCATTGTGCCGATTGTGGAGCCCGAGGTGATGATCGACGGCACGCACGACATCGACACGTGCCAGCGCGTGTCTGAGCACGTGTGGCGCGAGGTTGCTGCCGCGATGCAGCGCCACGGCGTCATCTGGGAGGGCTGCCTGCTCAAGCCCAACATGATCGTGCCTGGTGCGGAGTCCGGCAAGACGGCGACCCCCGAGGAGGTGGCCCGCTACACCGTGATGACTCTCGGCCGCGCGATGCCCGCTGCCCTGCCCGGCGTGACGTTCCTGTCCGGCGGCCTGAGCGAGGTGCAGGCGACCGAGTACCTGAACGCGATGAACCGCAGCCCCCTGCCCCGCCCATGGAACCTGAGCTTCTCCTACGCGCGTGCGCTGCAGTCCTCCGCGCTGACGACCTGGGGCGGCAAGGACAGCGGCGTCGCTGCTGGCCGCAAGGTGTTCCTGCACCGCGCCAAGATGAACTCCAACGCGCAGCTCGGCAAGTACAACCGCGCGGACGACGACAAGGAATCCAAGTCCCTCTACGTCGCCGGCAACGTGTACTAAGCACGACTGCCGTCTGGCGGATAAGGTAAGCCCTTGGCTTACGAAAATTAATTCATGGTCCTGTGATACACCGGTGACTTTCAAAAGACTTTTCCCTTTTTTTTTCTACTCTTTTATTCATACCTTCTCTCCTTTCTTTTGTTTTGTCCTTTCTTTTCCGGGAAAAAAAGTAACAAAGAAAAATAATGAATCACACATCTCCTGAGTTGGGTCGTCAAATATCCTTTCCCACGCTTTGAAGCTCGCAAATGCCAACATAAAGAATCAAAACGTTCTAGGAATGCGGTGTCTCCCAAGATGTGCTCGGGAATCGCGCGCATTGGTGTCTGCTTCCACTAAGATCCCCCGACACTTGGAGGCAGGGTGGCGCGCCTCTGCAGCTGACCGCCCTTTTTCTTTTCCTCGTATACTCTCGGCAGGTGTAGTTTGTGCCGATCGCGGGTGCTGTGGCAGGTGCCCGGTGGGTGCGCGGCGGCGTACAGGCCTCGCTTTGTCTCGACGCTGGCGCGCTTCGAGTCAGCGACGCGTTCCCCCCCCCCTTTCATCCACATCTTCCTCTTCATCACTGCGACTGACACACGTCGCGGCGTGTTCCGTGACGTCCTCTTTGCCCCACATCAGAGCTTCAACACGACAGACACCCAACTATCTCAGGTACACAAACCACTAAAATAACAGGTCACCGTCTTTTTTGTTTTGTTTTTGTTTACCAAGACAATACGAAGGTACGTAGTAAAGAATGTTTCGCGCTCGTGTGCTGCTCACCGCTGCGTGCCACCCTACGTTGCGCACATCCATCTTCCCTAGCCGGTACGTGCAGGGACCAAAGGCGCTAGCCTCCCTCGGCGACGAAGTCATGCGGTTCGGGAAGTCAGCGCTCGTTTTGGTCGACCCTTTCGTGGCCCAAACCATGTCTAAAGACATTGATGCCTCGCTGAAAGGGAAAGTTGACGCCACCGTTGAGGTTTTCGCCAAGGAGTGTTGTGACGAGGAAATCGCACGTCTGGCTGCGGCGGGCCAGTGTGACGTCGTCATCGGTCTAGGTGGTGGTAAAACACTCGACACCACCAAAGCTGTGGCGCACACTCTCACGAAACCCGTTGTTATCGTCCCGACACTCGCGAGCTCTGACGCGCCGTGCAGTGCGTTATCGGTGATTTACACGAAGAGCGGTGAAGTCGACCGCTACCTGATCCTACCGCAAAACCCGAATTTGGTTCTTGTCGACACCGAAATCATCGTCAACGCACCTGTTCGCTTCCTGGTGGCTGGCATGGGTGACGCACTCGCCACGTGGTTTGAGGCCGAATCGTGCTTCAAGACCTGCTCCGGCAACATGACCGGTTTCATGGGGTCCTACACAGCCCTTGGTCTGGCTCGCATGTGCTACGAGACACTGCGTGAGTACGGTGTGGCCGCTAAGCGTGCCTGCGAGGCCAAGACCACCTGCCCGGCAGTGGAGCGTGTTGTGGAGGCGAACATCCTGCTGTCTGGTCTTGGTTTTGAGAGCGGCGGCATCGGCGCGGCGCACGCAATCCACAATGGGCTCACCTTCTTGGAAGAGACACACCACTTCTGGCACGGTGAGAAGGTTGCCATAGGCGTCTTGACCTCGCTTTTCTTGACGGACCGCCCTCCGGAGGTGATTGACAGCGTCTACAGTTTTTGTGAGAGCGTCGCCCTGCCCACCACTTTGGCCGAGATTGGCATCACGGATGTGACACAGGAGAAGCTGCTCAAGGTCGGCACTGGCGCGTGCGCCAAGGGTGAGACCATCCACAACGAAGCGGGCATCATGACTCCTGAAGCCGTCGCCGCGTCGCTGCAGGCGGCGAACGCCTACGGACGTGCCCGCAAGGGTCTGTGAGCGTGTGCATCAGCCAATCAGGACGACGTCAAGCGCAACGTACATGTTCGGTCTCCATCAGAATCACGCCTGTTTCCTGCGAATCGAACAGCTGCATCCGTCACACGGCCAGCAGTGCCTGAGGCGCAGCTGTGCGTTGAAGGCCCAGCTGTCAAACGGCACGCACCGCGTCGGAGAACTTGAAATTCATTGTCGTGATTTGTTCTCCCTCTGGAGACTCACTGCCGCACTTCACCCCCGGCGACGAACTCCGAGCTTTACAGCGCCGGCCCCCTCCCCCGAAAAAAAAAAAAAGTAGGCAGAGCTACACGACAACAAAAGACTTTCTTCTCGGTTTCGTACGTTCCGACAACAAAAAAAAAACATTTTCTCAATTTTTCGCCATCATCACGTTTCCTCTTCTCTTCATTTTTTTTCCTTCTTTATTTTTTGACCCGCTTGTGTTTCTCAGTGATACGACACGCTTTCTTCCTGTTCCACATTTGCCAACGGACAGAGCCACCGGTGTGTTCAGGAGCTGCCGCACCACTGCCAACGGTGGGCCTGGGTGCCTCGCCGGTGATTCTCAAACAGTAGTCCCCCACGAAACAAACAAACAAACAAACAAAGAAATACTCGACCGTTTAGACGTAGACAACACATCTGGACTCGCGCTTTGATGTAGGCTGGTTGCGCTGCCAGATCTCAATAACGCAGCCCGTAAACCACCACCGAACTTCGGCAGCTGCAGTCGACCCCCGATGAACAGAGTCCCATCTATGCCTCATCGAATGCGATAGGTGCGCCTCTGTGCTGCCATTTTTTTTTTTTTTTTCGTTGTTCCCGTTTTCTCCTCCCTACTCCACATTTCTCTGTTTTCCGCTCCCTCTCACGTCTTCCGCAATGCCAACACGGCATCTATTCTTTATCTCGACGTACCACTCCCTTGCAACAGAAATCAGCTCATAATACCATCAAAAACAAAAGCACTCCTTCTAACCCCTACCGCAACTCCATCATGTCCCGCGTTGAAGTTTTCCAGACTCAGCTCCCCGCGTACAACCGCATCAAGACGCCGTACGAGGCGGAGCTCCGCGCGACGGTGAAGAAGATGATCGCCCCCGGCAAGGGTCTCCTGGCCGCTGACGAGTCCATCGGCTCCTGCGTGAAGCGCTTCAAGCCCATTGGCCTGAGCAACACCGAGGAGCACCGCCGCCAGTACCGCGCGCTGATGATCGAGGCGGAGGGCATGGAGAAGTACATCAGCGGTGTCATTCTGCACGACGAGACCGTCACCCAGAAGGCCAGCAACGGCAAGACCTTCCCCGAGTACCTCACCGCCAAGGGCGTCGTTCCCGGCATCAAGACCGACCTCGGCCTGTGCCCCCTGTACGAGGGTGCCGAGGGCGAGCAGATGACGGAGGGTCTCGACGGCTACGTGAAGCGTGCCTCCGAGTACTACAAGAAGGGCTGCCGCTTCTGCAAGTGGCGCAACGTGTACAAGATCCAGAACGGCACTGTGTCCGAGTCCGCCGTGCGCTTCAACGCCGAGACGCTCGCCCGCTACGCCGTGCTGTCCCAGATGAGCGGCATTGTGCCGATTGTGGAGCCCGAGGTGATGATCGACGGCACGCACGACATCGACACGTGCCAGCGCGTGTCTGAGCACGTGTGGCGCGAGGTTGCTGCCGCGATGCAGCGCCACGGCGTCATCTGGGAGGGCTGCCTGCTCAAGCCCAACATGATCGTGCCTGGTGCGGAGTCCGGCAAGACGGCGACCCCCGAGGAGGTGGCCCGCTACACCGTGATGACTCTCGGCCGCGCGATGCCCGCTGCCCTGCCCGGCGTGACGTTCCTGTCCGGCGGCCTGAGCGAGGTGCAGGCGACCGAGTACCTGAACGCGATGAACCGCAGCCCCCTGCCCCGCCCATGGAACCTGAGCTTCTCCTACGCGCGTGCGCTGCAGTCCTCCGCGCTGACGACCTGGGGCGGCAAGGACAGCGGCGTCGCTGCTGGCCGCAAGGTGTTCCTGCACCGCGCCAAGATGAACTCCAACGCGCAGCTCGGCAAGTACAACCGCGCGGACGACGACAAGGAATCCAAGTCCCTCTACGTCGCCGGCAACGTGTACTAAGCACGACTGCCGTGTAACGGTGGAGGCGTTCGCTATGCCCTCCTTCTCCCACAGCACCAGACTTCCATTCCCGAGCGATGTCTGTGCCCCGTTGTGGACGCAGCCTCGCGTCCACGGACTCTCAAAAGATATCCCTAACGAAAGTCACGCGCGGCCCTTAGCACACACTCGATAGGTGCTTCCCACGCCGCCGCTTGCCACCAGAGAAAAAACAACAACAACAAGTCGGCAACCTAACGAAGAGGAGGGCTACGCATGCTTCTCATTCGAAGTTGTGCCTTGCCCTCACTCTGACTCCACCCCTAACCGTCCGCACCTAAAGAACAAAATAAGAAAAAGTGAAACTACCTACTTCACAGGATCTTACCGTAGCGAATCCAAAAAGCAAAAAAAAAAGCCAAAATTGAAGGGAATCAGGTTCCGTATCGCCCCTCTTTTTTGTTTTTCCCTTGCTACTTCCAAACATATATATATCCATGCACTCTGTCTACCAAAACAAAACAAACAGTGTTCCATCCATGGACCTACTCAAGTCTTAGTGCAAAACCTCACTGCTCCATCTTCTCGCCCTGTGTGTTTCCGCGCAGCTCGCAGCAGGTGCAGTCTCCCATTAGTGGTTTTATTTCTCCCATCGGCTGCCCGTATCAGTGCCGATGCCGGGACGAAGGTTCTTGTACTGCCCTCTTCTTCTCGCCTTTCTGTGTGCGATCGCAGCGGTCCCTAGCTGGAGCTGTTTTGTCCCTCGACACCGCTACGCCGCCTTCCGTAGTGTGTACGCCTCGTATGTACTTCGTTCTCGTTCTGTTGCCAATCCTTCCCTTCTCTCCCACACATCCTTTCTTTGTGCATTTTCTTTTGTTTCTCTTCCTTCCCACGCATCCCATCCTGTGCATCGTATCCTTCTCTGGCATTTCCCTCTCTCATCCCACAAGCTTTCGACACTCGCACGCTAGCGAAGCCATGGCGGAAGTTCAAGACTACAACGCGGGCACGAAGCGCATCACACAAGAGGAACTCGAGAAACAGATTCAAAGGCTGACAGCGCCTAAACGGCCAGCGGAGGTGCGAGATCCTTTTCCCGTGTGCCCCTCCAAGAAGATTTCTCAGGCTGAGCTGGACAAGATGACAGACCGCCTATACACGCAAACACTTGAGCGGAAAAAGGCAAACTTGGAGGTCATCGAAGCTCAGATGTACAAGAACACCAATTCAGCTGCCAGCCGCACGCTGAGCCCGGAGGAACTGGACACCGCGGTCGACCGGCTCTACACACAGGCGCTGGAGCGGAAACAAGCTTCTCTCGAGCAAACGCGCAAGCAGTACGAACTCAAACGTCATGAGCCGAAGCCAGTGAAGCTGGACGTGTTTGTGCAGCATATGTACGACGATCGCATTGCACAGAAGAAGGCTACGGAGCAGAAACTGCACGACAAGTACATCGCGCCTACGGACATCCGCACAGCGAAGCTTCCCAGATCGCAAATCGAAGCGTCAGGGGCACGGTTATGTTCGACCAAGTAACGTCGCGTGGCGCCGCGGTTGCGCTTGTTGTGTGTTGTCGCCCGCAACGCGTTCCCCCGTCGAGAAGAAGCGCGGTCGCCCTCTGTGTTCTTTTGCAATCGCAACCATCGCCTTTTGACAATAGATGTACACATACCCACTCTTCCCCCATCCCATGTGCTGAAGACTCGCATCATCATCCCTTTTCGTTTCACCTTGACTTTTTCTGGACATTCTTTCTTCGTGTGGCGCACAGCCCGCAATCGGCTCTTGCGATCCACTTCACAAAGACAGGACGATGATTCTCCGCGTTCTCACACCGCGCGTGGTGCCAAGCCTGTCCCTCTGCATTTCCTTCGCCATCAGCGATGTGATGTGAGGGTCGGTGGTGATGTGCGCCGCAGCTGCGAGGTTTTCCCCCGGTTGCCGTTAACGGCGTCGCTCACTGATTCCTCCTGAGAAGAAACATATATTTCTACGCTCCCTTCACTCTGGTCTCTTTGCTATTCTGTTTTCGTCTCCCCACTTTTTTTTTTTCAGCGCCGTACCACGCCTTGTGGATCACGTTTCTTTCAAACTATTGTAAGTTCCACGACTCAACGCGTTGGGGAGCTACCAATCGCACCTCACGGCGGTACCTCTCTCACCGCGCACACAGACTTACTTGCTTTTCGGTGGATGAACCACTCAGATGATGCAGAGGCGTACCTGCGACGTGTCGGCCAGGCGGCACGTACACAATTTAGGGGCGGGTTCATGGCGATTTCCCTCGACGAAGAGTGTGACACACCAATGCCCGTAGTGGTCGACGTTAGCGCCAGTGACCGAGTCCCTGCATTGCCCATGAAGAAGAAAAATGCTGGCAAACGACGTCGTGACTCCGACGATGAAGGCGACCATGTTGGCACCGAGGGTGAGAAGGCGAACGAAAACGTGGAAGTATCCACACGTACGGCAGCGGCATCACCACCACCCACGACTACCAACACGGCAGTTGTTGAACAGGTGACGGGCACGGCGGCGCCCGCAGCACCAAACAAACGCATTTCTCTCCTCGACATGTACTTCCCCGGGAATACACTGAAGAACTCGTCCGTGGAAGTGTCGCTTTCACCACCCGTTGCGTTCGTCGACAAGACGGTGGAAGCGGTCTCGGCGATGCGCGAGCGCGTCGTGCGGCTGCGCTCCACTGTGGGTGACGCGGAGGAATTCCTCACCGGAAGGTCACTCGATCAACAGGTGAGTGACGGTGGTGACCCCCTCATCACGACCATTGCATCCGTCTCTGAACAGGTCTGCAAAGACAATTGGAAAGGCGTACGCGACTTACTGGATGATGCCTGTCGGCGTAGGGCGAGGTCTATCGCGGAGCTTCGGCGGCAGTTGGAGCAGCTGTGTCGACGAAAAGCGAGCGTGCGCATGCCTGCGCGCCACAGCACGTCTCTTTGGCGGAACTACCTGGACGCACATGGTCCAGAGTGCAATCATGTTCCTACGCTCTCTGACATGCTATGGACCAGCAACGCTTGCACCACGTTGCTCTTCGCACTTGTGGCGCAGCGCCTGCTGGACACCACGCAGCGATGCGAGACCGTGTCCCACACGCTCAGTCGATTAGATGTCGTCAACGCCGGTGAGGAGGATAGCCGGTCCGATGTGTCGCCGCGCACAACCTTTATCTCTGAGCAGCCACGGCTTAGCTCTCAGTTGACAACCGACGCCTCATCACTACTCGTCTTTTTGCGTTGTCTCATGCCCACAGCCTCTTCCACAGGGTACGGCGTGTGGCTCTTCATCTGCTTGTGTGCATTGGACTGCCCGCTGGACCCGGAGACCGATCGCATTGCACATAGTCTCTTCCGAAAATGCTGCGGCCACCTCCGCACAATCGGCTCCCTCGAGGGTGTCCACGGTGATGTGCGCGGCGAACTGTGGGAGCGGGTGACGGCCAAGGCCGAACCAGCGGATTCGGCCACGCACCAAGTGAAGACATACACCTCGCTGAGCGATGTGGGTGAGGCCGAACTGCGAGCCATCAGCACGCTCATTGTGGTGCTATCCAAGTTCTTTCGCCAGAATCAGAATCGATTGATCACACTCTAGTTTGGTTGACCAGCTGCGCGAACAGAAAAGGCGGACCGTAGCGCGAAACGTGACGAAACGCAGCGGCTCTCAGCGCCGAAGTGGTTTAACATATCGCAATGGGGAACTCTCATGCGCGGAAAGCACGAGAGTGCGTCCCGGCCACTACATCATTGATCTCTTTACAAAGCCAAACAAAAAGCAAGCCGTATCTTTCCGTGCGCGTCCGGCTGGCGCGCTCTAATTAGTTGTGAAAAGGAGTACTGTGGACTTCTCACAGTGCGCGAAGCTGGCCAGCTACTCACGGCGTCGTCAGCAGCCCAATCGTCACCTGTTCAGTGCATCACACACACCTGAGGTCTGCAAGTGAAGAAACACTCACACAAAACGTTGTCCACTGTGATTATTCTTACGGACGGTAGACACGTCAGCCAGACACACACAAACACACATGTGCAAAGCAATTCAGTGCTCCATTTTATTGTGCGTACTTCCTACCCTTCTCTTGTCGTCTTCCTCCCCCTCGCCTCCTAGCAAGCGCACACGCTCCTTTTCCACCGCATCGCAACGTGTCTCGATTGTACCGGTAGCCCATCGTCATTTTTCACGTAGTCTACCCTCAGAACTTGGATTGCATCCTCTTTTATTTCGCCCTTCTCTTGCGGTACGTTGAAGCTTCTCACAGCCGTGAGAGCCTGTCCGGTGACAAGTCGTGATGTTCACAGTGCTATGCTGCGCACACCTTTATGGAGAGAAGGTGAACCTTGAGGTGTCGCTTCCTGCCTTTCCTGCGTCCCTCGTTGAGCTGGAAGAATTTCTTCACGTCACTTTTCAGACTGAAAGCGCCGCGCTGGCGGGGCGGCCAGAAGACCAACTCCCATTTCGCATCGCTGCCATTCAGTGGTATGACGACGCCCTGCTGCAGTGGTCTGAGCTTGTGTCGCTCGACCAGCTTCATGAGTACGATCAGCTGTACATTTTCCAGCCACAGAGTCGCCTCCATCAAGATGTGCAGCAGGATTTACCACCACCACGCCTACCGCTGACGATGCCCGCGCTGAGCACCAGCCAGCTGCCCACCACGCCAACGCACCAGAGCAAATGGCCCGCACAGCAGGGCGCGTCGCCGCCGGTCTATTCCCCCACCGGAGACGCAGGCCGTGTGCAGAGCGCGCAGGTGCGCACTGGCGAACTGTCTCCGTCGGCCCGTCAGCTCATGGAACGAGCGAGAGAGGAGGCGAGTCTCGTCGAGCGTCTCAGCAGGCTGCGTGAGGAGAAGATGGCACTGGAGCGGTCCGTCCAAGCCGAACTCGAGGCGGAGCGACGTCAGCTTGCTGCGCAGACGGATATCGCGCTGAAGCAAAAAGAAGAGCAGATTTGGCAGCAACGTGACAGGCTGGCACAGGCTGAGCAGGACTTTCAGGCGCTTCTCGAACGGAAACAGCAGTTGCTCTCCTCTCACATGGTTGGCTCATCTTAGAGCGGGTGTGTAGCACCTTGTCCAGCAGAAGAGAAGAGACAGCGAATTCGGAGACGTGACGGGACCAACGTCCGTGGAACAGGGGACTGGATTGGCTGTGTCATATCACTCCAATACGACCACAACAAAACCACCTGCACTTGCGGTAGTGTCGTGGGTTCGAGCGATCCTTCTGTGATGCGTTGAGGGCGTACCGCTCTTACGTTACACGGTCCTCGTTTCTCAAACGTTGGTGTTGTGGTAGCTCACCGCGTTGGGACTTCCTACGGCGCTTTCAGAAAAGTACGCCCTCTCAAGTCCAGTCTATCCCTCCTGTTCCTTCCCTTCTTCCTCTTCCCCCCTCCCCTCCTCTTCTGTTGGTTCGCGTTGGCCCTCATTGCGCCAGTGGACGATTCGAGGAGGCTCGTGGTAGATTTCTTTTGTATTCTCTCTGTTTGGGTGAGCACCCCTATACGCGGGCGTATTGGCTGGCACTTGCTACTCGCCTCGATCGCGAACACACTTCTATTTTGCTGACGTTGACTTTTCATTCCTTGAAGCTTTGTTCCTTTCCGAGACGTAGGCACTGGTACCTCACGGTGTTGACACTTTGGCAGACACTTTGTGATGCCTCGCACCACGCAGACAGGGGACGTCACCCGCATGCCGCTCCAAGGGGGTTACGCGACCACATTTGCCGACCGGCGCCGCACGTTATCGGAAGTCCCGTCGCCGCGCTCAGATCGCGCAGAGGGGAAGAAGCGCGAGCCCATCGGCTGGAACAAGTCCGTGCGAACATCGTCCGCACGTAGCAAGCCAACAGAAGGGAACATCTCGCCAAGGCGGCCGGGCCCCACCTCGCCGACCACCATACGACGTTTCCACAGCCCTCGAGCAGAGCAGGCAAGCAGCGTAGCAGCTGAACCGACACCGTCCGGCGCCTCCGTGACAAACAGTTTCTCCGCGACCGGTCCTAGCTGGCAGACACGCTCCCTGTTCATGTCGGCGGAGGAGGTGGACCGCCCCGCCGCGTCTAGTGTCAACGTCGCAGCGGCCACAGCGGCCCCGACAGCGTGGTCGGCCAGTGCTCAGGCTGCCCTGGTGCAGCAGCTGCGCGATGTGGTGGTGAAGCTGTCACAAGGAGCGGCAGCGGAAACACAGGAAGCCGTCAACGTTCAGAAGCGTTTCGAGGCGTACACTGAGCTGGTTCACGAGCAGGACCGCATCATCAACGATCTCCGCGCTGACAACGCCCGGCTCCAACGCGAGCGCGACACACTGTTGGCGTTTCGGCACCAGAATTTGCAGCGCGACATGCGTCTGCTGTCCGGCCACACGGACGAGCACGCCTCGTTGACCAAAACACCGATGCTCGACGAGCTTGTCCAGCTGGAATTTGCCAAGAGCAACGGCGTCACGCAAGGGGCGGCGTCCTCGATGCTACAGGAGCTGCTCTCGCAGCCAATACGTAATCTCGTACGGTCCCTCGCTGCGCAGCTGTACGACGAGCGCACACGCCGTCTGGATGTCGAGGAAAAGAGTAGTCTCCTCGTGGGGCAACAGCAATCTATGATCGACACGCTTGAGCAGCGTCTGCGCAGGTCGGAGCGCTCACCGCAGCGCACGCCACGCCTGACCGCCCGCCTGAGCTCTGTGCCGCCGTCGACGACGCCCCGCGTTTTCTCAGGCGCCGGCGTCGCCACACCGCGGCGAGGGGACCTGGACAGCCCGACGCTCTCAAGCTCCACATCGTCCTCGCACTCCGCCTCACAGTCAGACACGCCACAGGGCACCTCGTACGCACGACGTCACGCAGACCCAGTGAACACGGCGGAGAGGCGTGTCGCGAGGCAGCTTGCACAACAACTCGAGTCACCCCCGCGCTCGACAGGGGCCTCTCGTTGGCACACCACGCCGCCCCTCTCTCCGCGCAGTGCCGATAAGAGGAGCATGCACCCACGATCGTCCGCCACCAGCGCAACGCGCACGTCTGTGCCGCTCGACACTTCGTCATCAGCGGATGCGTACGAGGATGCGAGCACGATACTGGCCGCTATCCGTCAAAAGTACGGGCTTTAAATCGATATGTAGCACATCCGTTGTGTACGTTCCGCTGTAGTCGATGATTATCGCCCATTGGAATTTAGCGTTCTCTCTCTCTCCCTCGTTTTCTCTATCGCACACGCACGCCACTCGTGGATCGTCACTTCTCTTGAGTTGGGCGTGCCACAAAGGAGATGACGTCGCGGTCACAACACAACGTCGAACCGGCGAAAGGCCTCGTCAACGCACTGAGTGTGCCGATCAGAGTGATGTGGAAATGCTTCGCTTGTGTGCCACCGACGTTTTGAACGTCGCGCTCTCAGTTACTGTGTGCGGTTTGCCCTTCTCACGCCGCCACGCCCGCTGCAGGTCGGGGACACTATTTGACACGGCGATTTCCACTAGAGCTCCGCTACGCCTATGAATACCACGACCACCAACGCCATCAACCCCATCGCATTCATTTTCTCGTTCTCTTTAGTGCTGCACTGGCGCTGATCGTAGTTCGTTTCTCCCCCCCCCCCTTCTCTTCGTTTATCAGTGTCGCCCGCAGAGTAGCATGCAGAGGTCGGCTCGCCTTTTTGCGCGTCATCCGTCACTGACGGCATTGTGTACTGGTGTTGTCGCACGATGGGCTACGGGCGCCGTGCGGTGTGTCCGCAAAGACGCCGTGACGCTTTTTAGTACTTCGGCACGTCCCTTGTCACGCGCCGGGTCTGTCGCGGCGGTGCTCACCATGTCTAGGTCCTTTTGCGCGCGTGCGAGCCGTCCTGCGCTGCAAGCGCGCGCCTCTTCCACCTCGTCCTCTTCCACTTCAGAGGGAGCTACGGAAGGACAGCCGAAGGACAAAGAGGAGAGCGTCCACCCAGTGGTGCGGGCGTGTAAGTGGGAATCGGCCACCTACGTGGAGCGGATGGGCTTTGCTGTTGGGCAGCCGTTCACAGAAGACCAGCTTCGTGCACACTTCCAAGTGTTGGCCAAGCATTTTCACCCGGACTCGTCCGCCAATGTGACGAATGCGTCGGCGGCGTTCCAGAACATCAAGGAGGCCTACGACGCGCTTCTCCAACAGGTGAAGACGCAAGGCGGTCAGTTCCGTGGCACCGACGAGGACCCTGGCTTTCGCTACTCGGATGAGGCGCGCCGCCGCTCACAGATGAAGGCGCTTGGTGACGGCGTGCTGCTCTTCATGTTCATGACGCTCATCTTCATCGTCATTGTTGCCCGCTACAGCAAGGAACGGTTGAACTCGCGGTATCTCACGAGCTTGCTCGCCATCTTCTTCACCATTCAGTTGTTTCCACGACTGCTCGCGGCGGCGATTCTCTACGCCTGCCACGTGTCCTACGTTATCCAGAACACGGAGCTCCGTGAGCAGGCGGCCGTCTCTGTAATCGTCTCAGGCGGGCCAGACATGGTGTCGCTCACATTCGATGGAATTGATGCACGTTATGCACCGGATGTGATTGTACAGGCAGAGATCAGCGTAGACAGCGCCGGCGCGGACAACTCTCGTGATGTCGCTAGTACCACGCTTACGTTCGACAAGGGTGTCACGCGTATTTCCGTACCAGTACCAACCGATAAGCCCTGGCGCATCCACGCAAAGGCGCACGATGAGCGTCGCCGTCAGACTCTTGTGGACAAGACCGTCACGGCGTCCGCGCTGCAAGAGAAAGTGCATTAATAGGTCGGTGCCTGGTGCGCTGTCGTCTCCCCCCCCCCCCCTACACACACACGATGCCTGTTCTTCACAGCCTTTTTATCACAACACCTGTCTAATTCACTGAAGCACGCCTCTTCGGCTTGCCAAATGTCTCGGCAACGCACAGATGCTTGAATCTCTGTGCATCCGACGTTTAAAAAGAAGTATGAAAATAGGGCGTGCGACGAGACCACCCATGTGCCGCGTGCTCACTGCTGTCATAAGCGAGGCGACACGCCACTGACCAGAACTGCGGCTTTTACTGGGGTGTAAACCCTGCAGCCCTCTCCCTACGCGCGCAGCCGCGTGTCAAGTTACGCAGTAGTTCTCATCTTTTCTCTGAGCCTACACGCACGCGTTGTTCTCTACTGCTGTGTGCGCGACCTATAGTTCGTCCTCCCCGCAATTTTCCCTGTGGCACTTATCCTCCTCGTTCCTTCACTTCCTACCGTCGCGTCCCACGCGTACTCACACATGCAAAACAAAACAAAAACATACTCCTGCACTAGCTACCGAACACCAACATCTGTTTCTGTGGCTCTCGGCCCGACGGTACTCTGTGTGCGATTCACAATCTTGACGTTTTCGTTGTTATTGAGTGTGTGTGTGTGTGTCTGCGCTATTCTTGGTATCTCTCTTGAATATGTCAAATCAGCCAGTGACGCTGTCCGCGCCCCAGCAGCGCCAGTTTGAGAAGCTTGGACGCGAGTTCGATGCGCGTCAGCACGCCAAGGCACTGCGCACGGCGGACGCTATCCTCAGCCTTGCCCCTGACCACGCTGACACCATTGCCATGCGCGGTTTGACGTTGCACTCCATGGATCGGAAGGAGGAGGGCTACGCGGAGATCAAGCGTGCGATCGCCGCGTACCCCAAGTCCACCATCGCGTGGCACTCCCTTGGCATGTGCCAGCGCACGGACAAGGACGTTGTCAGCGCGCTCAAGGCGTTCAAACAGGCCCTCGTGACGGACCCTAAAAACAACAACATTCTGCGCGACATTGCAGGTGCGTGCATTCAGCTGCGCGACTGGCAGCAGTTCCTCGAGATGCGTGAACGAATGGTGACTCTCAAGGCGGGCGTCCGCGCGAACTGGGTGGCGCTCTCGTGCGGTCACAAAATGCTCGGTCACCCGAAGCTGGCAGCGGCGGTGATGGAGGTGATGACAAACATCATGGACTCCGGTGAGAACCCGGTCGAGATCTCAGAGGTGCACCTGTATCGCGTGGAGCTCGAGCTGGAGAGCGGGAACGGCCAGCGTGCACTGGAGCTGCTCAAGCAGCACGACAGCGATATCTTGGACGTGCCGATGAAGACACAACTGCGTGCACGTGCGCACGCTATGATCGGTCAGAAGGCAGACGCGGAGAAACGCTACCTCGAGCTGCTCGCTTTGGGTATCTCCGAGGCGGACTCCATCGCCTCCATGGCGCAGCTCCGTAAGATCCCTCTCGACGAGCTGAAGCGCCCCAAACACGAGGTGGAGAAGTACATGCAACTGCTTGAGCAGGTCATTGAGGCGTGCCCCAAGTGCGACTACGCGAAGCGCCACATGCTCGACTGCGTCCCAATCGACAGCTTCAAAGCAAAGCTGCAGCCGTACGCGCTCAACTACATTCGCCGCATGATCCCCTCTCTCTTTAGTGTTCTCAAGTCCCTCTACGTGGACCCAGCACGCGCGGCGATCATAGGCGAAGTCTTCACTGCATGGGAGACGGAGCTGGAGAAGGGTGATTTCGACACCAGCTTTGGTGGTGACAAGAATGTCTGTTTCATTCTGTGGATTTGGATTTACCTCGCATCGCACTATCGTCGTGTCGGCGACTACACCAAAGCACTGGAGTACATTGAAAAGGCCATCGCACACACACCTACGCTCGAGCTCCTGTACTCTGAGCGTGCCAAGATTTACGCGCGTATGGGCAAGACGAAGGAGGCTGCAGAGCAAGCCGACTTCGCCCGCGTGCTCGACCTACAAGACAAGTACCTCAACGCGAAGGCCGCCAAGTACTTCTTCCGCGACAACCAAGTAGAGAAGGGCGAGAGCACACTGCAGATCTTCCTCAAAACACCTGTTGTGGAAGGCGAGACCTACCTCACCCTCCTCGAGTCGCAGTGCTACTGGTACGAGAAGGAAGTCGGTGAGGCGTTCTTCCGCCGCGGTGATTATGTGGCAGCGTTGCAGAACCTCCTCATGTTCGAGCTGCACCACCAGCACAACCACGCGGAACTGAACGATTTTCACAACTACGTCTTTCGCCGCAACACAATGCGGCCGTGGTTTGATGTGATCCGCAACGACGACGAAATGGGTGCCAACAAGTTCTTCCTGAGCTTTTGCCCGTGTCTCGTCCGTACGTACATGAAGGTGCACGAGGTTGGCGAGGACGCCGTCCGCGCTGCCCACGTGCCGCGGCCGGCACTGGTGCTCGACGGCGTCGCCAACGAAGAGGTGACGCGCCTGCAGAATTTGCAGCGCGACTACGTCATTCAGCCGAGTGCGGTGGATCTCTCGGAGCCTTTGGTCAAGGCGCGTCGGTACTTGGGATACCTGCTGGCCCACCGTGCGTCGGAGCCGACCTCGCACGTCCTGGCTGTCGAGCTGTACACGGTGCTGGAGAAGCCAATCCTTGTCGCCAAGGCCTTGACCGCGCTGAACAAGCTCGGGTACAAGGAGACGCCTGCTTTGGTGACGCAGTTCGAAAAAGGGCTGCTTGCCGGCAAGGCGGCGTCGATGGACCCGCGTGCCAAGGCCGTCGTTGACGAACTTCTTCAGCAAGCCAAGAACACTGCCTGAGGTGTGGCGCTGAGCAGCGTACTCCGTCGTGCCGTAGCCCCCAGTGGTTTTTGTTTGATCGTTTGGTGTGCCTCTGCGTTGGTGGACGTAATGCTCCGCGTCGGTGCCTTCTTATTCCCTCCTACGTGTTTGGACCGCGTTGTGTTGGCGCGTTCCGGCGGTTGGGTGTTCCCCGCGCTTTGTCTAACGTAAGACCGTATTTGTTTCTGTCCTGGAAAAAATGTCTACGACGCTAATACCAAGCAACAATCAGAAGAAGAAACAAACAAAAAAAATTGGTCAAAATGCCAGTGTAGATCTCTAGGACACATGAGCAACCAAGAGGTCTCACACACGCACGTGGTCAAGCGGACACTCGGGCCACCCTGTCGCGCACCGACCGTGTCCTCTCTAAAGATGCATTCACGTCCAGTTGACTGCGACTATGAGAGACAAATCGAATGGCGCTGTCGCTCTCTGTTCTCTTCCGCGCCGCTTTGCCACGCGCGACGTGCGCAGTGGGTTCATTCTGTCTGATAGACACCTGATCTGTTGCGGACTCGCCTCGCTGTCTACGTGACGTCTGGGGACACATCTGCAGGGTAGTCCGTTTGTACTGGTGGATTCTACCAGAGCACGAGTAAAGTGGTACTGTCGTCCAGCACTGAGCTCTCTTAATGCGTTCGTCATTCTCGTACCCACGCCTCACTGCACGTTTACCCTCATCTCCGACTTTGTTGTCATCGCTAAGCTACTTCTTTTTTTTTTTTTCTCTCTCTCTTTGTTCTCCCTGCACACAGAGAGAAAGCGCACATACACACGTGACCCACAGACAGCCACCGAAGCACCCGCCATGCCCACACTGCGTGTCGAGTACGCGAAGAGTGGCCGCGCGAAGTGCTCGGTGAAGAGCTGCAACAAAGTCATCGCGAAGCACGAGCTGCGCATTGGCACACAGATTATTTTGCCCTTCAGCGATGACGGCGCGGAGAGCTGGAAGTGGCGCCACCTGTGCTGCTTCACCGATCGGCAAATCAGCAATGCCAAGACGAGTGGTGACCTAGACAAGATCGATGGGTTCACCGACCTCGCACCGGCCGACCGGGCACTTGTGGAGAAGATGAAGCGGGGCGAACTGATCGGCACGACAACGATCATTGGTCGCGTGGGCGATGTCGCCAACAGCCCGCTCGCCTCTGAGTTGATGGGCAAGGGGACAAGGGCACCCCCTAAAAAAAAGGCGGCCAAAGGTGACGGCGACAGTGAGTCGCCCAGCAAAGCCGCTCCGAAACCTGCTGCGAAGCGCGCACCACGGAAGCCCAAAGCTGCCAAAGAGAGCGTCGATAATGATGTCGCCTCCGATGCGACAGATGAGTACGATGTCGAAGTGAGAGCGCAGTCTGCAAAGCCTGTGTGCCCTTACGGGAAGAACTGCTTTCGCACAGGCCAGGACCACTTTGAGCAGTTCTCCCATGGCGAAGAAGCCGAGGACACGAGCCGCAGCGGCGGATCTGCTTCCGTTCTCAAGCCCGTGATTGTGCGCAAGCGGGCACGCACGGAGTCGCTTTCCCCGTGAGGCCGTGATCGGCTGACACGCACGACCACGCGAAGGAACAACGTGAACGAAGCCCTTTCTCGGTAGTCACACCGACACCCTGAGCATGTACGATTACAGATGTGAGCACACGTGACGGGGTCTATGATTCAGTAGCCGTGCCCTCACCTACGTCCCTGCGAAGATCCCGCCCAGGCGTCGGTCAGTGGAACGTGAGGCACCCCCCCCCCCCTCCCCTGCTCGCGTGACGAGAGACGCCCATCCAGAGACAGCCAACGCACACCCATCACCCCCGCGTGTGGCTTACTTTCCCCGTGATCCTTTCCCCGCCTTACTCTTATTCTCCCCAACCCCACGTCTCGTCCCTGTACTCACCGTGGGGGGTAGGCAACTCCCAGGAAACGCCGCACGTCTCCATCTACCAACAAGCACCTCCACATTGAGAGACATCACAGGAACGTGCAACCACTTCGTGTCTCGCCATCAAAAAAAAAAAAAGCAAGACGACAACACTGATGACCAAGGCTGGCAATATGGAGTTTGGCGCCGACACACTGCGCGTCGTGTTCCCCCAGTGGCAGGGTGGGAACGACCACAACTACTACTTCGGGTCGCAGCTGCTCGCCTTTTTGGCGCCGCCAACGTCTGGTCCTGTCGTAACGGTGCCCGTCCCGCCACCCACGGACGGTCGTGTGCTGACCGTGGAGCGAGGTGTTATTGCGCGCACCGAGGTGCTGGAAACGACAGACGCCGCCGCCAACCTCATCCGTGCCTACCGACCACGCCGCGTGGTGACGCTCGGCGGCGATTGTCTCGTTTCCCTCGCACCCTTCGCGTACCTCGCGCACGCCTACCGCCACAGCAAGTTCGGCATCCTCTGGATTGACGCGCATCCCGACGTCACCACTCCACAGCACTGGGCGAATGCGCACACCTACGTTCTGGCCGCCCTTCTGGGGTTCGGCGACAAGGATTTTGTGGCGCGTGTGCGCACCAAAACGCCTATTACGCAGGCTTTCGTGGCTGGTCTGACGTCCCCTGCCACGGCAGCAGAGGAAACATTCTTCAAGCAACACCCCCTCAAGCGCTGCGGACCCGACGCGATCAAGGCGGGCGCCACCGAGGTGCTTGACTGGATCCGGTGTGCGGGACTCACGCACGTGGCCGTCCACTTTGACCTTGACGTTCTTAGTCCTCGCCAGTTCCGTTCATGCCTCTTTGCGCGTCCGGGCGCGACGGAGACGACATTCGACGGCATTGCCGAAGGCGAGCTGGAGATGAAGCACGTGACGGACCTCCTGAAGGCAGTGGGTCAAGCCACTGATGTGGTGGGCCTGACGATTGCCGAGCACTTCCCCTGGGAAGCCATGCGGCTCCGTGACGCACTCGCCGGCATGCCTATACTCAAGGACTCGAAGCTGTGAACATTCGGTCCTCCATGGTGATGTTTGTGAGATGCAGAATAAACACGACCGAGCCTGGCAGTAGAAAAAGAAAGACGAACAGAAGGGACTGAGAGCGGGTTACGTACGCACTGCGCTTTTCCTCTTCACGCTGTGACGCGTACGTAAGCACCACCATTCACCCCCAACGATCCGCCCACAGCTACGCGTTGCACTCATTCTCTCTTCTAGCGCGCGCAAACACAAAACAAAACAAAAAAACGTATTTTGTTTGATGGTTCCCCCTCCCCCCTCTCTCTCTCTTGTGATTGCTTGTCCCCGCGCCGCTCCCTCGCTCCTTCATAGGTGTATGGGGTCCTTTTTGCAGTTGTCTTGCTGTTATTCTTCTTCACGTCAACCCTCTCTCTTTCTCCATTGTCTATGGGCCTTCGGGGCGAGAAGAAATCGGCTTACACGAGCACATCACACCTCTCACTTCTTCCTCGCCTAGCGCGTTTTGGCACATACCTACTACAAGCGTCGTGCCTCTGTCACGGTTGCCGTACCGCACAGTACGTATGCGGACTCGCGCCAAACAGACAGACAGACATCATCGAATATCGGCAGGGGGGACACAACACGCCGCAGGCCAAGAGGGACTCGTTAGCGTCCCTGCCTATTGGGATATTGGGGCCGTGCGTCTCCTTGTCTTTCCGCGTACTCTGGTGTCACTGTGTTCTGCACGCGCCGTCGCAGTCGTCACTCGCTCTGAGCGCACCCTCACCACCATCACCACTCCTGCTCCCGTTCTTGTTCCGTTGCCGCTCCGCACTGCGCGCGCACACAGAAAACTTTCGCAATCTAGCGCAGCGCGTTTGAGGCATTGACATCGTCAAGCAGCAAAAGTGCCTTGATACCTTCACCGTTGTTGCTTGTTTCTTGTCTGCTTTCCAAGCTACCCAATTCACATTTGTTTTCCCCCTCTCTCTCTCTCACACACACACACTCGGAGAGAGAAATTCGCTGTTCTTTTCGGCGCCTTCGTTCTTTTTCTATTGTCATGCCCACGACACCGCAATTCGGAACAGACACGCTGCGCGTGGTGTTCCCTCAGTGGCAGGGCGGCAACGATCCGCACTACATGTTCGGCGCGGAGCTGCTCGCCTTCCTGGCCCCCGAGACATCCGGACCGGTTGTGACGGTGCCTGTGCCGCCAAAAAAGAAAGGCAAGGATTTGGTGTTGCAAGGCGGTGTCAAAGGCCGCAAGGAGGTGTTGGCGCTGACGGACTCGGCATCCAGTTTAATTCGCGCGTACCGGCCCCGCCGCGTGGTGACGCTCGGTGGCGACTGCATGGTGTCGCTCGCACCGTTTGCGTACTTGGCGGATGCTTATCGCGACGCCAAGTTTGGCATTCTCTGGATCGACGCGCACCCAGATGTGACGACCCCCAAAGACTGGGCCCACGCCCACACGTATGTGCTCGCGACGCTGCTCGGCGTCGGGGAGAAGGAGTTCGTCCAGCGCGTGCCAACGACCGTGCCCATGTCGCGCGTGTTTGTGGCCGGTCTCACGGAGCCGAGTACTCCCGCCGAGACCGCGTTCTTCAAGCAGCACCCGCTGATGCGCTGTGGTCCCGCCACGATCAAGGCCGGGGCGACCGAGGTGCTCCGCTGGATTCGCTCTGTCGGCCTGACACATGTTGCCGTGCACTTTGATCTGGACGTGCTCGACCCCGCCAAGTTCACCTCGTGCCTGTTCGCGAAGCCGGAGGCGACGGCGCAATCGTTTGCCGGTGTGGCAAAGGGTGAGCTGGAGCTCAAGGACGTCACGTCGCTGCTCACGGAGGTCAGCCGAGCGACGGAGGTGGTGGGGCTCACCGTTGCCGAGCACTTCCCGTGGGAAGCGATAGCACTGCGCAGTGCCCTCGCCAGCATGCCCATTCTCAAAGATTCTAAGCTGTAAGAGAGAGACCGTCAATTCGCGATGTGCAGTGGAAACGGGGGGGGACACGCTGCAGACCATCATCGGAGGTGAGGCACACACACACACAAGCGCACACAGGCACAGGCACATACGCAGGCACGCAGAACAGAAAGAAATAGTGGGAGAAGACTGGGAGAAACACACCAAAAGCCAATACGTCCATGCGTCATCACATAACTGTGAGACACACATGCGAGAGGAAGGGAAAAAGAAACCATGAAGATACGTTAATAGTTACGTGTCCATTTTCCCCCTTTTTTTTGGTTCACACTTATTTTTTCACACTTATCAGACGTCTCTCACTCTCCTGTTGTTGTTTTCTTTTGTTCTGTGTGTTCGCTCTGCTCCATGCACCCGTGTTTTTGTTTTTGTTTTTGTTTTGTCTTGTCTCTGTTCACCACACGCATCTCCCTTCCCCCCCCCCTCCCCCAATTCTCAAAAGCTCTAAGCAATCAACCACACGCGTTCAGTCCAGTCATCCCTCTCCTGAACCTGGGAGCGCACAAAGAGAAAGCAGTCAGTAAAACGTACTGTACTCGAAAAGGAAATAAAGTGTAAGCGAGCACCCAGACACGCGTGGTAGCGCGATTAACCGTTTGTTGTTGGTGTATTTCCTTTTGCTATGTGCGACCAGAATCTTTCGTCTGTTTCCCCATTCTTTCCCCATTCTTTTTCCATTCCTTCTCTCCCGTTCCCTCGTCGCCATTCTTGGTGTCTAAATTGTCTCATGGCGGCATCGTCGCGCGCACCCATTTGTTTACGCCCTCACAAGTGAACCGAACACAAAGCACGGCAAGGGATCTCTGCCTCACCCGCACCTCTCTTGGTTTCGTTCTGACTGCTGCACACGTCCCCTCACCTGTGCGTGTCCCATCACGCTTCTCCACACACACGCTCCCTCCGCTGCTTTCTCCCTTCCTCCTCTTCTCCAAACGCGCACGAAAAAGAAAACGCACACGACACAAAACACAAGAGGAGAAAAAGCCTTTCCTTCCGGCCGGAATCGAACCAGCGACCCTGTGATACCTGCTCGAGTTCTACAGTCACATGCTCTACCAATTGAGCTACAGAAGGTTCGCGCGGGAGAGGCGTTCAGTGGTGTGACAGGTGTCATTTTGGTACACAGCACACCACGACCGCCAACAACGTGGCCGCTTAGCTCAATGGCAGAGCGCCGTCCTAGTAAGACGGAGGTCGGGGGTTCGATCCCCCCAGTGGCCTTAGTTTTTTTTTTGCGCAGGAGAGATGTGTTTGTTTCTTGAGGCAAGCGAAAAAGTCATCCGTGACAGGATTCGAACCTGCAACCCTCTGATCCGTAGTCAGATGCTCTTCCATTGAGCCACACGGACTGTCGATGGCGGGAATATGGAGCCTGTTGATGGTAAAGGAAAGACTGGGTGAGGGTGGGCGGAGGGGGAGGGGGTGATCTCCTGCCCTGCCCCCAGCCTCTCTTCCTATTTTTTTTTTATTTACGCCTACGCGTGGTACTTGAAATGGTGCATGGACGCGCCGCTGCCGAGGAAAAACACCCCGCGCGCGCGAAACGGACGCAGCGCGAGACCGACGCGGATGTGCGTCGCCGGATCGTCGCCGGATCGTCGCCGTGCAGCACAGAAACCGGCACAACAGGAATGTCAGCATCGGGCAGCATGAGCATCAGGGGCACAAACACACCGTGGTCGAGCGGCCGCTGCGGATCGACGCGACTGGCGATGCCTTGCGTCTGCAGCGCCGCGACCATCTCCATCGCCAGTGCGGGTGCGCCAGGCGCGTCGTAGCGCAACGCGTACGACGCTTTGGGGAAGCCGCCGTAATCGTAGTACATCGCTGGGCGTGCCGCGGCGCCAAACGAGGGCACCTCGGTGCTGTAGTGCGCCGACACGACGGCCACGGCCGTCGGCTTCCCGTGCTTGGCGATGATGTCCGCCATATTCGCCTTACAGTGCGCCACCATCTCGGCGTGCGCGGGGTCGCCGAGCACGGGCATCGGACCCGCACCGTGGGACACGTACAGCGCAGGATACAGGGAGCCGTGCGGCACGTGTGGCGTCGTCGCGGGGGCCCATCGGACGGGCGAAGGCTCGAACAGAGAGCCACGCAGGTAGCAGCTGGCGGCGATTCCCAAGATCAGCACTGTGACCGTGCAGACAGTCACGAGACTCCAGTGCCGCATGTCGTCTTGGGTTCCAATAGGGCAGCGATGTGGTGTATAAAAAAAAAAAAAAAAGATGACGCGCTCACGTGCGTTTCGTCGAAAGAGAAGTGACAGTGCGAAGGGCGGTGGAGGCCACAAGAAGCGTGCGGTGGGAAGTATAACGGTCTCCACTGATGAAAGGGAGGAAGGGGGGGGGCGGTGACAGCCCTCAGTGCGCTGCTGAGCAGACAGACACGAGCGCGCGGGCAACACCACGAAGATTGACGCGCGGGAACGTCGAGAAAGAGAGACGGCGCGGCAACAACGACGAAACAGAAACAAAAAATGCCTTTACATGGACCGCATGTTCGTTGACATGCCGTCGTAGCTGCCCCTTCTCCATACAACAGTTGAACAGTCAGGTCCCCCCTTTTTTTTTCTCTTCTCCTTTGTTTGTTTGTTTGTTTGTGTGGGTGGGTGTGGGTGTGGGTGTGCGAATGGCCGCCGTATTGAACAGAGGAACAATCACCGTGTCATTACACGCTCCGTTAGTGCCTGGTGCGGATGTCTCCACATCAAACCAATGTCTGTTTGCATTTTCGCTTTCGCTTTCGGGTTTGGTTTTGGTTTTGGCTTTAGTGGGTGTGTGGTTTGGTTTTGAAAGAAGAGGGTTTGCTTGTCTTTTGTGTGTGTGTGTGTGTGCAGTTGATTTTGTTGTGGAACGCAAAAACAAAGAGGAGAGAGAGAGAGTAGTAGTAAAGCCAAAGCCATAGGAACAAAAAAAAAAAACAGTCGAAAGGAGGAACCTGACACCCAAACAGGTCGCCCTCTCTCTCTCTTTCTGTTTTCATGCATTCCGTCCTGGACATCACAGCTTGCTCTCAGTCTGTACAGTGTACACAGTATTCTTGTTCCTCTCACGGACGAGGCCGCGTAGGCCTTTTCGTATTTGCTTGTACACCGACTTGATGCCATCGTTCGCGTTCACCTCGATAGTCTTGTCCGCGTAGTGCGACATGAGGGCCTTCTTCTGCTTGTCGTACACGCGCATACGGTGCGTGTGCTTCTCACGCGTGTCATCGGAGCGAATGACCAGACGGTCGACAACCTCCGGCGGTGGTGGATCGGCGACTAGGTTGTAAATCTTGCCCGTCACCGGATCGAGACGGCGACTGAGACACCGCTTCAGTAAAATCTCCTCATCGACGTTCATAAAGATCATCGCGTCGATTTGGTAGCCGCGTTTCGACAACTCCTCCGCCTGCCGCAGCGTGCGCGGAAATCCGTCTAGCAAAACACCAGCCGCCTTCGCTTCGGGAGTCGAGATTCGCTCCCACACCAAGTCGACCACGAGTGCGTCAGGGATCAAGTTGCCATCGGCCATGATCGACGCGGCCTTGAGGCCAAGCGTCGACTTCTTCTTGACCTCCTCACGCAGCAAATTGCCCGGGCTGATGTGCATAAAGCCGAAGTCTCTCACCAAACGCACGCTCACCGTACCCTTGCCACAACCAGGTGCGCCGAACAGGATGATGTTGAGAGGCATCTCTTTTCACTGAAAGATGATGTAAGTAGAGGGCCAGAGAGACCTTAAAGAGGGAAAGGGCGGCGATGACCTCGATGGGAGAGCGACAAAGGAAAAAAAACGAAAAAGATAGGAAGAAAGGAAAAGAAAGAAAGAAAGGAAAAGAAAGGAAGGAAAAAGGAGGAGACAAGGGACCAGCAAATCGCACGTACTGATCCAGCGAAAAGGCGGTATGTAAAAAAGACAAAGAAGATCGACGCTAGAGTACGAGGCAGTGAGCTCTTTCGTCCGTGTCACCAACGAAACTGCAATAGCGGTGTTGTCAGTTCTTGGTGTTTTTGAGCGGTATGAGGCACAGGGGGATGAGGGCAAAAGCACAACACGTTCCGAATCAAGTGCACTTCAGCTTCCGTTTTGCTGCTCCTGGTGATCTTTCGTTTCTTGCTATACTGCTTTTTATTTTTATTTTTTTGATGGTGCAACTGTGTTTGCGAACCTTGATCAATGGTAAGGAACAAGAGGAGGTGGCCATGGAGAAAAAGGAAAGGGGGAAGATGGAAAGGGACCACGTGGCTGTCGTCACACACGATCTCATGTGCACGCGCCGCCCTGACGCGAGGATACAAAGGAAAACAGGGCACCGATTCGCGTTTGGTCAGCCGCTGACGGATCGTTGGTGAATCTCTCCGATAGAAAGCCGTGACAGGGGAGGAGGTGAAGGAGAGAGAGAAAAAAAGACACACACACACACACAGTGATGTCACCTGTGCGGAAACGCTCAACTTCATCTACACCGCTGGGGGCGGGTCACCACGCATAAAGACAGTGCAGAAGTGTACGACATACTGCTCCGGTGCGGGCATTAACGCGCAGGCACTGGCAGACACGCCTCCTGTTGGCTCACCGAAACTCGCGTAGAAAATGGTGGACTTGTGCTCTTCTCTGGGTGCGCTTCGTAATCGAGCATACATACAACGGCATCTGCCGAAACGAGTCTTTCGCAACAAAATGAGGAAAATAAAAGGCAGGCGTGTCGCGGACCAAGTACAGCAGAGAGAGAGAGAACACGAGAGAGAGACGCACATTGCTAGGAGCCCATTGTGCATGCTTCGAGCCCGTCCTCCGCTCTCTACTGGAGAGACACATGTCTGCCTCGTGGGGTTGCTTTTTTTTTTTACGCACCAAAGGCCTCGCGTGCTTTTGGTGAGACATTGCGTGTACAACACCATGGCAGTGCGTTTTTTTATTTTTTCTCGGACTCGCCACGTGCCACTGTGTCAGCATGCGTCTGTATGGACGTGCAGTCGACTCGACGGCGGCATCACCCGTTAAGAGAGAGAAAAAGAAAAATAAGAGGAGAAAAAGAAAAATGCGTCGAGAAGGTAGCGAACGCGTCACGCGACGATTGCGAAGAGCGGCGTGAGCCAAAATGGTGTGCGGCACCCCGAGGATCCGCCTGTTTGTCAAGGCGCTGGTGTTCCCCATTTCTTCGTTTTTTCTTGTTTTTCCTTTTTTTGGTATGCGTGCGGCCCTAACTGTAAAGGTCATCCTCCTCTTCGTTGGGATCTGCGGCACCATTGTTGGTGGCCGCCGGAGCCGGTGCGCTACCCACGGCACTGCCGGTGCCGCCGAAGTTGCTGGCCTGCTGGAGGGACGTTTTGAACATTTCGTACCGACGGGTGTCGGCGTCGCTGACGGAGCGGCGGGCACCACGCATGGACTCCTCAATGTGCACGCGGGTAATGCAAGGGACAGGGTCCACATCCGCGTCTTCGGGGAGTGTGCCAGCCTCCTTCATGCTCTCAATCTGGCGTTCCTTGATGATCGACTCCCGAATAGCGAGCTTGCATGCGCGCTGGCAGATGCCGGCGAGATCGGCACCGGAGAAGCCGTGCGTGGCCGCCGCCATCTGATCGACATCGACGTCCTCAGCGAGCGGCGTCTTCTTGAAGTTCGCCTTGATGATCGCCACACGGCTGGCCTTGTCGGGCAGCGGGATGTAGATGAGCTGGTCCAGACGGCCGGGACGCATAATAGCGGGGTCCAGAATGTCCGGGCGGTTGGTTGCGCCAATGACAAACACGGACTTCTTCGCGTTCATGCCGTCCATCTCCGTCAGCAGCTGGTTGATGACGCGATCGCTGGCACCGCCGTCGTTGCTGCTGCCACGGGCCTTCGCAACGGAGTCCAGCTCATCGAAGAAGAGCACGCACGGTGCAGCGGAGCGGGCCTTGTCGAACAGGTCGCGGATGTTCGCCTCCGACTCACCGAACCACATGGTCAGCAGCTCGGGGCCCTTGATCGAGATGAAGTTCGCCTGACACTCTGTCGCGATGGCCTTGGCCATGAGCGTCTTACCACAGCCCGGGGGACCGTAGAAGAGCACGCCCTTGGCCGGGGACATGCCGTACTTTTCGAACTTCCAGGGGTACTCGACGGGGTACTGCACAAGCTCCTGAAGCTCTTGCTTGACCTCCTCGAGGCCACCGACGTCTTCCCAGGTGACGTTCGGTGTCTCGACATGCGTCTCGCGCAGGGCCGACGGGTTTGTCTTGGTCATTGCATCGCGGTAGTGCTCCTGCGTCACCTTCATGGAGTTGAGCACCTCCGCATCGATCGTCTCGTCCTCCCAGTCAATGACGGACATCTTCTCGCGAATGCAGATCATGGCGGCCTCCGTGCACAGCTGGGCGAGATCGGCACCCACAAAGCCGTGCGTGTCCTTGGCGACCTTCTCAAGATCGACATCATCATCCAGGCGCATGTTCTTGGTATGAATACGAATAATCTCAAGGCGGCCAATCTCGTCGGGGACGCCAATGTCCAGCTCGCGGTCGAAGCGACCAAAGCGACGCAGCGCAGTATCGATTGTGTTGGGGCGGTTGGTCGCCGCAATGACGACCACCTGCGCACGCGACTTGATACCGTCCATGAGCGTCAGGAGTTGCGAGACAATGCGCTTCTCCACCTCGCCCTGGGTCTTGTCACGCTTCGGGGCGATCGAGTCAATCTCATCAATGAAGATGATCGATGGTGCGTTCTTCTCAGCCTCTTCGAACGCCTTACGCAGGTTTGCCTCCGAGTCACCCGCCATCTTGGACATGATCTCGGGGCCATTGATGGGAAAGAAGAAGGCGCCGGTTTCGTTGGCAATGGCGCGCGCAATGAGCGTCTTACCGCTGCCGGGCGGACCGTACATGAGGATACCTCGCGGGGGTTTCACACCGATGTTCTTGAAGATCTCAGGGTGGCGAATGGGCAGCTCCACCATCTCGCGGATCTGGGCGAGCTGCTTGCGGCAACCGCCAATGTCATCGTAGCCAATGTCATTGAGGTTCTCCTCGTCGTCACGGTCGATAGGCTCGCCCTCACAGTGAATGATGGTGTCAGGGGCCACGATGCACTGGTCACCAGGGTCAACTTCCACCACCTTGAACTCCACCGCACGCATCGCGCCGCGGCAAATGAAGCAGTCTCCCTTTCGGACAGGACGGTACGCCTCGAGGAAGTACGGCTTCAGGAAGGTCTCGAAGAGATCACCAGACAAGTTCTCCACGGTGTCCGAGAACGGCAGCACGTGGATGCGGTTGCCATACGGCACGTCCTTGCACGGCGCCACGCGCACGCTGTCCCCGAGACGAATGCGCAGGTTGCGCCGGGCGACCTTGTTGAGCTTCACCTTGCCCTCATCGCACGTCTCGTCCTCCATGGCGATGCAAATGGTGGCGCGGCGCTTCTTTCCCTTCACGGTGATCGTGTCACCACGGAAGATACCGAGTGCCTCCATGCGCGCGGGGTTCATGCTCGCAATGCTATTGTCATCGTCGAACGGCTCATCAACGACGAGCTTATTCGGCTTCAACACCTTGGGGGCAACGGACTCGGTCGGCTTAGACATGGTATCACAACTGTTTTTTTTTTTTTCTCTCTCTTCTCTCTTTTGCTACACAGGACTAGCGAATGCAAAAAGTAAACGGGAAAGGCAAAAGTGTGGGGCAGTGGGGACAAAGACAACTGAACCGCACTAGTAGTAGAAACCGCCACAAACGTTGAGACAAGGAGAGAGGAAGCGGCAAACGCGGGCTGCGAGAGCGGAATAAGGTGTGGAGAGGAGGGAAGGGGAAGATCGAACGAAAAATACCGAGTGTGTCCTGTTCTGTTAGTATGAAATTGAATAGGAGTGATTGCTGATCTCGTTCCCGTTGTCGTGTTACACAGTTGAATGTAAGAGGCCGAGCGTGTGGTCGGGAGAGGGTAGCAAAGGTTGGGGTAAAATGGAGAGGGTGATGGATTCAGGAGAGCGAGGAGAGGAAAAAAAGGCGGGTGTGACAGCTGATTGACCTATAGAAGCCGAACAACTGTGCTTGTGGAACCCGTCTTCTTGCAAGTTAGCATATTCCCTGCTGAGTGGAGCGGGTGACGCGTCAACACATCACAGTTGAACGCTGCAAGCCGTGCATGTTCGCGAGTACCTACGCATTCTCTTTGGTACCGTGGACAGAAAATAGACAAGCAAAAACAAGAAAAAAAAAACGCGGGTGGATGCAGCAGCAACAACGCAAAAAAAAAAAAACCGGAAAGAAACAGACGCACATACACACAAGACCTGACAGAAAATACAGCTTGACAGTACCAGGTCCTCAGGCCACAGCTGCGAAAGGGGCCATGGTAACACGTCGGTGCGCGTGCTAAGTGGGGCGAATACCATCGCGGACTTCCTCAGGTGAAATCTCCTTGTAGTTGATGTGGAAGAAGGCATCGTCCGTGCGTTGACAGAGAATGGTGCCACGCTGCGTCACAAGCTTAGACCACCAGCCATCCTCGCCAAGGCGATAACCAATCAGCGCACTAGACGGGGACTGCGCGTCAAGGCGTGTGTTGCCGCAGTCAATACGCATCTTGTAAGGTTCGCCAGATGCCCGTGTGCCATGAAGACAGACGGAGTCGTCACTGGTGTCCAAGAGCACCTCGGAAACGGCCTCACCACGCGTGCTGTCGGCGGCACAATACGAGTTGTCTGCCATCACAATCCTCACGCCGTATTTCGGCTGAGTCAATACTGTCGGCGTATCGCCGCATGGCTGGTGGCCGCAGCAAACAGCACAAATATTGTTTGCGCGAAGGTACGCACCAGCCCGCGGTTCGATCTCGCGGACGAGCTGCTTGCCGTCCAGGAAGTTGTTGATCATGACCGAGTAGGGCCACGGCGTGTAGCGGAAGGCGTAGCTTCGCAGGTATTCGCCTCCCGTGCGATCGGTGCCAGGGAGGTGACGGGGACACCGCGACCATTCTTCGAACCCGCGCCGACAGAAATCGCGGTTCAGTGCGGTCACCCACTCCGTCAACGGGAGGCCTTCAGCGACGAAGTCTCGCCCGGGGAGCCGGCCGACTTGCTGGGCGGCCTGCGCCGCGGAAAAAGGCGCGGGAACGAATCCGAGGCTCTCGTCCCGCACGGAGCCGTGCACAAAGAGGAATCGGCCGAGGACACACGCGATGTCGGCGTGCTTCAGGTATTCGTGCACGATGCCACCGGGCTCGACAGACTGAAGGAAGCTCTGAACGACAGCCTCGTCATCCACAGACTGTCCCTGGCGTTCGCTCAAGATAAGGCGACGGTTCTCGAACGCCTCGGCGGAGCCCATACGGTGGGCAAGCGTCCACTGGAGCAGAGTCTTCATGCTCGTGGCGAGAACTAGGCCATTACGCTCAAGGTACTGCGCGTACGTGAGGGCTGTCTTCTGCATGGGCGACTCCACAGGGAACACGTGTCGGTGAGCGTCGTCCGGACGCATGCGCTCGATCGCCGCGCGATCGGCAAAGTGGCTAGCAAGCACCATTTTGTTTACATCGCGGTTTCCCAGAAGCAGGTGGACGCGCTCAGGATAGTCGCGCTTGAGTTGCAACATGGATTCAGCAAAAGGTATGTCGGTCCCCTTGTCAAAGCAATCGCCACCAAACACAAAGTGCGAGTCATCGCCGCCTGTGAGTATTAGACGGGACCCGGACGCAGCACGCGCCACCACATGGCTTTGATCGACCCAACGCTGGAAGTAGTCGTAGTTTCCCTCGACATCCGTGAGAAACGAGATGAGCGTTCGCAGAGGGCGGCTCTGGCGCATCGCGGTCGCAGAGCAAGGAGAAGTCGCCGCGTACTCTATTCAATAATGTGCGGTGCAGAGCCCACCGGGTTTTCCCTTGCCAATACTTCGCTTCTGGCCACAACGGAACGCCTGGTGGATGCAAGGGCGTGAAGCGAGGCACACACACATACAAACACAGAAGTAGAGAAGAGAAGCGAGAAGAAGAGCGTCAAATGGTACGTCAGCTTAGAGCGGAGGGGGGGGGGAGTAGCAACAGAGAGGAGGACAGCACACATCGGCAACGAAACAAAAAACAACAACAGGGAGGGGTAAACGGCGATGTCTCAAGACGCGGCACATCGCGACGTAGAGGCTCCACGTACACTGCTGTAATGCGCTCCACCCGCAAACGAGGGATCGGGACAGTACCGCGTTGGCTTCGCTGCTGTCGGTGGGTAGCCCAGCCGTTTTTTTTTTTTTTGTGTGTGTGTGCGGATGTGTCGTTGTTGATTGTGTGCTTTGAGAGCGGAAAGAAATCGAATTTGGGATGCACCGTTGGACACGGGGCCACCACGCTGCAATCAGGACAGCTGCGTGTGGTACGGGTCGCGGCGACAGAAGCTTCGGTACCACTGGAGAAGGAAAAGAAAAGCAACAAGGCGGTGAGAGCGATAATAGAAACGAGCAACACGAGGAACAGGAGCGAATCCGTGCACCAGAGGGAAAAAAATAAATAAATGGAGAGAGAGAGAAACACACACGCACACTAGCAGTGTCAGACACAGCCGAAAGCGGAGTACTGCCAGACCCCGGCGAGAGGGAATGCTGTTATAAAATGAAGGGAGAGAGAACATCTACAGCGAAGAAAAAAAAAACCGAGAGAGATCCCAAGAGAGATACCAAGAGAGATCTCAAGAGTAACATGCGGCATCCCTTCTGTTTCTGCTTGGTTCTGCGCGTACGTCCGGCACCACATGGCCACCTACTTTGCGGTTCGTGCCAGTCGCAGTCTAGAAAATCGGCGCGGACGTCGTATTGGGGGGTGGCGATGGTGGTGTGGTGGGCGTCGAGGACGGCACACCAGCGAATACGGAGGCTACCGTGTAGTACATGCCAGCTACCCACACAAAGGCTGCGATGACAAGGTATACAAAGTACCGAATCTTTGTCGCGTTGTAGGGGCCACGAAACATGAGCATCAGATAGGCGCCGTACGAAAGGTCGTCCCGCGCCCCAGAGAGTGCGTGCTCCAGCTGCAAGGCGAGCAGCGTCGGGATGGTGATCATGAGATGCACACCTACAAACGCACCGAGAAAACTGGCGAAAATGTTGATGGTGTCGCTGCCGATGAATAAGGCAAACAGGCCGAACAGCACGTTCAGGCCTACACGCACCGCATAAGACTTTTTCTTGTCGTTCAGCTCACTCACGCCGAGGGACTTGTCCACCAACTGGATGGCAGGCACGTACTGGATCGGGTAGCCGAGCAGTAAGCTCAGCCCAAGCAGCACCTGCAGAATCGTCTTGAACACGCTCGGCGGCAGCGCGAGGACAACGGACGTGTGCAGATTCTCACCGTAGGCCAGGTAGCCGAGGATGCCGAAAACGATGTACAGTGAAACAATCGCGCCGAGTGTGTACTTAACGAGTTGAATGAAGCGCAGCCGGTTCTCGGGTGCCACGCTGTTCTCCACGGGCAGCACCACGCCGATGCCTTCCAAAGAGAACATGTGGCCAGAAAGAAAGACGATAATGCGCATCGTGGGGATCGCCGCTAGTGCAGCAGGCGCGATGCCCTGTGTGGCGATGTATTGAATGTCAATCACCGTCGTACCCGCGAGCACCAGCCCGACGAAGACACCGGCCAAGAGGGAGATGTAGGCCAAGCGCTGCATATTGTTCGACATGAACGTCATCGGTGTGACCAAGACGATGCTGGCCACGACGCACACCTGGTACGCGAGCGGAAAGCGAAACATGGGCGAAAACATCGACGACGCGTACTGTACGAAAATAATGCAGAACCCGAACTGAGTGAAGATGAGCGCGAACTTGGTGAATTGACGGAACCAGTACCCCAGCACATACTCGACCACGGCGGGGTACGTGCGCACCTCGGCGTGCGCGATTCTCGTTTTACTGCGGAGAAGAACCATGACGCAGTCCATCATGATGAGGCCCAGAAGCCCTACGCAGATCCCACCAAGGAGGTAGCCAGCATCCTGGTAGTAGGTGGGGAGCAGAAACACGCCGGCACCAACGTTGCCTTTGAAAATGTGGAACGTGGCGCGACCGAGCGTGGTGTAGACACGCGCGCCGTCTCCGCCGATGGACCCGTCGCTGATGAAGGAGCTCTCCAGTGGACCAGCAAAGCTGTTGTAGTTGACACTGTCTTCGTCATCGTGGTGACTGCGCCGATGTCGACCTCGTTGGCCACCGTTTTCCCGTTCGTCCTCCTTGTCGGAGTCTGCTTCCGCTAAGGTGGCATACGAGCGAGCTGCCTCATCTTGTTTGTTGGGGCCCAGTATGGGCGTACGTACGTCACGCGGCTCGTTACCCTGCGTCTCTGTGGCAGCAGCGTCGACACCGTGGCTGGCGTTCGCGCAAGGCGTCGCCGCGAGACTATCGAACGTGGTCAATCGCACCTTGCCTGTGCCACCCGCCCAATTCACCGGGTCGCACCGCGGCGTTGTCAAGCCGCTCAATGACGGCGTCATCACTTGACTCGCAGCGGCGGAGTTGTTCGGCCGCAGTGACACGAGCGGTAATCGTGCGACAGTGTTCGGCGTCGCTGAGCGGGGCACGCTGGCAAAGTGCTTCGCAGGCGTCAGGCTCCCGCTCGAGTGCACGACTGGGATGGCTGTCGTTGCGCTTGTGATACCCGTCGCGGAGGGGGCCGACGACTGCGGCACAAGGATGCTGTGCCCGTCTGCCTGCGTGCGCGGGCTGTGCGTCGTGTCGACGGCGCGCGTGGCTGGTGTGTAGTTGGGTGTCACGCCGCGGCTGAGCGTTGCGGAGACGTCTGACCGTCTCGAGCCTTCCAGGTCCATGTTGCCAGGGAAGCTCTGCACGCCCAACAGGTTTGGCAAGCTCTGCACGCCTGCGCATTGTGCGTCAAAGGAGGATGCACCCGAGACGCTCATGGGGCGTACACGAGGAGCGGTTGCGGAAGCGGAGGAAGAGAAGCACGCTTCCGCAGGCAAGGCGTCACGAGCTGCGTGTGGGTCTCGTCGTCGATAAGGTGGGGAGATGCTACAGATTCGGCACGTACATATACGGGAGAAACGTGATGGAAAAAGTGTCAGAGGCGCCATGGCAGTGGGTGGGAAGAGAATGCAGAGGAGTCGCACAGGGAAAAGGGATGGATGAGAGAAAATACGAGGGCACCGCGTCAGTCTGTGCGGTTGGGGCGACGCGAAACCCACGCAGACCACGTCGCTCTTAGTGTGTGTGTGTGGGGGGGGGGGGACCTCTGCCACCATTGTGCGGTGGGGGAGCAAGAGAAGAAAAAAAAAAAAAAACAAGCTGGCAAAGCGCACAGTTTCTCCGCTGGATCGGCAAAAGCAAGGTGCATTCAGGACTAGCAACGGATGTGCGCACTGACTTATCACCGAAATATGTGACATCTGTAACATTTGATGAGGTTGTTTCATTTTGGGATTATGAGTGTGTGCTGATGCGAAATGCCCATCGCAGCAACCATGCTCCGTGGATGGCGCGGTGCACATGGGTCTGTGCGTGAGCCCCCTCCCCCATTAGCGGGGGTGAAGCTTGTGTACATCGTTCAAAGTAACAACTGGGGAGCGGGTTGGGGACCACGCCGAATATTTACGCAACCCATGAACGGTTCATGGGACTCGTCAGGGTCTTGGCTTCACAGGCGCCGTGCAATGGATTGAATTGCCGGCAGCGAAAGCTGGAATACCTCCGCGCTCTGCGGGTGCGACAAAATGACGGTGCGGCAGTGGAGGTCGTTGCCGATTCCCCACAGTGCCTTGTTCCCGTGCACCAGGATGGGCTCGTGCTTCTCGTATTCGAGCATAATATCGATGAGGAGGCCAATCACCTTGGGCATGGGGAAATTCGGGCTAAGCACCTTGCAGGAAGCCTCCAGAGCAGGGCGGCTTTGCACGAGGTGGGCGATGAACTCCATGAGCACCTCCATCAGAAAGACATGCTTGTGGTGGTGCTCCATCACACTCGCGCAGTGCTGAACGACACGATTCTCCGCCAACGTGACAGCAACGCTGTTGTCCAGGAGAATGAGGCGCGTGAAGAGGTTGAAGCTGAATTTTTGTAACACCACCGTGTCCCGATGACGAAGGGCCGCCGGCAGCACCGCGTTCAGCGTACGGCGCGCAAGCGCACCGGAAAAGTCCGGTGAGCGACTGCAGTTGGCGATGTTGAACAGCAAAACTGTGCCGAACTCGAGAATCGGAATTTCTTCGGGGAAGCTCTCCATGAGAGTGAGAATAAGATCGACGCCGTCGCTCTCGACAATCTGAAATAGGCAAAGGTCTTCGCCCACACTCATGTTCCACAAGGCTCGCAGCGCCATGACGGCGAGGTCTCTATCATCGGGGAAGAGGCGGAGGTTGGCGACGATGACCTGCATGCCACCGTTGTCAGCTACACGGCGCACGGTGTCGGGCACGCTTGTCAGCTCGCACAAACGCTGCGTGGCCTTGCACACCATATCCTTGCTCTTGAAGTTGGCGAGGATAGAGACGATGCGGGAGACGTCCTTGTCAAGATACCACGTATCCCACACGTCATCGAAGGAGGCGGACACTGGCAGAACCGAGAGCTGCCCGTTCGCGAACAGGTGTTTCACGATGGAGGAGAGGAGCACCGCTCGACTAATGAGGCCCTCGCCGGTACTGCGCAGCTGGGACTGCAAGGCGACGAGCCGACCCTCGTCATTGAACACGGGGCAACCAGCGGTACGCCGCGTGCCAGTGGGTGAGAAATAGATCACGTCCGGTGTCGAGCGCTGCACCTCCTGGAACCGTTTCTCCTCCGCGTCGGGCGTGGTGTGATGGCCAATGGCAACCTCCGAGACAACCGGATGTTGCACGACGAGCAGCATATCACCGGTGTTGACGGCAGGCCACGCCTGGCGGACTACCGGCATCGTGACGGGTGTGATGTTGTAGACTGGCGCCGATTCAATTGCAACGAGACAGTAGTCCATGTATTCGGGGTACGCCGCGGCGAAATAGAACTTGCTCGGCAGTAGCTTGGCGTCAATCGGCTTCTTCTTGGTGCCCTCAAAAAAAGTGGCGACAAGGCGGTCACATGTCTTGACAGACCCAGCAGCGGCAGCAGACGTGAGCAAGAGGCCAGGCGCCACGAGAATGCCAGTACCCGTCGTCGCGTCTGTCGACAGAGACCGGATGCGACACACAGCTGGGACATTGACTCGGTTGCTACTCGTCAACGGATCCATCGGAAAGCAGGCCTATCAGGCGTGCGGCAAAGCGAGGAGGTGAAGGGGAAAAAAAAGAACGGGTCGGAAGCTATGCGTACATGCAAACACAGCCACCACAACAACACAGCGATAGTAACCACGCGTAATCTACACTACAGCGGCGATGGGTGAGAAGTGGTTCACAGCTATGACAAGTGGAGAAGAAAGCACAGGGGTGAGTGACGGCGACAGGCAATAAAAGGAAGGGCTTATGCCCTGGACTGATACGTGCTGCAAGCGCGCCAGTGGTCGCTCCCGAAGGGAGAATGCTGTCCTGAATGGTCGGCCGCGCTCGGGCACCTTGGCAGTACGCCGGAGAGGACGGGCCGCTACGAAGTGCTGGACAAAGAGTGACCTCCACGTCTCTGGCAAATGAAAGGAGGACAAGCAAAGGCCTAGTGCGTGCGCTATGGGGAGAAGCGGTCTCCTGGATTGGGCGCCGTCTCTACGTGCGCCGTGTTCATAATTGAAGGAAACAAGGCAGAGAGTCGGTCGATAGAGAGTGTGCAATAGCGCACTGGTATTCTGCAAGCGCACGAAAACACAACGAGCTAGTGACCAACGAAAGAAAAGAAAAAAAGAAAAGCAAGGAGAACAGAGGAAGGTGACATGTGCACGTACGCAGAGTCCCATGCTGCGACGTGTACGCAAGGAGCAGGAAGGAAGAGGACCCACAGAGAACGTCGAAAAAAAAAAAAAACCTACGGAGAGATCAACGGGGCTCGAGTCACGATTTCGCTCGCGGAAGGGAGTGGACGTGTCCGTGCTCTCAACGGCTCGCACCTTTTTTTTTTTTTTTTCTCGTTCGCACGCCGGGCTGCCGACTTCTGTAGATATTGTCTTCAGAGCTGCCCCATATCGGCAATCTTGTCGCGAACGATGAGGTCGCCAAAGGTGAAGGCGCGGCGGCAGCTGAAACAAAACGCAGCTGTTTCTTCGACAGGTCCTGTGATCTCAGGGGAACACGAGACGAGTGGTGTGAGGCAGTTGGGGCACGGGCCGCGTTCGATCTCCGTTGGTGGCGGGAGGTACCGCGATCGGGGCCACGACGACTCACGGCCGTTGCCACGAACACCATCCGCGAGCTGGTACAGACGGCTGGCGTCGGCACTGCGGTCACCGCGGTCGGTAGACAAGGTTGGTTGACGGATGGCCGACAGCGATGGTGACGCTGCGCGGCCGCGTGGCGTGCGCTCCAGTGTGAAGCCTGGCGCGGAGAACGTCGCTGGCAACACTGCCACGCCGGCGCCATGTGCGGTGCTGTTGGTGCGGCGACCAGTGCGAGGCGAGCGGGCAGGGGACGCACGAGACGACTGACGGGCGGTCAACAAATCGCGACGCAGGCGCTCCTCTGTCGCTGTACTCGCACGCAGATCCTGTGCCAGTTGCTCGCTCTTCTCACGTGTGCGATGAAGTAGGGTGCGGGCCTTGGCGAGTTCCTGCTGGAGCTGTGCAATCTGCGAATCCTTGGTCTCCACCTCCCGCTCCGTCGTCGCGAGCTGCTTCCGCAGTGTCCATGACGAGGGGCTTTTCGCGGTCGTTGGCGCAGAGCCTAAGCCGCCGGCGCACGGACTGCGCGGTGTGCGGGCGGAAGCAACGTCAGTCACTGCCAGGCGCTCCTGCTGCAGC
Organism: Wallacemonas rigidus; assembly: GCA_030849045.1. NCBI lineage: Eukaryota > Euglenozoa > Kinetoplastea > Trypanosomatida > Trypanosomatidae > Wallacemonas > Wallacemonas rigidus. Next base: position 311,100 of record JASAOL010000614.1, read on the forward strand.
TGGGCGTTCAGTGTCTTGATGGTACTGTCGCGGCTCGCCACGGCTGACTGCAGTTCTGCCACACGCGCCTCCGCAGCCGCCGCTTTTCGGCGAGCGACTAAAACTTCATGTGACGCAGCCTCCTCGCGGTCACGGATGTTGTTGTTCGCCTCAGGGACTTCCGCCTCGCGTGACTCAAGCTGCTCGGTAAGCTGATCGTGCATGGCCTTGAGCTCGTGCAGCTGATCACTCTGTGTTTTCGTGACAGCCATGAGTTCCTCCAGCTGTGACAGCAACTGCGCGGCCTGATGCAGCGCAGCCGCGAGTTCAGGCCCGTCGCGTACAGGACACATATGGGCGTCGTTTGCCCACGTGTGAACAAACGCATTGAGCATCGCCTCATCCTCCACGGACGAGACATCGACGACTTGCCCTCGGAACGCACGCACGAGACTATCGATCAACGCGCGGAGACCAATGAGCACGCTGTCCGAGAACCCACCAGCGCGGCTCTGCTCTCCCTTGTACGTTGCCAAGTCTCGGACGGCGAAAGGGGGCTGCACGGAGTCGTTGAGGCGGTATGAAGGCGCGCCACCCACCGTCTCGACGATCCATTCTCGTAAGTCCAGTGCCCCCTCCGCTGCCCGCTCGTTGCGGAAGCGCAGCCACTTGTGCCAGTAGCGAGTCCGTGCTGCCTTCTCCTGGCGCTCCTGCATGAAGCGGGCACACTGTGACGCCACCATCGCCGGCGCCTGACCCGCGGAATGTGCGCGGTCTGCTGCGGATGACACGGAGGAGGGGGCCGCACCGCTTGCGCCAGCACTGGGCTGCGACGGTGGCGGCGGAAACACCGTCTGCGCTGCCTGCCCGGCAGACACAACGGGTGTATTAAACGGTGTACCAGGCACGGACCGGCCCCACGAGATAGGGCTCGCTGACTCGTGCGTTTCTGTCATTGGCGTCACCACCGCGCCCGTCGCTTCTCCCGCCGTCGTGCCCGATTGCGGGGGAGGCTCGCTAACGGGCACGCGGGCCACCGGGGGCGCCTCCGTTGCCGTGACAGGCGTTGCTCTTGTGGCACTAGTGGTGGTGGCGAACGCGGCCGCACCGCCGCCAGCTTCCTTTGTCGCAGCGGGCGAGACCCCCACCACCTCCAGTTCTCGAATATTGGTGGTGTCAGCGCGAAGAATGCCGTGTGCGGCTGCAACCTCAGATTCGGTCGCCCTCGTTTCTACTTCAACAGCGGGCGGAGGAGTCGCGGAGCCCGGCTCAACGACGGCCGTGGTCCCTTCGGTGTCCTCTGGAATCGGTGAGGGGCGTGCCGTCTTCCGGACCTCATCGCCAGAGGGCGACACGTCCGCTTCGGCATCCTTAGCCGGTGGCTCCATTGAAGTCAGGGGCACAGTGGCGACTGGCCCGGCCTTGTCTACCGTTTCCTCAGTCATGACGGGTGCAGACGGTGTCGCGGCGTTCGCATCTTCTGGCGGAAAAGATCGGACAGGTTCCTTCGTTTCCGGCTGCGCCTCTTGCGTCGTCGGCTTCGCATTGTCACTGGATCCTTCTGTGTTGTTCTCGGCGTCCTCATCTTCCTCGTGCGCATTGTCGACCTCATCTTTTGGGCTCTCTGTCGCCGGTGGCATCGCTGCTGCCGGCGTTGACGGCGCCTCTACCGTGTTCTCCGCACCGTTGTCTGGGGTTTCGGAGCTGGAATTGGCTGGCTTGTATTTGTCCAACAAGCGCTTCACGACGACCTCCTCCTGGCCTGCGTATCGCTCCAACAACGGCTCCACCATGCTCACGTTATCAGGGTCGTACGTGCGCAGAATAGCGGTGATCGCATCACGATAGACGTTTGCCGGCGCCGCGGTGCGCGGGGCCGCTCTAGAGGCCTCGACAGGCGGCTCCGGCCCGTACTTCTTCACCAGCTGCTTGATGACAGCCTCCTCTTTGCCCTTGAACTTTCGCAGCGTGCCCTCTACTAACCGCACCTTGCTGGGATCGTATTTGGTGTAAATAGCCGTGAGACGGTCGTGGAACGACGGCTCACCGACCTGCCCAGCGCCGCCGGGGGTAACGGCAGCAGACACAGGTGCCGCAGGCGGTGGGGATGGGGTCGCCTCATCGCGGTCTCCTCCTGGTGCGGGTGATGACGGTGCACTGTGGGCATCGGCGGCACCGTTTTTGTTGTCCTCCGCGTCGCTGTGGACACTGGTGCTGTTGGGAGGCACGCTTCCGCTAAGAGTGACGGCGGTAGTACGAGACTCAAGCGGGCGTTCTGGCGTGGGATCAGAGCGAGGCGCAGATGGCGGAGATGGCGCCGCCGGCGCTGCAGCTACAGTAGGGGCTTCAGTGAGTGTCTGAATAGCTGCGGGCGTCGTTGAGGCCTGTACGACAGGCTCAGGTCCGTACTTCTTCACCAGCTGCTTGATGACAGCCTCCTCGCGGCCCTTGAACTTCTTCAGCGTGCCGTTCACGGTGTGCAGCTTCGCCGGCTCGTACGTGCTGTAAATCGCCGTGAGCCTGTCGTGATACGAGGTGCCTACCGTCGACTCGGTCGTTGGCGTCCCGGCGGGGGCACCGCCTGTCTCGCTGGTATGCTCGCGTGGTGTGGTGGCTGGGGTAACGAGGGCCGAGTCCGCCTGCGAGTGACGATCCGACACGGAGCTGGGAGGCTCAGGACGAGAGGGCGTGATGGAGGCCGCCAGGGACGACAGTTCATCGCGATATGCGCTCAACGGAGGCGGCATAGGCGCCGCCTTCTCCCGCAGCATGAGCAGCACAGGTGTCCCATTCTTCTTGTCCTCCACAAGGTTCAGCTTGTCGGGCGTGTCTTGCGGCTGAATGACAGTCGGAATGGGGACTGCTCTGCGCGTGCCTTCGAGAACTGTTGCCGGAAACAGGGTGTACGTGTCCCACAGACCTTTGCCGACCTCTTTTTCAACTTTTTTGAAGATCTTTTCAAACTTGTCGGAGTGCTTGCCCTCGACGATCACGGTGCCCTTTACGGGACCGCCAACCACACGGAACTTCATCACAGCACCAGTCGGCCGTTAACGCACGTCGCGCAAGGGGAAAAGGCGGCAAGGCGCACTAAGAAGGAAAACAAATGACCCTATGAGCACGGCAATAACGGGGACGTGCCACAGCGACACCAAGCCGGAATGTAGAAATAAACAACAACAAAAAAAAAACGCAAGCGGATGTGCGTGTATATTTTTCTGACAAGAAAAGAACAGTGAGCAGAGGAGAAGCTGGAGAGGATGCGATGTGGGCGATGGAGCAGAGAGGCGCGCATGGTGGGCGCAACAAACTCGCGGTACGTCCAGTAGTGGGCGTTGAACGCCGCTGTGACCTTTCGTTTTGTTTAAATGACGTGTGATCTAATCCGTGAAAGAGTCTAGGTGTAAACATCGCAATACAACGAACGTGCAGAGATAAAACACAGCAATGCTCAGGAGATGATCCTGAACAGCCTGAAGCCACTTGACACGAACATGCGCGAACGTCGAGCGCTCCCGTCAACGAGCGCTCACATGACCGAATCCTGAATCCCCTTCGACGCCATCTGCAGCCGCTTGAGAAGCGTACCCACATCTCGATCAAAGCACTCTCTTCGCTGCAACGTGCGCAGTGCGTCGCGTGTGTGTAAGCAACCCTGCGAACTTTGAAGTTCCGCGTAGCTGCAAGCTGGTGTCTTCACGGGCACGCCGTGGCATTCGAAGGGCAAGGGGTCACGGAGACCCCTCTTTGGGACAACACGTGCCGTGCCGTAGTGCCCGCACTGCTCGCACACGTATTCGTGTCTCTCGTCTGCCAAGGAGTAGCTCCACACGCCATGGCGCTCCGCACTACGGTAGCTAACGATGCGCTGGAAGCCAGTTAGCTCATCACACAGGAGGATTGTGCGTGCGCGCATCTCGTCGCACTCCACCGAGGCCACCGCTACCGGATCTAAGGGTAGGGAGAGGCGTGAAGAGGGGCTGCTGTGTTCCAGCGGTGTGGCCGGGTTTCCGCTGACGTGTGCGGAATGCGCCAGAGGAGGGGTGCGCGAGGCGGATGACGCTGCGGAGGCAGGCTCTCTGTCGCGTAGTGAGGCGTTCATCTTGGCACGGAGCCTGGCAACGCTGGAAACGCACACCCAAACGAGTTACGGGTCCTACGAAACGACGTGATGACAGCACTGACTGTTTTAAGAGCCAAAGAACAGAAGAAGGGGGAAATAAAAATGGCACAGAATGCACCACTGAGACGAGATGGAGCGAGGTGTTTGGACGAGAGATAGGGTACGGACTGTAAAGGCGTTGACAACGTAAGCCAGAAAAAAAAAAAAAACATCCAGTCAGATCAGGGCACAGCCCACTACAGCACGATAGATACATGCGCGCTGACGGCGGCGCAACACAGGCTCACGCGTCTTGGCAAGTGGTAGCGAGATATGACTAGTCTGTGCCGCTCTGGACATCAAGGATGTCGTGCCGGCCTGCTTTCATAGATGATGAGACAATGAGGACGGGGGTGTGCCTCCCACGCCACCGCCTTTCTCTCATGTCGTGCTCAGCGGCGACCGATGAGCCACACAAGGGAGGAGAGACGATTTCGGTTGCAATCCCACATCTCGCCTCCCCTGAGGCCGTCTTCACACAGAGCTCTGCGGTTTGGTTTGGCTCGTGTGTATGCTGTTGTTGTTGTTGTTTTCGCGGGCTATTCACCTTAGCACTACCAAACAAAAGTAAGAAAAGAACAAAAATCCAAAGGAAAACTTAGCATCAAGCGATGTCCATGACCTCAATTTCTTTTTGTTGCTTGACCTACCCGCCACCAGCGGCTCACTCTCTAGACGCTCCCCTCCTATCCAGTGCTCTCTTTGCGTGTTCCATTTGCATTGGACGCGCCGCGATATGAAGAAAAGCAAAGAAAGGGCACGCTTTCAGCGCGGGCGTAGGTGGTCACCACAGCCAATCAACTTCATTTTTTATCCGCATGTCGTCTACAGCAGCCACGGTGATACAAGTACAAGTACGCGCACGTGTGCAAGCCGTGCTCTCGTTGCCGCACCATACATCGGGCGTATTTCCGAGTGTGGAAGCAGTGCCCAACCTGGGTGGCGAACAAACATATGTAACAAGGAATATGTGGCACCGAGAGTGAGACAGGTGTACAACGTATTGACAAGTGACGCTGCAGAGCACATTTTTTTTTTTTTTTGTCGGCGGATGGCAATCCGCTACGGCACCTTTACGTTACTTTTGCCTATTCGCTATCAGATTTTCTCCGCCAAACGAATATCTTTCACGCCTGATTCGCCAAACTTCTCCAGGGCCGTGCGGCTGCTTACAAGCACGCAGCATTGAAAAAAGAAAAAGAAAACGTAGAAAAGACAAAACACTACGAAAGAACAAAACCACACAAGAAGAAATGAACAAAACCTATCCGTCAACGCTTCTTTGAAGATGGTTCATTTTACAGACGATAATAACGTCCGTCACTTCTTTTCTTTTACAAAGTACTCCTCAGATTTCATGTGAAATAGGACACGAACTTTCGGGTTCTTATTAATTTGCCGCGGAAAGGGAAAAACGGAGAAAGGAGACGTACAATGAACAAAGAGGTAGACAGAGCAAGACCCGGCCACCACTCTAGGCCAACTAAGAACGGAGTGAGAGGTTCCTGTGATGTCGCTAGGCGCGCGATCAGCGCTTATGCACGTACTCGTTGCTTCGGGTGCCTCACACGCTGTCACGGTGGATACTACGGCGTCCTCACACAAACAGAAACACACAGAAACCAACAGCCACTCGAGCACTGCGTGCTGCACGACGAGAGGTGATGAGGGCGCGCTCTGAAGCGAGGAATGATCGTTCGTGAGAAAACGTGATGGCTCCATCCTAATACGGTATTCGCACACCCTATTCAACGTCGCACGCGAGTCGCACTATTCAGTTGACCTCGATCCCTTCTCAGGTATGTGTGCGGACGTGTGCTGCTCCGTTCTGCTGCTCTTTGTTCCGTATATGCCAGTGTCCTCTTTCCTCCTCGCTCTCTTAGAACGGAAGGATGGCGAAGATCACAGCAATGAGCTCCAGGGCGAAGGCCGCGCACGTGAGGCCGAAGGCAGCACCGTACTTACCCATGTCCTTGAACTTGGGGACATCCTCGACGAGGCCGCCGATGTTGCCTTCCTGGAAGCTGCAGTCCGTGACCTGAGCGGGGGTGTACCAGTTGTTCGTGTTGCAGCACGGCTTCTGGTGATACATACCAGCGGGGACACCGAAGCAGATGACGCAGAGCACCATCGAGAAGCACGCGACAGCGGCCGTGGCGGCCTTGCCGACGTACTGGAAGCAGGCGAGCGCGCCCATGACCAGAGCGAGGAACATGAAGGCGATAGTCATGATGTCGAAGGCCTCGACGATCTTGAAGTTGACGCGCACACGGTAGCAGAAGGTGTGGGTAAAGTCGCGGTTGAAGTAGCCGGTAGAGCGGCAGCCAGACTTCATACCCCAGGCCGTCACACAGATCTTCTTGGCGGGATCCGCCGTGGGGTACAGCTTCGGGATCCACTCCTTGTTGATCTCAAAGACCTCGATGGGCGTGGCCACCACCATAAAGAGGAGGGCGACGAACTGGATGCCGCAGAAGATAGCGAGGCCGACGATGGGGTGCTCAGCGTGCAGATCGTACTTGTTAATGAGCTTATTGGAGGCTTCGCTACCGGACTGGGACACGTCATCGGCAGGCTCCTCGTTGACCTGGTCATTGATGGGCTCATGCGGAGAAGACTTCTTGGACATTTTCGGACAGTCGAAATCTGTTATGTGAAACTGTTTTCGAGAGGAGAAAATGCGAACCGAACGGGATAGCCACGGGAGGTTCTTTGTAGTTGGGTGAGTGTAGAGAGAGAAAAGAACGAGCCGATGAAAAACAACGGTATTAATTCTTTGCTAACGCTTTCTTTTGCTTTTAAAAGCTCTGCGGACCTTACCGATTAGAACACTGAACAAATGATAACAGACCGAATGGGGGGGGGGGAAGGGAGTGCGCGTGAGCAAAAATACACGAGTAGACGTGGGAGAGGGTGAGGGTGAGGGAGTGGCAGGGAGGGAGGGATAGAGGAGAGACATAAAACATTTGAGCACACGCCCACACACACACACACGACAGATGTGCATGAAGCATGCAAGAAGCAGGCCTAAGATATACTCGGTTGAGGAGCACACGGACGGAGTAGAATGACACCACTGATTGCAGATGGATCAAACAGTATTTACCCTTCCCTATGCCTGCTCATGTCCGCATGCTCGTGCCATCAACTCAAATCTGTGTGTCTCCCCAAGCGGCAGAGCACCTGGCAAGGAGTGTGTGAAGACACACAACTTGCAACCTCACGTACCACAAGTATCGGAGAGCAAGAAGGCCTGGCTGAGACAACGACGTCACGAAGTAGCTTCAGTTCTTTCCAAACGGTGGTAACTATTATTATTATTTTTTCTTTTGGCGTGGGTTCTCCTCAGAGATCCTTGTGAGGTGCGTGTTGCACTGAGGTCTTTGGGTGCGGGTGTACGCGCAGAAACACTCAGAACGTCCACTGCTTCGTACTCATTCAGGCACTACTGCCCACATGCACACACGGAAAAAAGGGTATTCGTACAGCGGGCTTTTCCTTTCTTGTTCGTCTGGTCTCTCGCACGGGGCCAGGGCAAAGCAAGAGCGAACACTTCGAGGCAGTGGTGACGCCACAACCAGAGTGTAGGTAGAGCCGTACGGAGAGATAGATGGACAAGCTTCGTGGAGTTCGGTGCAGCGTGTCACCACGGACGGGGACACCAAGACAAAACCTATGACACATACCAGACACGCTGCACTGCTGTATGAAAACGTACGTACACAATATTGTTCCTTTACATTGAGTGGAACATGCACATCTCATGCGCATTCACAGGATCGAGGTTACAAAGGAGAAAACGAGGGAGACGCACGAAGTGGATGCAGCCAAATGTACACCTCTCTGGAAACGAATGACGTGCTGCGACAGCGAGTAGTAGAGGCACATTTGGGACACGGTCACTGAAAACTCTTGACCCTGTGACGAGGCGAAAAAGAGACAGAGAGAGAGTGCCGTATGTGGGGGGGGGGGAAGAAAAGAAGAAAAACGGTAAAACGGCGACGGTCATTTTCTTTTGTTGCCGCCGGTGCTCCAGTCTCCAAACACGCCTGTGCGATCAGCACGGGGTGGCGGGCAAGAACCACCTTGAGCGCGACAGACCACTGCTACTTACGGGCTTCACCAAGGATATCCTCACGAAGCCGCCGAGCGATATCCACAGTCAATTGGCGCTCAGACGGATCCGGCTGCGTGCCTTTCCGCGGGGCTGGTGCGGGCATGTTGTTCCTGCGCGCGTACTCCTGCATCTCCTGCTGACGACTGGCTTTGTTAGCTGCGAGGATCTTCTCGCGCTGCTCGCGCATGTAGCGCGCACGAGCCTCCAGATCCTCTTTGCTGGGCGGAGCGGCGGGCACCGGTGACGGTGCTGCCGGTGCGGGCGCCGACGAAGGCGCCACGGCTGGCGCCTGCTCTGCCTGAACCTTCGTCTTGAGTGCCTGCAGCGACGGCTGCTTAATATCTGGCAACGCCGCAAATCCCAAGGTGCGCTTCGCTGGCATTTCCGCAGGCGACTGTGGCGCGACGGCAGGCTGCACAGGCGCCGACGCGACGGGTACGGACGGAGCAGGTGCGGGTGCGGGCGCGGGCGCGGGTGCGGGTGCGGGTGCGGGTGCGGGTGCGGGTGCGGGCGCGGGCGTGGGTGCGGGTGCGGGTGCGGGTGCGGGTGTATTGTCCGCCGAAGGGTTGGGACTGTCACTCACGGGTGTACCGTGGAGCTGTGCGGAGATGTTCTTGCGCACGTTGTCCTCGCGTGCGGCCAAGGTGCGTGCCTCAAGATTTTTTATATTCTGCTCCTTCTGCTCTTCGATGGCGATGAACTGCTGCTCGCGGATTTGTGCGGCTGATGTGATGTCATGCCCTGGAACCTGCTGGAGCTGTTTGGTCACCGCCTCCTTCTGGAGGCGTGCCTTTTCCTTTTCAGTCTGCACCGAGGCTGCGAGTGTTTCACGCAGCTCCGCGTCTTGGAGCGCCATTCGTTGCTGCGCGGCCTCCTCGGTGGACTTATTTTCCTGCAAGGAGGCCTCAATAGCCATTCGGAGCGCCTCTTCCTCATCAAGGTCGCCGTTGGCTTGTAGCGCCAACTGACTGCGCGACTGCACATACGATTGATTCTGGAGCGCAGCTGTGGCAAGAATGTCAAACTCGATGTTGCGCTTCACCATGAGCCGATGGAACAAAGTGAAGTCGTCGACAGAGTGAATGTACTTGAGGAAGTGTTGGGCTGCCGCGCTCTCGCGTTCCGGCTTCTGACTCACAGCCATCAGAGCCCCGACGGTATCATCCAACGACACACCCAGCTCTGTCACGAAATCCGTGAGCAGGCTGTCGACGAGCTTTCTGAACTCGTTGTGCACGTTGGTGTACTCGAGCTTCAGTTCTTCTTCCGTGTCGAAAATGAAGCAGTTCTCGTCGAGGAAATCGTTCACAGGTCCCTGCCACAGAGGGGAACGATAGAACTGAATGACAGTTTCGGCGATCCAGCTGTTGTCGGCCATAGTGCTGTCCCAGTGATTGTATAGGATGACGTCGTAAAAAAAGAAACAAGGACGAACCGAGTTAGTAGTGAATGCTGTCGTAGAATTAATGCTGGCGTTTCAAGGAAGAATCCCAAAAAGATAGCTTCAGCCGAGGCGAGAGAGAGAGAGAGAAAGAGGGGGAGGAAGGGAGTGGGCCGATGGAAATGTTCAATGGCACTGATGCATCACCTGCCGCGAGGAGTTGCGAAGGCCTGCGTGCACTCCGGAACGGAGTGCAAGGGAACACAGCCGCAGTTGTCCCCACTGCATGCGTGTGGCTGTTGTTTTGATGACATCACCCACTTTGGGTTTCGTGAGCAACCGCAATAGAAGTCTGTGTGTGTTTGTGTGTGAACCAGATAATGTTGAGAGGGCCAACGACAACAACCTGCGACAACAAACAACAGCAAGTCCAGTTGTGTTTGCAGTTACTGGATCCAGTTGGAGACGAAGAACGACGACGGGATCACAGCTTCGCCAGCTCTTCCTCCGCGCGCCGCCCCAACTCAGTGAGGGGTGACGTCTCCAGAGACACAGCAAGCGGGCTGCTCGAAAGCACATCAGACAGAGAGTCGCCACAGTGCTCGCACCTCTCCCTTTCGTCGAGCACCGTCTGTCGGAAGCACCCGGTGCACGTGACCGTGCTCCGAAAAGGAGGCAGCACCCGCGATGTGCCGCAGTCCCGACACTGCGCCTCCGCTGTCCGGTTGTAGAGCCCACAACGCTGACACACCCATCGGCTTGGATAGCACAGGACACCACCGGCCTCGGGAGGCGTACGCGGGGTGGCGCAGAACGGACACTGCCCCAGCACAGGCAGGTCGCCACCGGACACGACGGCCGTCTCACAAAGCTCGCAGACCCAAGTCTCCTCGGCCAGGTTGTACCGGCGCGGGGCGCGACACCGTTCGCATCGCGCGTCGGTGTTACTGGAGTAGTGGCACTCATCGCAAGCCCACTCCTCGCACGTGAGGCGTGAGCGACACCGGAAACACGCACGTCTGGTGCTGACGTTGGGGGCTTTGCACACGTAGCACACAACAGACGTTGCCGAAGGCGGTGGCGGTGCGCCGCACTGTGGGCACGCAGCGTGCGAGACCGAATGAACGGACTGGCACTTGGCGCACTGCCACAGCAGCGGGTGGGGTGCGCCGCATGCGACACACGAAAAGTGACCTTCTCCGTTGGCCGTCGCGCACACGTTGCAGCACCACGGTGTAGCCTCTGGCGGCGCCCCACAGCCGAGGCACGTGCTGCGCGCCAGCCGATTGGTGCTACAACAGCTGCTGCACAGCCAATATCCCTGCGGCACTTGGCGAGGATGCGCACAGCACTCTAGCGTGGTGACGGCGCGGAATTGGCGACAGTACGGGCATTGCCAGTCCCCTGCCAGTGGATCGCCCACAGGTGCCCCACTGGCAGCGTTCATCACCGCCGGTGCGGCTGCGGCAGCACCAGGTGCCGTGTCTAGCACCGGCTGCGCATCTCCTTCTGAGCCTTCAGCCGTGCGATACGGCACGCCACTCGCCACTTCACGTGGACGAAGGCAAATATCGCAGAAGCTCGCATTGCGCCGCTGGAGGACATTGCACTGTAGGCACTGCCAGGAGCCGACCGGCACGACAGCGGCTGCCAGAAGGTCTGCGGTGGGATCGTCCTCGTGAGTGGAAGGTCCCGTGTCAGCCGCGCCTGCGTCACCCGGAGCTGGGACCTGCACCGCCACCGTTTCAGCTGTGAGGGCAGAGGTGGGACCCGGCAGGCTCAAGGCGAGAAAACGAGGAAGTGGTGCGAGACAACAGGTGCACAAGTCCCACTGTGCGTCATTGAGTGTCTCACAGTGTGCACAGATCACTGTGCCTTCCGGAAGTGACGAGGATGGTGAGGGTGGGGTATGTGTAACGACCTGCACGCGCGCGTGGCATTGGCGGCAGGCGCGTTGCGTGATGGCGGTAGTGGCGTCACATGCGGCGCACGTCCAATCAATCGGTTTTTCCCTTCTGCACCCACAACAGGTTTGGGCAGCACGAGGGTTGAGCGTGTGGCACGACGGACACACCCAGTCATGTACGCCGGGGAAAGGTACACTGCAGGCGGCACAGAAGAACTTGGCGGCGCCTTCGGTCGCGTTGCTTGACTCGCCTCCTTTGTGTGCTACATTGACGTGATGGCACCCTGGACATCGCCATTGCTTCGGAAAGAGTGTGACGCGACGCAAGGGCGGGGACATTACATGGCTGGTCAAGGCTGGAGCCGGCAGTGGTGATGTGGCTGTGGGTTCGCCAGCACCGCTATTCTCAGCCCACGCGGTGCTTTGCCTGGCGTCAGCAGGCGTGGAAACGGGCGTCAGAGATGAACCGCTCGCTGAAGACGCCGAAACAAGCGGCGTATCATCTGCTAGTGGCCCACGCCGAGAGGGCGGGGCCTCGATCGGCGTGTGCCGCGGTGCACTCTGCACAAGTTGTGCTATGAGATCTTCCTCTTCGTCGCTCAGAGCGTTAGCGCTCATGGGCCGACGCCCCCATGAAAGCGACGTCCTGTGTGTGTCGACAGCCGGTAAGAGTTGGCGCCGCCGCACGCCACTTCGTAGGCGAGACACGGTACTGACTGCCCGTACGCATCGCGCCACGAAGCTCATCAACTATGCGTCGCGGAGACTTGACAGTGAGTGGGACTAAGAGTGTGAACAGAATAAGTCAAGTGGAAACGCAACAAGACCAGTAGCGAGAGAGAGCCTGAAGGACACCGCGACAACCAAATATACATATACAGAATATCGAGGGTATCAGAGACCATACGGAGAGGGAGAGGCACAGGCTCTATAGCAGACATACCAATACAAGACAGAGCGCTGCACGTCACAGCACACCGAAGGCGCGACGCATGGAAGCGGTGGCGAAAGAGGAGCACTTTTTGCCGGGATTCGAGAAAACGAAAAGCTGTGACGGTAGAGAACAAGGCGTTCTGATTGATCCCCTGCGCCTAAGTTTTCTCGGCTCTCCTTGACAGGCGCGAGAGAGCGGACCTGTCTCGTTTCCACTCGTTGATTCGTTCTCTGTAATGACAGCAAAGTACGTTGAGCTTCAATCCGCATCTAGCACAAGAAGCAGGGGGAAACAAAACACTAGGATGATGATCGCCGTGTGTGACTACAACTTGACGGGCTTGCGCACCCGCGCGCGACGCCCAGGAGAAGCGACAGACTTGGGTGCACCGCACTTGAAGCACTCGGTGTTGCGGCCAAAGTTCTTGGCGTAGCAGGTACCGCATGTCCACTCAGATGACCGCTTCCAGAGAGGCTGCGAAGGATTTCGGGCGGCCCGTGACAGAGGACCGGCTTGAAAGCCCTCATTAGCAATTTGTGCCCCCGACCCGACGGTGGGCGCCGCTGACGAAGAAGAGGGCGCCACATTCGCCCACACTGGCGCGGCGGCCTTGCATTGCCAACACGTCTGGCGCGTACGGAAGTTATCGGCGGTGCACTGTTCGCACTTCCAGTTGTTGGCGCCGGCTTGCGGTACGTCACCCACTCCATCCACACCACTGCCATCTCCCGTCACGCGGCGCGGCGTGCCACATTGGAAGCAGTCCGTACGGCGGGAGAAGTTGTGAGCGCTACACGAGGGACAAAACCAGTCGCCGCGGCGCTTGCGCAGTGCGCCAGGACCACCTGGAGCTTCAGCGTTCTCGTGTTTGGGGGGTGGAAGCTGCGGCTCCACGACGGGCCGCTGCGCGTGGCACCGACGACAGGAGCGGTCGTAGATGCTCGTTGTAGCTCCACACTCCCCGCAGGTCCACGAGATTGGAATCGCCGCACCGCAGCTGAAGCACCGCGAGCGTGAAAGATGATTGAGAGCCGCACAGGTCTGGCACTCCCAATCCTCAGGCGCAATGTGCGCGCTGCAGGTGCCGCACACTTCCTCGTCGCCAGGATTGACGTTGCCGCACTCGGGGTCCCTGCACATCCAGTCAAAACCAGGCGGCCCAGCGGGAGCCGCGGTGTCGCCAGCACCTGAACCTTGTGCGATGTTGCCACGCAGTATTGGACGACTTGCGAGGTGTGAGCGGCGGGACTGTGGAGGACGCCACTCGAAGGACGTCGTCTTGGTGACCAGCCCACGCGCGCCGATCGGCTTTGAGAGAGACTCTGGTAGCGCAGAGGCGTCAGCCAATGGGTCACCAAAGTTCCGTTCCGCGTCCCGCACGCTGATACTATCAAATGCTGTCTGTGCCTCGTTGAAGCGCTGCTGGCGGTCCTGTGCGGTCTGCAGAAGGGCCTCCTCGGACTGCGAGAGCGGTGCCATATCGTACAAGCAGAATCCGCAGCGGCTATTGTCTTCCAGTTCGTCAACGCGGTTGTTCTCACCGCATGCGGCGCACATCCAGAAGTGAGCGCTCTGCTCGGCGGGTGCTTCGCACTTTTTGCAGGCTTTCACGCCACTGTGGTTGCGTTCTCCACACAACACACACTTCCAGCCGCGTAACCGCGGCTTTTCCGTACCACACGTCTCACAGCTCAGCGCGCTGCTGCGATTCACCCCCCGACATTCCTTGTTGACACACATCCAGCGGCGCATGTTGTTGCGGGCCCAAGACTGCCATGACACCCGTGACGTCGAAAAGTAGCGACACACGTCTGTGCGTGCGGACAGTGCAGAAGAGAGAGGTCCCTGGCGAGCAGTGACGCGGTGCGGCTCGCAGAGATCACCTCTGTGGATGAGAAAAGGGGTGCCGACTACGCAGCGACGCACTGCACATCTACCAATCGGTCTCATTCACACGGAGTTGACAACAAGCTGTCTGTTTGTGTCTTTGTGGAAGTGCGCTCAATGCCGACAGTGCGGCGCGTGTGGAAAACGAAAAGGTAGAACGGATGTGTGTAGCAGGCGAGTGAGCAGAGGAGAGAAACAAGTGGGGTGTGGTAGGAGAGGCCGCCGTTCACCGCAGCGTGTCGATAACGCGACAAACAGGAGAGATGAGGAAGAGAACAAGGAAGCACATCTCTCGTGAAAGATGTGGGCAACCAGCTCTCTGTCTCTGTCGCAAAAGCCGCGTCATGACAGCGGGCACAATACCCAATTTCACCATCACGGTCACCGCAAGGTTACTGAAGCGCGAGGGAAAAAGAAAAGGGACAGGCACCCATGCGACGTGAAGGCGTGTCATGGACACGAACGCGCCTAGAGCGTACTCAAGCGCATGGAGACGTGAGCGAGCATCCGTTCGAAGTACGAGTGGCCGCCTACCAACTCTTCGCTGCCGTGTCCAAGCTTCATTGTAGAACGGTGCATCACATTGACTACTCTTTTTTTTTTTTGTGGTTTCAATTTCGAACTGGTGCACACACTGCAACAGGTTGGTTCTGATGACACTGGGTGCCGTGAGCTTTTCGTCGGGTTAATTAAGAAGAACTGTTTTTTTTTTTTCATTTTCTTCCGCAAAAGGCGCACACGACCAACTCACACTGCAACTAACCGTGCTTTCCGTTCGGAATGTCAACATTGTGTGCGGCGGAACTGGTCGCATGCTCAGGTGAGCCATGTCAACGCCGTCGACACGCGTTCTGACGAGCACGAAGGAAAAAAGAAGGTCGATGCGGGCATCCTCTTCCAACAAGAAGGAGAAGAAAAACAAAAAAAAAAAACAGAAAGAGAAAGGAAAAAAAAAACGGGACAAGGATTAAATGACGCGCGAAGATCGTAGAACAGTTTAGTATGGTTCGGTGTTTTGCGTTACGTTGTCGACTTTCGCTGCTTGCGCACTCCGCCTTTAAATCTTGTTCCAGGCCTGGATGTCCATGGACTGCACCTCGTCCTCGAAGCTCATGATCAGGTCCTCCAGGTCATCGCCGGAGATCTTGTCGTCCTCAATGACAATCAGCATCTGCAGCTTCTTCACGCCGAAGGCAACGGGCACCAGCTTGTGTTGGCCCCACAGGAGGCCGGGGCGCTCGACGGCCTTGAGCTTCGCGGCGAGCGCCTCCAGGTCGACGGTGTCTTCCCACGGCTTGATGTCGAAGAGGATCGAAGACTTGGCGATCACAGCCTTCTTGGCCTTCTTCGCGGCGGCATCAGCAGCCTTCTTGGCCTCCAGGGCAGCCTTTTCCTCCTCGGTGGTCTCACCGAACAGGTCAATGTCGTCGTCCTCGTCGTCGGCAGCAGCGGCCTTGGCCGGCGCGGGCGCGGGCTTCTTGTGCTCCTTCGCAGGGGCAGCCGCCTTCTCACCAGCGATCTCCTGGCGCTCAGCCTGGTAGTAGGACGCCATGCGGGCCACCCACTGGATCACGTTCTGGTTGGAGCCGAACATCTCCTCGAAGATGCGAGCATCCTCGCTGCTCGGAGAGTAGCCGGACACGTAGGGCTGGGCGCTGAGACGGCCGTTGATTTCCTTCAGGCTGGACATAATGAAAGAGGAAGATAAAAAGAGTGAGAGGTAAGAGGTACTGTTTGTCGCACGCGGGGGATTCTACCACAGAAGGACGGAAGGCAAAAAGAGGGACAAAACAGACAAAAAAAAATGGACAACGTGGAGTGAGTAGTCCGTACGTGACAGGGAGTGAGAGAAAGGAGATGGGGGGGGGGTCGTGTGGAGACCGTGATGAGAGGGATAAGCAGGAGGGGTAAACAACAAAACGACGATGACACTGCGGGGGGTCCTGTACACCAGTGCGGTCCACTTAAGGGCACACGCTTACGCACATACACACGTAGACCAGCAACAAGTGCTCTCACGTCAGCCGAAGTGATCATTCGAGTCCCAGCACACAGACACCATGTACAGGCCTCAATGTTTTTTTTCCTTGTTTGGCCACGAAGGATCCGTTGGATAACTACGTCTTGCTCGTGTTCTTTTTTTTTTTTTTTCAATCACCTGACACTACACGCACAGGCGATCTGTGAAAGAGATGAACAGAGACGGAGATGGGCACTCACACATGGTAGCGCGTCAGTGCACACCGTTAAGGAACGCGGTCAATTCTGCCACTGCGTGCCGCGCTAACAGTGCGCCGCACTTGGTCTGTAGGTCAATAGGTGCGACATTGCTCCGCAGCTCCGCCAACGTACACACCTGTACCACTTCTTCAAGTGAAGCGTGCTTCAGCAAGGCGGGAATACCCAGGGTCTGCTTGATGTTACGAGCTCTGTCTAAGCTCGGTGTCGGTGCGAGCGGCGCGGGTGCCTTCGTTTCTCGTGAGTGCACAGCAAGCAGCCGAGGGAGCTCCCGCGCGAGGTGTGCGCTGAGCGCGATTGCGACCCAGCTGCTGAACTCCTCTGGTGTGGTGTGCAGGCGAAACGCCTTGTACGTCGCATACACAGCGTAGTTGTGCGGCCCCACGTGACCAATGACATAACGTGCACCGTCACGCTCAAACAATCCCTTTTGCGACGCCTCGTTCATCGCCAACTGGTACGTACCAGGAGACACAAAACGGTAAACGCCATGCGTTGCTTGCGGCGGCGACAGGTCTGTTGCACGGACGCTGACGGCACCTCGCGCGTTGCAGTGGTCTAGGTTCTCCTCCCCTGTCGAGCCGCGGGGAAAGGTCCGCGACGTGAAGTTGCGGTCTAGCGCTTGGTAGTCCACAACAGCAGTGGTAGCTTGACCACTGACCACGGACGCACGCGGGGACGTGTCGGGATTCACGTCGTGGGAACCGGCAGCACTACCACGATGAAGCTGCTGCGAGAAAGACTCGGCCGCTCCGGAGACGTCGGAAAGGGCGCCGGCAATGGGCCGCGTCACCGCACCCATCAAGCCTGTGGTCACGCCTAGCAGGAAACCCGGCACGCCGGACTGTCGCGCGCCGCGGATAGGCTCCACCACCACACCGGACATACCGACAGCAAGCTGGCGCAGGAAACGGGAGCTCCGTCGCGGTGGAACACCCGCGGGCTGAGGCATATCGGTCGAGCTGGACGCGCGGTGCCGCCCTGAGGGCCTGCCCTGCGAGGGGAACAGCGTCAGCAGTGCCCGGCTTCCAGCACTCGAGATGAGACCCACGGAGTGAAGTGTGGAAGACGTCGCCTGCTTGAGAAACGCGCGCGTCCCAACGAGGGGTTGGCCGCGCACAACCGCGTCATCGACGAGCATGCGCACGCCGCGGCTCCAGCCTTCGACGAGCGCGAGAGGGTTGCCAAGAATGGCAAGCGACCCGACCACGCGGCAGACTTGAGCGAAGACCTGCCCGCGGTACGCAGTCGACAGTACACCCAAGAGCAGCGCAGCCACGGAGTCACCACGCCGCACCAGGTCGCGGAGTGCCAGCTCGCGCAGTTGCAGCGGTGCGCGGTCGACGGACGGGATCTCTAACCCGAAGAGAGTCAACGAACCAAAGGGGCGCCACGTCTCATCGCCATCTGAGGACATGACGAGGCTAAGATCAACGTGAACAGTGCTAATGTGGAGAAAGCACACGTAGCAGTCGATTTGAGGGGCGTCGCGCACCTCGCGCAGATGCAAAGTACGCTGTGTCGCGAGCAACTGTCGAGTGGTCGCGTCAATGGAAACTTCATCACTGCTGATCTCCGTCTCGTCGTCACCACTATCTGTGCGGCGCGAAGGCAACCTGGACACGGACGACCACAGTACCTCAGCGTCGCCACCTGATTTAGCGGACGCGGACTGTGTGCCACTGCGTGTTGTCGCGGACAGCACGCAGGCCGATGCGTCGCGGCACACAGTGAGAAAACGGTCGTCAAGCTGGACGGTGACGGTGCCGACCGCGGCCGTAACCTCCTCAATCGGCAGCGTCGTGGCGGTCGCTGAAACGGGCAGCGCCGCCGCCGCTCGTCCACTGTGCGCCGCCCCACTCGCCACGCCGTCGTGTCGGTTCGCGTAGGTGAAACTCGGCCACTGGAAGTGTAAACTGCTCATGAAGGCGAGCGCTGGGGGGCCCGCCTCACCCCCCAGTGTAGGTCCCGCATCGGCGGCTGTCGGTAAGGGATCAACCGCCAGCACGACGGGAAACTTCGGGGACGGGCTTGTACAGTCGTGCAGAGCAATACCGCCTACACCGACGCCCATGAGGAGGTACTTCTCGTTGACGATCGTGGACACGCCCAAACAGACCAGACGAAGGAGGACCACGTCCAGCTCACAGTGCTTGAGTCTCTCGAGCGCTAGCGCATCTCCATCCCCTTTCCCACCGAGGGGGGTGTCACTTGGCAGTTGTTCGCCACCAGCCGCGCGCGTCTCGACAGCAGGCACGTCCCACAAGACCCCTCCCGTGGCAGCGACCCCGAGCGGCGTGCTGGCCAGCTCAAGCTGGTCGCCTCGCACGCACGGGGCAGCAAGGAACAAGGAGAGACTCTTCACGACGAGCTCCATATGTGCGACTGCACGGGGGAAGAAGAGAAGCTGGGAGGCGAGCTTCCGTGTATCCATGATCGTGACGACAAAGCAGCGGGTGTCACGCTTATGCTGTGAGACGTACACAAAAAGCGGGGAGTCCCCTAGTGCCACAGGCTCGTTAGCCGACGCCAACCGCCGCAGATCCTGCGTGGTGCTGTGACGCGCACGGAGCTGTGCGGACGTGCCGTTGCCGTACGCAGTGAGGCGCAACCACGGTGCTCCCAAGAAGGGCTCATGCCAGCACATGGCGGAGTCCGTGAACGCAGCCACCACAATGTCCTGCACCTTGTCCGATTTGCCGTCGGCGATACACACGGTCCGGCCGTCATTAAACGCTGAGCCGGCGGTAGCTGAAGACGGCAGCGGCTGACCGCACTGGATGGTGTAGCCGGTGCGGTTCTCCACAAGAACCGGAGCGGGCTCGGCTCCTTGAGCGAGGCGAACGTGGAAGGTGCACTGATTTCCCGTGCTCACTTTGGTGCTCACACTCAGGCAGCCCAAATACGCATCAGACAGCACATCACCGTAGAGCGCCGGGACGGCACGCTCCTGGAAGGCCGCGAACAGAGGTGACGATGGTGGTGGTGGATCGGAAGCCTTGGCGGCGCGGTTGACAGGAACGAGATCGTGGCGCAGCATGACGTACGAGGCGGCTGTGGCGACTTCGCCAAGGAAGATGGCTCTCGACCATGCGAACGTATACGAAAGAGCCGCATCTGTGGCTGCCGAAGCCAGCGCAAACTGAAAGGCAGCGCGAGGTTCGACGAAGCGACTCGACGCGCTGCCGCGGAAGTACGTCAGCGGTTGCTCCGACAGGGGCTCTACCTCCATGAGGGCGGGAGAGGTGTCAGGCTGTGCTGTCACGTTGTCACCTACGGTCGGTCCTACGCGCAGCGTCATGGAAGGATGTTCGTTACGTACCAGCCACAGTGGGCTGATGCACAGCACTGGGGTGCACGGATCATCGCAGTCGTGTGCTGCCACAGAGCTCGACACGGCAGCGGAGAAGATGTGCAGGCCACGCCCATTCGCTTCAGCGCTGCTTAGAGTGGTGGCGAGGGGGCTCACCGCGCCACGGACAATCACCGGATCCGAGACGCCGGAGTCGAGTGCACCGACACCGATGTACACCTTCACTGGATCATCGCGTTCCTTGTTCTTGTGTGTGGGCCACAGTATTGGCACGTGCTCGTGCGGAAAGACCTGTGCAACTGTCCCACCAAGCAACGCGGACGACGCACCAGCCGCGGACTGAAAGCGTATGTGAACGGGCACGTCCAGCATGTTCTCCACGACAGCCAGCGGCGCGAGCTGCACAGTACCGCAGGGAAGGCGGCGCACCCGTACGGCAGCAGGCGCCACGGAGCCGCGCATGCCCAGTTTCGGGAGCACTAGAGGCAGCAGACGTTCCGCCTCAGCCGCCGTATCCAGTAAAGGACACGTGCACGCAGCTTCGAGTGTAACGGATGGGGCCGATGCGGTGACGACGGTCCCCTCCGCGTCAGGGCGCGATGACAGCGAGGCGGGTACGTGGAGTTTGAGCAAGAAGTGCGGTGGACAAGCCGCTTCCGCCTGCGATGCGGGGCACCAGTCAAACTGAGCGCCGTGCTCGAGGACACGGCTCTGAACGGGCACATCACGTGTCTCTGGCACTAAACGCGTGTCGGTCTCGCTGGCGGCTGGCCCGCTTGTGTAGGGCCCGAGCAGCTCCAGGGTGACCTTCACGCCGGTGAGGTTGACGACAGCGCCGTACGGTCGCAGTCGGCCACACAGCTCGTACTTCACCAGACCGCCTGCGGTCGAATCCGGCAGCTCAGAACCCTGGTTGGCGATGTGCTTCTCAAAAACAAGCTGAACGCCAAGTTGCTGAATGTTGTCTTGGTGTTTGAACCACAACGGGACCGTCAGCGCGGGGGCACACCGCAGGCTCCGCGGTGGACAGAGGGTCCATGCACTCAGTACACTCTCCAACGGAAGCGCGCTGGATGACGGCTGGTGGGCGAACCTACCGTTGTCGATGGTGATGCCAATGGGCATCTGCAAAAGCGGCAAAGGCACGGGAACAGCCTCACCGGGAGTGAGGCACAGCGGGGAAGACGACGACGCTGCGTCGCACCCCTGCGACTGTTTCGGCAGGGTCTGCGTGCCGCTCGCAGTCACTGTAGCGAGAGAGACGTCGGTCGTGTGCCACTGAACAGCACGACCTTGGAGTTCGTTGATGACCATAACAGAGCTAGTGGCCTGCACCACACGCTCGAGCGGGTTGAACCGCAACACGACATCCAGCAGCCCAGTGGACACGCCGAGGCTTGTGCCCTCCAGTGGGAAACGGCAGGTCCTGTCATTTGAGAGCTGGCGAAGGTCTACCTCGGTGCCACGCGTGTACAAGTACGACAGTCGCCGAAACAGGTTTGTTCCATCGGGTGGTTGTGGCTCGTGCACAAGGCGCAGAGCAACTTGGCCGTGGCGCAACAACGCAGTAAGCGGCTCAGCAGTATCGTGAGCAACGTACATGAAGGCCGGGGGTTCCTGGCTGTTTTCCGGCGTGGCGTTGGCGGCGAATACTAGCACTGGCACGCCAAGTTGGTTGTGAAACCGGAGTGGCTGCACGGCTTGGCTGATGTCCCAGTCATAATGGAGCAGGGACGCCACCCGCGTCAGCGGTACGGTGGCCTCGACATCGCCACAATCGACGGACAAGCTGGCGCTGACACCACCGCCCTCGAATCGATCCACCTGCAGCGCGATCTCAGGTGATATGGAGAACAGTGAACGCTGCCCGACACCGCCATGAGGGCGGCGGCGTCGAAACCACGGGAAATCCTGCACCTGGAGAGTGAAGGCACCCACGCCTGCGACGGCCTGCAGAGCTCGGTCGCCTGTGCACGCAAAGGACAACGCTTCCAGCGAGACGGAGACGAGAGGTGTGAAGAAGTCATCGCCAACGACCAGCGCAACCTGCGGCGCCGTCACACGCACGTCCACCGTCGTCGTCAGCGCGTGGACGGCATCTTCATCCGTTGACGTGCCCTCTACGGGTAACAGTGCCGTCTCGCCGGCTGCCTCGGTTCGTTCCCTCTCTTCGGGCGGTTCGGCTGCGCTGCTCATCTGATTTGTTCCGTCGCCAAGTACAACAGTACCGCCCAGTGCGGACGATGGCGTCAAGACCTCGTCACCTGTACGTCTACCTTCGTTGCGGTCCTTGGCGAATGCCGCATGCCCTGTCGCCGAAAAGAAACCGGCACCACGGAGGCGGCACTGCCCGTGCGAGATCTGAGATACAGCGGCATAGAGCAGCCGCAGATGATTGCCCGATAGCGTGAAGTGAAGCGGGGTGATCACGACGTGCGCTGTCGTACGCTCCTTCTCGCGACGGACACAAACGGTAACGGCGTCGCGTGCTTGCGTGACAGGCCCGTCGCTACAGGCGAACCACAGATGCGTTGTTTCAAAGTCTCCCTTCTCCGCCACCAGCTTGACGAGAGGTCTTTGCAGTGGCACTGCTGTTAACGCATCGCAATAGGACGTCAGCGTCTCTCTGTTGTACGCGCCGACAACCTGCACGCGGAGCTGTACGAAGGCAGTCCGGGTCTGTAGGCGCGCATCCACGCCGACGGACACACGCAGATCGTGCGTCTTGTGCAGCTTTTTGCAGCGGTCGACGCGCCCGTGAGCCGTGTTGTCTGTTGTGTCGCGCCTTCCCAGCCAAGGCGCCGACGAGAACGGCGAGGAGCGGGGACCCTCGCGCTTGACGAGAGCGGCGTCGGGTACCAGAAACACGGAGCGCGCACCAAGACGAACGTACGTACTGAGTGCCACTCCGAGGGAGGTGTTTACTGGGTGACCGGTACTTGCCGCGAATGACGACGCACTGTGTGGCATGAGGACAACGGGGGTACTCTCTACCACTACCGTCAGTCCTTCCTCGACAAGAATGGGCGGCGCGCCAGTGACGGGCATAGGCAACAAGATCAGGCGTGCGTGGTTGACGCTGCGCACAGTGAGGGTGTTGCGCGCCGCGAACGCCATTGGCTTGCAAAATCGGAGCTGTATGCCTGACGATCCACCGAGAATGAGGTCGCGCTGCAGCAACAGGTCTGACTCAACGTCAAGAGGGTCGTGGTAGTCCTGGTACGCGACCTGATGGCTAGCTACGCGGCTGCCGTACGCGTCAACAGCGTCCGTGCCATCTTCCTCACCGTGCATTAGCGCGCGACTGAGACCGATCACCAGTGGCGATACACAGCGCTCATTCATCACAATGAGAAATGCGGGCGACACGGCGATCTCAGCGTCCGACACGGTGACGGTGTGGATATGCTTTTCAACAGCTGTGTCCATCTGACCAGGCGATGCGAAGCGCAGCATCTCGTCGCGCCACCGGAGTGCGACCGGGCAGGACGCTTGGTGACCACCGGTGCGGAACGCGAAGAGGCTCTCAGCCTGGGCCCGCGACGCGATGCGACCGACCTCCACCAGGAGTACACTGGACTGCGTGCCGCGCGAGCGCTCGGCCGAAATTTCGCGCAGCTCGAGGCCTGCGAGCATGTGTCCTGCCCTACGGTGGTCTGGCGAGTCGAACACGCCCACAGTCAAGAGCGGCACATACAGGGTGAAGCGAAAGCAAGCGCGATCATCGCTTGTGGGCGCCGGAGCGTTGGGGTCCGCATGGGCACTGGGTGCGGCGTGACCATTTTCGTGCGCTGGCGGAGAGACTGGAATGGTGGAGGAGAGCGGCACAAGAGTCGTTTCGTGGGGTACCGCAGACACAATACGTCCCTGCGCGTCCCGCGAGATCGTCAACCGCACGGCGTCTGCGACTGGCAGGCGGTTGAGAGCCGCTCTGTAGGCAGCGTCAGACTGTGCGTAGCGCAAGAGAGGCACCAGCGCCTTCGCCAAGGCCTCCGTGCACCGCTCAAGGTCGTCGCCCATGGGCAAGTGAACCACCACAGGCGAGCTTCGCACCGTGACCTGCGTTTGTGCTATCCCGCTGACCGCATCGCGTCCTGGCTCCACCTTGAGTGCGAGATCCAGACGGTGCACAATGGGCGGCAACGTCCCTCCTGGGGGAGCTATGGGGGCCTCATCGTTCAGCACCATGAGGCAGCCGTTCGCTTCCACGGACGTCACCCACTGGGGTGCTGTGGCGGTCGTCTGCGCCCCTGCCCGATCCTGTTGCGGGTTTTGGTGGTGACGTACGTCGACTGTGGAGACTTGTAGCTCCAGAAAGGCTCGCGACAAGGAGGATCGCGACGGATGGCACTGTATATGCGTGTCACGCAGGCTCACGGTGACGCCACGCAACCAGGGCCCCGCGCCGTCCGCTGTTGGCTGTGAAGTTGGGGGTCGGCGCAGCGTCTCCGCACGGAGGAACGCTTGCCAAACCAGCACACTATGGAGTACGTCCACGAAGAAGGCGCTGCCGTCCGTGCGGATGAGGACGTGTGGCAGCATGACATGCAAACGCCCGTCGCGAGACACACTCACGGACGGTCGCTGCAGTGAGGCGTGCACGAGACCGGTCTCCTGTGACAGCAAGACCACAGATCCCACTGTCAGCGTCGCGTTTTCCGCTGCCACGTCAGCGGGCTGCAGCACCTTCTCAGCGGCAGCGCGGTCACTACCGAGTACGTTGTGCATGCGGTTCAATTCAGATGGCTCAAGGCGTACGTCGCGGATCTCCACGAGCGCGCAGTGTCCGACTTCGGCCGCGACTGAGTTGACCAGGAGGTGCACCCGCATGAGGCCGGCGGGAGACGCCACTTCTTCGGAGCCAGACGGTGGTGACACGGAGGGACGCGCTGACGGTGCTGCTGCCGCTGCGACAACACGCAGGAGGTGCTCCAAGTCGGCGCGCAACACCTTCGACAGTCGTCGCGCGTAGGCGAGTGTGTTGTGGTTGGCGCACACGCGCACCCCCGTCGTTGCCACATGGATCGCCGCAGCAGCCTCGTGCGGTGGGGCTGCGTAGGTGCTTAGCACTACTGTTGGGTGCGTCTCATCCGCGTCGCCACGAGAGAAGGTCTGCGTGGGGCGGCGGAGCGGGTCATCCTGTTCACTGCGCGCGTCCGAACTTTTGCGGTTCCGGTGCGCCAGCGTTTCGCCATCGCCAGTGGAGAGGCAGCACCGACCGTGGACGGTCAGGGTGGCCTGCACACGTGTCTCTTCACTGTTTGCATTGCACGTCGCGTGTAGCGTCACGGGGTCGGAGCATGTCAAACGAAGCTGGTGATCGCCGCTGGTGTACTCGGAGCTTGTCAGCGCAACGTTGAGACGCTCAACGACCACGTCTACTGCCCAGCTGAGCAGCGACGACCCGTCTGACACACTGGGCGTCGTCGTCTCACACGCGGTGGAATCGATGTCCAGCTCGCGTAGCGCCGAGGGGTGCTGGAGCATCTGCGCACAGCACGAAGCAAGGGCGATCGCATGGGGCATGGAGAACAGCACCACCGCCTCCTCTGCCGCCTCTTCTTCTGACGGCAGCGCTGTCGACGGAGGGTTCAGACGACCGTGCACTGTCACAGAGACCGCTAGGTGCGTGCCACCACGCACGGTGCCGTCGACACCCCGAGCGGTACTGACGCGGGTCATTCGGTACGTCATCGACGGCAACACGACCGGGTAGTAGTTTGTAACGCAGATGTGCACGCCTTCGACATGCGCGGTAATGGGGCACGGCGACGCCGCAGACGCGTCAAGGCAGGGCACGACGTCGATACGTCCTACTTCGAGCCAGCACCCGCAGCGCGCGGGCTCCTGACCGGCCTGCTTGACAACGCCTGAGTCGGCACAGTCACCGCGCTGGTACGCGCTAGGTAGGAGAATTGTCACCCTGTCTAGAACGGCACGGAACGCGGCAGGCGGCGACCGCGCGCAGTCAGGCCCTGCGTCAGGATCACTAACGCCTTCTGCAAAGGCCTGTCTGAGCTGCGCGCGCTCCGCCAAGAGGGCCTCGACTACCGGCCAACGGCAACGGAAGAGACGGACGCACGCTGCGTAACCATCAAAGTGGGGCACCACACGTAGCCCCCGTACAGTGACCGTGATCCGCGGCGATTGGAGTAGCACCACGGGCTCCGACGGCATCCCGATAGGCGGAGACGCTGCGGAATTGGTCTGCGGCATCTCCCACATGAACTCGATCCCTGTCGAAGCCGGCGTGGTGGCGGATGACACAGAGGACGCCGTCGCATGGCGTGCACGCGTCAATTCATCGACACGCGCGGGGCGGTCCCAAGCTAGGAGATCAACGCATTGCAGTGGAACCGACGACTGCCCACCGCGCCCGTGTGCGTCACTCGTCTGAGTGTAGTAAATTTGGAGCGTCGGCGGTGATGTCGTCGTCACGCCCAACGTGAGGTTCACGTCGGTGACACCTCGCGCTGGAATATGCAAGGAGACAAGGCACTCGGGCACGCCGAGCACAATTTGCGGCACCGTAAAAGCGTCGCCGGCGCGCACCGCAGTGTTTCGGACGCCGACCCGGAGGTCCACAGTGACCAGCTCGCGCCGGTCTGCCGCACCGAATGTGGTGCTGCGACTGGACAAGGACGTGGTGCTTGCCTGACGCGAGAGCCGCCCTGGGGAAGCAGCGTCTGCAAGCGTCGCCACGCACGGGTGCACCAAGAGATCATGGAACGCGAGCCACGCACGCGGAGCGTCCAACGAAACTTCCGCGCTGTCCACTTCAACAACCGTAGACAAACTCTTTCGGAGGCGCGTGACGTCGACGTTGACTTCGGTGATGAGCCGCGCGGCACGGGACCACAACAGCCGTGCCGGTGCGGACGACACGGCGTCGAGCTGAATCCCAGAAATGAAGACGCGCTGCGACGGACACCGCTCCCACTGGCCACCCCCCGCTTTGTAGTACTGAAATCCGTCCTTGAGCACGGCTTTGAACGCGGGATTCATCGCGTGGTCCGTGACCACAACAGTTAAAGGCGCTGTGGTAATCATAATCGTCGAGGCACCCGGACGCCGTGTGGGTATCACGCCTGGCGGAAACAGTGGCCGACCAAGGTTGCGCTGAATCATCTCCACCAGCGCCACGATGCGTGAAGCTTGCAACGTGAGCGAAACGGCGCCAGGCGTCGTTTGTTCGACTGGACCTTGACACCCTCCGACGTGCGTATCACTGCCAGCAAGCGGGTCTGAAGAGCCCTGTTGCTGCGAGGAAGGGGCGATCGAAGCACGCACGCACACATCACCGGGTTTAGAGGCGATGTAGTGGAAGTTCGAGGCAATCGTGTCGGTTTGTTTGGGGACGAGGAGAACACCAAACTCCACGGCGACGGTCAAGTGCGCGAACAGGGGCAGCAGAGAACAGGCGTTACCATCGTGATAGCGCAGAGACGACGATTCCACAAGAAGCCGCCGTCGCATGACGCCCTGCTCGTCCTTCAGACGCTTTTCAGTTATGGTCAGCTCCTCAGCGTACAGTAGGAAGAACGTGCTCTCATCCGCGACGGCCACAGGCACGCCGTTGTCTGTCGGTACGTAGAGCTCAACCTCTTTCAGCGTCACCGACAGCTGCGGAAGATGCGCGGTTTGTGGGCCGCTGCTCAGTGGTGCGGTGGTGGGTGCAGCGGCATCCTCAGCACACACCTCTTCCTGAGAGCGCTCCACTGAGTTGAGACTGCCCATGTCAGCCTCACCTAGACCTGTGCCCGCCCCGCTTCCGGCGTCGCCGCTGATACGTCGCGAATCGGCTCCGTCTCGTGTGCAGGGCACCAAAAGACGGCTCGACAAGAAGCCCAATTGTGCTGCCGCATGCCACCTGCTGACAAGTTCAGTGTAGAGCGGATCCTTCACCGTGTAGAAGAGGTGCTTAATGAAGGGCATGTACGCACAGAGGTGACCCTGACTGACATCCACATGCAGAAGTGGTGGTGAAGGTGGTGCGATCACCCCTGACGCTTCGGTCACCGGGTACGGCGTGATGAAGCAGGCGTGCACCGTGGCGCCTTTCAGGGTCTCGTCACAAGCGCCGCGCGCGCTTGTGTCAGCTTTGCTGCCAGGGCGGGGTGTCCTCAGTAGGGGCCCGAGCATCGGGAACAACTGACTATCCTGGTCGGCGGCGAGATCCTCTTCGACGCGAAGGGCTTCCGCGAGGACTGCGTCAACCTGGCAGTGTGTCTTGTAGAGGCCGGAGCCCGACGCTGTTGTTGGCAGACACTGCGAAGCGTCAGCGACGATGTGCAGACTGGCGCGCAAATTCAGCAGGCTGACGTCGAGCGCACAGCCAGACATGCCGACCTCACGACTGAGCGGCAAGTAGACGGAGGCGGATCGGGCGGTGATCAGACAGTGCACGTCGCCCGGACGCTGTCGAGCAGCGGACAGGGAGGACGACGGGGCGGACTCGGCATGGACACCTGCCGTGGCGCCAGACACAGCCGACAGCACTGGGGCAGAAAGAACGTCCCGCAGGGCGACCTCCACATCGGGAAACGTAAGAGTGTGGTACACACGCGCCAGGACCTGCACAACTGTGTGGCACTCTTCTCCCATCACGAAGCGCACGTCACGCAACGAGGGGTGCACGTGTACGGACTTGTGTAGCCCGTCCTCGGTCATTTCGTGCCGCATCGTCACACACAGTTGACTCACCGTGGCCACGCTGGCACCAACAGCGGTGTTGATGGAGATGTCCGGCACACAGGCGAAAACCAGGGCACCCGCGGTAGCACTTGTATCCAAAAGAATTTCCACCGCACGCGGGGCGCCTCCGAAGAACGAGAAGGCGTGACGAAACGGCGCGGAGGCGGTCGGTGCGCCGTCCTCGTCCTGCGGGCTCACAAACTCCACATCCAACAGCTCCACGCCCACTTCGTCATAGAGCCTTAGCTTCAGGAGGCCAGCCATGAAGGAGATGCGCCGCCGCGGTGCCGTTGGCAGGGCCCCTGGTGGCCTTGACGGCGACGATAACAGCGTGCGCGCGCGCCACTGTGGATGACACTTTGCGTGATGCTGAGCGAGAAGCGCGACGTAGTGCCGCGTGTGCAATCCATTCATGGTGATGGCGACTTGACCATCACGGAGTATGAGTTCCCACGCCGAGGCGAGACGCCACTGGGAGCGTGATTCCGTCATGCTGGCCCACAAGGAAGCACTTGCACGGCGCTGCGCTGCACAACCATAGAAGACATCCGGACGCAGCAGGCGATCATTGATCAAGCCAAACACGTGCGGATCAAGTGTTGCGTCGACGCCCATCTCAAGCACAACGCCGATTTCCTCCGGATTGACGATCACCTCGAACATGGTGAAGGAGAACATCTCAACGCGGCGTGCTCTCGGGAAGCGGCCAACCGAGCATGCCGCACTGCCATCGGTAGCCGCGCCACATCTCCATGAGACATCTGTCTGGCAGGATAAACGGACAGCCTTGCTCTCGTCACCGACACGCATATAAAACTCCTGCCCGGCGCCTTGGTGACGCCTCTCGGCGCCTGTGACGGTCGCGATGCGGATACCAGAAGGCACTGATAAGATGAGACAAGGTTGGCCTTGCAGCACGAGGCGCTCGCTGTTGAGGCCAGCGCCGAGCACAGAGCCGAAAGAGCCGTACGAGCAAGCTGAACCTTCGTCTGGCGCGGCCGTCGAGTTTAGTGAACCCACCACCGAGTTGGGACTCGATGGCAGGTACGCGGGTGGAGACGACGCCAAGTCCGAAAACGTTAGATCGTGTGCGAAGAGCGGCATGAGCACTGCAAAAGGCGCAATGCTGCAATCCACGAAAGGCGAAAGCGGACGAACGACGTCCGGTGTCGATGACGGCACCAGCGGCACGTCACTGCGTGGCGCTGCCGGAAGGAGTGTAGACGACTCTGTGCGTAGGTGGGCGAGTAGGCGCAGCGTGTCGTGCGTCCACCAGTAAAGCTCGTGGAGAGGTCGCACGAGCACCACGAAAGAGGCCACTGTCACTGTGAGCCGCGTCTGCGTAGCGTTCTGTTTCACGACAATAAAATCTTCATCGCTGCTCACACTGTCGATCTTCTGCAGCAAGTGCGCATGACCACCGCTAGCATCCCGAGCTGGCGTGCCTTCCCGCGACAGGATCAAGGGCGTGTTGAGAGTTCCGCCAAAGTGAGCCGAGAACGACTTGACATAGAGAGACATACGTGCTTTGTCCTCGCGCTGTTCGATGGCAGAAATGAAAAAGTACTCACAACCCGTGAGTTGGACGATGAACTGTTGATTTATGTGCTGCAGGAACAACTCCTCTGCGAGTGATGTCTCGGCCGCTGTGGTGTGCATGCAACACTCAGCACGTACCGTGATACTGACCTTGGACACGACAACGCGGACGGAAAATGCGACGGGGGTCGCGACATTGGCAGCGCTACTGTCGTCGTCCACGTGTGGTAGCGACCCCACGGAGGCGCTGTCTACCGTCTTGGTTGGTGTCGATCTCTGGCGGTGCGCCAGAGCGAAGAGCTTCGGTGCCTTGGCAGCCTGCCGTGCGTCGAGGAACTCCCTTGCGAGGGCCCACTCGGCCTCAAAGCTCACGTGTAGCGGCTCCGTGCACCCGGACAGATCCCTAAACGTGTACGCGCGGCTGCGGTCACGACGTCGCTGCAGCAAGAGGTCGGTCTCGGAGGCGACACCTCCCTCACGTTCAGCACCTCGCGTTCCTTGTACCATCGCGTCGGCACCTGCCTGCTCTTCAAGCTCAGCGAGTCCAAACCAGCGCAAGAGCCCGCTGCTGGCCGACTTCCGAGTGGTTCTTTGCCCTTGACCGGAATTTTGAAGGTCACCCGCCTTCTTTTTTTCGGCGATCCACGCGTCCTGTTGCATGCGCTGTGCGTGCTCCACGTCCATCTCCGCGTACGCGAACGCGCGTAGAAGCACTATCTGTGAGAGACTCGCCTGACTCTCTAGCTCCCGCATGCGCAGGGCCTCGGAGGCGTCGAGAGGCGGCAGCCAGTAAAAGCTACGCGAGCGCTTCCACAAGTCGCAGTACTCACGGCGCAACTGACCAAATGCAACGATGCGGTCGAGGCGTGCACGTCGCTGGTCCTGAGGTCGCTGGTGGTGACAATCACTCGCGTAGTCGTCGAGTCGACGAGAGCGGCGCACGTCCTGCGCGACGCAGGCCAACGCGAACGCCCAGCGCTGTCTGGCGAACGTGCGTGCGCTCTCGCGTGAGCACGGCGCCGCTGGTAGCAGCGGCAAAAAGCGCCGGTACGGCACACCCGCGAAACCGTCGGTAATGGCGTGGCTAACGTATCTCAGCAGCATCAACGCGCCAAAGGACACGTCGATGCCCAGATGGTCTCCGAGAGAAATGGTCAGGGCCACCACACGTGCGCACACCGGAGCCTTCGCAGAGTGCGCTGAAGCACCACTTTCCGTGGTGTGCGCGGAGGCTGGCGCGCTGGATTGCTTCACGTGTAGACTCACCGTATCGCAGCTGAGAAGCGTTTCACTGTGCTGCCAGCCCTGTGCGAACGAAGCGAGCGCAGCATCCGACCACTCGTGCAGTTGTGACACTGTCGCGGGGGACGACGACCCAAGCCGATGGGCGTGGACGGCGAACTTGAGAGTGGTCACGTGCGCAGCGCGGGATTCGACGTCAGCGGGACTAGGAGACGGGTTCGACGGCGTGCTGGAAGGCGAGCGGGAAGCCACGTCAGCGGCTGCACCTGGAGTGGGCAGGAACACCGGGCGGGAAAAGTCAGCCGAGGTTGGTGAAAAGGAAATCTCGTCCACCCAGAGCGAAAAGGCGCACGCAAGCGATGCATCCAGACCAGCGTAGTCCAGCACGTACCGAACCGAGATCTGCCGCGCCGTCACGCGGACGTTGCGATACATGGCCTGCACGAGGCGCTGTAGGAACGGTGGCAACGAGGACGTCGGTGACATGGGCGACGTGGGAACTACAGTGGGGGCCTGGCTCGGCTCTGCGTGCGCGACGACCGGTTTTCGTGCCTCATCCGTGTTGGCTGTGGTTTGCCGTCGTGTTTCGTACTCTGCGAGCTGCTCCTCCTTCATCACCTCCTGCCGACGCGCTTCCTCCTCTGGTGCGTACGGCTTGGCCCGTAGTGGGGCAAACACAAGCTCTACGCCCGTGACCTCAACGCGCACCGCCTCGCTGTCGAGGGACACCCATGGAATGTGCAGCTTCATTTCGTGGATCACCCCCTTGGCTACCGTAAAAGGGAGGAGCAGTGCCTTCTTGGCGGCGGCTTCGGTGCCCGCCAGTGGCGAGTCGCCTGACTGGGCGTTGACACTACTGCCTTCTTTGGCGGCGGGTGTGCCACGCAGGAGTACCTCTGAAATGCGCTCAAGAACATCCGGCTGGAGGACGAGGTTTTGCAGCGTCACCTCGCCGGACCACAGCGAAATTTGAAGTTGATCCTCATTTAAATCTCGAATGAAGAGGCCCAGGTGCCTCGCCAAAAGAGCTGCCACCTGCTTTTCCAGCATGTTGGTCAGCCCTCTTCCGAGATGGGGGAAGGACGGGGACGTCACGTGAACGTGAAGTGCTGACAGGAGGGCCAAGGAAGCGGTACAGCAGGCACGACGGCGCGCAAAAGCAACAGTGCGGGCACTCGCGTGTGTGTGTGTGTGGAAAATACTAATAATAATGCAGACACGTGCGCTGCACCTCACTGCTGACAATAGACCTGGAACTCTGCAATCGACAACGCCGCCAGTCAACGCGACGTTTGGAAGAAAAAAAAAATCGGCAACGTAGGGTGCACTCACACTTACACCTCAACAGCTTCACACTGGCACGCTCCTGTATTCGACTATGTATCTACTTCTGTATTGTGCGTTCCTGTATGCATTCTCGATACAAAGAGGCGGTGGCAGTTCAAAAATCGCGCGGAAAAAATGAAAGGGTTTGTGCAGTTGAGATGAGCGGTGAGACATGAAGTGAGACAGCATTTGTGCCAAACGTCCAGTGAAATCGCTGTGGAGTCAGACATTTGAGGAAGAGGGCAGAGAAGCCGGTTTGGCTTCGGACACCGGACTATCAACCTGCGCATCCTGAGGACAGTGCCAATAATGTGCGTCCTTACGCTACAGGGGGTGCTGATAGGCACTGAAGGAAAAAAAAAAAGAATCAGGGCAACGCACGATCACCCAGAGAAGAGCGATGCATCTCTCCTCTTGAGTCCTGGGTAACATGAGCACTGATTTTTGTAGCGTCCTGTTGCGAATGTTGATTGTTTTCCATCTGAACGGCAGAATGGAATAGAGAGAGAGAGACGCACCACTTCTGTTCATGAGGCAACGGTTTACATAGGTATCTCTGTGCGTGTGTGCGCGCGTTCGTGGGCAAGGACAGGTACAGCTAGAACAGGTCACTACTCCGACCACATATTCTTGGTTAGCAGCTGCATCGCCAGTACCTCCTTGAAACCCTCCAGTGTCACACGACCCTGCTGGTCCGCGGCGTTCGAGATCATCGCCTTCATCACGGAGTTTTCCTCCTCTGCGTGTTCGCCTGCTGCTGTGGCGAGATTGCGGCACGTGTTGCGAAGCTGCTGCACAGTGATCCAGCGCTGTTTAGTTACGTCGATCAAGTCGAACATAGTTTCCAGGTCCTTCTCAGTGAAGAGTGACGAGGAGATCTTCTCCTCGCGGATCTTTCGGATTTCATCGCCGAGGAACGCACGTGGGTCTTCGGGCTGGTGATACAGTAAAAGCTGCAGAAAATGAGCGAACAGTTCGTTGATTTTGTGCTCCTTGACGTACTCCTGCGTGCTAGCGAGCTTGTCAACCTGTTGGACGTCAGTGACCGACATGTCCACGAGACTTGGAGAGAAAAGACGAGGGAGAACAAAGCGAGACCAGCGATACACCCCGAAAAGAAGTACGCAGACGCCGTTCGGCTGAGACTACACGCGCAAGGTGTACAGGGAAAAGCAGGACGTGGGGTGGGAGGGAGGGGGGAGAAGAGGTTGCAGAAACGTGCCACGTCCGAAACTGAAGAACGGAGTGACGAAAATGCGGATCGGAGACCCACGGCATACCCGCCCTGAGTAGACGCCGCAGGTCCCGCAGTGACAGCCGTCTTCGTTTCAGAGAGACAGGGAGGGAGTGAAGCGAAGGGGACGCCTAGCTGTGGGCATCAGTGGGCTTTCGCACGCCAAAGCTGGAATAAGAGCACACAACTTCCTCAAAGCTACGCGACCCGAAAGGTATGGCCTGTCCAGTCTTGGTGACATGTCCCCGTTGACTCCCCTCTACTGCGGCTACGACAAGGTGATGTGCACATATGTGTGTGTACAGAATGGAGCTAGCTAGAGCAACGCGTCCGTGCGTTGCCACGCCTAACGCCAAAGCAAAGAGAATACGAATCAACGATGGCAACCGCGATGAGTATGTGAAGGAACAAAAAAAAAAAAACGCAGAGCTGTGTACAAGAAGAAAAACGCAACGATGAACTCCCGTTCCGTACGAGCGGGTCTGGTAGGTGTGAGAGAGACGGGGTCGCAAAGCGAGGAACACATGTTCCAGGCAAGTGGAGAGACACTTCTCAGGTTCACACACACACACACACGAACACACTCCAGGTCTCGGGCCGGCGTGCCCAGACGCACAGACGTACACCGTCTACGAGGAGAGGCGGCCGTTTCGGCGCAGGCGGCTTTCGGTGTGCACGCGCGCCTTCTCGAGCTCCATCTTCCGGATTATCTGGCGCCATACCTCCTCGTCGGGATCCTCAGATAGAATCGCGGAGGCTGCCTCGAGGCTGGCTGCGCGCACGGTGATGGGCATCATCACGCCTGTGGTCGCCGGAGCAGAAGGCGTCTGTCCGCGATACACCACATACGTCGTGGGTGTCGCGCTGCCGAGAATGTACGGGCCGACCGATCGCCTTGAGTTTGGCAGTACACCAGCCCCGGCGGTCTGATACCCCGCGTCGGTGGGTGGCGCTGATGGGCGAGTGCGTGCATCCCAGGCACCTGGCTCACAGCCAGACCACGCACCACCCATACGCGAGCGCCGCCCACTGGTGGTGGTGCCAGACACGGTCGAGGCGCGGCTCTCGGCCCGTGGCGTCATGCGCGGGACGCGCGCGTCAGCCCCGCCCTCTACGGAAGGCCCCCATGAGACACGGTCAACAGGGCCGACGCAGGCGGGGAGTTCGTTCGAGTCGCGGCGAGGCACGATGCCGCCGGTGGTGTCCGCATGCTCCAAAGGATACGCGGTTTGAGCGGGAGTGTCGCCTCCCAGAGGCAGCGTGCGGTCCACCACGGGAGCGTGGGCATCTTGAGTGTCCTCGAGGTGGGTGTGATTTCGCGCCGAACCAGGTGGACCACGAGGTGGCTGCACCGGCACTGGGCTGGCCGCCTCTGAAGCCTGCCATGGGCCACGAGAAGGTGTTCGAGAATCGCGGCTGCCGCTCGGTGCGGATGCCGTGTTCCTCGTCGACTGCATCGGACGTGAGGCGGAGTGACCGTAGGGGTCGAGGTTCGGCAAGCTCTGTGAGACACTCGCGTGCGGTGTTGGGATGGGCGCCTCCTCTGGCGACGGCTCAGAGTCGTCGAGCTCGGCATGGTACAGATACGGATTGTAACGATGTGCGCGAGACCTGTCCTGACAGTGAGAAGGGCGGGAAGGGTAGGTATCCCCACCCTGTCCTTGGTGACGCATCGTCCCGTCAAAGCCGCCCCGGTCGCCGGCTGCATCACGACCCGCGGGCGGAGCCGCTGAAGTGCCAGCGCGGTCGGTCGGCACACATTTGGCCGGCCTCATCACCATAGGTTCCGGGTAAGTACCGCGACGCAAGACTTCTAGTTCCGGCGCCGTGTCGTCCTCGAGAACAGCGGCATCAGCCGCCGGTGCCAGGGGCTGGGGAACGGGGGTGGCTGACCAGGAGAGCTGGCCGTCCTGTGCGGCGGGCTGCCACACTTCGCGGTGTTTGGGATGTCGGCTTGGTCGTGGGCGGCCCACATCTTCCCAGGGATTGGTGCGGGTGACGTCATTCGGAGGAGCACCTCCCTCTGCCCCATCTCCAGGATACGCAGGGTAACCTTCCCTTGTGCAGAGATCCGCGGCTGTTTCTGGTTGGGCATCCCACGCCGGCGCGGCTTGCCGATCAGGTCGGTGAGCCGGCTCAAGGTAAGCCACAAATCTCGGCGACATCGGTGCGCTTGATGGTGGCGCATCTAAACGGGGATTAGCTGGGTGAATGACGCCACCGAACTCAGGACACATGGAATGATCGCAGTACCGACAGCGTGCGCAGTCCTCACACTGATCGGCCGCAGGGGGGCGGCCGAGACATGG
This sequence comes from Wallacemonas rigidus, assembly GCA_030849045.1. NCBI lineage: Eukaryota > Euglenozoa > Kinetoplastea > Trypanosomatida > Trypanosomatidae > Wallacemonas > Wallacemonas rigidus. The sequence goes on from JASAOL010000614.1 coordinate 347,361, forward strand.
ATAGTCCGGGTGGATCAACGCTCGCGACGGAGGCGTGCTCACGGTATTGGGAGCCACAGAGCCGGCTGGCAGGCCGAAGTACTTTGGGTACTTCCGCAAAACATCCGAAGAGCCGTCGGGGACCAACAGCTCGCGCGATGTGTGCGGTGTGTGTACTGGCGTTCTCGTGTTTGGTGCCTCCCGAGCCGAGGGGGCGATGGTGTCCACTCGGTGATCAGCCGCTGGCGGTGGTGGCGATACAGTGCCCTTGGTCGTAGGCGTGCTCTCCGAGCCTGTTGGAGTACCAGAAGAAAACAGAGGGACCCCTTGAGGGCCTTGGCGAATCGAGCCGCGATGGTACGTGTCAGAGGGCGCTGGCAGGAGGTCGGCGGTGTCCTTCGATACAACGGGTAACGTGGCAGTACGAGGTGCTGCTGGTGGCTGCGTGCGCGGCAGCGGGGGAGGGAGAGACGGGATCTCTGGTAGGACATCAGCTGAGGGCGCAGATGACTCCGCGTCCTGCGCACTGCAATCGCGGACCTCCTCACTGTCACTGGCCTGCGACACGTCAATATTTCGGGGTGCGGGCTGACGCCAACCGTCGGCAAATTCGTCATCTGCGCCGTCCTGTGAAAAGGCGCTCGAGCTTGTGTCTGAGGCCTCCGTGTCGTCGTCCCCAGCCGTTTCTTCTCCCCCCATGTCGTCCTCGTTTAGGTCGATTAAGTGGTTCACCACAGGCAGATTGTCGGGAATGGGCTCTTCTCCTTCCACTTCGTACCGGTTCGTGACGGTGTTTGCGGTTGACGACAAGGCGTCACGCTCGGGTACGACCGCAGTGCCGTCGTGCGCCGCGTCTGCTGTGTCGTCCTCAGCAGCCTTTTCTTGTGAGGCAGGTGCTAGGCAGTCGCCGTCATCGGACTCGCTGGGGAGTTGGTCCGCCAGCGCCTGTGTGGCAGAGGCCGAGGTGGTACTCGCGCGCATCACGACATCGTCATCCGGATCCTCCCAATATACGTCGTCTTCGTCTTCGACTGCGGTCGCTTCTCTGGTCTCGGTGAGCGAGGCACGCAGGAGACGCGTGCACGGGGAAGGCGAGTGGGACTGCGGGTTCTCAAACCCGGCGTCTGACCACATGCTCGCTGTGAAAGGCTGGAAGTACGCATCATCGTCGTTCGGCATGGGTGGCGAGATGCCGCGGCTCGTCAGCGACGCACTCGCAGTGCCGCGGGTTTGCGAGAGCGGCGGGAGACTGCGCGTGCTGCGCACACTCAGGGCTGCCGCCGTCGGCTCCGCCCCATCCACCGATCCCGCGTTCGTCAGAGACGGAGGGTTGGACCGCTGTTGGGGCGAGATCTGGCGCTTCAGAGGTGCCGGCGTGGGAATTTGCTGCACGATCCCATCGCCGTTATCTGCGGCGCATGAGGCCGAGCTCCACGCTGAGCTCGATTCTTGAGGCAGTCCAGGTGACGAGGACAGTGAGTGCACAGCTGGGCTGTCACTTGGTCGTGGTGCCGACGTCGATGGGCTTGTCGCGGTGTGAGAGTCAGCGCTGGTAGTGCGTTGCACCGAGGACGCGGGTGGGCCATTGTGTGCGCGCGGCGCTTTCAAGCGAAGCTGCGACATGAAGAAATTGCCGCCGATGGGCACGACACCTGCAGCCGGCCCGCTCTCATCGAACGCCTGCGTGCGTTTCGATGCGGATTTGACCCCCGACGGTCTTGAGCTCGGCGCAGCGCTACTATCCGAAAACTCGATGAAATCCGCGGAAAGCCGCCCGTCGCCGCGGTCAACCCCGTGGTCGAGCAGAACATCAGCGTCCTGAGGCATCGGTGACTCGGGGGACGTGTGCGTTGCGCCGGGGACTCGCGGGGAGGCGACGCGTCGAGTCGCGAGAGACATCACTGTCTGTCTTTTGTTCCTTGTCTACGTGATTAACGCTATGTCGCTGATCGTCAAGTACGTTCTGTTCTTGAAACCTCTTGGGGGAAGGGGGGGTATCGTTGTTTGTCGTCTTCGTATTCGCGCGCGTCCCTTGTTGATTTTGCAATGCACGGCCTTTGCGTTCAAGTCAAAAAGGGAGGAGTGTGACGAGGAGAGAGGGGAGTGTGGTACGTGCGCTGTACGGCGGCTACAATAAATGGCGGCGCGAGAGTGGGAGAGAAACATGCATGTACACTCGTACGAGTAGGTCTACGACAACAGACCCTGGGGGAGACGGACACGGGATAGTGTGTGGCTACGTTTGCGCCATGTAATGCGATGAATAGCAAAGGGAACAAGATGCCACAAGACGGAAGAGGAGGAGGAAACAAGGAGGAGAGCACCTTTGCGGGAAGGGAGAACACACCCACACACACAAAAAAAAAAAAAAAGAGAAACAAGAAAACTGCATTGTGGGGGTGTCACGCACGCATGCCTGTGCAGCCCTCGCTACGCCCCAGTGACTGCAGTGATTGGTTGCTATTTTACATGGTGAATATTGTGGTAGGAAACCATGCCGCTTTTGGTCACTTCAGCGTACTGCGCCTTCTTCGGAGGAGGACGGGCGACCGTGTATGGCACAGGCCGTGTCGGAACCTTGTGCGCGCGTGTCGCACCAACGAGAAGCAGCTCCGGTGCCATGACGAGGCCCGGGTAGCCAGTCACCAGCTGGCCCTTTGTCCGTGCGTCGCGTTGGTTCGCACGGTAGATTATAAACGCGGCCTCACCTGTTGTCACGAGTGCGCGAAGAAAGCGCCAGCGCAGCTGGGCACGGCGCGAGCGCTTCTCTGGGGTGTCATCAGCGGGCAGCATCGCTATGGCGTTGCGGAGCAACAAAAAGGCCATCACGCTGCCAAGGTCGCCGGTCATGGTGCCATCGTTGACTGTGCCGGCGCCGCGAAAGACCGCCGCGGGAAGCCTCTGCTGCTCGCCGTGACGCTTCACCTTCATCCACAGGCGCTCCAAGCCGGCGGGGATGACCTCCGGCACGTCGCTGGTTTGCGCCAGAAATGGGTCCTCCGCTTCTTCGGCGAGGGACGCGCCCAACGTGTCGTTGCGGCCGCCAAGTACCGCGCTTTCCATGACGAAAGGCTCCAAGCCCTTGGCCTTGAAGAAGTCATCTTTGTGCAGATTTGCGAGAGCGGCGGCGGTGGCAGTCGCGTCACCATCGCCTCCTGTGTTACCGCTCTGCGCAGAATCGTGCTCTCCGCCCGGAAGGTGCGTCGTACTGCGATCGAAGGCACTCGCGATCGACATGGACCCACGCGGAGCTTCTGAGGAAGTCGAGCGCGGTCGGAAGTCACCACCACTGGCAGGTCTGGAGCCTGGGCTGTGCACGTCCGTGTCGTCCTCGTCGCCTTCTGTGGCATCTTCGTCAGCACCGCCGGCACCACTGCGGGAACCGCTGCCGAATTGACGACGTGCCCCGCGGCGCAGACGGCGGTCCTCCGTGACGGCGGTCTTGAGCTTCTCTGCGAGCCAGCGCCGCTTATCGCGATAAAACGCCGCAGACCAGTGCATGATGTCCTCTGGACGCTCCAGGACCGCGGCGGGCGTGTTCGCGTACGGAAGTGCGCGGGCCGACTGCATTGAATTGCTGGTGTGGTACAGCATGGCGAAGCGCGTCTCGTTCGCCGGCGTGCGTGCGCAGGGCAACACTGGCAGGAGGCAGTCCTGGCGCTCCTCGTTGGCACGGCGCTCACGATCTGCCAAAGCCACTGCCTGGTCCACGCTTGAGTCCTCGAACGGCATGGAGTACTCAGTATCGAAAGAATGACTCGCATCGGGCATGAAGGCGCTGAAGCTGGTTGAATCGTCCAAGTCTGCTGTACTGCTGCCGGCACTGCGGGTGCCGTGAGACGTCGTCCGCTGGTCTGACAGTGTGTCGACCCTGGTAATGAGGGGGGTGAACATGAGCAGTGCGTACGGGCTCGTCTCGCTCTGCAACCCTCCGTGCATGATCATGTACTGCATCGGTTTGCGTCTGTTAGATGTTTGTGGGTCGCGGTAGGCCGCGTAGGCGTACTTCCGCTGGAACTGTGGCTCCCCTCGCACGGTGAAGAGAGCTGCCTGTTGTTGCTGTGCCTCCACAGATGTCGCCGGCGCGGAGCTTGTGAGTTCTGACGCTGCCACCCCCGCAACAATGCTCCGACGGCCTATGCTGCTGCTACTGCCTGATGGCGGTCGTCCACCACCAACGCCACCCGCACTTCCCGCCCTGGGAGAAAACTCCCCGACACCATCAAGGTTCAAATCGCCGAGGACCTGCTTCTGCGCACGCGTTATAGTGGCCGTCGTGTCCTTTATGCTGCGTCGCATCGCGCGGGTCGCCACGGTCGGACCGCCGGCACTGCCCGCGCTAGAGCGTTTAGCGGAGTTGCCGAACCGCTTCGGCAGACTGATGGGCACAATCGACCACGTCATGTCGCGCATGGAGAGCTGGAAAAATCCGTACTGCCCTCGGTTTTTGCGACGACCACCACCCGCGTTGCTGCTACCAAAGGGTGTCGGACTTGTCGAGGAGTTCAAACTGGCCGCGCGTGCGCCACTGTTACTGCGCATCTCACTGCCCGTGGTGAACGTGATGTTGCGATTCGCCGTGGTGCTGCCCTGATTTGGCGCGCTTTGCTCCAAAGATGTCAGGTTCAGCGGGAAGAACCAGGTATGTTGTACCTCCTCATAGAAGCCTCCCATCGTGACGAGCTGACGCGTGAAGTAGTCCCACACTACATCCATATGGAAAGGGATGGGGCTTTCTGGGGACGCGGCGGTGTTCACTTTGGTCCACACCCAGCTGTGGACGTTCATGAAGTACACAGACGGCGGAGGCATGGACTGCAGCTGACGTATGTCGCGCTCGACGAGACCAAGGACAACGATGGATTGCTTCGGGTCGTAATAGGACGCCGTGACTAGCTGAATGTGTTGTGGGTCGATCGTGCGGGGTCCTGGTAAGCCACTCCAAATGCGGTTCCGCAGGTCAAAGGCGTGGCCGAGGTACATGTTGTGCTCGCGTTGGTGAAAGCCGCCCAGGACCACCATGCTACTGATCACAGGGACGTAGACGGCTGTGTGAAGAAACACGGGGCCGGGTCCTTGACTGCGTTCGTACCCGATTTTCTCCCACCGATTACCCTCCAGGTCGTAGCTGTACAGGTCGTCAAGCACATCCAGCTGGCGGTTGCCACCGTAAATGACGAGGCGGTTGTCGTACTGGATCGCGCTCAGATTGGCACGGCCGCTTGGGATGAGCCCGACGCTGCGCACCTCCTCCCACTGCAGGCTGCGCTTTTCGTGGCAGAAGAGGTAGCTGCTGTACTGGCCCTTCGCATTGATACCACCAAAGACGTAGAAGTTGCGCTGATAGACAAAACCAACGTGTCCGACGCGAGGCATGTCGCCCCTGTACTCTGGTATGACGGCGCCGCGGAAACCAGTGACCACGCGTAACGCGGAGCCCCTACTGGCGGCTTTGCGGACCTGCGATGGAGACGAAACCAGGCCGGTGCTGGACTGGCTTTCACGGCGCTCAAGACTCGCGTTCAATGCAGACGTCTCGATCAGGGTACGTGCACGACTGGTTGTGCTCGTCGCCCGGCCGTGTGCTTTTTTTGGCCGTCCGGGCAGGGAGGGTATAGAGGACGTCTCGTCTAGGCCATCCAAGAGCCGTGAGTCCGACGACGTTGCCATGTCGGGCGCCGACACCTCGACGACGTCCACGTTGAATTGGATGCGCTTCATATCTCGCTGCTTGGTGGGTCGTCACTGCAGCTTTGGCAAACACGTATTGCGGAAGTGCCGAGGGAGAGTCGTGGAGGTGAACGTGTGGAGTGGTGATCAAAGCAAGGGGAATGAGTGTCATCGCGATGCTCGCGCGAGTGGTAGAGCGTGTCAGTCTTCGGTGTCTTCCATCAGGTTGGTCAAATGGAGCCGTAAAGCAGGATAAGGACTGCGCCACCTTCAGAGAGAGGTGTTTCCATTCTTCTTATGACTATTATTATTATTATTGTTCCGGCTGGTGGTATTCTGTGTGAATAGTTGCTGAGCAGAATGTGAACGAGCCAACAAACAAGAAAACGGCATCCGCCTTCTCTCCCGGGAGCCGTGTGCTTACGTCCTTTTACCCCACAAGCAGTGTGGCAGCCTTTGGCCTCACGCTATGCGCCACGCACACGCCCGTCAGTGTTGAACCACAGGCAAGTCTTGAGCATAAAGGTGAATGGCAGCACAGGTGAGGCGATGACACGATTGAGCTCGAGGGCCTCCTCTGCAGAAGATGTGTCCTCCTGCGTTGTGCCCTGGCCGTGACTGGAGCTTGGCGTGTCCGTCTCAAGAACATCGTTTAGTGCCAGAGAGGGATGCAGTTTGGCCATGACGCACGAGACGAAAAAGGCCGCGGGTGTCGGCGAGCGCGCGCGTGACGACTCGTCCGTGGTCTCCCACGCACGACGCACACCGGCGCTGCTGTTAATCGCCGCTTCGAGGTCGTGATGAAGGCCAACAAGGTAGCGCATCGTGCTCTTGCTGAGGACGAGCTCGTAGAGAGCCATTTCTTCCTCTGCAGTGGAGAGAGGCGTCCCTTGCTGCGCCATGCGTGCCTTGAGTACTGACAGCTCAGCCTTGGCGGCGGACAAAACACTGGGTGACGATGGCGCCGAATTCTCGTCACGTGCGTGGGAGCCAAACGCCAACGCGGGCACTTCGCCACGAATGAGGAGATTTGCGTGCTTCAGCACATTGAGGTGCACCTCGGCCTCCGTGTCGCGCCTCGGCTGGCGCGTTGACTCGTGCACGTGGATTTCCTCCGGTGTGAGCCCGAGGCGCTTGGCGACATCCAGTACGGCACGCAACACGGCAGCCTTCTGTTCCTTCCAGCGCACCGCCTCTTTGGACAGGTAGGCGTCGAGAATTTCCATCTCCTGGCGCTCGTGTGCCTCGGCACGGAGACCTTCTTCAGACAGAGGTGAGGCGTTTTCGTAGGGAACGTCCGCCTCGAAAGCCGACTCGAGCAGCGTTACGCACAGGCTCTCGGGGTCCCGCCAGAATGGAGCTTCATCGGTGGAGGCCGGTGGCGTGCGCAATGCGACCAGCCTGCGCGGCGCGGAACCATCAACACTTGTGCGGCTGCTTCGCTGATGGGCAGATTCAAGCGCTTCGCGGGTCTTCTCTACGGCTTCCTGGACGTCCTCGCTTAGCGGGGGCGGCAGTGAGTCGTCGTCACCCGCACGTTGCGCAGTGTCCGCGGAAGCGTTGTCCGCTGTGCTCGGTGCCGCTTCTAGTGCCTCCGATGCGCGCCGCACAGCTGCCGCAAGGACAGACGCGAGGTCTGCCGCACGCTCACTGTCGCCTTCTGCAAGGGCGATGGTCAGTTCACGGTGGAGTTTGAGTGCACTGGGGTGCTGCTGGAAGACCATTGAGAGCCACTCCATCGGATGGCGAAGCGGAGAAGACGGTGCGGCGGTAGATCCTGGCGGGGGGCCGTGTTCGTTCCTTGACACGCTGGAACAGGCGCGAATGGCGCACGCACCCCGCGCTGTCTGTACGGCACCATCTGCCAACCGACGCGCAGACTGAGCACGTGATGCCGTGTGACCAAGCCAGCGACGCATCACGCCCAAGACGTTCACGAGGGGGGGGAGGGGAATAGAGAAGCGGGTTTGCAGGCCGCTCTTCAAAGAATAAATAAATAGAAGAATATAGGGAAAACAAAAAGGAGGTGACGTTCGCGATGATCGAGTGAGAGAAGCGCGTCGTGACAACTGGGTCCGGCAGAGCATGGGGCGTGTGTAGGCATCACAACACGGCAAAGGCAATGTGAGGCCGCCCTGCAGGCTAGCACCCGAGTGCCATCGCGTGCGGTCGGACGCGTCGGCTATTTATGTTGGCCACGCAACATCCGAGCAGCGCGAAGCACGTAGGAGAAAGAGGTAGCATCCCGTTGGCTGTCAGCGGCGTCGTTCATACCACCTGACCGGCTGTGGGTGTTGTTGATTTCGTTTACGATGACTTGTGTTGTGCTTGCTGTGCCGCAGTCCTCTCGTGTGGGTCACAAGAGAAAACAGCAGGACAGGCGGAAGGGACTCGGATAATGGTACAGTACAGATTCGTGTCGCAACAGGGCAGAGAAGAGGTCAACAAGTGAGCACACAACAGGCGAGCTCGAAAGGAGCGTGGGTATTCACCCCTTCCCTGCGATTTCCCGCCTGTGTGAATGGGATACGAGTGTAACAAATAGAGGCACCGCTAAAGGTGCGTATGCGCGGCAGCAGTTCAATGTGATCTAAAGCAAAACAAGAAGAACAGCAGGCGCGTAGACTGTACAAAAAGGAAGAAAGAGGGTCTGTGAGTGTGCCAACACGGCCTGAGACGAGGGGGGACGGGGCTCCGCGTGCGGCTTAAATGACGATTGACTTCATGAACCGCTCGGCTAAGCCGGGATCGAGCTCGACGCGCCGACGGAAGTGGTGGTCACTGGCCATCCGACTATGCAGAATCTTCAGACGCATCTCACGGTCGTACTCTTGACGCCGAAGTTCTGCGGCCTGCTTTTCCTTCGCAGCGCGGGCGTACAGAACATCAGTGCGCTGCGGGCGCGCAGCGGCGCCAGCAGACACTGACGACGCATCCAGTGTGCCCGCCTGCCGCGGTGTGTTGCGGCCTGCGCCACTCTTCTCCACGTCTGCGCCGGCATCGTAAAAGTAGTAGTCGTTAATGGTGGGCTCGAACGTGCACCCGGTGAGCTCTGCCTTCTTCTTCTGGGCGGCGAGGGCCTCCTTGGAGACATAGCCGTGTCGCGCAAGGCGCTTCGCCTGAGCCTCAATGTCCCGCTTCTTGAGACGCGCGCCTCGGACAAGCTCCTGCTCAGTGCCGTCTGGATTGGCCTTCATACGCTTCTCGAGCTCCTCCCGCGCGCGAGCGTGCAGTTCATCAGAAGTGAGCACCCGCCCGTTAAGGCGGCGCTCCATCCCCGCCACAAGACGACCAACAAGGAAGTCCTCCATCTCCTTGAGTTCACGCTCCTTCTGCGCCCGCTCGCGCTCCTCCTCCCGCCGCTTGGCCGCAGCCACGGCACCACCATACAGTCGCAGGGCCAGGGCATCGGCAGCGTCCTTGGAGAGTTTCGGCGTTGACGATCGCTGCGGCACGGCTGCTGCAGCGCTGCCATCGGCACTGCTGGTCCGACTGTGCCGCGGACCCACCGAGGACGTATCAGCCGCAAGTCCACTGTCACTCGCCGCGCGCCGTGGCGACTTATAGAGCCGGTTGAACACGCCGTTCGGGTCCTCGAGACGAGCTGCGTCCACCGCGCGCTTCGCCTCCTGGGCCGCCATGTCCTTCTCGAAGGCACCGGTGAGGAGCTTGTCGCGCAGCTTCTCCAGTTTGTGGTACTGTCCGAGTCGTTGGCGACGCTCATCACGGTCGCGGCGGTTGTTCATGTGGTAGAGCCTTTCGAAGGGGTTGCGTCGCATGTCCTCCTCGCGAACTTCATCCTCAAAGGCGATCTGCTCGGCCAGGAGGCCCATTTTAAACTCAATCTGCTCAAGCAGCGCTTCCTCGCTTTGTTGCGCGTCCCCGGCGATAGGTGTGTCCGTAGTGGCTTCGCGGCTGACGTTTGCGGAGCCAGCACGCATTGGTGAGGCTCGACGTGAGGAAGCGGACCGCGCAGAGGGCACTAGCGGCTGTGGAGTGCAGGGCGACGTGTACAGACTAGAGCGCCGCTTCACCGGAGAGTGTCGCGGCGTGTGGTCGCGGCTGTGGAAGCCATTACTAGCTTGGCGCGTACGTCCCGATTCGAGACGCGATAGAGACCGCCTCGGTCGGCTAGCACCTTCCGGCATCGCGCGATGCGTCGGGCGGCTTTCTGCCGCCCAGCCAGCCATCGCATCAGCCGCTGGGCCGAGGGCTTTGCCACCGTGCACCCGTAGGGTTGAGCGGCGACGGTGGGCTCCCTCGTCAAAGTCATCGCGCACACGATCACGCTGCCCTTCTTGAATCATTGCAGGGTAGAAACGACCGACGTTAGTGCGATCACTGCGCGTTGCATCGGGTGTGGGGGGCTGATCCCGCCGAGGGGAGACTTGGTGGGGTGAGCCGGAGTAGGCGCCCGGAAAACGCCGACGCCTGCGGTAGTGCTCACGCTGCACGGGGTTGTGGTCGTATTCGAGCCGGGAGTCGGAGCTGTCACCACCGTTGAAGTCGCGGTTGCGGCCCCGCGCCGCGTCCCTCTCATCGGACCACCGGTCCAGGTCGTTGTACACGCCAGCCATTTCATCATCGTACTCGTCACGATCGTCCGCATCATCACGGAAGCCACGATACCGTTGACGTCGGTCGTCACGACGCGAGACGCTAGGGGGGTGATGGCCCACGTTGTCCTCCTCGGTGTACCTGCCGTCCATGTCTACATCGAGCTCGGAGTCACTTGCGTACGCGACACGCCGGGCACGGCGACGTGAGAGTGCGCGCGCCTCTCGACGGCATTGATCCATCATTTCACGGTAGTCTAGCGGATCGCTCACATATCGTCTCGCGCTTAGGACGGCCTCGCGATCCCGTCGCGTGGGGGACGTAGGAGACCGATGTGTGTGCTGCGCACGCTGCGTCGATGCCAGTCTGGAGCGTCGCTGCGGTTCCAGGTGATCGTCTTGTGCCCCCTTGCCGTGACGCGACGGCTGACCACGCTCGCGACGGTGAGAAGAAGCCTCGCCATCTGAGAAGTCCCCACTATCACGACTGCGCCTGTCTTCTGGACGCGCCTCACGTGCCGAGTGGCTGCGGTGGCAATGATGGTGTCGGCGCTGGCGCCTGTCCGCGTCACGTGCTTTGTTGCCGCCGTCGTCGTCTCTTTCCTCGTCGATATCTGAAGCACGCGCACTGCTGTGACGACGACGATGGAGACTTTGCCGTGTCGGTGAGACGTACGTGGATGAGTCGTCGGGCAGGTCGGCAACCACCTCCGGCGCTTCTCGGCACGGACCTTGGGAAGACCGCTCTGGCGTAACGGTGTCCAGGCTTGTCTTTGTTCGTTTGTCGCCGTGACTGCGGTAGCGAGCCTCAGCGGTGGGTCTGGCTTTGATGGGGTGCGCGTCTTCACCGAGCAAGTCGGCGCGTTGGTTTTCTGTGCGTACGAATGCGGCATCTGTGCGGGCGGTGCGGTCCGTTCCCCCGCCCCCATCCCCCACTGTGACGTGTCGCTTTTTCAGAGCCGAGCTCTGATTGTCGCGTGGCGGTAGGAGACGCGCCGTACTTCTTCCACTTGGATTGTGGGACGAACCTGTGGAAGCAGCTGACGGAGCTGGTTTTGTCTTTCTCGCCGCTGAGCTGCTGCGCGCCGACGAGGATGCTTGCTCCCTGGCCGATCCCCGCACGGTTTCTGCCAGCAAGTCCGGCGGGGCCGTCTCACCTGGGGCTGGTGCTCTGGTGTGCTCTGTGTCGGCGTCGACGGTCTCGTTTTCGTCGCCATCGCCTTGAAAATTGACTCTGCTTGTATCATCGTCGTCAGCTGTGTGCACTGAAGGTGCGACCTCCGCAAAAGTGGCAGACTTCTTTGTAGGAGGCGCAGCTGTGACGCGTTCTGCGGCCGCAGAGGTCGCCTTTGCGGGGCTGGCAACTACCTCCTCTAGTTGAATGGAGGGAGACCGCGAGACGCGCGCTGACGGCGGGCGTTCCATAGATGGGCCCGGAGAGACATCCTCGACCTGAAACGCAATGTCGGATGGAGAAGGTGAGTGTGCGCGCGCAGACGCGGAACTCAGTGGCGTCTTCGCGCGAGGTGTCTCGGGCTTCGCCTCACTGCGTGTTTCAGACATGGCTTTCGTGGACTCCTTGTCTTGTTTGGTTGTATCTTTTGCTTTTGACAACTTCGCCGACGCCGCAGATGGGTCGCGTCGCGGAATTGACGGCGGAGAAGATGCCTTTGCGCTGCGTGCCTCACTGCCACGCTCGCTATTGTCTCTTTGGGTAGCGCCATCGGACTCGCTGGTGGCGCGAGAGTGTGCGTCGTGCTTACTCTTCGCGCTCTTCTTGCTCTTGGCATCGTCGTCCTTGTGCGTTTTGCGATCTTCCCTTCGCGCGTCGTCCTTATTCCTGTGTTTACTAGGTGAAGTAGCCCCATCTTTGCCCGCATTACCGGCCTTTGCAAACTTCTCCTCCATATTTTTGCCGGCCTTCTTGACATTTTTACCGAGTTTCTTTAAGGCGGAAAACATCGTGCTTTGCTTCGACACGCACCCTGCTACAGCGCCGGGTCTCAGTGATGACGCAGGCGCCGCGCCAGTGAACGAATGAAGGATAAACAAAAAAAGGGGTACAGCCAAGAACCAGGAGTTCTTGGGGAAGAGGGAGGGGAAAAGTAAAGTCAGACCTCCTAGTGAGTGGGAAAAGGGACAGAGAAACAAAGGAGAACAACTCCACCGAAATGTACCTCTTTTGCAATAACAGCAGAGGTGCGGCAGGGCGTGGTCAAGAAGGAGTGGCGCCAAGGATACCACAGAGTGTTTAGGTTCAGAGCAGCGGGGAAGGAAGAGGATACGTAGTCGCTGCTGTCAAGGACGAATCACACGATACAGATCATATGGACACAGAGCTAACCGTCGGCCAGCGAATACGTATTCGTTGTACATCGGCGAGTACTGAATCCGCTGTTCTCTATTTTGTTATTGATGTGCGTTCCTACGCGACGACACGCAGAGATCGCGAAGAACTCGACACGATACGGAACGCCGCGCCTAGGCAACAGGGTAGAGACACGCAGGCGTCCAGCACCCTCGCCCAGGTGCATCAATATCGCCGTGCCGAGCAGATCCCAGACTCTATAGCCATTTTCTCTCGCAAAACGGACAGTCTGTTGCGTTGAGACGTCTTTTTTTTTTAATTTCTCACACATTTTTGAGAGTGGTATGACAGTTGTTATCGCGTATTTATCTGAGAGAACCGTTGTGCTTGTGCGTGTGTGTGTGTGTGTGTGTTAATCGGAGTGTTGTTTAAGGAGATTGCGTGAGGTGCCAGCCACCAGTGCAGAACGCTGTCCGTCAAGCGCTACTCGTTCTGTGGGGTGGTACCTGTCGGTGTGGCTCCCGTTGCGGAAGCGAGAGCTTCCAAGTGACGGCGCTGGCGCTCCTTCTTGCCGGGCCGCTTCGCCCGTTTGGCCGTCGCTGGCGCCTTCGTCTTTTGGCCTTCCTTCTGGTGCTTCTTGCCTGCCGTAGGGCCGTCCGCAGTGCCTGGTGCTAATGCGCCTTGGGCGAGAGCCTTGTTGAGGCGATCCTTCTCCTTCCGCGCGACCTTCTTGAGGCGCGCCATCTCTGCCCAGTCATCCTCATCCATGGCTTGTCGAGGCAGCTTCATCGATGCGCCGCCACCGCGTCCAGCGGCAACCTCTGTGGTAGCCGGCACCTTGTCGTAGCTGAAGGAGAGGCCGAGCGCCGCACGGAGCGCATCACTGCTGCCGGGTCTGGCGGCCGCCGAGACTGCCAGCGCCGAGGCGCTGCTGTCGTCCTCCCCGCGAGGGGTACCGCTGGCACTGCTGCTCACCCCAGCTGTTGCGGAAGCGGCCGCCACGGGGACCATGCGGCGAAGCTCGAAGCTGTAAACCATCGTCGTGCCGGTCTTTTGTGGTGCCGGCGTCGCGCCCTGCCAGGCCTTACCACGACTCAGCGGTCCATCCACAAACGTGTTCGTCACAGGCGACAAGAACGCGGCCGTGGCGGCGATTATGCGGAACTGGGGCAACGCAGGTGCTTCGGTCGCTCGCCAAATGTCCAGCAAGACAGCAAAGAGTGGTGGGGTGCCAACAGACTTTGTGTGCGCTGCAGCGATGGCTCGTAATTGACCGTCGACACTAGTGGGAGAAGGGGTCGAGGCAGTTGTGCGCGGTACGGTGCGCGTTCCCGTCAACGTCGTGACACCGCGGCCGCCGTTGCCGGTCTCGCTGATCCCGCCGTTCGCTCCCGTACCAGAAATGACGGAGGCCAACGTGTACGTACGGCTGCCGGCGCCACGAACCGCCCAGGAGGATGACGAAGAGGGCGGTGCGACAAGAGCGGCAGCAACATCCATTTGGAGGCGCCTCTGCTCGCCGCTTCGGGGACCACTGTGGGTCGCTGGGGCCCCCGCCCGGGACGAAGCGTCGCCGATGTCGCCGCTGTTGGGAATGTTGTGTCGCGGCACGGCGTGGCCGCTCGCACCGTCGTCGCGGCTGTGGCGATCGCGGAGGGCGACGACCTCCTTCCGTGTGAGTCCGCGCAACGGGTAGGTAAATGACCGCCAGTGGTCTTGGCTCAGGAGCCACAGGACAGCCGACAAGCTCGGTGCGACCACCTCCACGTCCGACAGTGGGCGGGTGTCGAGGAAGCTCTCGACAAGTGCTGAGCCGCTTGTCAAGTTGCATCCCACCACGTACCGAAGTGTTGCGTAGACAGCACTGGACAAGTACGCCAGGGCCCGCCCTTTTTCTTCCTCGGCCGGTGGGCGGGACTGTGCGTCGGCGTAGTGCAGTGCCTCCAGGATGGCGCGAAAGAAGCTGCAGTTGATGCGCACAACCGCCTGCTCCTCACCGCCACCGCCTGCGGAGCGTGCGTTCAGCCCGTCCGCATGCAGCAGTGTCCTGCCGAGCTCCGCCTCTTCCTGGCCCATCGTCTGCGTGAACTTCTTGGCGCAGTAAGCCTGCCAGCACGACGTCACGTCCACCTTGGTCGAGCCCCGCACAAGTGGTGGGACGTTGCCGCCATTGCCCATGACGATCAAGAAAAGGAAGACAAAGTCCACCGTGCTATCATGAATCATCGTGGCCGCGGGTCTCGCTGGGTCGTCCAGGGGTGGTACCGCAGACGCGGCGGCGGGGACTGCCGTCGTCATCGAGACCGGTGTCGCAGATGCCGGACCCGGGATGACCGTTGTGTGCGCTGGTGCCTTGGTGTCCTCGTCGTCACTACTGCTGTCGTCGAGAGCGATGCGCACACCTGTGGCGACCATGGGGCCGTCGGGTTTGCGGCGGCGCACGACATCCGGTTCGGTATCGGGCTTGCTGGGTGCGACTGCGTCTGATCCACGAGGCTGCTGGTCTGCGGCCACAGGCACCGGTGCTGGTGTCGGGGCGGCTGCGGGCTCGGAGGACTCCACGGCGCTCTCAATCTCTTCTGGTGGCGGAGCCGGCGCGGCAAGGGCGTCAATGCACAGCGCCACGTATGTCACAACGTGACTGACCTGCAGAATGCCAATGTCGAACAACGTATCCCGCAGGTTGGTTGCGATGAACACGTCCTGTGGCGCGGGCCCGCAGAGGGCGCCGCAGAGAATGTCGGAGTCCTCCGAGACAAAGAGTACACGCGGGGTCCTCACCTCACCGGCAGCCAAGGCGGTGCACACTAGATGCCGGTGCAAGTCCAGTAGTTTGTAGTCTGCCTCACCTGCCACATGACGACCACTCATCAAGACGAGCGGCACAGAGTGAGCGCGCGACGCACCAACCTGTTCCGCCTTCTTCTTGTACGCATCCGCTAGCTTGGTGCAACAGCGCTGGACCTGCACATCCAAGTCGCCCACCATAATGTGCGCTTGCCGGTGGAAGCGGTCGGTGCCAGCACGATCGCGTTGCGCGTCCAGAGCGAAGATGACCGCCTTGTGGACAGCTATGAGCGGACTTGTGAGCAGCGCATGCACACGCTCGAAGCCCACCGTCTGTGACACATTGGTGGCATCGACAAGGACGTAATCGAACTCAAAGATCGGTTCCGATCGGGTGTCCGCATTCTTTGGCAGCCGGTACAAGGCTGACGGTGCGGAGCGGGTGACAAACTTGAGGAAGTCTGGCAAGCCCATCACGCAGCGGACACGAAGACGCCAGTGAGGCAAATAAAGGCGCTTACAAAAAAAAAAAAAACGCGTGCTCTGCGTACGTGAGCAGTGATGAGGAGAGGAAGGCCGACTGAGCCACGTGGTGGTGGTGGGGGGGGGGGAGGAAGATGCGTGGCTGGTGTTCGAAACAAACAAGAAAGAACGGGTGCTTCAGGTGCATATAACGACCTCGCACACTTGACTTTACGTCACGTCGCGTCTCACCAGGCTGCGCCACGCGGTACCACGGTACACGTCAACCGCAGTGGATACAGACGCGATAAGAGGGAGAGGTCACGGGTAATGCCCGTTGGGCGTCATGCGTGTGGTGTCCACATGGCGCCGCTGTGTGTTCACCCGTACTAATGAGCGAGAACCACCTTGGTAGTCTTCGGTAGCCCCCAGCTTCTTTTCGGTTTTGTTTTTGTTTTTTCTTCGCGTGTGCTCTGTGATGTAGAAGAGAGTCTAAACCACTCACGGGAATCGTACAGTGACGCGAGGACGCATGCCACGCGCCACTGACCCGTTTGCGTGGAAGTGCTGTGCCTTCTCTCACTCACCTCCTGCATGCTTAGCTTCCTCAAGTTCAGCCTCAAGCTGCTTCATTTTGAGCTCATTCTCCTTGACCAAGCGTGCCAGCATCGCCTCGTCTCCGCTGTCCCTGAGAGCCTCCTGCACCTTCTGCCACTGCGCGAGTGTTTGCTGTGTCATGGCGATGGCGTCCTCCATGTCCTCGTGAAAGTACACCGAGCCTGCGCTCTCCATGGCATCCCGAATCAGCTCGCGTGCCTCAGCGAAGCTGTCAAACATGTCGTTAATTTGTGCAGAGACCGCGCCTGAGGTGCCTGGTGTGCTGTTGCCGCGAATGGGGACGCGCATTGGTGTGCACATAAGACAGCCCCGAGTGCCCGCAGTCGCACCGAAAACAGAGGCGAAGGCAGGGGTCGCGCAGTACTGGTAGAATCGCTTCATTTGGGATTGGTGTACAACGCTGTGTGGACGGGTGCCCAGCACAATCAACAGTCCAACGACAAAATAAACAAAAGCAAAAGAGAGGGAGAGGGAGAGAGACGTACAAAAGGAAGGAGAGAAGTGGAGAGAAGCTCTATGGGGCCGTCTGCCATAGCGAGCCCCACCAGCAGGGCAGTTGTACGACACAGCCATCAGCGCCACGACACGACGGAGAATCCGTTGAACGCAAACGAGTAGAAGGACAGCGAGTACTCAACCAATGCGGAAGTGGAGGGTCTCCAAGAGAGGCCGCACGCAAGGCAGGCGGGCGGCAACGTATCCGGGAAGTCACTGCTCACCTTCATGAGAACAGAGAGAGCGATGTACGCAGAAAAACACCAGCACACACGCACATCCCATTCTGTTCAGTGGCATGGGGAGAGGTCACATCCCCACGCACGCTTGAGTCAGTCCGACTGTATCTCAGCACATCAAAGATATACTCCTCGATGTCGCCTACTGTGTTCTTTTCCAGTTTTTTTTTTTTTTTTGAGTGTGTGTGTGTGTGTGTATTCTGTCTTTCGTCGGTTTGAGGTCCATGTACCAGAAACATATCAACATGTCGCGTTCGTTTTCCTATTGTGTCTCACCAGTCCTACTCACATAGTGCGGTTACGAGAATAAAGAGCGAGCACCAACAGAGGGACAAGACTCAGATAAAGAAAAACGAGAATAAAGAGAAGAAAAAGGTCAGTGAGACAACCAAAGCGACTACAGAGGCCTACCACACTCGCCGTGAGCGTATCGGCACACGCGCGAGGTGTTCATTTTTGTCTTGAGGGACATCATCTTCCACTTCACCGCAAGAATACGGGTGGCAACGCGCGTCCGTGGGTGTCGTGTGTCTCTCTTTCTCTCTGCCAGACGGTCAACGTCGGAGGAACTGTGAGTCCCGTGGTCGGACAGCGAAATTCCTGACACACGCTCTCCAACACGTTCTCATAAGCAGACAAAAGAAAATCGAAGCGTGTTTGTGTGAGAGGAAAAAGGTTACCGCATGAGGTGTGTGCCGGAACTAATCTCTTCAAAGAAACACACTTCAGCGCACACGCACATCAAAAACTAGTGTCGGAAGCGACAGAAATCGATACATTCGGGTTTGTCATTGGTCTTCATTTATTCTCACTTGTTTGCCGTGGGTTCAAAAATACGCCATTGCAATTGGCGCACCGAAAAGATTATCTTGTGAGACGCAACCGTTGTTGATTGTGTTGCATGTGTGTATGTTACTCCTGTGCACACACACTCACACACACACACACGAGACACAAGCAGCAGTGTCGCCCGCTGCTCTTGATGGCGGCGCATCACAAGCGTCACCGTGCTCACGCGAGCGAGCGTGCCAGCGCACAAGTGGCACTCAGAAATAAATAAGGACGATGAAGGAACAAAAGAAAGTTGCACATTGTCAAAAGAGTGGTTGAATCACGCACGGCTGTCAGATATGGGGTGCTCCCAGGGGACACGGCTGAGAGAGCGGAGGCAGGACGCGACAAGAGACGAACACATCTGACGACAGAGGAACTGCCTGGTACCCGTGAGCTCTACTGAACGTCATTTCCTCGCACTGGACAGTGTGAGCGTTTGACCTAGTGCCGCTACGGAGGTGGGCACCCCACTTATGCGAGCAATGGTTACGCTGGACTACAAAATACAACAGGCCAGCGTCCCATCAGCTGGTGTGCGCTGGTGTGCACACCCTCTTCACTTTCTCTGCGCTACTGTTGCTGTCAAGGGATAGCCACAAAAGGCTCCGATTGTTGCTCCCTCGTGCTGCGCTACCCCCACCGTGCTGTTGAGAGAATCTGATACGTGCTGGGAGGAATAACAATCTCCGCTGTCTTCTATGTGGCAACAGCCCACATGAGTGTCTCCTTTCAGCGCTTGACCGGAGTGGATTGCAGGCGTGCAGGATGTTTTTTTTTTTTTTTTAAACAGTGCCCCACGCGTACGCTCCGTCAGCGGAGCTGCACAAAGCTTATTGTGTGTCCTCCTCGTCACCGATACCGAGCACCTCCTGGATTTTTGACATCCACGCGTTGCGTTCCTCATCGCTGCGGGCTTGGAAGGAGAGCCGCTTGCCAGTGGTGAAGGCCACAGCGAACACGTGTGGGGCGTTGGAGCCCGTGTACTTGCTCGGCACAGGGAACACGTCCTCTAAATCAGAAAACGGCGTGGCAATGCACTGCTGCTCCATTGTGTCCTTTGACACCGCGAGCACAAGATCGAGGCTTTTGAACTGGGGATTCGTGTTATTTATCGCGGACTGTCCGTCAGCGAGTTCGGCCCTAATGCACAGGTAGCGGCGCTTCCACGCCATATCGCTGCTTTGCTTGCGAACAGTGCCCTCGAACACGGTGAGGCCGCCGATCGACGCGCTGAGTGGCTGCGCGCCTTCAAGAATCGTCATGGATGAGGCGACAGAGCTTCCTGCGCTTTCCTCCATCTGGCGCTGCTGAGCGCGCCTCTCGTTCTGAAGCGCCTGCTTGGTTGCCTGGATTTCTTCCGAGATGGTCTGACGGAGGGGGCCATCGAAAGCCGGCTGCGTCTGTACAATCTCCAAAAGACCGGACATGAACAGCTTGCAGATAGATGTGTTCAGCAGCTTGCTGCTCGAAGGGCGGTCGCGCGGGTCATTTGCCAAGAGGGAGGCGACGATCTCGCTCATCTCCGGACTGATGCGGGAGGGTAAGGGGTCGTAGCGGCCAGCCAAAGTTTTCTGCATCACCTCTTGCATGTTTGCACCATCGAATGGCCGTTTGAGTGTGAGCAGTTCGTACAGGAGAACGCCAAGGGAGAACATGTCAGCCTTCTTGCTGTACGGCTTGCGGCGCCAAATCTCCGGCGCGACGTAGTACGGTGTGCCACAGAACGTACGGCCGACATCATCAGACACGGTACCCGAGTACATTTTGGAGAAGCCAAAGTCTCCCAGCTTCACAAGACCATTACTACAGAGCAGAATGTTCGCGCTCTTGATATCTCGATGAATCATGTGCCTGGAGTGCACGTGATGGACAGCGAGTAGCACCTGCAGGAAGAGGAGGCCAGCTTCGTGCTCGCGGAAGGTGCGGTTGGTGCGAGCACGGCTCTTGATTTCCTGGCGAAGATCACCTGCATTGGCGTAGTCCAGTACGAGCGCAATCATCTGCACAATTTCGGGGTTGCTGGCATCTTTCTTCGCAAGGTCCTCGTGAATCTTGAGAATCGAGAAGAAGTCGCAGTTCAGCAGGCACTCCACCTCGGCCTGAGCGCGATTCTTGTCTGCCTCGGACATGCCCTCCATATCTACACACTTCACGGCGAACGTCTCACCATCGGAGGTGCGCTTGGCACAGAGTACAGTACCGGTTGCACCCGAGCCGAGCACACGACTGATCCAGTACTTCTTGCTTTCAGCTTTTGCGGTCGCCTCGTCTTTAGCGAACATGTCCGGGAATGTCTGGCACACCCGCGAAATCATCGCATCGCCGGAGCTCATTGTTGAATACGGAGAGGGGCAGCACGGTGTAGACGCGAGGTACTACGAAGTACAAGCGTCAAACAATGAGACTTCTCTTCCACGTTTTTTTGTGTGTGTTTATGTGTGCGGATGTAGTGTCGGACTGTGTCTTGAAATCACGCAAGACGGAGTCGTCGGGCAATTCACGTCAAAAGAAAGTCACTGTTGTTGTTTGTTTGTTTGTTCGACTCAGCTGTCCAGAGGTTTGCTTGCTTGCCGGCTAGTGTTTTCGGGTACAGGTGAGTGGCAAGAGAAGAAAAACGTTTTTTTTTTTTTTAAAGGGGGATGTAATAGCTTCCTATCCTGCCGTGTGACGGGTTCAGAGATGAGGGTGTTGGTGCGGTTCATTACAGCCAGAGATGATCGGGGAGAGTGCGAAGGAAGGGGGGGGGGAGAAGGGAAAGAAGATGTGGTTGTGCGGGTGAGGGGTGGGGGTCGGAGAGGCGTAACTGGTTGACAAGGTCGACCACGTCGATGGCGGCGCAGGTCGCATTCTCCATGTACCAAGAGGTGTACACAGCGGGGCTACGAAACGTCGGTCGCTGACCATTGGTGAACCCCACTGCGGGGACGGCAACGAGGATGTCTACATCGATTCCCTCGAATGAGGCTTCCACTGTGGACCTTACCTACCTGAGCCGCTCTGAGCTTCGCAGACACAGCTAAAAATGCGAATCGCAAGCGTTAACGAAGCGCGACACACAACAGTGCACGTTCGCACACGTTCCGCACTAAAAAAAAAAAAACGATCCACTCGCGACACGAAGAGACACACGAAAAAACGAAAGAGGAACTAGAATCAAAACGCAAGTCCTGTTTCCACATATGGTGGCGAGGCCTCGTCGCGTCATCGGATCGCCAAAAATACATGATGACCTGTAATCACAGGTCAGCAACCGTGCGACGACAACAAAATGTTTGTCTCACGGAAGAACAACTGTTCACAAACAGGGCTATCCTTCTCGGCACCGCGGGGGAAAAAAAAAGAAGGGGAGCCTAGGGAAACCAGAGAGAGACCATAAAGGAAAAAGAAGGCACAGTGACTATGAGAGAACACCGTCAGACCAAAAGAGGGTGAAGGAGTCGAATAAGAGTCCCGACAGGGGACCCCGGTGAAGCATTGATCCGAGCGGTGCTTGGACCGCACGCCAACGCTTGCCCAAGGCAACCGGAAGAACAGAATACAATAGAGGCTGCCACAAACTCCAGCTCAACCGGTGAAGCAGAGAGGGACAGAGGACCAGAGACACCTTGGGCTTGAGGATGGTGGACGAACGACAAGGTGGGGGAAAATGCATGGTACTCGCTCTTGTCCTTTTCTCTCGCGCGACTTCTCACAAGCGGCACGACGCGGGCTCCTGGATCACACGCAAGGCAATATGTTGCCAGCAGTGACGGCGACACGCTCGTGACGTAAGCGGTGAGAATCAACTTAGTCCTCGTCACCGATACCGAGCACCTCCTGGATTTTTGCCATCCACGCGTCACATTCGCGATGACTACGGGCTTGAAAGAGCAATCGTTTGCCAGTCTTGAAGGCCACAGCGAACACGTGTGGGGCGTTGGAGCCCGTGTACTTGCTCGGCACAGGGAACACGTCCTCTAAATCAGAAAACGGCGTGGCAATGCACTGCTGCTCCATTGTGTCCTTTGACACCGCGAGCACAAGATCGAGGCTTTTGAACTTCGGGATGGGGCTAGTGGTCGAGGGTGTCTCGTCGGCAAGCTCAGCACGAATACACAGGTAGCGCCGCTTCCACATGCTGCCGCTGCTCTGCTTCTTCACCGTGCCTTCGAACACGGTGAGGCCGCCGATCGACGCGCTGAGTGGCTGCGCGCCTTCGAGGATTGTAGTGGAACAGGCACCGGCAGACACGGAAGTGCTCATCTGCTCTATCAACGCCTTGGACTCTGTCTTCAACTCGTGTTTCGTGAGCTTGATTTGCTCAATGATAGTCTCGCGTAAAGATCCCACAAACGCTGGTTGTGACTGTACAATCTCCAAAAGACCGGAAACAAATAACTTGCAGATCGGCGTATTCAACAGCTTGCTGCTTGAGGGTCGCTGCCGAGGGTCGTTGGAGAGCAGTGAACTGACAATGCTCGTCATTTCAGGGCTGATGCCATCCGGTAGGGGGTCGTAGCGGCCAGCCAACGTTTTCTGCATCACCTCTTGCATGTTTGCACCATCGAATGGCCGTTTGAGTGTGAGCAGTTCGTACAGGAGAACGCCAAGGGAGAACATGTCAGCCTTCTTGCTGTACGGCTTGCGGCGCCAAATCTCCGGCGCGACGTAGTACGGTGTGCCACAGAACGTACGGCCGACATCATCAGACACGGTACCCGAGTACATTTTGGAGAAGCCAAAGTCTCCCAGCTTCACAAGACCATTACTACAGAGCAGAATGTTCGCGCTCTTGATATCTCGATGAATCATGTGCCTGGAGTGCACGTGATGGACAGCGAGTAGCACCTGCAGGAACAACATACCTGCTTCGTGTTCTTCGAACAGACGCTGGTTGCGCGCGCGGCTACGGATTTCCTGGCGAAGATCACCTGCATTGGCGTAGTCCAGTACGAGCGCGATCATTCTGATGACATCTTGATGGTTCGGGTCCGTCTTCTTCAAGTCCTCATGGCACTTGAGAATCGAGAAGAAGTCGCAGTTCAGCAGGCACTCCACCTCGGCCTGAGCGCGGTTTCTATCCGCCTCTGAGGTGCCCTCCATGTTGACGCACTTGACGGCGAACGCCTCGCCGTTCGACGCGCGCTTGGCGCAGAGGACAGTCCCGTTCGCGCCAGAGCCGAGCACGCGGCTGATCCAATACTTTTTGTGCTGTTCAACCGCGGTGTTTTCGTCGGGCGCGAAAGTCTCGGGAAAAGATCGACAGATCAGCGAGATCATCGCGTCGCTACTACGGCCATGACGGTCGGTCATCTTGTCTCGATTGATTCTACGGCGCCGAGGGCAAACGAAGAGTCAACACAGCCGATACCACAAACTAATACCAGATAGAACACCGATATTCGCAGTGACTAAAAACCTGTTTGCGCGTGTGTGTGTGTGTGTGTGTACTAGCGTGTGGATGTGCGGAGGGAGAGATGGAGGTGGGGGTAGAGGTAACGAGAGATGAAAGCGTACAGAAACGTGTAGGTGCGGCCTTACTGTTCTGCTGTGACGTGCGAATGGGTTCGTGTGTGACAGGCACAGAAGGAAGGTGTACCTCCTCGTGCACCGGGTGCCCGTCACATGAGGCTACCAGTTACCTGAAGGTGGATGCAAGCAGCCATTCGTGGAAGCATCCGTAGAGGCACAGTTAGGGCTTCTTGAACTGGAGAGAGGGCGGTGTGCAACAAGAAGTCGCTACCACCAACGAATACGTTGTTGGTAGACGTTGGAGGGGAGAGTTTTCACGAATGGGCGTGTGTGCCTGGTGCCCTTCTGCATGTGATTCTTTTGACTGCACGGTGGACAGGAGAAACGAGAAAAAAAAAAAAAGGAGTGCTGTTCACATAGGGTCGAGCGTTGTCACAGCACACCGCAGAGGTGCCCCTCTCACTGAACTAACTTGAGAAGGGCGCGATGGGAATGATGAGAGAGCAAAAAGGCAACGCGTGAACAATTACGAGAGGAAACAAAAATGCAAAGGTCACCACTTAGTGAGCTCCTCAGCCGGAGCGCAACGCAGAAGCAGGCAGATACACAACCCAGCTGCACACTCTCGCCCTGCTACGCGTGCACTCGTACGTACGCACATGGCCGCTGCAGCGCCACTGTGTGGGGGCGTGCCACAAACGCGTAAAGGTGAACACGCATGTGCCCGGCACCGGGTTAACGAGCCGAAAGGCACAGAGCTGGACCCTCCCTGACGCAAGGCCTTGTAATCGCGAATCGCAGCCGCCACGTGTTTCTTCCTGATCCATTGTACTTTTGAGACAGGGAAAAGCAAAATCAGTCACACAACGCATCGTTTTTCCAAGTGCGTGCTTAGTAGGAACGACACGGCAGCGAGCAGGCTCCCGTGGGGCGGAGCGTAAGTGGGAACATGAAATGAGATACCACAACAGCCCCCCCTCCCCCAGTGGGAAATAGTTCGGTGAAATAGGAGATGGCGCGAGACGGCGATGTACTATCGGTGCACCCCCGGTTCCAGACAACGGCAACACGTATGCGTACAAAGACACGCACATGCAGCGTACCTGTTTGCGGGGAACTGCACCTGAGCATAGAGGAGGGCATATACATAGAACGACGCGCGAGAAGAGCACACGGGTGCGCTGGCAAAGAAGCGACCAATAAAGGGAAAATGAACGAAACGAAAAAAAAAAAAAGCGGAGGACTGTCACAGCGTCGGCCACAGATCTTGAGGAGCAGAACCCGCGATGAGCCGTGCCTGAGAGTATTTTTGTACAAGTGCGGTGCACACAAAGAAGGATGACTATCGATAGATAGATATATACGGGACAGGTCGGCGAGGGCACACCCAGAGAGCGACAACCAGGGGCAGGTGCTCAGCAGAGCGAGCACTTCGGGATGATACACCGTCACAAACGAAAAGAGGGGAAAAAAAGAGGAAGAACAAGAAGAAGAAGAGGGGACCTCGAAAAAATGCATCGAGCGTCGGAAGGCACAAACGTTTACGTGCCACAGCCCGCACGCACCAAGACTGAGGAAACTCACCTGTACGGCCTTTGAAGAGTGCTGTATAGCCACGCGACGGGAGGCTGAAGTCAGGAAGCGAGCGGGCCACGCGCACAGAAGAATCTTAGGTAACATGGGAAAATATGGATTTTTTATTTTGTTTTTGCGTGTGGAGCGTGTTGTCTTCGCGGAGGTCGGGAAGCCAAGGCCAACAAGAATGATGGCGATCACAGGTCTGGCTGTGTCTGGGGACACCACCTTGCTGTGTCGCTTAGGCTCGGAGCCGTCACTGGGCAGCGACTGATCGATCAGTCTTCGTCGCCAATGCGGAGGAAGCTCTGCATTGTTTGCATCCACTCGTCACGTTCTTTCTCGTTCTGGGCGTCTAACAGGAAGCGTTTACCATTGCGAAAAGCCACAGCGAATGAGTGCTCTGCTTCAGACCCTGTGTACTTGTTAGGGACGGGGAAAACGTCCTCCAGGTCCGTAAACGGCGTGGCGATGGACTGCTGGTGAAGCGTTGCCTCAGAAACGGATTGAATCAAGTCGAGTGTGGTGAACCACGAATCGTCCTGATTGCCCTTCAGCGCATCGGGGCTCACGGTGCCGTAAATACACAGGTAGCGCCGCTTCCACTGGAGATCACTACCCTGCTTCTTCAGCACACCTGCGTACAGAATGTACCCCGTGGTCTGGTCGTCGGTGGGGGCGCCGGGCACGTTCAACGTAAATGGCTTCGCAGACTTGAGAGCGTCGGCGAGGGACATCCCGCACATACGCCGCTCGTTCTGGAGCTCCTCTTTGGTGCGCTGGATTTGGTGCATGATCAGCGACGCCTGACCTGGTGTGAAGTGGTCGCTGTCACCATTCATTACCAGATCCTGCACGACGGACATGTAGAGTTTGCAGATGGGCGTGTTCAGCAGCATCTTGCTCGATGGTCGCTTCTTCGGCTCACTGCTGAGCAGTGCGGTGACGAGGTTCGTCATCTCGGGGCTGACATGGCTCGGCAGCGGCGCGTACTGGCCCGCGAGTGACTTGTGCATCACATCCTCAATTTCTGCGCCATCGAATGGCCGTTTGAGTGTGAGCAGTTCGTACAGGAGAACGCCAAGGGAGAACATGTCAGCCTTCTTGCTGTACGGCTTGCGGCGCCAAATCTCCGGCGCGACGTAGTACGGTGTGCCACAGAACGTACGGCCAACATCATCAGACACGGTGTTCGCGTAGTGCTTCGAAAAGCCAAAGTCTCCCAGCTTCACAAGACCGTTGTTGGATAGCAGAATATTCGCGCTCTTGATATCACGATGAATCATGCGCTTCGAGTGCACGTGATGGACAGCGAGGAGAATTTGAATGAAGAGCAGGCCCGCTTCGTGTTCAACAAAGGGACGCGCCGCACGTGCTCGGTTCCGGATTTCCTGGCGAAGATCGCCCGCATTGGCGTAGTCCAGCACCAGCGCGACCATCTGTACGTTCTCCGGATTTTTCGGATCCGTGAGGACGTAGTCCTCGTGACACCGGATGATAGAGAAAAAATTGCAGCTGAGAAGGCAGCAAATCTCTCCCGATGCACGCATGCGATCCTCGCTCGTGTAGCCGCCAACGTCCATAATCTTAATGGCGAAAGGCATACCATCACGCACGCGCCTTGCGTACACCACCGTGCCCGACGTACCCGCACCAAGCACGCCGTCGAGATAGTACTTAAAAGGTACCGTGGCCGCGGCTGCGCCAGTGTCGATGCCGAACGCGCTAGGGAATGTGCTGCACACTTTGGTGATCAGCGCGTCGTTGGATGTCGTCATGGTCACAGTGACAGTTGCTTATACAAGTGACCAGAGCTGCGCCAGGCGAGAAATAGATACAGAAGGTGGCAACAAGGTCAGTGATGTGGGGAGCAGGAGTGGGGTCGGGTACACTGCCGAAGAACAGTAATCGCGACTGAGACGGAGTGCAGAGCGCGCTTTTAAAGAGGGAACTTGACAGCCAAGACATGAGAAAACAACAACGTGGAATGAGGAGGAGATGAAGCGATGAGGGGGGGGGGGAGTGCAGAGCGGAGCAGCCGTTGACGTGGTGGTTCATGTGGAGTTCGGCGCTTCATTGCGCATGGGTGTCGTAGCGCAGCACTTCCGCCTGTACGTGAACGTGAAGACATTCATTGCGGCCTCCTCGGCGTGGTACGCGCGAATACTCCGACGCGCGCAGAGAAAGCAGAGTCGCGCTTCTCGATGGGTGGCACCGCCCATTTGCGTGCACGCGTCAGTGAGACGAGCCCTCAGTGTTGCGGAGACGGTGTGGGCACGGCCTAGTGCAGTGATGACAAACGTGAGAATATAGTGTCTGTGAGGCGCTCGTCAGGGGCGAAAAGCACAGAGCACTGCGCGTATGCAACAAAGAGAGAAAAAGCCGCACAAATCAAACAAGATGGAAGAGGGAGAAGAACAAAAAAAAAAAGCGGTGAAGGAAGAGACGTTAGCTGTGTGTCGAAAATGAAACCAGGTCGGCGCCTGTAAACAAGCGAAGAGGCAAAAAGAAAGTAAAGAGGGAAAGAGTTCAACAAGCGGCACCCAGACACACGCGCAGATGACCACTCTCGGAGGAGAGACCTTGAGAGAACAAGTCCGGTGTATCAGGGTAACAATGACTGGACTGCTGTTGGGGTGATCACGGCCAGTTGTATCAATTGGAGTGATATCCCCCCCCCCCTCGTCCCCTGTCGAGAGACTCGCACATTACTATTATTTTTTTTCTTTTTACCAACCAGCAACAACAACGTGGTAGAACCTGGCGTGTACACGGCGTGGCACGTACGTCAACAGATACACCTTCGCGGTGAAATCGGGAGCACAAGCAAACGCAGCGATGTCTTCGCGCCGCTGTCAAAAGGAGAGGAGGGAGTAGGCTCAGCAACAACAAAAAAAAAAGCCCAGCGGGGCCCAATCGTCACCCTTGCTAGTCGTATACAGTTGGGTTAGGTATCGAGGGAGAGACAGGTGCGAACTGCTCGCCTCTACGAGGGATCATTGTTTGGTGTGGTGGTGGTGGCGTTCAGTAACGCCGTAAACTGCGCGGAGGCACACGCATCAAATACGCCCTCGAGGTCGCCTTCTGCCACTAGCTCATTCGCGATTTTACTCTTGATTGGGCCAAAGTCAGCGACGGTTAGGGTGCGCGGTGCAACCTTGCGAGCGAGCTGTGTCCACTCCACTAGGAATTGATACATGCAACCGACGAAGACCTCTGCAGTCACTGCCAAGACGGGATGACTGGTTCGCATGGAGACCTCTTGCACGGTGGGAGTGACGTAGGTGGGGGCAATCACAGCTGCTGAGGATGTCTTGGATGTCTTCGCTCGCGCCGAAGCCACCTGCACGGCGTCCGCTAAATAGCCGCTTCGCCCTGCTGCACAGTCCTCAATCTCGTCATCCAGCAGGCCTTTTTGGAACGCATCCATGACAGCTGCCGTCATGTTGAAGCAGACGAGCACAAAAGGAACCGTGTCGTCCACTTTCTTTTCAGGCTTCAACGACTTTGCGGCGTCGCTGTTGTCGCCTCCAGCCGTCGCTGGGGGATTGCACACGGCCCAGATACGATTCGAGAGGTCAGGGTAGTAGTCGATCAGGTAGAGCGCGTGAAGCAAACCGAGCAACCCTGTCGAGCGCAGGTCTGTGGCAGGGTTGCTGCCCTGGAAGCCGACGGATTCCCACACCACGCCGCGTGTGCTGAGTGTGGAGCTCGGACCGTGTGGCAGCAACACTCGCGCACCTGCCAGACGCGAGGTCTGCCGTGTGGACTGGTGCAGAGAGGCCGTGCCTGAGGCTCTCTGCTTCTGCTGCTTCCACCACGGAAGCACACCATCCGCTCTTCGTAGCAGGTGATAGACGGTGAAGAGCAGGCGTCGCTGCGCATCCACCCGCACCTGCAGCGTACTCGTCTTGAGAAATTGTACAAATTGACGATCACGGGCAACGACATCGCGTGGATTGTTCGGCACCGCAGTCGCCGAATTCACTGCCCCCCGCGTGGCCTGTGGCGGCGGCAACGTGGATGGCGCGACCTCCCCGCTCTTGTGTGTCACAGCCTGAGAGGAAGACGGGCCACCACCACAGCAGGTGAGAAAGAGCGCAGTAAGGGCCGACTTTTTCGTTGGCTTGACGGGCGCGGCGGCTGCCCCACCGTTGGCACTCTGCGCTTGCGGCCCAGCTTGGCTCGCAGGCGTCGCCGACGGAGAAGGCGACGCTGACTTGGTAGTCTCGCTTGCAAATGTGGTTTCAAGGAGCATGACAGCTTCCCAGACATTGATGGACGTAAGCCCCGTGGTGTCGGCCTCAGTCTCCGTTTGGTTCGCTTGATGTGCCACGTTCACATGCTCCCAGTCGACGCCGTCGTCATCAGAGGAGGAGGAATCCACTGGTCGGCGGACGAGACCTACTGAAGTCGACTGCGACGTTTGCCGATCACCGAGCACGTCACTGATCTCGCACTTCGGCTTGCTAGGCGAGGCCGTCGCGCGGTGACTTGTGGAGCCACCCTCCACATCTGTGAGCTTGTCAGACTGTGGAGGCAGTGCAGTGTCATCGACGTTCGATGTGAGGCTGACGCTTGTGGGGGAGTTGTTGCCTGCCTCGTTCGCGTTGCCGAGACCTCCAGCTTCTGCTGAATTGGCCAGCGCAGGTACGGCATCGAGTGCGTCTGCCGAGGATGGCGCTGTGGTCGTGTGCGCCGTGGCACATGGGAACACCGCGGTGGGGAGTTGCCCTGATGTGCGGTGCGAAGGTGAGGAGATGTTCGCGTAATCGTCCACCGCCATGGTGGAGACGGCGACTTCTGAGAGCTCGGTTTGGCTCTTGTGCCGCTCATTGGCGGCTGCGGGCAAAGACCGGCCAGAGGCAGTGACAGACACGGGGCTCGTAGTGGCAGAGACATCCGCGGTGCTCATTTGAGATCGGGGAGGCAAAACGGCTGCGCTGCCGCTGGGCTTCGCGCCTCCTTGGTTGGCCGCGAGGTCGAGAGGGGCGGCGAGATCCGGGAACTCATCGTCGTCGTCGCGGGCTGGGTTCGGTGTGTTTCGGCTGGTGGGCGCCGGCGTGCTGAACGCGAGCGGTGGCTGTCGCTGCGAATGTGATGTGCCTGGCGGGCCGTCAAGCTCACTTGTCCACATACTAGTTGTGTCAGCGCCAACGGGCATAAAAGCTGCGCTGCTGGCGGCACTGTCACTATCTTCGCCACTGTCCTTGTCAGACCGATCAAGAGCCGCGCCACGATCGATGCTTTGGCGCTGAAGCACCATCTCCTCCTGGTGCTGGCGTTTGTAATCCTTCAGAATAGCATTCCTGGACAGTAGCGACATTCCTCGAGCTGAGCTCTCCAGAGAGCAAGAGAGCGACTGGCAAAAGAAATAAAAGCAAAGAAAAGCAAAAAAAAAAAAAACTAACGCGCAACAAACAGGCACTGATAGAGGCCTTTGGTTGGTATATGTAACAGCTGGCGCACAACGGTGGCGATAAGTATATGTGTGTGGGGGTCGTTTTCTGTGTGGCTGCCGCACATCTGCATCCACGTGCGTCGAAGTCGTCGATGCGAGGTGAGCATCAGCGGGAAGGGGGGGGGGCAGGAGTCAGCGAAAGTGTGGGTAACATGTGGCGACCCCATTGCTCACGGCGCGGTGCGTACAGCGATGCGCGCGATTCAGGGGACAAGGCCACTGAGCGTGATGCGGGACATCGAATACATGCACAGACCTCGCGTCAAACCGGAAGAACGTACGAGGGGCGCGGCGATCAAGCGCGCCGTGTTGACGCGGTCTCTCTTTGTCACCTCAGTACTTTTTCTCAACGAAAACGTGGTGCAATCTACGCACAATCCACGAAAAGACCAGGAAAAACAAGAGTATCTAAGAAGACTGTGAAATACACGGAAGAAACGAAAACAGATCTAAGTATTGAAGTGGAGTGGAGTCTACGATTCTTCTGAGCAAGGAGGAAAAAGAAACCAAGGCGAGAGAATGTAGAGCTTGATTGAGTCCCGACCAACACCCACACGCTCAATCGAGAAGTGCTGCGTAGTTGGCCGTCTCACGAGAACAACACTACAGACGCAGCTGTAGGTTGCCGCTGCTGCCACTGCCCGGGAGAGGCGCGTTCGATGATGATAATGCGGAGCCGTTGTTCTCATCGCGAGCGAGGCTCAGACGGGCACGCTTCACAGGGAGCTCGGTGTTGAAGTTGGCGTCTAGAGGTGCGAACCGCTTGCTGGCAAGCTTCAGATCCACGTCCCAGCCAGTCGGTGTAGTGGTTGTTGCCTTCCCCACAGCCCCACGAGCCTTGCTGAAGGCGAAGGCGCTGTCGCTGTGAAACGCAGAGGACCCTAGCGGCTGCGCCCGGCTTAATGTGTGCGCTTCAGTGCGACGCGTTGAGGACGGTACGCCGGCGCTACCAAACGACCAGTCCAGCGCAAGCGCCGACGCTGCCGCCGACTCCGCGGAGCCGTGCGGTGGGGCCTTAGTAGACACGTTCAGCGGTGTAAAACGGAAGACCTCCCGTTCCGACGCCACCGCGGGCACGGCGGAAGCGGCCACAGGTCTTGGCAGCTCCTCCATCGTGGCAAACAAGCGGGGCAGCGGAGCGGGTGCGACAGGCTGCGGTTGAGACCGTGCCACGGGCTCGGAGGGCGGCACACTCGCAGCGCGACTGGCGACTGTGCGCGCGTGGTGCGTGGTGGAATCCGCGCCGTCAATGCCATCGTCACTTTCTTCGTTGTTACCGACGCTGCTGTGGCGGCTCGCGTTGTCCTGGCTCTTGAGAGACCTCTGGGATGCTGTCCTTGTGCGTGGCGCGGCGGCACTGTGTGGCTTCTCGGTTGGCAGCTGCGAGGCCGTTGTCAGCTGGCCCATTGTTTGAAAGACATCTTTGTACTTTTTGACAGCCACCTCGCTGGACTCCTGCGGGGACAAGAGGTAGAATGATGCGATGCGACCGGCCGCGCTCGGAGAACTCCGCGTCGTCGTGTCGAGGCGGGCACGCAGACCGCTCTCGGCGCTTTGCAGACCACGCAACAAGGTGACCGTTGAAGCGTCCATCGACGTGGCCGCATGCGAGAGGCTTTCCCGCAGGCGCAGCAGCGTGACGGCGTCCGCGGCCCTTAAAGACTCCTCCATAGCCGCCGCGGAGGCCTCGAGCTGTGCCGCTAGGCAGCCACCGACGCTGATGCACGCGTCGATGTCGGCGCCGCGCTCGCGACGCGCATCGTGAAGCTGGGTCAGTAAAGACTTCTCCCGCGTCGCCAGGGCGTCCCGCAGTGCAGCGAAACTGCTCTTGATATCGCGCTCGACATGGTCCACGCACGCTTCAAAGGCAGGCACCAGGGCAGCCGTTTTGGACTGGACCACACCAGCCGCCTTCGCTGTGTCGTGAAGTGTGTGCAGGGTGCGACGGAGCTCCTCCGCGGCCGACGCGGCCACCTCAGCCAGTTGCGCCACATCGTGCCCCTTGTGCGCGTCGCCGCCGAAACAGCAGCTGATGCACACGCACTCGGCGCAGGTCTGGCAGAAGAGGTCCAACGTGTGGGAAGGGTGTGCGGGGCACTTCAGCTGTTGGCGCTTCACCGCGCAGTCAAACGGGATGCGTTCATGCTTTTTGAACTTCCCCTTGCCGTGCGTAGACGCCTCGCAGCGGTCGCAGAGGGCGAAGTCGCATTGCACGCACACGATACTGGCGCCTGGCTCCTCGCAGATGCCGCACGGGGCACTGTTGCGCTCCTTGGCCGCCGCGAGAGAGAAAAGAGTCGGCTTACCATCAGTTGAGGTGATCGGGTTGCAGAAGCGCATGGACTTGAGCTTGTCGCCGTGAATCAATGCTTCGAATTCGTGCGGTTGTGCGGGCACATCAAGAGTGTGGGCGCAGAAGGGGCAGTTGAGCCCGGCAGCAGCGTCACCAGCGGCACCGTTCCGACGACTCCGAAGCGCAGGGGTCCACTTCTCCGCACACTCGCGGCAAGCCACCAGCACCGTATCGCGCATCGACGCACGCTTGGCGACGGAGCCGTGCAGGAGCACCGGGTTGACAATGTCGGACGTCCAGCACAGTGGGCACACACCGCTGAAGAGCAGTGTTTCGGTCTCAGGCTCCTCTTCAGACGGAGCGACGGCAGGAACAGGAACAGTCTCAGCGTCCGGCGCTGCTGGTACATCGCTCGCTTCCTCGTTGACAGAGATCGGTGCAGGAGGGCGGCTTGCGGCAGACGCCTCAACAGGGATGCCGTCCTCCTCGCGAGCCCCACGCTCGGGGGTCATTTCAACCTCGAGGGCCTCGTCGGATGCGACGGCGTTGGACACGGCACTCTTGCGCGCCATTGCCTTCAAACAGTAGTTCTATGCTTAAAAGACAATGGGAAGAGTTGTGAGAGAAAGAGGAGGGAAGAGCAAAAGTGAGTGCAAGCAACGCTAGCTGTGCCGGGATACTCGTTGTTCGCAGAGAGACAAACAAAACAAAAAAAAAAACGCCCATTGCCGAAAAGGAAATGCGAGTGTGCGCGTACAGAGGAACCACCAAAGGGGGGGGGGGAGGAGGGGAAATGAACACAGGAGGAGCCGAGGTGAGAGGCGCTCGTTGAGGCATTGTGCAAAACGAACAATAGGAGGGTAGCGCGAATGCGTGTGAAGCTCTCAAACCGCGAAGAACAAAACCTTTGGTTGGTGAGGTGGTCGCGGACGCGTTGCGGTCTTGAGTATTGTGTCTGCACTGGATCAGGGATCGAATGGAGGAACTACGAGGTGACAAAACACACCTGCGAGCACTGTGTCTGCTTCGATGATGCGTGCTTGTGTCCCTGTTCCAACAGGCTCGTGACCGCTGCCATCGGGTTTCAATACTTGTTTTTGGCGCCGTGCTTTCTGTTTTGCTCGAGCAGTGTGAATTAGTATACATGCGGCTACTTGACGTGCCCATCCGCCCACGCAGGCCGCCTTTGCCTTGTATCAGCTGGTCGCCGCGGCCAACTAACCGCATCACGGTGATTGAGTCCTACTCACTCTTGTGCTTCGCTCTCGAACAAGTACATGGCGTGTGAAACCTCCTCCGGGGTCACCTTCGTGCCATTCAAGAACGAAAGCTGCGGAAAGAGACGCAGCAGCCACAGGCGGTTTCGCTGAGAGGGCGGCATGGTCCGTAGCTCAGTGAAGGGATCCACAGCCCACGGAATGGTCACCTCACGTGGGGCGGCGACCACGTGGCGCACGAGGCCGCGCGTGGTTGGTGCGGCGAGCGCGGCGTAATCGTGCACGTCGTCCATGGGCGGCACCACACTGAGTTCCTTGTAGTGCGCGGTTTCCAAGTCGCTGTCCTCCAGATGGCTGAGCTGGCCTACGTCGCTGCCGTCACCGCCTTCCCCAGCCGCACTGTGCGTGACATCGTCCATGACGATCTCGGAACGGCTCAGTGGTCGGTCTCTGTCCACACCGTCATCGCCCCTGATACTGCGTTGCATAGACGCGTGGCTCTCGTCACGCACACAAGGGTTGCCAGACACGTTGAGAATACTCAGGGTGTGCACGTCGCGCAGGCCTTGGAGGGCCTTTAGAGAACCAATAGCGTTCAGCGCGAGGTCCAGCGTCGTAAGGACCTTGCAGCCGGAGAGGCTGTGTCCGATGTCGCTCACCTCGTTGCCCGCGAGCATCAGCGTGTCGAGGTTGGAGGAAAGGTACGCGGCAAAAGAGATGTCTTGAATGCGGTTTTGAGACAGCTGAAGACGACGCACGTTCGGTGCACTCGTAAACGCGAAGGGGTCAATGCTCGTCAGTTGGTTCTCCGCCAACTCCACCCGCATGAGCGCAGACATGCCTTGGAAGTCTTCTGCCCGCACAGAGGTGATTTGGTTGTTGTTGGCAGAGAAGTCCATCAAAAATGTGAAGCACGACAGACCGCTGAGCGAGGTGAGGCGATTGCCATCCAGGCTCAGTCGCTCCAGCGTGGAGGCACTGCAGAACAGGTGGGCGAAAACGCTGTCATCGAGATTGTTGTTCTTCGCAGAGACATGCACCAAGCCCTGATGATCAGCCAGCGCATCAAGGTCAGTCAAGTTGTTGCCATCCAGGCAAATGCGCTGGAGGAAAGGAAACCCATTCAGGACGTCGATGGAGGTCAGCTTGCGACCGACCACATCGCATCGCGTGTAAACAATGTCACCGCTGTCGTTCTGACCGAGCGTACTCAATGACGACTGCACAAGGTCGAGAGAGAGGTCGCCGTCGGCACGCGTTAAATGCTGCACTTCGCGTGCCTGTCCTTCTTCCAGGTCCGCGACACACAGTTCCATCACGTTGGGCGAGGAGCACTGCGTGAGAGGGAGAGTGTGTGTTGATGGAGATGCGCGGCTGAGAACACTAGGTCGCGAAACATGAGAGAGGGGCGGGGGAGGCGAAGAAAGCAGCAACGTGCGTTTTCATGGATAAACAGGTGCGTTCGAGAGAGGGGATGGAAGGACAGGACAGATGTTGATGCCTATGCGGCGAAAAAGGTATCAAGGCAGACAAAGTGGAATGGCGCCTCGCGAGAGCACAGCATCGCCACATGCGAGTGTGGTAGTTGTTGTCGGCGTACAGAAGCCTGATGCGGTGCAGTCAGTAGGGTACACAAGACTGTCCACAGGCGAGTACTGATCCGCAACACAGATGGTAAGCCGGAGATCACACGTCGCGTTGATGCCGAGATAAGTCCGCAGAATGACGCAGCCGTCAAGAATCATCTTACATTTGATGCCTTGACATTCTGTGTTGTTGGTGTACAGGTGTCCACTGCGCAGGCGCACACGCGGAGAAACAGAAAGAGATAGGGAGGGTAATCCTCATTCTCTCCTGGCCACCCAAAAGAGAAAGAGAGAGAGTCTAAGTGTGTACGTGACAATCAGAAAACAAAATGCCGAAAAGCAACGCGCGCAACACGCTCACAAAAAAAAAAAAAGCGGAAGCGGAAAGACACGGCGTGAGACCGAGAGGCGAGCAAGAGGAAAAAATGAAGTAGTACAACCACATGTATCTAGGTGTGAGTGATGGTGGATGAAAAACACAAAGGCACAGCCTGTCGCAACAGACAAAAACGCACTGACGGATCAATGAGCAGCGGAGTTCGCCAGAAGCGAGCGGAGCTCGTTGACTAACAGGCTTCTCTGTGTAGCCTTGCCCAGTTCGTCCGCGCTCAACGGTTTCGCGTGCGCATCAAAGTACGTGTCCGGGTGTGGCCCGTTGCCTCCGGCGTTTGTCACAGCTTCCATTTCGCGCTGCGCACCACGGATCAGTCGAAGTTGCTCGAGCTTGTGGTCGATCAAGGCGGAGATCTTGTTGAGGGCAGACGAGAGAACGTCTCGGGGAATGTCCTCTGAGGACGCACGCAGAATTGTGTCTTGGTACTGAGCCTGGAGGTCGTCGAGCTCGGCCTTGAGCTGGTGCTCGACCTCAGGAATCGCACCTGATGACGGAGACGCCCCCATGGCAGGCGCAGTGCGCCGCTCCTGTGCTCGCACGCCAGACACTGTCGGGGCGTCTCCCTGCACTGAACGATTGGGTGTTGCACGGTCACGACCGTGCGCGCTCACAGGACGGGCGCTACGTCCGCTGCGGTCCCCTGGTGACGCTGGCGCGCTCAGCATCGAGTGGCCCTCACGCGCGCCTGGTGCCGACGCCGTCGGCGGTCTCTCGCCATCCCCGGTGAGCCCATCGTGGTGACATGGGACGTCGCCGGAGACGTTGCGCACGTCCCGCAGTAGAGAGTTCACAGTGGGCTCCTCGTAGCTATACCGCCTGCTATCAGGCACCGTCGCCACGCGCTGACCTTCGCTGTGACTGCGCCGCGCGCTGTTGGCACATGTCGCAGAAGGACGCGGCACCCGAGAGCGACCAGAGGCCGACCTCGCAGCGGGGGCAGCCGGGCGACCGCCACGTGGCGCAGGCGGCGCTGTGTAGCCGGTTCTACTGTTCACACGAGCGCCGCTCACAGCGGCAGCAACGTTGTTGGGTCCAGCACGACGTCGACGGCGCTTGTCCTCCTCCTGCGTCAGCAAATCGTCCATGGCGAGTCGGAGCTGCTCATTGATCTCGTCCACGTCGTGCCGCTCACGTTTCAGGCGCTCGACGGTTTGTGCCAGTGTCGTGTACCGCACTCGCTCATCCTTGACAGCTGCGCGGAGTTTCTCAACTTCCCCCTCCAACGTCTCTTCTCGACGCCTCGCGTTTTGCTTCTCAGCGGCGATCATCGACTCGAGCTCCTTGCGGAAGTTCGCGAGATCATCATTTTGACTGCCGTAGCTATTCTCCAGGCGCTTCTTGTCTTCAAGTGCCTTGCGGAGCAGCTCCGCAAGGTCGTGCTCCCGCTTCCTGTGCGCTGCACGCTCCTCCTCAAGCTGACGCTCCACATCGAGCTTGTAGGCTTCATGAGCGTGCAAGGTGCGCTCGTACTGGTCCTGATGATAATCGCGGTCTTGCTCCAGTGCTCTGATCTTCTGCTGCAGTGCTTGAAGCGCGAGAACAATGGATTTTGTGTCGCCCACGCTTATGTTCAAGCCGGACCGCTGCAGACTACTGACACCACTCTCACCAGACTGGTTCGTCGGCAAGTGCTGCGATGACATGACCAGATAAAACAAAAACGAAAGGAAGACGCCAATCGACTAGGGTGTATGGGTCTGCAGGGGGGGTCAACACGGAATGGTTGTCACTATATCGCGCCGCAAATCTTCTTTACGCTGGCATAAGTGGTGACGAAGATGGAGGAAAGGACGTCGAGAGGGGTAGTGCTTGCGGTCGAGTGGTATCAGGTATTTGGCCACGCAGCGGGGTGAGCGCTCACCGTGCTGTCATTTTTCTCCCCAAGAAACGCCCGAGGAGGAGAGTCAAAGGCCTGTAGACACGAGTGTAGGTGTCGGAAGGGCCGAGGGGGTCACAAAGAGAGAACATGAAAGAACACACAGAGAGAGAGGGGGGGGGGCTCTCACGTCGCTGCACATTGCGACCAATGGGACGGACGACGTCCGAAGAAAGTTGCAGTCCAAGGAAGGCGTTGAGAACGCCACGTAGGGTGTTTGGGAGGCACAAGAATCGGGCACGAATGAGCTCACGCGGCGCGGACAGGGGAGGTGAGATGAAAAGAAAGCGCTTTTAGTAGCGGTAATGGTGGCACTGGTAAAAAAGAAGAAGGAAACTCGTCTAGCAAAGAGAAAAGGGGAAAAAACAGTATTCGTGTAACTCTAGTCGACAGCGAAAGAAACCGACACTTGAGCCAGTGGACGGTATGCGCAGGCGTAAACCAATCGTGCTGGCAATCACCGCATGGACCAGTTCTCAAGACCGGATGGTTGAGCGAGCGCGCTCAGGGCGCTCCTCAGACACAAACGATATGAAGACGTCAAGGCTCTCGCGGTCGTTGACGATCTCCCTGATCGCCTCGCGACTTTCAGCATCCTCGAGGGCTTGACGCGCGTAAACTTCCAACACACACAAGCAGGCGTCCTCGTGGGACAGCAACAGCGGGTTGAGCGCGGATGAGGCTGCGTTGTGGCCGTGTATGGCGGCAGGGCTACCTGATCGACTCGGATGCGAGGACGACATGTGGTGACCGGCTGAGGTTGAGTCGCGCGCCTCCGACGGCGGAAGCGATCGAGGTGCCTGCGTCGCTGTGCGCGTCAGGTACGGTACCGCGCTCTTCAGCAAGCTGCGGCTACGGCGAGGCGAGTCCTCTGCGGCAAGGCTCTTGAACAGCGTGGCCGCCACGAAACGGTCGCCGACTTTGGACAGGGTGACGTCTGCATCGGCTGAGATGTAGTCCATACAGAGTTGAATGCCTAGGAGCATCGACACGACCTCATCTGCGATCGATTCGTTATCCAGATTCGGTAGAACATCGTCAGCGGTGGAGAGTAAGCCCTGGAGCAGAGCCAAGAGACCATACCGGAACACGCTCAGACGACGCGAGTCCGGGTTGTCCTGATCGTCAGCGCCCGCCTCTGCACTTTCAACAATGGACAGCCATGACTCGTCCAGCACAGATTCGGCGTGTGCCTCCGATTCTTCAAAGCGCAGGATGGCTGCACGCGAGTGCAGAATGACGTACGTGACGTGTCGGAACGCTGCCAGCAGTGTCTCGGTCTCCTCATCTGCGCACGGTGCCTGCTCCGCGGCGGCCGCCTGCATGTCCGCAAACGTTGGGGTAGGCGCCTCGCTCCTGCTTTCGTCATCGCCCAAGCGTGCCTCCTTACGGTCCACGCTGGTGTCCTCATTATCCTCGTAGTACAGCGGGCCTCCGTCCGCCCTTGCACGGCGCGTAGCACCACTCATTTTCGTCCCGGCGAAGGGAGACATCCGGTACTTGGCGGTTGCCGTGCGCCGGAGCGGGCTGCCGGCACGGCCGTCCGCAGCTACCAGGGCCGCCCCTCCGTTCAGCTTGTGGAGCGAGCCGTGCGGAGTTCCAAGCTGCTGCGCGCTTCTCGCCGTAGCCGGTGCTGCTGCAGCTGGGCGTACAAGACGCTCCCACGCGCGCCAGCACGACTGCCGCGTGCGAAAGGCCCACAGACGCGCCATCATTTCCGCTGATGGCTGCTTGCGTGCGCCAGAGAGACGGTCCCAGAGTCGCACGAGGCAGTCGTCCTGCTGCTCGAGCCGTCGCAGGGCTCGCCAGCGGAGAAACTTGACAAAGTACTGTACGACGATCTGCCGGTAGCAGTTGCGCTCTAGACCGAGAGCCAGGTACCGTGCGCGCTGCAGGCGGGCCGTGCGCTGCTGTCGCATCACGTGCTCGTGGCGGAAGTGCTGATTATGCGTGTGCCACTGGTGAAACGCACGCCGCAAAATTGGCAACGCGGCGTAGGCGCCGATGCCTCGCACAATGTACGAGACGTTGGCGCTGATGCGGTCACCGTACTGCTCGTACTCTTCCTTTTCCGCCTTGCGAACCAGTACGGCACTGACACGGCACAGTCGCAAGTGATCGAGCACTTCTTTGAGACGCTTCTCACGGCGACGAGCCGCCACGGCCATATCGGAGCGACCTTCGATGCGCTGCGCTTCGAGCAACGTCTCGCTACGGTTGGCGGAAACTGACG
The DNA here is from genome assembly GCA_030849045.1 of Wallacemonas rigidus. Lineage (NCBI taxonomy): Eukaryota > Euglenozoa > Kinetoplastea > Trypanosomatida > Trypanosomatidae > Wallacemonas > Wallacemonas rigidus. The sequence continues at coordinate 387,395 of JASAOL010000614.1, forward strand.
GCACATCATACATGACACCGGCTGACTGGGGTCCACTCGCTCCAAGGCCTCCTGCGCCTGCCTTCAGAAACGCATTGTACGAGTTGTACAGCTCGCCGCTGCCGAGCGCGTCAATGTCCGCGCGCGACAAGCTGCTGCCGTCGATGAAGTCCGTGTGGACGGCTTCGGAGACAAGCAACATCGTCACCTGTGTGCGCGTGCTGAATGGGATCACCTCACGGAAGAAGGCTGGCTTGTACGGGAGTGTCTCCCGGTGTCGCTCGAGGTGAAGCGGCTCATCCTGGTGACGCAAAAACGCCGCCTGCTGCGCGCGCCACTCGCTCGCATTCGGTGGGCCGAGAGCGGTGTCCGCGCTGGGGTGTGGCACGCGCGTGACGACTTTCTTTGTGTCGGTGGAGAAGAGGGACATGAGCCCGCCGTTGCGTGCCACCCACACAAGACGCCGCGCCACGTCCAAGAAGAGGGCCGTTACAGGCTGCGAGTGCGCCTCGAGAAGAGTCTTCTGGAACTCCACGCCGAAGCCCTGGAAGGTGACTTCGCCACTGACTTTGGATTCGTTTTGCTGCGGCAGCGGACGGTACAGGGGTGCGAGACGCTGCAGGTCTCCCTCGGCGCTATGGTGAATTTTGAAAAGCTCCTGTCCATCCTCGTCCGCCAAGTTCCACCGCGGGTGACAACGCAGATTTAACACGGTGCCCTCGACAGAAATGTACATTTGAAGCTGCTCGAACGCAAAGTACAACGCTTTTTCCTCGGTCAACGTGTCGAAATCATTTTCGAGCTTGCGGCGAAGCACCTGCTCGGCGGTGGGCTGCTCCAGCAAGGAGACGCGCTCATGCACCGGTTCGGGTAAGCGGCGGAGTGTGCGCACCAAGACAGGTGGCAGGTCAACCGCGATGCCCGTAATGGCGACACCACCAGTGAACTCAATACGGCACTGCGAGGCACGGCTGAGGTACTCGTTCGCCCGGGCACGGGCTGTGCGCTCCATCGACTTGGACGGCGTCGCGACGCGCTTGGATGACGGTGAGATCAGTGGAGGTTCGCCGTCGCCGCGCGCGTGTGTGGACTGCCGACCTGTGGAAAGGCGCGTAGTGGACTGTCGTGAGCGACTGGGTGACTGCCGCACGACAGATCCTGGACGGTCCGTACTAGGCTCGCTCACTACCATGGACAGACGCGCACGCGAAGGGGACACCGACGAGCGCAATGTGGACAGGCTAGACCGCCCGGCGACGGTGGCGGTGGTCTCTTCTGTATGGGACAAGGGCCCGGGGAGCACTGGCATCGCGCGCCGAGTGGACTTGCTCGCCCCCCTTGTCCCCACGGCCCCCGCCGCAGTTGAGGACGCCGTCAGCGTCGTCGTGCGAAGCGACGTTGCGGGACGGTAGGAGGGCCCGCTGCCTGTGCTGCCAAGTGTAGTGAGTCGACCTGTCGGCCGTTCGGACGCGGCAGGTGCGCTTTTCTTGACCGCAGAGCCACGAGATGGGGTCGCGTTTGCCGATTTCGGCTTCTTGAGACTGCTTCCGCCACCTTTTTGCGCGGACCGAGGCGTCTTCTTGAGTGTACTGCCACTCACACTGCCACCGCTAACGATTTTCTGACTCATGGGTGTGGCCGCCCCAGCCTTGGAGATCGCGCTGGCCTCGGAGGGCGTCTTCTTTTTGTGCTTCGCCTTCAGGCCCTTGAGCTTTCCCGCCGCCGTTTGAATTCCATCTTTGGTGCGCACTGACGTTGTCGCGCTCAGCTGTACCGATGGGCTCGCTGTGCTGTACTGCGCAGCCGAGAAGTTGCTCTGCCGCCCAGGACTCTCCAGTCGCGATGGGGATTGGCGTGGCGTATTGGCCGCACTCCGGATGCTGCGGGCTGTGGCAATCGTGTCGCTCGCGTTCTTCTGCAGTTCCTCATCAAGGTTCCAAATGTGCACCGTACCGACGCTGTCACCGGCAACAAGCAAGTTGACGCGCATAGACTGGACGGGCTCCTCCTTGAGCGACGGCATCATTTCATCCAGCAAGGCCTCCAGTGCCTTCATATCTTCTTCGCCGAGCTGAAGGAGTTTGCGGTGCTCTTCGCGGCGCTCGTAGCGTGTCAGGCGCTGGTGCTGGCGGCGTTGGCGCAGGAGCTTCGGTGCACTACTTTCTTCCGTATCGCGCGTCAGCTCTGCGACATCACGGGGCTGCTCGAAGCCGGCGGAGGTCACGAGCGTCGAGACCCACTGCAGTGACTTGAAGCCGGCCACACCACCCTTGAGGCGCATGAGCGGGCGTACCTTTACCATTGTGCACGAGGAGCGCAACGTGAAGAGCGGGTGCGCACCTTCGATCGTCACAACCTCGTTCAAAAGGACGCTGACAGCGGACCGCGCGCTTGTGAAGCCAGCGTTCATGGTCTCCGCACGATGGGCGGCGCGCATCGCCTCGAGCGCTTGGTAAATCTTGCGGATATCCCAGATGACGACAATCGAATCGACGGAGGCCGTACACATTAGCGACAAGTGCTCACGTGTGCCGACCGTGCCCATCGACTTCCCTTCACTGCTCCCAGACGCCGCGGTGTTCGCGGAGGAGGTGCCGGCCGCGGTCATGTAATGCACGGCGCTGCTCAGGCGGTTGCGCGTGGAGTAGTCGGCACCCTCACCGTCGTGATGGCACGGACTACGGACAATGGATATGATGCTCGCAGCATGGTGCTTAGGAAGCTCAAAAACGACATCCGCCAACTCACCCTGCCTCAGCTGCGCGGCGCGATCGGTTTCACGAAGGCGCTCGTGGTCACCAGGGAACAGGCGTATAGCACCGTCTGCAAAGCCAACCCAGACGTAATCCGTGTTGATGAGTTGACTTTCTTTTAGTCTCAGGATGTCCTGTGGTTTGTTCACGGGCACCACGTGCAGATGTTGGTTCATGAAACCGCGGAACGGCGCGTGGACCATGGCGGTCGGCGGCACGTTTAACTTCGGGTCGATGATGCGCATCAGGCGTCGACCTGTGAAGGCATCAAAGACCAGAATTTCCTGGTCGTTTCCCCCGCTGACGGCCCACAGCGTCGGCGTAGGCTGATACGACGGCACAACCCGATCGGTGTCCTTCACTGCGTGCGGATGTGCACGGCGGCTTGGGACGCCGCGGTCCGCCAGTCGCCAGGGACTGGTGCTAGACGCGGGCGTCGTCGCAGACTCCCACATGTCGTACGTGTTCGCTTTCCGACGGTGGTTGCGGAGCGCCAGCTTCTGCAGGGCGGCCTTTATGACAGACAGCCGGGGCAGGATACGGACGCAGCATCCGAGGCGAAGATCCTGTTCGAGGTTGAGTCCCGCCTTGGGGTCGTGAAAGACGCTGATCTGGTTGCTCTGGAACAACGCGGCACGCGTCATGCTCTTGAATGCTTTGCGCCACGCTTCTGGATTGTAGAAGCTGGAGGCAGATGGTGCCGCCGCCGCAGCTCGTTGGGCGAGCTTCGCGTCCTGCTCTTCACGTTCCAGCGTGTCAGCGAGAGCCAGTTGCCACGGGGATAAAAGCGGTGCGGCGGATGGCTTCAACGACCACGAGGTGACGGACACGCTCGTCGAGGCGTGAGCGCCGGGTGCCGCGGGCGTGGGCTGCGCGCAGTCAGCATCGCACAAGAGAGAGCTCCCAAGTGATTGCGAGTGGAGGCCCCTGTTCATCGGTGACTCTCTTGTTAATGTAGAATCCTGTTGTTGTATATATTTTTTGATTTTATGCTACTTGTTGCCCCAACGCCTTTGATGTACGTTCTGCGTCGATGGGCAAAACAAAACAAAAACAAAAAAAAGGACTGCGAGAAGGGCACGGGTCGCGAAACACCTCCGACACCACGCAGACGTCTAGAGTTGTCGTGTGTTGTCGAGTTGGTCACGTGAGCCGGGCTTCACACGCGCACAGAGTGATACGCCGCGGAGCAAAAGAAGCACGAAGCGATTCACACAAAGATGCGGTGCGAAGATGAACGTCGGTATAGGCTTGCGTGCAAACAAGAGGGAGAGAGAACAAAAAAAAAGTACTACCGATGGCCGTCAACGTCAGACCGTGTGAAAGAGAACACAGGCCGACAGTGGTAGACAATCGCTTTGAAGCTGCCTGTGTGTCTTGTGTGTGTGGGGGGGGGGAGGTGATGACTTTAGTATGCGTCAGCAGTGCACACAACGAGAAACAGAGAGGGAGAGAACAGTGATGTGACGAAGCGGGACAAGGGGGGGGGGAGAGAAGAGCGAATGAGAAGAGTAGTGCTATTATTTGACGGACAAAGCGCACCGTCCTCTGTACGCAGAGTAAGGTCAAAGGCGCAAGACCCTACACACCATCGCGTGCAAAGCGATGGAGGCCAGAAAAGACTCTCGTGCGACAGCGGTGCGGATGCGATATCGCCACCTAGCAAACGCACACGCACACAGAGAACCCCAGGCCTCTTGTATGCGGGAAGAATAGAAACGCATGCAACGGTGGAGCACATCGGGCGTCTCCACTCACGTGCCGTGTGGAGTCGAGCTCGAGTAGACACGGATGCATTCGCCCTGTCCTCAATCGGCTTGCAGTTCCTGGAGGATGTCGCTCTCATATCCATCCATTCATCGATTCATTCCCCCTCCGTTCTTCTTCGCATATTGCTTGGTGTTGTTGGTTGCTGAGCTTTCTGACGAACAGAGAGAGAGAGAGCGCGTAGAGAGGGGCACAGGCACGGCCCTCCACGCTCACACATTGCCCACTAAAAGTACCACAAACGAGCGGAGATGAGAAAAAACAAAACAGAGCCTGGCGACAATGAAGGGATAACAACAAAGAGAGAAAGCGAGAGTTTGTTGTCGTGAGTACACATACGACTGTAAATCTGTTTATGGGTAGCTTCTATGAGTGAATTTTCTATAGAGAGATGTGTGCGAGCGAGAGACGTGCACTGTTTCTCTTCGTGTGAGGAGGCGCTAGTCATATTCCTCCGTGGCGACGAACACTTCCCCGTCCAAGCCGTCACCCATCGACGATGGCTGTGTCACTTCTTGTGTGGATGGCACGCTGACCACGGAGCGGCGCCCGTTCTCGTGAGGGGCTGCGCGTTTGGCGCGGGTTGCGTTGTGGGCCGCCTGACTGGGGTCTGGGGTCACCTCCAGGCTGGAGGGCAGGTTTGGGGTGCTCGTCACCTCGTCGATCAACCCAGCCCCACCACTCGTGGACAGACTGCTCACGTCGTCGGCGCGGACGTGCCAGCCGTCATTCGTGATGACACGCGTCGCCTCCGACATTTTGGCCTTACCACCCTGCGCGCGTCGTGCGGTCGGTGCGGTGCGTGCAATTTCGGAGAGGAGCTGGTCCTCGCCGGGGTCGTGGTGCGCCACGGCTCGGGTACGTTTGACCCCGCTGTGGCTCACCGATGGTGGCGGCATACCGGAACCGGTCGTCGCGTCCAGCTTCGCCGCTCGACGCATGGCGGCAATGAACGCCCGTGCGTACGGGTTCGTGGCGGAGGTGAACAGTTCCTGTGTGGCGAGCTCCTGTCGCACGAGCTGCATCGCGTCGCCCGGTGTCAGCTTCGCGCAGAAGGGGGCAATGGCCTCCAAAATGAGAGGGTCTGTCGAGCACGCGAACTCGATGCCAAACTGCACCATGTTCACACACGCCGCGTAGAAGCGGTCCGTGCCAATAAAGTGGAGTGAGGCCAGCTTGGCCCCCGTGTGGCACAACACCTCCACGCTGCCAGGTGTCGCACCAACCAGGGCACAGCGGTTGTAGGCCTCCACGACGATGTCCCGCTCCAAAGAGAAGCTGTCACCGGTGCGGTCGCGCAGGAGGTGGAAGAGACCCTTGAAGATGTCGGAAACCGTCTTGGATGGCGTCTGCGTCCAGTGCGACAAGACTGCCGGCGCCAGTGCCCTGTCCACGTCGCGGAACAGGAAGAAGCGGGCGATGCCGGTCACCACGCGCACCTGAGCCGCCTCCAGCGTCGAGCAGAGGCGACGTGCAGGTGGAATGTGCAGCGGCACCACAGCCTGCTGATCCATCGCGACCGCCTCCTTGTGAGCTTCCTGCGCCGCTCGCAGGCGAGACGAAAGGGACTCAAAGACAGCCTCAAAGTGTTGCACAAAGCGCTCCGCCTCCGCCTGAGAAAGCACGTATATTTGGAGGGCGACCACGTCACACATGTACACAAAGGCGTCCGATACCAAGCGGGCGGCTTCGTCGTCATTGACCACGGTGTCCGTCGTGACAGGCGTCGCGCGATCCTGCAGCAGCTGGCTCAGCGCACGGATAAGCTCGCCGACCTGCGTGCGCAGTGCCATGCTCTCCTCCGTGCTGTCCTTGTCGCCAGTCGCGGTGAGCCCGGGGAGGGCTGGCGACGGCGTCATCGCAGCGTGTGTTGCTTGGTGACTGCTCAGCGACCACAACGTGCAGTTCACGGCAGCACCAAGGAGAAGCCGCAGGGCCGTTGGCGACGTGGTCGGTGACGCGTTCATCTCAACCAGCGCGGCGTAGATCAGGCTCCAGTGCGGCACAAGCGAGACCAGCGCGGAGATGACGTACACGCGGCCCCACAGCTGGACCGCCTCTTCGCCTTGTGCGGCGTGCGCTGGCGTGCCCACACGGCCGCGGGCGGCTGGGCTCACGGACTCATCCTTGCGTGAGGCCGCCGCGACCTGCTTGAGGATTTGCTTGAGCAGCTCCTGCAGATGACCCTGTGCCTCGGTTTGAAGAGGGTGCTCCTGGAAAGCGAGCGCGTGCCACGCAAGCACGAGGGCTTCCCGACAGGCATCCGTGAGACGCAGTGTTCCCGTCGTCTTACGCAGCTCCAGGAGCAGCGCGGATAGGGATTGCTGCTGCTGCTGAGAGGCGAACACGGTCAGCGTCAAGGCAGCGACAGCGTGGCACACGGCCGCCACGACGGAGACGTCACCACGGTGGCGCTCGAGCACAGTCCCGAGACGAACGCCGAGGTGCCCACTCACATCCTGTGCCAACGTCTCGGCGGTGCGAGACTGCTCCTCTGTCAGCTTCCGCTGCGGCTGGCGTCTGTCGTCCTTGGGCAATGGGCCAAGGGTGAGCGTGTTCTGCAGCTTCTCCAGTAACGCCGTGAGCAGGCCAAGGCCCACACAGGCCTCAACGGGATTGTCTGATGCGACCACATCCAACATGGGCTTGTACTCTGTCAGCAGCAGCGGCGGTCGGTCGAAGCTCCAGAGCGCGTCAACGAGGTACTTCTCTGGTTCCTCCTCATTGTACTGGGTGCGCAGCGTGCTGGCGAAAGCACACAACAGCTCTGTGGCGACGCGAATCTGTTCTGCCTCCGTCTCCTCACCGACTGTCCGGCAGTGGATGAACACCTTGAGCAGCACACCCGCCGCCACACGCACGGTCGGACGCTCATCGAACAACGACAGCAAGACGCGGTCGACCATGTCGTTGGACAGCAGCTCACTGCCCTCTGCCGCCTCGCTGTCGCCGCGAACAAGAAGCGCGGCGACGCGGATGGCCATTTCGGCACAACGCACGTCGACATCGCTGCTCATCTCCACCAAGCGTTTGATGAAGTACTGCAGGAAGAGGTGCATCTTCTGGTACGCATCCGGTACGCGCGCCAAGGTGCGCAGAATGAGATCGAGGCTCTCGAGACGGAGTTCGGCTTTCTTGTCATGTAAGGGCATGCCGAAGTAGCGGAGGTACTTATTTTCCATAAAATCCTCTGGGTACTCGAGAATCCACTCTTTCAAGCTCTGGAACACGACCAAGCGAATTTCGGGGGCCACGTCGCGCACGCGTTGATGAACGCCTTGCGAAAAGAGGTGGTTGCGCCACTCGATGATGTCGTCCAAGTGCCGTTGAAGATCACTCATCTGCTTCTTGGAGCGCTGCATCGCCACGCGTCCGCGGAGGTCAGCAACAAGCCGATTGAGCCCGTCCATCACACCCAGTAGCGCCACGGTAGCTGTGTGGCGAAACGCGCGAGACTTGCTCTCACTCATCGCCACTACCCACTGCGCGGTGGTCGGGAGAAATCCCTGGTCGAGAAGGAGGTCCGCACTGTACGCGAGTTGAACGAGCTTCTCGCAGAACGTCGGGAAGGCGCGCTTAAACCGCCGACCGCGCGCGTCCTTGCTGATCAGAAGGTAGGTACCCTGATGCTCGGGAATGCGCGCGTACAGCTCATCGAGGAGAGGGCCAATGTCAATGCCCTCAGCCAAGGCATTGCCGTCGAGCTCCACATCCGTGACACCAGAGGCTTTGGCGATCAGATTGAGCACCGCACAGAGCGCGGCCGTCGCGTGACCCGAGCGGTACGCATCGAGGAGTACGTCCACCACGCTAGTGACGGCCGCGCCATCAAGTAGGGCTTGAAGTGTGTTCTCGCTGAGGTGGACGATTTCTTCCTGTGTGGTGGCCACATGGCCAGGCTCGCCCCCGATCACTGCCGTCGCGTCGTCATCGGCAGTGGTGGTGACGTGACGACCGTTGGCGCTGGGAGCTCCACTGCGTGCGCTTGCGCTCCCTTTGCGAGCCTTTTTCGTGGGTGGCGTGGATAGTGCGGGTGCGGGTGATTCCACCGACACGGAGGCGATATCAAACGTCTCCCGGTCCTGCGTGTCCTGCGACTGTCCGGCCCTTGTCGCAGCCGAGCCCGCACGCCTCGTGGCCTTGGTCGCCTGAGACGCGGGAGTGGACGCGCCTGGTTTTGTGCTTGCACGGCGCTTCGGTGGCATTGTCAGACCTTCTTCGCGTTGAGAAACGGAGGAGGGGACAAAGAAAACTACTGTGAGCGCGTAGAGGTTGTGTGGTTTTCTCCTTCTCCAACTTTTCTGGTGTTCTGTTTTGTTGTGTTTTTTTTTTCTGTTTTTATGATCTTGCTATTCTATGCTCTGCTGACAAGAAGGGAAGAAGAGCAAGGGTCCATGCGAGATGGAAGGGGAAGTGTGTGTTGAGAAGACAGGAGAGGCGCATGTTGGAAGGAGTGGAAGTGAGAACAAAGGCGAAGAAAGAGAAAGAACGAGTCTGCACGCTACCGCTACTGAGGGGGGGAGGAACAGAGAAACACATCAGCGGAGACAAGCGGATTCGTTCACATACTTGGTGACGTACGGGCAAACGTGCGATGCAGCTAGTTTCCAAAAGTGCCTTGTAGCTAGCGTTTATCTTTGATTGGTTGATGCGGCGTGTGCCAGCGAGGCGAGAAGACGGTGTCTTTGTGTAGAGTTCAATGTTTTTTTTTCCCATTTGTTTAGGTCGAGGGTGGCCCAATGGGCTCTGTTACGGGGTGGTATGGGGGAAAGCACCAAAAGAGGTCGTACAACACAGCGGGTGTGGGGTCTGTGCGGAGCAGACACGGCGCCGTGCCTACGCAGTCAAGAGTTGCATCAGCTCGGTGGGCATTGGCGGAGAGCTTTCACCCTCCTTCGTCACGCGAGGGATGCCAGGTGGGGGCGGACCGGGCTCCTTGAGGAGGCCGTAGGTGGCCTCGCGCATGCGATCCACCTGGGTTGTGCCAACGGCAGTGATGGGTACGTAGTCGCGTGAGGCGGTAAGTGGCGCTCCGTCTCCTAACGCCGTCACGTCCGGAGCCACCGCAGCCGCAGGCATAGTGGGTGCAGGGGCCGGTGAGGGGGAGACAGGTGCTTCCGCCTGCAGTGCCACCTCTGTCATGTGCATGCTGTATCCGTGCTCGGCGCCGTCGTCAGGCGATGGCGCTGGGAAGCTGGGGATCGTCGGTGCCGTCACATCTTTCAGTGCCTCCTGTAAGTCGATTTTCTCGAATTTCGCACGACCGCCGGATTTCTTTGACTTGGGCTCCTTGGGCATTGTGACCGAAGCGTACTACGGTTAGCTTATTTGATTAAGGAGACCGTCGAAAGAGATGGAGAAATGCAAAAACAAAACAAAAAACAGAAATGGTGCAGGTGTGTGCCAAACCGTTCGTTCCGTCTACTATCTGTTGTTCGCAAAAGCGTTTACACACAGCGCAGAAAACAAGAAGAAAGCGAAAGGGAGAGAGGGCGAGAGAGAGAGAGGGGGACAGAAAACGTTAGAATTGACCAGGCAGGGGAACGCTCCAGACAGTAGGCAAATCAAGGAAGCGCGTTAACAAGAGAAAGAGGGAAGGGGGGGGGTAGTAGGTGTGCACAAAAGACTCACATGATCGAAAGTCCACGGACGGTTCGCCTCTACAAGAAAGAAAGCGAGAGCGAGTGTGTGTGTGTGTCTGTGCTTACGTAGCACACCACCGTACACGGAGCGAGTGCCTCGTTTCGCTGCAGCACACGTGCAGACGGCAGCGCAAAAAACGAAAGGAAGCGCCGGACACGCGCACCAGAGCCGTGACAGCCCGCCCCTGGCTACCCCCCTCTCTCCACACGGGCGATGGGCATTGTCGGAGAAGCAGAGCCTCCGGAACAACGTGTTGTGCTGGAGTCGTGTTGACCGCCCTGCAGGTTGATCTGCCCATCTATCTGCTTCCATTTACTTAACGACTTTATTGTTGCTGTTGTTCGTGCAGTTCAACACGTACGGAAACGAAGACACACGACAATATCATTTTGCTTTCTGCTTGATGTCCGCTTCCGCGGCTACCAAAGGATGAAAATACTTGAGAAAAACGGATGGCCGTTCAAATAGGAGTGAGGATCGCGGAAAACGCCTCAGATGTCGCACACACCAGCAGGATTGCGCGCTCAGCGACAGCATTCGCGCGTAGAGACGCGTAGATGCTCACATACAAGCACGTACACATGTGCGCGTGAGGCGGTGCGAACTTACTCGTCGGCGTCGAGCGGCTGCTCTTGAAGCGCCTCCTCCTCCTCGTTTTCAGCCGCGGGGCGGACGCGATCCTCGGGGTTCATGCGGAACCCGTCCAAGTACTTGCTCGACGTCTCCTCGTCGAGGATGGTGAAAGGCGTGTCAGAGCCGACGACGGCAATCGTGGTGTTCTTGAGGTTGAGATCCACATCTTCAGGGGTGGCCGAGGCGAGTGCCTTGAGCGCGTGGGTAACCAGTTCATCGACACTACAGTTGGGAAACGAGGTGAAGTGCTTCTCCAGGTATGTGCGAGACGACTGTGAGCGCACACCCATGGCTGTCGCCTTGCAGTTGTACATGTCGCCAGACGGGGCGGTCTGGTACAGGTGGGGTCCCTGGCGGTCATGGCCGGCAATGAGCAGACCGACGCCGAAGGGACGCTTGCCCGCACCCTGGATGTGGCGCTGGCTCTTCTCCGCAAGCATCTCCGACAGTTGGTTGAGCGGAAGGTCACTGTCGTAGAGATAGCGGTAGTTCATGCACTCAGTGCGCAGGAAGCGTGCGAGCACGCGACCGTCGCCGACGAGACCGCTGATCGACATGCCAACGTGATCGTCGAGCTGAAAGACCTTTTCCTGGTACGAAGACAGCTGAGCCACAGGGCTGCGCTTCAACGCCACAAGCACGACGTGATCCTTTCCCTTGATGCCGACCGTCGCAGATCCATTATTGACCGCCTCGTTGGCGTACTCTAACTGGAAGAGACGACCAGTCGGACTCCAGGTCGTGATGTCAGAGTCGTACTCGTTCTTGAACATGATAGACTACCTTACAGTGCGTCGATATGCCAGCGGGCAGAGAGAGAGAGGGAGACGGAGAGCGACGAAAAAAAGGAGAGACGAAGAAATTTGACAGGGCGTGCGAGACGAACTGTTGCCTCTATATCTGTCTTTCGACTCTTTCTTTTTCGTTTTTCTTTTCTGTAGAGCGCGTTGCTGTTACTAAGTTGCTTTTTTTTTTTGTGTGTGTGTGGGGGGGGGGGGGGGTGTTGTTGATATGAGCAGTGCATGTGGTCGGTGACGCACGTATTGACGCCAAACAGACACAGTTTAGTGAACAGGAGAAGGAGACGGTGGGGAGTAGATGAAAACACAAAGACTGTGGAACCGGCGATTCATAGCGCACGGTAGCTGCGACGGTGCCTCTGCGTGAGAGGGTGATTCGTCATTCATCTCGTACGCCCATGTGACGGCACACACGCATTTCGGCGGAGTAGCGCGGAAGTGCACGACACGTACGCCGCAAGGCGGGGAGTCTACACGCTCGGCGTTGACATGAGCTCTCACGTGCTCGAGTTGATCGCACGGCTGCCCCTGGTGTGTCCGCTTGGTGCGGCACTATGCACACTCTCCTACACGGACGAAGGGGTTGCAGCACATGGCACCTGAAGAGAGTGATCATTTTTATTTTTATTTTTATTTTTTTGGTTGAACAAAGCTCCGTTGCTCCGAGCGCGCACACATCTTGAATTCGTCTCATCATCATCGACTCTTTTCATTACGATTTTTCTTCTTTTTTTCCGTCCGATGGTCACGCAGTCTCTGCTTTTACGTATTGTATAATTTTAAAAAAGGTTTGACTGCATGGTTGTCATCGGATAGTGGCGCTGAAGATTAGTGAAATTTCAACCCTCTTGGCGATTTCAGTGTTCGCCCGACGCAGAATTCTTTTTCGGGGGATCGACAAACTGTTTCTTTACTGTGCGGCACGGATGTGCGCCGGTCTCATTTTGCGATGAGTACAGAAAAGAGGAGCCAGAAAATCACATCTCTCGAATCACTGCGGTCCTCGTTCGTCGTTCTTCGGTCGTCTCACGGCGGTCTCTCTTTCTCGTTCTCACTCAAACGGTGCGCACACTCAAACGTGTTCAATCTCTCCTGTCCCACGTTCGCTTCTCACACTTTTTCGCCGTTGACCGTTTTCTTTCTTGTGTTCCAAGAAAAAAAGAAACGAATAAAGTGGCGCCGATCCGTTGACGGTCGGAAGTGGGGGAAAACAAACAATCACAATTCGGGAGCGGGGAACAAGAGAGAAAAGAACACCCCTGAGAGCCATCGTCACGACCACGTGAAACAGGAAAAACAGCAAAATACAAGATAACAGTAGGGGTCGAAACGAGGGCAAAGCAGCTTCGCAGCCTCTGGCCCAATCAAAGAAGGGACCTTCTAAGGATGAGAGCGACTGGTTTGGGTTCCGAGTTTGGTACGGTACTAATTTTCCGTATTTTGTGGCTTCGAAGATTCACGTGTCGGTGGTAAGTCATTGAAAAGACAAGAAATTGTGTCCAGGCGGCCGCGCGGAAATGCCAGCGCTGAATTCATTTCTGACAAAAATCGGCAGACCTTCTTTTTTTTTTTTTCCATTAGTGTCTGCGAGGGAGCGTTGAGTTGTAGTAAATGGGAGCGTTTTTTTGATGTGTGCAGCTTTTACTGTGAAGCTCCAGCACTTTTTTTTGTTTTTGTTTTTGTTGCGGTTTATTGTTGCCCCTTGAGAGGGGGCTATTAAACTTTCCTGACCAAGCTCTCTTTTGCAGTATTGATTTTGTTGTGGCTGCGATTATTTTTCTCCGCTGCTGGTCATAATACACGCACCCCTCCATACTGGTGGTGGTGGGCTGGGAACTTTGAGAGGGGAGGAGGAGTTAGGTGACAAAGAGAAGGGAAAAAAGAAAGACACTGGTGGTCATTGGAATTTACCGTTTAAAGAAAAAAAAAACAGAAAAAGGGTTACAAGTTAGTACGACCGCGTTACGCTATACTCCTTCCAAGCAAATGGATCTGTCGCAATGCGTGCATTCTTGTCTGAAGGATGTGTCGTGTGTGCGAGAGGCACGCGCGCGCCGGCACACACGAACGCACACACAGACACATACCGACACACTCATACGCACACATGCGAAGATACATGCAGATTGAGGGGCTTTGAAAGCATGCGCAAGGTCAAGATCGAGGTACAGAGAGAGACGAACAAGGGAAATGGGCGTCGACACGCCCTACAGCAAGCGGAAGCCGCCGTCCTGTTTCTCGCGTCTCTCTCATCGCTCTTGACCCCGAAAGCACCCTGCGAGCTCATGTCACGTCTTCCTGTCTCATGGGTGGGGTACGGCGACACCCACAATTGCGTGTTCAGCCACATGAAGGAAAAGAAACCGGGTGTTCTGACAGCTGACCGTAAAGAAAGACTCACGGAGTCAACGGGTAGTCAAGCACACACACACACGTACGCGCGCACAGATGCGCACTCTCTACTGCTGCTGCTGGTTGTTGGGGCACTCGCGGCTGAGGTGGTCTGTGGCGCCGCAGTTGAAGCAAGCCTTGGCCTTGCGCTCCTGAGGGCAGTCGCGGGAAAGGTGGCCGGGCTGGCCGCAGTTGTAGCACGCGCGGCTATCGGACGTGGGGCGGCGGTTGGGGCACTCGCGGCTCATGTGGTCGGGAGAACCGCAGGAGAAGCACGTGCGCTGGCGGGGAGCGCGCTCCTTGGGGCAGTCGCGGGAAAGGTGACCGACCTCGCCGCAGTTGTGGCACGCACGGCTATCAGCGGCCGCGCGGGGCTGAGGGCACTCGCGGGAAAGGTGGCCTTCCTGACCGCAGTTGTAGCACGTACGAGCAGCAGACATGATGTGGTGGAGTTGGGTAGGAGAAGAGAGTTCGAAAACGGAAGAGGTAACGGGTGAAGCTTGATAACAAGAAGAGCGGAGAAGGGAAAAATAAAGAAAAAAAAAAACAGATATGAGCGAGGGTGACAAAAAAAAAAAAGAGAGAAACACAGAGGCGAAGAAGGGAAGGATACAAAGTGAAAAGGGTTCACAGTGCCGCGCGACGTACCGGTGGGAATGCGTGAACGAATGGCCGGATGGAGAATGAAAGGCACCCATAGCACACCGCTTAAGAATACCAGCAGGAGAATAGGGCGGCCGAACAGAACGAAAGAAAGAGCACCGCGTGCGCGTACAGTTCCCACACCCGCATGTCTGATCCACTGCACAGGCGAGGAACAGAAACGAGTACAAGCGGGTATCGCGACCCACGCCGTACCTGCGCAGAAGCCACGTTTAAATGCTGCCACTGACACAGGCAGCAGATTTCGTTATCCGTGTGCTCGCATACTGTGAGAGTTTCACACGACGCCCTGCAGCGTGGGCCCCACAGCCAATGTCACGAAACCGCGTGTGATCTGCCAATCAATGAACAAGTCTGACTTCCACAGTGCACGATGAAAAGAACATAGTAAACGAACAAAGCGCGAAAGAAGAACAAAATCCAAAACGAGAAAACAAGAGAACAAGAAAAGAAGAAGAGAACCCAACGCCTCAAATGGGTTACTGCTCGACAACAAAGAAGAAGAACATCCACGGCGCAACAAGCGTCGTGCAGTCACAGCAACCCTCACATTCATTTCGTAGTGTGTGCGGCATCTTTCTCAGGCAAACGTTGATACCAAAACGGAGTGCGACACACACGGAAAAGGGAGGCGGGTTGACGACAGCGTTGGGATGCGTGCCGTGAGACTTGCGCTCGCTGCGTTTGTGGCGGCGCGCGCCTGACAGCCACGCGCTTTCGTAAAGAAGTGTCGCTTGATCCACCGCGTGAAGGCATCGTGTGTGAAATTGGTGTGGAGCCGTGGGAACGGGTGGACAAGCTCGCCCCGGCTAACGCACGCAACCTTCACAAGAAGGAAGAAAGGAAGACACGTTCTGGCCCATGCGAACAAGGAGAGGCGCGAGAGGAGAAGGATCAGAGTTCTCAAGGGGATCAACATGGCCAACACAGCATTTTGGAACAAGGGGGGTATGCGATAGTAGGGAGGTACTGAGTTTTTCGAAAAGAAAAAAAAAGAGAGAGAGTACGAAAAGCATAAAAGCGAAAAACTAAAACCAGAGCGTGAAGCCTGTAGAAAGGTGAAGGCTGGGGAGATGGCGTATTAATGGAGGCCAACCTCCGCGTGCATATGTGTTATCCTACTCAAACGCGCCACAGTCAACCTTTCAGCCACACACCTTCTTTTTCCCTCCCTTCTCCTCAGCGCTGCGACCGGTGAGCATCGCGTCACCGACAGCAACGCGTGAACTCAACAACAAAAAAAAACGAGACACACACACACAGAGAAATAGACAGACAGACACAATGGAAATACACAAAGAAAAAACAACAACACCCCACAAGCCACGGCACCAGTATGTGTACGACGTGCAGTGATGGACAGGCACCGCAGAGAGCCACACATACCTGTGCTGTACACCACATAAAAAAAAAAGAACAGAAACACACGGGAACTATCAGCTGACTGGAATAGCGTTCATCATCGAGCCATGATGTGAAGTCAAGAAAAAACGAATTAAAACAAAAAAGAAGCGGCGGGCGGCGAAAGAAAAAAAAAGGGGGAAAAGCAAAGTCAGCGGCAAAGACAAAAAGGAGTGTCGGCTGCAAAGGGGGGGGGGCGGGGCGGGGAAGGTAGATGCCCGAGATGGCTCAGCTGGATGGTGAAGAGACCATTTTTGGCAGATGGTGGAGAGAGCCAAGGGTGTGCATGAGCAC
The DNA here is from genome assembly GCA_030849045.1 of Wallacemonas rigidus. Lineage (NCBI taxonomy): Eukaryota > Euglenozoa > Kinetoplastea > Trypanosomatida > Trypanosomatidae > Wallacemonas > Wallacemonas rigidus. The sequence continues at coordinate 403,719 of JASAOL010000614.1, forward strand.
ACCTCGCGGTGTGGCCGCCCCCGGTGTCCCCACGCCGTCACCCTTACTATCACTTCTCCTCACCGCACTAGTACGGACGGCCAGAGCCAAACTGCGGCGGCGCACCGAAGCCGCCCTGCATGGGTGGGGCGTTCATGGGCATCGGCACGGGGCCACCGCCCATCATTGGCATGCCACCACCCTGCTCGATCATCAGGGGGCCAGTGCTCGGCTGAGACGGACCAGCGCGACGCGCGGCGTCCTTGGCGGCTGTCTGTGCGTCAAGCATGGAGCGCTCAATGCGGTTGACCTTTTTCGTGTACTCGTGCGTCATCTGAATGACGTACGGCATCGCCACGTCCATGCGGTCGTTGAGCCACGCCTTCTCCATGACCGTCGCGGGCTGCAGAAGGTCGTAGCACGTGTAGAGGCACGCCGCGAAGCACTCGGGATAGTCCTTCACAAAGTAGTCGAGCAGACCAGACACCACCTCTTGGTCGCCACTCTCAGCAGCCGTGTCGATCGCGTCTTCGAACAGTTTGTTCTCTTGCGCCACCTTGATCGCGTGGGCGAAGCGCTTGTTCTTGCGGTGCAGCAAGAGGGCGATCTTGCGGAACTCGAACATCTCCATCTTCTCAAGACGCGCGGAGAGCTCCTCGGAGTCGAAGTTGTTGTACGTCTCTACAGAGTGGCGCAGCGCCTGAAAGTCCTCATCCTCAATGTACATGTCGTTCAGCGCCTCATTCACCTTCTTCGCATTGCGCTCCTGGGCGGCCTCGAGGTAGGCGCGAATGATGTAGATCGGGGCGGACTTGGATACCACCAGCATGACCCGCTCGGGGTCCACCTTCTTGAACACGCTCGTCAGGAAGTCGTGCAGCAGCTCAGGGTGCGTCTTGAGGTAGAAGCTAATGGCAGAGTACACAACATCGCTGGCACCAAGGTGGGCGATGACATCCTTGAAGATTTCGTGGTCCCAGGCGTCGGCGTAGTGGTGCATCATGCAGTTCGCAGCGGCCAGCCAGTCCTCGTTGTTGATGTGCAGAAGACGCATCACCGCCCAGTGGTGGTATTGCTCGCAGACCGCGATCATCTTGTGGGCGTTAATCTTCTTGGGGTACATGTTAATGTGCTCCACCAGCTTCTCGGGACGGTAGCGAGCCAGGAGGACACCCATCTCCGTGAAGATGGACATGTGCGCGCCAGGGTTTCCGGCGGCCGTCTTGAGCACAGCGAACAGATCCTCCCAGAGGCCGCGGGTCTCGTAGCGGTTGACCATGCCGCTGACCTCCTCCGCCTTGAGCACCACAGGAACAGCACAGAGGCCAGCCAACTTCATTTCCTTCGCCTCAATGCAGGCCAGGTTGACCTCCTTGTATACCTGGGTGGACTTGGCCTTGCTTGCTGCCTCCACAGCGGCGCTCAGGTTGTTCAGCTTCACCTCCGTCACTGCCAAACGGCCGTAGTTGTTGGCGACACTGTACAGCACGCGCGCGGACTCGTAGAGCTCGTCGTCAAAGCACTTGTCCGCGATGACAGCGATCTTGACGTTATGGGTCTCCTTGAGGAACTCCTCAAGCTCGCCGAGACGGCCGGTCTTGGCGTACGTGATGACGAGCGCGGTGTCGATCTTGCTGTCCTTCGCGCGGGAGTACATGCGTGCCATGCTGAGGTACTTGATGAGATCACCGAACTGGTTCGTGCGCTCGGCGGCCTCCGTCACCTCGGTGACGAGATCGGCGTTCTTGGCCTTGATCAGGCACTCGATACCCTCGTGCACCTCATCACTCTTCACCAGGTACTCACCGAGGACGCTCCACACCTCGGGCACGTCGGTCTTCTGCGTGTACGCGCGACCACGAGGAATGTCCTTGAGGTCGCGGAGCAGCACCGTGACGGCGTCCTTCTTCATGTCATGGCGGTCGTAGACGACAAACGCGACGTCGTGCATGCCAGCACCAGTGGCGATATTGGCGATATCCTTGGCGTCGTAGTCCTCCAGGTTGGTCACATACTCCATCACCTTATCCTTGCGAGAGCGCACGGCGCACATGATGAGCAGGTTCTCCAGGAAGCGGTTGCGGCGGAAGCGGCCGTGCATGACAATCTGGTCGAGCAGGGAGGTCAGCTGCTCCGTCAGGTTGGCATTCATGAAGGCGCGCACCGTGGTGCTGACCTCCTCGCTGTCCTCAGTCTCCGGCAACGCGGTCTGCTGCACGGCCTCGATGAGGTGCTGACGCTCCTTCGTGTCCTCGGCGAGAACGTCCGCCCAGAGCTCGAGGTTCTGCTCGCGGACAAGGTAGCGCGCCATCTGCTTGTACAGACCGTTCTTCAGGGAGAGCTGAACCAGCTCCTTGCTGCAGTGGCCCTTGGTGTACGCAACAAACGCGAGGCGAGGATCGCGGGTTTCGCAGTACTTGCCCACGACAATGGGGTCGTAGTAGTCGTTCTCCTTGAGGAACACCTCGGGGCTTTGACCAATGTCAACGTAGATCTTCGCCAGCGCATTATAAATGGCAGCGTCCGTCTTCTTTTCGTTGCGACGGGCCTCGAGCCAATCCTTGATGAGTGCGAGGCGGCCAGCGTCCTCGACGACTTGCACGAGTTCCTCGCCGGGGCACATGGACCCAACCATGCTCAAGGTGTTCTTGATGAAGTCGTCGCTGACGTTGCACTCAATGAGCGCGCCGACGACTTGTGGGGTCTTGCCGGGGCTGCGGCGGGTGCAGTACTGCTCAATGTACGACTCATTGCTGGTCTCCACGAGGTAGTGAACCATCTCGTCGACCATATCGTGCTGGTCGCAGACGTTGATGAAAGGCCAGAGATCGGTGAGCTTCTTGTTCTTCAGGTAGTTCTTGGTGCGCTCCGCATCGTAGCACGGGCTCTCACGTGTCATGCGCTCAAGCTCCTGCATTTGACCCACCTCGGCCGCCGCCTCGATGTAGCGGAAGTGCACTTCGGAGTCGCGGGTGTACGGCACGACGGCACCAAGGTAGAAGTACAGCACGTTGTACATGTTGCGCTCCAGAAACAGGTTGATCAGGTCCTCTGAGCCAAGCGCGTCGTTGTACTTGGTCGCCACTTGTACAATGACCTTGAAGTTTTGTTGCTCGTTTTCGCAGAGGTCACCAAGGCACTGCAGGCTGTCCTCCTTGTTGAGTTTGCCAAAGAAGCCGACGAGCCACTCGGGGTTGAAGGTCTGGGCCTGCTTCAGGCAGCGGCGGATGTTGGGGAGAATATCCAGATTGGGATCATCGTTCTGGGCCGTCACGTAGCACTCAATGGCACGCTGGTAGAGACCCGCGCGCTCGCACAACGGCGCCAACCGCATGCCGTCGTAGTACTTGCAGATACCGCGGGCGAAAATCTTCTCAGAGACCGACGGATGCGAGAACTTGAGGTTGATTTCGAGCAGCTTGGTCTGAAGGTCACGCGTGGACTCGTCGTCCTTGGTGCGCAGGACCTCCAGGATGAACTCTGTCGCCTCCTTGATGTGCTGCGCGGAGACGAACATGTCCACAATCTCCTCGGCCGGGACGACGGGCTTGTCGCCAAGATCACGGTAGATCATAACGCCGAGGTTCACGGCGTCCTGCGGGGTGGCACGGACAAAGTTGCTCATGATGACGCGCCAGTCTGGCGAGTAGTTGGCGCGCTTGCAGTACTCAACCGCCTTCTGAGTATCCTTCTTTTGGAGGAGAACGTTCACGACCTTGGCGTGCGCGTTGGCCTGATGGAAGATTTTGATGGCCATCTCCGGATCGTCACGGGCGACCAGGTCGCCAAACTCCTCAGACGGCGACAGCTTGCCCTCGTCGAACTGTTGCTTGACGTAGGCGATACCACCCTTGGGCACCACGGCGCGCGCCAGCTCTGCCGTCTCCGCCTCGTTGAGCTTGCCTTCTGCGAGGGCCAGCTTGAAGTATGTCGAGATAGCCGGACCCTGTCCCGGCTGCTGGGGCAGGGAGGCGAAACGCTGAAGGATTTCCCGTGTGCGAAGGCTGTTGCCAGGCGCGCGAAGGCAGGTGCGAATGGCCTCCTCGATCTGACCGCTGCGCATGCAGTTGTCCAGTTGCACGCGGAAGAGATCGTCGACGCCGCCGAGGTTCGCCGTTCCGGCGATACGCAGAGCCAGCGCAGGGTTCTGCATGCGGTTCTTGACGTAGTTAATGATCGCGCTGTCGTTCGGCGCCACGCGGATGACGGAGCCTTGGTTGCTGACGCAGATCACGCCGCCCTGCTTGCGGTCGTCCGCACCGCAAAACACGATACCCTGCGTGAACTGCTGCTCGATCAGCGACGCGCCAGTGAATATGTCCAGCATCGCGTACGTGCCGCGGCTTGTGACGACGGTCGCCAGTTTGTGACGGTCGGAGACGTGCATGGCCACTGGGAAGTCACCCTGCTGCATGCGCATGGGGTACACCGAGCGGCGAATGGTGATGTCCATCTTCAACGCGGTCGGCAGCTCCATCACCATCACCTGGCCACCCTGCTGGGGGCTATTCCACGCCAGGCACATGACAGTGCACTTGCGGGACTCGTTTGGCGTACTCGTGCTTATGAAACAACCGGCGTGACCCTCCAGAATGCGGCTGCTGTTGTTCTCCACGCTGTGCAGGCAGGCCTTTCCCACCACACCCGACGCATCGCGGCCGACGCCGGTGAGAAGCAGCCACTTCTTCTGCTCGTCACAGCGGTACGACAAAATCTGCACGGATGCGTTGTAGTCAGCGGGGCGGTCAAAGACGCGCTGCGGCGCACCTTCCGCGTTGCCGTCCAGCACCCAGTGGTAGACAGTCGTCGCTGTGACAATGCCGACCGTGGTGGCGTCGACCCAGTGCCAGTACACCACATCCTCGCCAAACTGGACCGCCTTGAGGCGCTTCGAGTTGTCCACGTCGAAGACCTGCAGGTTGCGGCCGCTGCGGAGAGCAAGAATCTTGGCATCCGGGTTCATGATGGCCGCCTCGGCGTTGCGGATGTTGTTACGCATGCTTTCGCGCTTCTCCAAGTCAACAATGACTAGGGAGGTGTTGCCATCGTCTTGCACTTCGCGGACACAGACGTGCTTGTCGCCTTCAATTGTCACAGTCTTGTGCGAAATGCTACCGGGGCGAAGGCCGCCACTGACAGCGTTGAGCTGGAAGATCTCGTTCGTGGATGCCGGAGAGTCCATGGTGCTTCTCTCGTTTCGCTTCGGCGTGTGTGCGGGGGGGAAACAGTGAGAACAAGGGAGTAGGAGGCGAGTAAATAGCTCTTTCTCGTCAAGGGTACGTCTACGAGGACGAATCAGATCAGAGAAAACAAAACGGGATGTTGCTAAGAGAAGGAAAAACGAACAACAAGGTACAGTGCTGGGGTTGTTGTTGTTGTCGTTCACTACAGAAAGAAAGGGAAAAAAAAACGCGATATTTCTGCGCAGGAGGCCGCACACAGAGGCCAGCAAGAAGGGGATTAGACAAGGAAGGCGTAAGGAGGGCGAGGAAGCGGCATGTGAAACAGTGAGGAGGGCAACAGCCACGAGAAGAGAAGAGAAGAAAAAGACACTGAAGTCTTAGGAAGGGCCTGTCGCAAGAGTGAGCATGATTGTACAAACAGCGCTCAGAGTCCTTCCTTGGGCCTCAGTGGTGCGTCAGGCATCAACAAAGTAACAAGTGGCTACTGGCGTGAATGCCTGCTGCGCTGGCTGCGATTGTCCCATGCTATGTGATCAGTGAAGCCGCTTTGTGTGTGTGTGTGTCCGTGTGTCTGTGTGCGCATCCTCGTGAGATACGGTAGCCATTGGTATTGGCGTACGCGTACCTTGCGACGAGTGGTGGTGAAAACACCGGAGCGCACGCAGATACGGATTTGATCACTCGGGAGAGAGGGGGGGGGGCGAAACACAGCGCGAGAGATAGAAGTCGCGTTTTGGGCGTACACTCCTGACGGGGTATCCGTCACTTACAGGTTCTCTTTGCTCTGCTTTGGTTTTATATACTTTTTTTTTGTTGATTTGGGGTTGTTGTTTTTTTTTTTTTTTGCGCTCCGTTGTGACTCCTGAATGAGCAGAGTATATTAACGTCTCGCCTCGACGTGCGTGTGTGTGTGTATCTGGTTTTCTGGCCCGAGATGCCACTGCGCTTCGTCTCCCCCTTGGCATCCGTCTGCACTGAAGTGCACTGGTAAGGAAAGGGGGACTTCGAGGGGCTGCAAGAGGCTGAAGAAAAAATTCCTCAATGGGCGAGCGGAAAGAGGCTGTCCACAGACTCAGGAAACAGATACATGTCACAGAAACACAGTGCGGCACTAAAAAGATCGTGCATTGGTACTGTTTGCTTGTTTCTCATCACTCAAACGAACGGAAGGTCACGCACTCACGCCCACGCACGTGTACCGTTTGCTGATATATTTTTTTCCGGCGTCGCGCGCTTCTTGTTGATTCTGATTGCTTTCACCTTTTTACTTGCTTCGCACATTTCGCGAGAACGAAGAGTGCCAGAGGTTTACTCATTATCTACCAGAGACGGCGCAGACACGGGTTTTGTTGCCCGCTCGTTTTCCAAACGCACGCACCGTATGTTTGTGTCGGTTGCCGCGATGTGCGCACACACCTCTCAGTGTGTGGTGGTGGGAAGACGTTTTTTTTTTTTTGCTGTACCACATTTCACCACGATTTTCGTTTGTCCAGTGGCTTCAATTTCTGTCTCTTGTACACGGTGTGCTTCAAGATCCGTCTTTTTGTTCGTTGTCGACGTACTTGGAGGGTTCACTAAAACAAAAACAAAAAACGCTGCCATAAATACTGTTAACTCACAAGGTGAGGCCAGATATTTGATGAGCGACTATGTTGGGTGGGGGAAAAACAGAGAAACGTCGGAAGGAAGGAAACTCGACAAGAGGGAAGCGAAGCTTCCTCTTTCTCAGTTAATTTTGCTGTGGGATCGAGGAGGGTGCGCTGATGGAACTTAATTATGCGCGGGAAGAACACAGAAGAAGAACACAAGAAGGGGAGAAAAGACGAGACGAGCCCATCGGGGAAAAAAAAAACGACAAAAAATAGATCGCGAGGGGAAAAGAGAATAGCTTCTCTCAATGGGCTGGCGTTGTGGACCAAACACACAAATAAGTTGTTGTGTGGGTTGACTCACGACACACCTTCGCCACCCTTCACTTTTTTTTCGTTTTTTTTTTTTTTCGTCTCCTGTTCTCTGTGGTGCGGGCTCTCTCGCTTTTCCCGCGGTTCTCTCGCACTTTGTTTTTGCGTGAAAACACTCTTCGTTATCATTCACTGCCGCCGCGGTTCACACACGTGCGTTATCCACTTCCGCGTGCCACTGTGCACACAGGCACATGGACACCACATTACTCCTTCTTGGGGCAGTCGCGACGGAGGTGGCCAGCCTCACCACAGCTGTGGCACTTCCGGGTCGTCGCGCGGGCGGGAGCGGAGCCCTTCTGGGGGCACTCAGCCTTAAGGTGGCCCTTCTCGTGGCAGATGGGGCACGGCTTCTCCTTCAGGGCTACGGGGCACTTGCGGGTGGGGTGGCCATCCTCGCTGCAGACGTTGCAGTGAGTGGGGTTCTTGCAATCCTTGGAGATGTGACCCTTGTGACCACAGTTGTAGCACGTCTGGATCTCCTCACGAGGGGGGGCCTCGGGGCACTCGCGGGCCACGTGGCCGGGCTTGTGGCAGTAGAAGCAGGGAGAGTCGCCCTGAGCAATGCTGCTGGGGCAGTTCTTGGCCATGTGGCCGCGCTCACCGCAGCGGAAGCACGGCATGTCCTCAGCGGGACGCATGCAGTCGCGGCTCTGGTGGTCGACGCCTCCGCAACGGTAGCAAACCATTTTGAATGAGTGTGTGTGGGTGGAGAGAAGAGGTGGGGGTAGTGTTAAACTGTAGAAAGACGGTTTAGAGGACGTAAAAAAAAGATGGCTTTGTGAGAGGCGGCGCAGATGGGTAGACGCAAAGGTCCAAAGGCACGCATTAAGAGACATCAAGAAGAAGTGGAGACAGTGGCAAGGTGGAAGGGTCGACGGGTGGAGATGCGAAGACGACGTGCTTGCAAACGGACATGGTTGATAGTAGCGAGGCGCGACGCGCCAAAGGAAGGGGAGGGGAAAGGACAGAATCAGAGCCACAACGTACCGCAAAGAATCCGCTCCGCGATGCGCGTCCACGCACACGTCCTGTTAGTGGTGTACGGCCGCACGCTCACGTTAGGCAGCACACGGCAGCATGTGACCCGAATCATGGCCATGCGCGGCATTCGCATCCCCTCACCCCCCCCCTGCTTCTCACGCTCATGTTCCACATGTCGGACAAGCGCAAAAAAAGAATGGTGAGAGCCAGCAAACTCGTTTCGGACTTCGCAAGAAGATAATACTGGTCAGACAGTACAATGATGCGCGCCTAGGCATCTCGAAAAAGCGCGCCTCACTGAACCGGTTCTTCCTCATCGGAACAGCCTACCAGCACCTCCACTACGTTTGCTGCCGCGGTGGCCGCTCTGAATGAGTTTCTTCTTCGTACTTGTGTGTTTGTGCAGACCTGAGCGCCGCACCAAGAGAGGGCTCGTGAGAGTGGAGTCAGCACAGCCGTCTCGCCATCGTTTGGATTGCATTTAGTACTCAAGAGGTCGTCGTGTTGCATTTGGTCCTTGTCTGGGTGGGTACGGACTCGCGGTTACGGTGCGGTTATGGCTCTTGCGGCTTTACGTTTCAGCACGAACCAGATACCCCCTTTCTGACAGTGAGCGAACGCCATGACTGTTCTCACGCTTGTGTGCGCATGGGCGGCTCTTCCCCCGCTCAACGCACCATTTTTTCAGTGACGAAAAAAGGCAACGAAGAAAGCCAGAGAGAGGAGCTCGACCACGTTACGGTGCCCAGACAACGGTCATGGAGGAACGGGGACGGCAATCGACGCTCAAAACGAAGGAAACGAGGGATAAAAAGAGAAAAGAAAACTGTGGTATGTGGGAACCGAGGAGGGGCGCGAAGAAAAAGAGGGGAGCGGTGACTTCGCACATTTAGCCCTTTTTGTTTAGCACTCACAGAATTTTGGTGTTGAACAAAGAAAAAAAAAGAAAAAGAAGGAGAAAAAAGGTACTTAGACGGAAGAAACAGGGACATGTCAACTTGATGTGGATGTGTCTGTGTGCGGGAGACTATCCGTGAATGTTATTTAAGAGAGGCATTACAGACATCGCATGTCCTTACAATTATTCAAATGTGGAAAGCACGGACTCCTAAAAGAGAAAAAGTCGTGCGGCTGAGTGCCAGGAGGTGACTGTGCTGTGAGAGCGCGTCAACGGCAGAGACGGGTTGCCGGCTGTCGAAGGTGCGCGTCTGTTCGCAGTATCTCGTCATCCTCCAGTGGCCTCAGAGAGGTTCAGTTTCGTGGTTTCGAGGATGGCCTTTCCGTTTTCTCGCTTTCGTTTCTATTGCTTGGTGGGGCACTCGCGGCTCATGTGGCCGGTCTGGCCACAGTTGTAGCATGCGCGGTCACCGCCGTAGCTACCGCCACCGCCGCCGCCCTGCTTGGTGGGGCACTCGCGGCTCATGTGGCCGGTCTGGCCACAGTTGTAGCACGCGCGGTCACCGCCGTAGCTACCGCCACCGCCGCCGCCCTGCTTGGTGGGGCACTCGCGGCTCATGTGGCCGGTCTGGCCGCAGTTGTAGCACGCGCGGTCACCGCCACCGCCGCCGCCCTGCTTGGTGGGGCACTCGCGGCTCATGTGGCCAGTCTGGCCGCAGTTGAAGCACGCGCGGTCGCTGCCGCCGCCGTAGCCACCACCGTTGCGGTCACGCTTCTGGCCACCGTATCCACCGCGGCCTTGCTTGGTGGGGCAGTCGCGGCCGAGGTGGCCGACTTCGCCGCAGTTGAAGCACTCCATGCCGGCAGCGGAGCCGGAACGAGCAGGGTTAGGGCAATCGCGGCTCATGTGGCCACCCTCACCGCAGCGGAAGCACGCACGGTCGCCGGCAGCACCTGGCTTGGCGCTGTTGGGGCAGTCGCGGCTCATGTGGCCCTCCTCACCGCAGCGGAAGCACTTCATTGCACTGGCGTCGCGAGACGGTGCGTTGGGGCACTCACGGGCGAAGTGGCCTTCCTCGCCGCAGTTGCGGCAGCCATTGCCGCTGGGCGTGGTGGGGCTGTTGACCTCCTCGGTGCGGGCGACCTTGGTATCTTCGCTGTCGGACATTATGGGAACGGAGAGAAGGGGGGTAAACGGGAGCTGGTACTTGGTACGGTTGGTAGAAAAGCAGGGAAAGGCACGGACCTGTGAAACTTTCTTTGATGAAACCTCGGGAGATTACTAACCGGTGAAGCGTTGGCAGAGACACACGCAGGCAGATACAGAGAGAGGAACAGCATGAAGAGGGTGAGTCGGAGGAAGAGTATGTGTCGATGACGAGCGTTGTGAATGTGACGGAGGCCAATCTAAGTTGCCAGAGTGGGTGACAATGCCTCATTGTCAGAGCCACAAGTGAAGGGAAACACAGCGCAGGGATGCAGCACAGCACGCCCAGAAAGCTGTTTCCGCCGCAGGGCTGTCGTACCGTCAACGCCACGAGAGAAGGGAACACGCATCTTGTATTGTGCACCAATCGACAGCAAGAGAGCGAAGACATGGAATATGGAGAGAGCACACGTGACGACACGCACGAGGTGGCCTTCTCATAATGCTCCTCTTCCTCCTACAAATGGTATTACCCCGCAGGACGGCCGGTGGTTCTGCTCGTATAATCACCACGTTGGAGGTACGACTCATGAAGAGAGGGAAACTGTCCACAATATCACAGCACATTGGAAACGAAAAGAGAAATAATGGACGCGTAGTATAAGCATATGGAGACAACAGAGAGAAGGCGGGCAGCCGTCATGGGCTCACATCTGCGATGTTCACGACGTCAGAACGTACGGGACGGTACGGGGGAGAGAACAAAGAAAAAGCATGAAAGAGTAAAGAGAAAAACGTGTCACTAATGCGCTTACGCGATCCTCTAGACGTTCACACGCTCGTTTGTTGTTGTTGTTGTTGTTGTTTGTTTTTTCACGCGCGTTCTCTTCATTTTTGTTTTCCCAGTGATTCCCTGTGATTTTCCTAGCGCGCCGTCTGCTGTTGGGCATGCCGCCCTACGACGAAGGAAAGTACTGCTCGTACAGGTTGGTCTGGTTGTCGCGGGAGATCTGAGTCCAGCCCTTCGAGTGAACGTGATAGACGGTCACGATACCACCAGAGGCGCCGTCACGGTACGTGGCATGGAAGATGGAGCGACGCGCAAGGTCGCACGCCTCCTCGATTGTGAGATCCTGACGGTAACCGCTGTCGAGCACACCATACGCGTAGATGGAGCCGGAGCCGACGCTGAAAAGATCCTGCTTGACACGCGTACCCTTATCGTCAATGTAATAGAGGGACGGCCCAAACTTGTCCCAGCCGGCCACCATCGTGCCCATGGACAGACCAGCGTTACGGTAGGAGTAGGTGATATTGGCCAAAATTTTGCTAGCGGCTGCTACGGTGATGCGGGTGCCGTTGCGGAGCTCCCACAGACGGCATTCCATACCCAAGACACGCTGCCAGTACTTGCAGTCTGCCGCACCGCCGGCCATAGTTCCGAGCAAGTAGTCGTTGATCTCCATCACCTTCATCACAGTCTGCGAAGCAACGTACTGACCCGTCGAGGCACGGGAATCGACAGCGATGATGATGCCGCCATCGAAGCGGAAGCCAAGCGTCGTCGTACCCTTTTTGTGGTTCACCTTCGGGATAGAGCGAGGCACAGGGCAGGACAGAGAGAGCTTCCAGCAGCGCTTATCCTCACCGAGACGCTCGCTGTTGTCGAGAGGGTCTGCCGTGAGCAGCTCGCCCGTACTGGGCACGACAGAGACATCCGTGCTCGCCCTGGTGGCCGCCGCACGACGACGGAAAGAAGTAAGAGACAGTTCGCTGTCAGCCGCCAAGTCGCAGTTGTGGTACGTGAAGGGGCCAACGTGGGGGCAGTTCTCCAACTCGAAGTTGGACGTCATGATGGACTCGAAATCTGCGAACATGATTGCGCGGCCGTCGTGGTAAGGAAGGGGCTGTGGGCAGGGCTTCAACGAGGGTGCGCGGCTGGGAACCGGAGAAATCGACAGAGAAAGCAACGGTATACTATTTCAATCAAGGCTACGCAAGTCAGGGGCGTTCGCACGACACGAGAGGTAATCAAAGAAGAATGAGCAAGAGCACAGGGAGAAGAGAGTGTAGAACACAGTAGAGGTGAGCATCACCATCTCATTTTTTTTTTTTTTTTGTGTGTGTGGAGTGGGGGGGGGGGGGAGAAGGAGGACGGGTGAGGTCACCGTCAGCATTCGCTGTTTGTTTCCCTTTTTCGCCGCCTCCTGTTGTGCGTCGGACCATCTTCTGGAACGCACCGTGAGAGAAAAAAAGGCGAGGCTGACAGCGAGGAACCCAGCCGACAGCAAGAAAAGTGGCGAAGTCGATGACAGAGTGGGGAGGAAGTAGTGGCTTATGTGACACACAATTGAAAAACGGAGGGGGAAAGAGGGGTGATGTAAGCTCTGTGAGACTGTAGGTACCATGGGGTTGTACGAGTCCATGGTTGGGACGACTGTGTGCTTCCTGTTGATGCGGGGCCGGGTCTTCGGTGCGGCCGCGCACATGTACGGCACTTTAGTGCACACGGGTGATGTCCTGTACGATGACGTCATCCTCACCGTGTGCCGTGTACGCGCCGAAAGGAGCGCCTTCCTCGGTAGCGAGGTTGCGTGAAAAAGGAACGTCAGCTGGCAGCGCCACGTCACTGTCGAGAGGAGCGGACCCCGTGGGCGAAGACAGTGCGGCACGCGCATCTGCGGCAGCGGTGAGTTCCCTCTCCTCAAAGGAGAGTGCGTCTTGCACTTCCTCGTATGTGAAGTTGTCCAACTCTTCGAGCTCCTTCGGTGTCAGCTCACGATATCGGCACAGTCGGCGCAAGCGACTGACGCGTTGGCGGCGGAAGTAGGGCCAGTCTCGCTCGACAAAGGGCTTCCAAAAGTTTCCTGCGTGCTCCATGTAGTGGGGCGGCACAGTGACCTCCCTCACCGAGCCCACCGCCAGCGTACCGAGCGAAAAAGGTCCGAAGGAGATGCGGCCACCACGCTCCACGACGCGGCCGAGGTGTTGCATGAGGTGGGCAATGGGCATGGTTTCACCGCGGACCTTGACTTTCACTGAAAAGCGGGACTTCATCGCGGGGTTCACCAAAAACTCAGCCTGATGGTACTGCCGGCCATTGATATTGACGCCTGTCTCGTTCAGCTTCTGCGCCAGCGACGGATCAATTGCTGGTCGCACACGGAGCAGGTAGGTTTGCTGAATCATCGTCTGCGGATTCTCCAGATAGCGGGACAGCTCACCGTCGTTGGTGAAAAGCAAGATGCCGTGGGAGCGCGTGGGCAGCGAACCAACGGGAATGAGGTGGTCGAAACCTAAAATGTTTGCATGGCGTGTGATGAGACGACGACCAGCGGGATCACTGCGCGAAACGACCACGTTAGCCGGTTTGTGGTACATCCACAAGCGAGGAGGTGCCACGCGCAACCGTCCGTGATGGCCCGCCACGAGAACATCTTCGTCGGCTCGCACAAGGCGAAATGGATTACGCTCTACCACCCCGCCAACTGTCACTTGGCCGCTGGCAACAATAGCGATCGCCTCCCGCCGGCTGCAGAAGCCGGCGCGCGGCAACACGCGGAGCAGGTACACACACCCTTCACTTTCCCTGGCACTGTCTGTGGGGCCTGGCAGACGACCCTGTGAAGTGGCGCCGTTCAAGGAGAGCAGCGCGTCCAGATCAGCGCCGTACAAGCCGCCCGGGGTGTAGGCCGCAGCAGACCGTGCCACAGGCAGCGCAGCGCTCACGTCATAGCCATCTCGGGCCACAGCTGAAAGCCGCGTTGGTTCTGTCAAAGCCTGTGCATCACTACTGCTAGGCCCCCGAAGATCAGCCAAGGTGCGTTCACGACTGCTGCTGTCCGTCCTTGCGGCTTCGGAAGCGCGCTCTCCTTCTTGTGCCGCTTCCGCGTACGTGAGAAGCGCGGTCGTCGTTGACGACCGTGAGCGGGGTGCGGTGAGACGACCTTTGGGGGAGAGAAGGTGCGATTGTTGGAGCTGCGCGTCGGTGGCCAGGTGTGGAAGCCGGCGTGGAAGAAACGTTTCATTGCGCTCTTCGCTGATTCGCTCGGCTTTGAGCTCCATGAGACGCTCGCGGAGCATGTCCGTCAGCTCCACAGGCGTGTCACCAAAGTTGTTCTCACTGGGATCCCCCTCGATCGTCTCGTCGGCTGGCGCGGCGTTGCTCTTGTCTGCGAGGGCGAGACCGTGTAAGTTCGCGGAGCCGCCCGTCAGGTGCAAAATGTCAGGTGAGAGAGACTCATCACGTGTGGGGAGAGCCATGCCTGCGCGTTGAGCACGGTCTCGCAAGCCACCGCGGATGTCAAGACTGCCCTCGTCGAAAAACGAACATGACGCTGTGCCCGCGTCGTCGCCGCGGGGGTGAGCTACGGGGGCGCCGTCGACGTTCACGTCGTGAGTAACGTTGTGCCAGTGGCGCTTCCGCTTCTCGTCCGCCGCGTAGACGCTACGGGAGGGTTGACGCAGAAAGGAGATCGCCTCAGGGAAGTGCCGCTCCACATCGACGCGGGACATCTCCTCTGCAATGTCAAGTGAACGCGGGAGCCGCGTGCCAGCGGTCGGTTTTGTCGCGAACTGGTCGTTTGGCCTCGCAGCACGGGATGAGCCGGAGGACGACGTGGCGAACTGAGAACGCTGCGGGGAGCGGCGCGTTGAGGAGGACTTCTTGCGCTGTGACGGCTTCCTCCTCCGCTGCCGCGTCACGTCCGGTTCCTGTGTACCAGGGACTCCTGTGGTGGACTGTCGATGACGTGTGGCGGTGTACGCCGGCAGCGTCGTTGCACGTACACACCGACCAGACGACGACAACGACGAGGAAGCGGCGAGCCACCTGAGCATGTTCGGGCGTCCTGCGCGGCTGTGGGGACAAGTAAATGGGTCTTCGTCAGTTTTGTGATAAACGTGTCGTGCAATGCGCACACTTCATGCGTGCCCAGCAGACGAACGGTTTTTTGACGACACTCTACGCGCGCGTGCACAGAAAAGGTGGGTTCGGGTAGAGGGGAGAAGAAGGGGGAGGTGAGAGCGAGTGTGTATGAAAACGGTCAAGGAAGGAGGGGACGCGCACGGCTAGGAACAACGAGTGCTGACGCTCGAACCTGGCCAGCGCTGTGCCTAGACGCGATAGCGTCACAGCGCAAAGGAGTCTTCGTCCTCAGCGGGGGCTACTGGGACTGATGCAGGCACTCTGGTTTTGCCGTGTGTGTGTGTGTGTGTGTGTTTCTGTGTGTCTGTAAGTACAACTCGATGCGATAGTGAATTTGTGTAGACGCGGTGTATTGAAAAAAATGCAAGGAGGCGATGCACACGTGTCACGGTGTGGAACGCGTCGGTACGATTCAACTGACAAGAAAACACGAGCGAGCGCCGCACCGTACTTCTGCACCACGCACCAGACCTCAGGCGCACAGTCGTCAAAGAAAAACAAGTGGCTCTAGTACATGATCGTCCTGCAGAGATGGTGTTTTGCTGTCGCATCGGTCATGTAACGTCCCATGTACCACAGCGCGTGGTCAAGTGCAACGGGCGTCACACGCGATTTTTCTTGTCCTGTGAAGGATTCGTCAAGCCAACGAATCAGCCACTCAGTGGAGATGAGTGTGGCGACTCGTATGGCGACTTCCTCAACTCCGCCCTGGTCCAGCAAGATATGATTGTCCACGAGCCACGCAAGATGGTCGTCGTACACGAGAAGACCTGCGGCGCGAAGGGCCTTGGGAATTTGATAGTCGCAGCAAATGGATATGTCGTCGGCATCGCTGAAGAGCGCCCGTGCACGGGCGCGTGCGTCCTCTGCTGTCTCTTGCCCAGTGAGGGCGTCGCGTGTGCGTGTCAGCCACGTCCGCTCACCGTTGAGGGGGTCGCCGTCCCCCTGCTCGAAACCGTGGTTCGACGCGTTTGCCCACCACATAGCAGGCAGCGCCTCGTTCAGTGCGAGGGCCGTGAGTTGCGACAGCTTCAGGATGGGGAACTGGCGATCATCACCAAATAACAACGGCGCCTGTGAGACATCCTGGTAACGAGGGTGAAGAGCGCGCAGGCTCGGAACAAAAGCCTGAGGGGTGCCGAACACACGCCCATCACAGGCTTGGAGCAGCTCGTAGAAGTTCGTGTTTTGTGAGAGAAGGACATCGCGGAGGGAAAGCAGCAGGTCCACGCGTTCTCGCGTCGCGGGCATCCACATGGGCGTGACACCGTCGGCCTCGCAGCCAACGAAGCAAGGCGCCAAGGCCTGAATGGCTTCTTCCGTCGTGCGGAACCGGGCGAGGAAAGACGGGTCGTACCAGTGGAGGCCGTGGATATCCACCGCCTCACGCAGCATGTGCATCATGGCGGCCGACCCACGTATAAACGCTCTCCCTGTCGCTCGCGGAGCCGCATCGGTCACCTCGGTGGCGCTGGCAGTGCAAGAGGGCGGTTCAGGATAGAGAATGTGCTCAGCCATCGCGGTGGTCGCTGCGGGGGTCGTTGCTATTTCAGTAGGCATTGGCGATGTCCTGTCTTCCACAACGGTGTAGAACCCTATAAAAGTTTCCACACGCTCCCCAGGGGCAGCCAAGGCTGCAGCGGGTGCAGGTGATGTGGACGACAGTGATGAGGCGAGCGGACAAGGCTTTTCTGCCCAGTGACGAAAATCAATGGCCACGAGCATGCACAAGTACTGGACGGCGAGTGCCGTATTGTGTCTAAGGCATTTCGGCACGCTCATCAACCATGCGGTGGCATGGACACCGTGCGGGGCATGTGATGAGCACCGCAGACTCTCCGAGGTCTGGCGTCTGATTTCTTCGAGCATGGGCGATCCCGCAAGGTGGTGTGGCGGGACGACCTTCACATGCGGAAGACAGAGACCCTCCTCAGGGTGAACGTGCGACGCAGGCGATCCCTGCTCACGCCGCCTCTGGGCCTCCAGGAGGCGTGCCGTTTCGCGCTGCGCGCAGACGCGCACGGACTCGACATCGGTCATCATTGTTCACACTGTACGCTAGCGCCAGCAGAAATCAAAAGGAGAACCTGAGGGTAGGAAAGCCTCTCAGTAAGGAAGCAGCATGTGGGGGGTGATAAAAAAAAAAGATGAGACGGTTGGCGGATGGACGCGACGGGGTTCTTCCTCTCTCTATCGCGCGTGGAAGAGAGGACAGCTGCACGAATGCACCGCTCATTCGCGTATTCCCGTCTCCACCGTTTCGCTGGCAGCAAGGGAGATGCTGCAGGAGAAGTACAGTGTCGGGACTCACACTCGAGATATACATATATTTCGATTTGCGCCTGGTGGTGGCTGACAGTGGCCCATCCAACGATGGAGATGAGGGGAAATGGCAAAAGGGAAGTCCAAAGAAAGGAATGAGCAGCGCATGACTAGTGTGTGTGTGTGTGCTCAACTAATTTACATCGCGGCGACGGCTGGGGCAGCGCGAGTCTGCTGCGGGCGCTGCAGACCCGCCAGAAGCGTGACAGATGTCCACTGCGCGGTCCACGACTCACACAGCTGCTCGCGATGGCGGTGCTCGTGTACGAGAAGCCGCTCAAGCTGAGAGAGTAACGACCTGCGTAGTGGTGTGGTTCTGTCCTCGGCAGCGAGCCCGCCGTTGGTCATCAGAGCGGCTTCCTCCGCCACACGGAGGGGCGGTAAGAAGTCGTCGAGAAGCGGTGCCGGTGCGGGTCCGTCAGCAAGAATACACTGAACACGCTGTCGCCCACCGCATGAGGCGCTGACAGCCGAGCGCGGCGCAGTGACGGGAGTAGGAGTGCGTACGTCCTCAGCGCTCATGCGGAGCCACTGCGACCACTCGACACCGAGTGCTTCAGCGCTGACAAGAAACGGCGCCGAGTCGGTGTTTCCACGCGCAGACTCCACGCTCACATCCGCCTCATCGTCGTGACGGCGGGACAGAAACCGAGCGGTCGTCGCGTCGGCGAGGGCTCCCAAGCGAAACGCACTGGACCTGGGCCCTGCTATCGCGCCTGCGGCATTGGCACTCTGACCCTGTGCCGGGTGTGGAACGCGGCTGCGCATATCATGCACCAGCGCCGAGAAGAGACCGCACGAGTGGAAGCGCGGCTGCACGAGGAGCGCGTTGAGCGTGGGTGGTGTCAAGGCGATGTGTTGCACCCCGTTCACCGCTTCCCGCACCTCCGCGAAGGAGATGTCAATCGCCACGCCAGCGCGCGGCCCAACCGGGGCCGATGCCAACGACGGCAATACCCCCGACAGTATGGCCCGGTAGGCCGCACTACGAGAGCCGCCCAGCGCGTGCGCGCACCCCATGATTGCCCTTTCAGTCGCCGCCCTTGCGGCAAGCGCGCGTGGGTCCGCACGAAGTGAGGCCACAACTGCGTCGTGTGCCGTCGGCACTGCTCTCGGCTCTCGCGTGACCGCCGAGTCGAGGGCTGCCCTGTTCGCATCGTCTTCACCGGCAAACAAGGACGGCTCCGCATATTGCTCCAAGTCGTTTTCATCCTTTTTCTCAGAGAGACCTGCGGTGCGCGCCTGCTCCTGCTGCTGCAGCATCGTCGCGTACGCGTTGTGAATGAAGGACTCAAAATTGAAGATATCAGCACATCGGCTCGGCTTTTCGTACGTTGGCGGCGCGATTTCAAGGAGATTCTCTTCGATCAGCAGTTGAGACTCTTGGGCGGAGAAGAACGCGCGCCGCTCGAAGAGGCGTAGCGTGCGGCCCGCATCGTCGTGGAAGGAACGGTCAAGAAGGGCAGCAAGAGCTCCGCCGTCGTCACGCGCCGCACCTGAGCCGAGCAGAATGGAGCTGGCGGTAAGGGGCACGCAGCGCGTTGCTAGACCCGCTGCTATCATGCGCGGGTCGTTGTACGCCTGCTGGTGCCGTAAAATTAGGTAGGCGAGCCGCTGTCGCATGAGCTCACGACGCTCGACCATTTCATGGCGCTCCAAGAGGCGCAGCGCGTGGGCGTCCTGCGAGAGAGTCGACACCGTCGCGTACAGCGGGCTCCGGCGCCATGCGCGCTCAATGCAGAGCACCCCGGCCTTCTCGCGTTTCAGTCGCCGTCCGGCACACACAGCAGACGAGATCCTACCCTGTAAAAACGCCGAGACGATCGCTGCGGCCTTACTATTGATCTCGTGTTTGAGCCGCTCCACGCGAAAGGTGTGCAAGTCCGAAAGGTGGGAAAAAAAGCGGGCCAAGGTGCGCTTCGCCTGCCGGATGCGAACGGCGTCTAGCTTTGATTCAATGGCCATGCGCTCCCGTACGCGGTCGGAGAGGCCTGTCACGGAGAGTCTCTGTGTCGGATATAGCAGACGCTGCCGTACTGCACGCTGAATTTTGAAAGCAGCGATTCCTTCGCTCAGGCCACCAGCCCGGCGGGAAAACGGCTGTGAGCCCGATGGTGGCGTCGGTATGGGGGCACGTGACCCAACGAACTGTGAGTGCAATCGGCCGGCTCTGGGGCCGTGGGCCTTGCGCGCAGAGACAGCCGGTTGGCGCGATCGGGACGCACTGCGTGACGGGTGCGAGGGACGCTGGCTCTGGCCGCTTCTCGCTTGCGTGCGGCTTGGGAGCGGCGTATTCTTGCTCAAGGATCGCTTTGTTCCACGCTGGCCGGGCTTGTCTTTGGCTGTGTTGGGTAACGGCGGCGTCGCCGCGAACGGGGCCCTGCTTGCTCGTTTTGCTGTCGGCTTTGTACCTGACGAAATACGCGGCAGTTGTGTGGACGGGCTCGGGGTTTGTGGAGACGGCTGCGACTGCACGTGAAGGGGCGGTCTTGGTTTGGTCTGTTCTTGCTGGGAAGCTGGGAGGGTACGGCGTCGATTGGCTTTCTCATCGTGAAGCTGCGAGTTCTCGGTGCGGCGTTGCAGACCAGTAAAGGCGCGCGGTCGATCTTCTTTGGTTCTCGGTGTGCTGTTGGACGTCAATGGTGTATGAGGCGCGGCTGGATGCGACATCCGGTGGTCCTCGGACGTTCGTTTGAAGGCTGCGAGGGACGTTGGGAACGACTCGGTGGGCACGCTGTGCACTGCCGGCGTTCCCTGTGTGTCACTGTAGACGTGGCCAGATGAGCTGAGCCGCATGCGTACTGCGATCAGGTAGTCATTGTGGAGAGAGAGAGAGAGGGAACAGGGGGGGGTGAGAGGTAGGAAGGGAATATAGTCAAGGGTATGCGATGCGGCGAACGTCCAGCCGTGAAAGGAAAGGCCACTGTGACGCAGTCATACATTGCAGATGACACATTTTCGTTGGGAGGTTGAGCGCAAATAACCGGCATCTGTCCCTGTTGTTGTTTTCTTTTCTTGCACACGTCTTTACAGCAGAGACAGCAGGGAGAGAACAAATAAGCTCTCACATGTGCTTCAATCGCACCTTTGCTGTTGGGAAGCGCGGGGAAAAAAAAAAGCAAGTGGGTCAACGCTTCGTTTGTGTGAGTCCTCCTCGCGTTGTTTCTCTGTCTTTCATTCAACACGCTCTGAGTTTTCCGTTCGAATTCGCTAGTGAACAGAAAAGGGGGAGGTCGCACGTGGTCCGTGTGATGAGCAAAGAGCAATATCTGTGATTGGAGGCAGAGGACACACACGACTCTTCTTCTTTTTTTTTTCCTTGTACGTCCCACGCGACGTTGCTTTTTCCCACCCGTCCTCTCGGCACTCCTTGGCGTATCGGCGGCCCTTACAGCTTCAGCGATGCGTTAGCAAAGGTTTGTGTTCCGTAGCTTCCCATGGCATACACAGGAGCCACATACGGTTCGTAATCGGAGTAGCACTGCTTGAACACTGTCTCGACCGCTCGCTCTGAGAACCCCTTGCACACAGGATTGCTATCGACAGCCAGTGTCGCACGTCGGCGCACACACTGAAGACCGCCCTGGAACAGGTTAAATCGCCCCTTCCGCACCTCTTCACCGGCGAAGCAGTCCCCACTCAAGCGCGCCGCACGAATTTCACTGCACGCCTGTTGGACACAGTTGCTGCTGTCGATGTAGCCCCGCGCGTCGTCAAATGCGTGAATGAGTTCGTGCCTCAGCATGCGCTCCACGTGGTCAAGTACGTGCGACTGGCGGCCTTCAAGGTACTCCTTGGTGAGTAACGAAGACGTCCCCGAGGACGAGACGGGCGGGGTGCTGGGGCTAGATGGAGACGCTGGCACCGGCGACGTCGACGTGGTCGATTTTTGGTTCCTTGCGGCCGTGTGGTCCGCCGCGGCTGTCTTGCGGGCCAGCGCGGCGATGTGGTCCTCAACGATAACCACGTCGCCCTTCTCACAGTCGGGGCGTACGTGGCCCCAAATGTAACCTGCCGCGAACTGTGTGGGGGCCAGCGTAGCTGCCGACGTGCGCGTGGCAGGCCTTGTTTTTTGGTACGTCAACGGCACTGACGGTAGGCACTTGATGCGGGTAGGGGCGAAGGGTTTTCCGCTGACCTCCTCAAGGCTACGAATAAGGTACTGCACTGTGTTCACGTTCTCGAGTACGTAGCGCACGGAGGCAGTGCAGAGTTCGTGCGGTGTGTAAGGCGGTGCGACCGCTTGCTCTGTCTCAGGCACCTGTTGCTGAGGCGAGGAGGTCGTGTGCGTCATGATCCGCCTTGGAGTACCGTTGCTGCTTCTCACAAGAAGTTTTGCGAGAGTCGCGCGAGTTCAACGTGAAGGAGACCAGCGTGTGCGAGACAAAGGACAGAAGAAAAGGGGAGAGGAGGAGGTTGGGAGGCGAGGAGATGAGGACCGCTCGGAGGCGCCTAGAGAAGGACAATCCGCACAACAATGGTTCAGCAAGGGCGAGGCGGCAGACGCATCAGTGCCCGCTGCCGTGAAGCGAGATTTGACGACAACAAAAAAAAAGGCGCAGCCGAGGCCTCGCTTCAAAAAGACGCAGGGATGCCCTTCGTCCACAGGATACCACCTGTGTGTGAGTGAGAAGCGACACCCCCGCACAAGGCGCGAAGAGAAGGGGATGGCAGCCGGTACACTTGAACGACCAGAGGGGCTCAGAGCACGCCGAGGTACCACACGCTCACCATGCGATGCAATCCGCGTTGTGCGCTAGAGGGTGGGTACGGTGTTCGTATCACCGTAGGGCCACCTGCGCGGGTACAATTGAGGGTTTTCTTTTTATGTTTTAATCTTGTGTGCTTCAAAATCCCAACAGAACGTGATTTTGATTATTTCTCAGAGGGTGAGAGAAGGCCATCTTTGGTGGGGAGCGCGCGCCCTCAGTATACGCGATTGGCGACACCAGAAGTGGCGTGGGAGAAAGAAAAAAAAAAAAAAGAAGTGCTCCCCTTTACTACTACGAGTCTCAAAAAGAAATCCCGGAAGAAGTGAACGCGCCAATAGAAAAACGGGACAGAAAACAATAGTTGGAACGCAGAAAAAGAAACAAAAAAGGACAGCAAATTGTGAAATAGAGTGGGAACAGAGGTCCATTCGAGCAATGAGACGTTAACAGGGTTAGATTTGTCATACTTTTCTGATGTGCAAAACCGGCTCGACATTTAAAAAACAAAAAGAAGGGAAACGAAGAAGGAAAAAAAAAACAGGAGATTGAATAGGGTGAGTTAGTGGGGAAAAAAGAGTAAACCCCATGACGGTGTGAACAGACCACACCGGAAGAGGAAGCAAAGACCACCGCAGAAAGCAGCACGTCGGGAAAAAGCGGTGGAACGAAAACAGCGCACTTTCTGAATGAAATAAGAATGCGTCAGCGAGTGTGTGTGTGTACGCGGTCTAGTGGAGCTTGTGAAGTCTGGATTCGAACACAGGAAACAAAAAAAAAACAATAAAAACAGACAGAAGCTGAGTGGATGAAGAAGCACCTACACTGACAACAGGCGAATGAAAGAGAGAAAAAAGGGCTAAGACAACAGCACGCACGCACACAAGTGCGCTGGGCAGTCGGATAAAAGGTGAGCCACAGTGCGCGTCATCTTTATATATATATATATATATACCCTAATGCAACACATCTTGGTACAATTGTAACTATCTCATTTTCTTTTCTTTGGTTTTCTTCTCCAATGCTACACGTGCATGCACTCGTGTTGTCTGTTTGTGCGTGTGTATGTGTGCACCCTTCGCCGCCACTTCACGTCTGCGGTCCTCACGTACTTTTTCTGACTCTCTGCAAGTGGCGCCGTCGTGGCACCCATAGGCTGGTCGCGAAGAAAGTCTGTGAACGCAACATGGTCGAACCTACTCGAGGGACAACAGTCCGATAGAATGGCCACAATCGCATGCCAAGCAAAACAAAAAAAAAACACAAAAAAAAAAACGTGCCGAGGGAGGAGCTGGATATCCCCCACTGCTGGCATTTAAGTATCGGTTCTTTTTGTTTATTTGCTGTACGGCTACTGTTGTTGTTGTTTGTGTGCGTGTGTCTTGTCGTCTCTGGTGGTGTTAAATTCGGTCTTCTTTTCTTTTTTTTTTTTGCTAGCTGACGCTTTAACCTTTTACTTGGTTCTTTCGGTGGCTATTTCCCGTGCTGCGAGGTGATTCCACGCCGGCTGACCCAAACACCAGACCATCAGCCAGCGAGCATCGGGAAAATCGACATCGGACAGATATGTGCGTCACGCAGCCGCTGGGTGTCTTAGAACAACGGTGCTGGGCTGGACGGAGTGTTCGCGTGACGCACCGCCTCCAGGACGATGGTGACAGCGCGGTAGATGTCATCGGCACGGCGGTCCTCCTCATCGAACTCAGCGAGAATAGCGCTCGTGGCATCGCCTAGCTTGGAGGCCCCGCGGTTAGCGACAGCAGATAGGGGCAGGAGTGGGTCCTCAGGGGCGAAGACAGTCTGCAGATAGTCCTCCTTCTTGGCATCACGCTCACGCTGCCTACGGTCCTCGACGGTCGCGGGCGGCGCAACGGAGCGACTGAACTCCGGCGCAGGGCTGACACTCGCCGCGGTTGTGTTGCTGTTGGCCGTCGTCGCTGCAGTGGTGAGCAGCGAGGACCACCAATCCTGGGACCAGATCTGTGAGAGTGGGTTCGGTGCGGTGAGCGACGCAGGGGCAACAGTGGCTGGGAGCTTGTTGGTTGTCTTCACAGGCACCGGAGCCTCGGTCAGCGACCGGGACACGGGGCTGTCCTCGCCGATTGGCTGCAAAGCGTGCGTCACTGTCGGGATGAGTGGGGCCGCCTCCGCAGGAGAGGGCACGGGTGTCTCGGCACGCAGGGGACTGACTGTCACCGCCTGCGGGGGATGGAGTTGGTGGTCGTAGGAAAACACACGGGGCGTCTCATCGCTCGACGCGGTGTGTGGCTGCGGCGAACGGTGCGTGAAAGCGTCCAGAGTCGGGGCAGACATCTCACTCCACAGTGCAGTGGGGGGCTCCACGGCAGCGGGCAGCGGTGCGTCGATGGTACGGGGGGCCTTGGGCTGTGTGAAGAGCTTAAACGCCGGGGCTGCCGCGGCGGTATTCTGCAGGCCATTCAGCGCACCCCAGGTACTGTCCACCGCGAGTGGTGTGTTGGCAGCATCGACGCGACACGCCGGCTGCGAGCGGGTGAAGGGTCCGACATTAACATTGACCGACGCGCTCTGTGGATTCAGTTCGCCCATGTCATCAATCGTCACGAGGGAGTCAAGGGCCATGGGCGGCTGAGGACCAACAGCGGTCGACGGTGTTGCTGCGCCGCGCGAGAACATGCTCAAAAAGCCTTTCCTGGCAGCGTTCGTCGTCGGCGAGACAACCGCCGCGCCAACACCGACGGGACTCGCAAAGTCCACCGAGGCGAGACCACCAAGCGTGTCCACCGGGGCAGGGGCACCGAGGGACGCGGAGGTCGACGACACCGTATGTGCGCGGGACTCGTGCTTCGGTGCGAAGGGTGCAAGCCAGTCTGGGCTCGCAGACGCGCGGCTGAGACGGGAGAACATGCTGCTGGGTTGTGCTGCGCCACCAACGGCGGCAGGAGCCTGGATGAAGTCAGCCATGACGCACGCAGCCGAGGATACACGAACAAGAAAAAAAAAAAAGAGAAAATGCGAGTATGCAGCGCGCGTGTGCTGTCGATTCCTTTCACAGCACAGAAAACAAAAGAGAAGTCAAATGCGAAAGAGCGAACAAAACAAACAGAAAGGAGAGAACAAGATGCGAGTGAGGCCAATCAGGTGAAAAACAAGGGGGAAACGAGCAAAGGAAAGAAAAAGAAAAAAAGGTATGAGATACTACGGTGTCAGTAGCACTTGCTTATCACGTGGTCGCGATGCAAATGCCAGTGCTGACAGGTTCGCGTAAAAAAAAGAAAGAAAACTGTAATGGCGACAGGGGAGAGAACTATCTTCGATGAAGACGGTTTCTCCTCTTTTTGGTTTCAGATACTAGCGATTCACTGAGGGGGAGCAGCAGAAGAAGGAACAGAGGAAAGGAGGGGGGAATCGGTGGGCTGAAGACGGTTTGTGTGTGTGTGTGTGTGTGAGGAGGAGTGGGGAGAAGAGAACCCAGATGGGAAACAGCATAGAGACGTCGGGACAAAAATCAAGCCCTGTGTTACGTCCAAACGGAGGACCAGTGTGCTGTGGGAAGACAGCGTGCGAGAGGAAGAAAGCCTGGAAAGAGTACCGTTGTCAGGAATTTCGGGGCTGCCCGATCGTTTTGAGGTCTCTGAGAGGTTTGTGCAATACTCACCATTGTGATAGCACTTCGTTCAGCGCAGCCACGCGCCACACACACACAAAAAAAAAAGAGAGAGAGAGAGAGAAAGCAATGCCACATCAATTCAGTATGTGTCAGGTGGTGAATGCGAGCGAACAACAAAAGGAGGGCGGCGGTGGATCACGCATGACACAGGATTAGGCCAACAAGCCCGCTCGTGCCCACTCCGCCGCGGCTGCGCTGTTTGTGGGCCGAGCTTCATCCCAAGGGCCATTGATCTGATACTTGACACTGCTGTGTAGCGTCACAAAAGCCCAGGGCACGACAAAGTTTGTGAGAACGATACCCATCACGTACAGCACGGCAAGGATTGGAATCTGCACGAGACAACCCGCGGCGAGTCCGAAGAGGAGAAAGGTGAGGCCGACATGCGCCGTGAAGGAGAGGCGTCGCAGCCAACGGCGGGCGATGAGGGAGATGGTGAAGCACAAGGCACCAAACGCGACAAGCGAGCCACTGTCGATGGCATCAGGTATACGAGAGGCCATGAGAACGACTCCAAAAGTCGCCGCGTTCTCCGACGTGCTCGGGGTGAAGCTGACGTCGTCTCCGTTTAAATAGCGGTAGTCTGCGAGTAGTACACTGAGAGACATGGAGATGATACTCATGGCAACAATTGTATCGTCACTGTACGCGGCCGTCAAGGTCCTCATAATCGGAGAGAGGATGAGCAGGATGAAGCCGACACTGAGTCCTTGACGACCGTAGTCCAGGCCGTAGCTTCGCGGCCTGGCCTTCCCCGTAGGGGACGTCGACGACCTATCCGATGGCTCCATGAAATCCAATGCCGCGCGCGCGCGTTTGCTCTTGACGACCTGCACATACAATACCCAGGTGACCACAAAGATAAACACGTCAATGTACAGCAGAGCGTGGGAGCTCGTCTGCCCTGAGAAAACCTTGGCGAACACGTACACAAAGAGGACGACGATAGAGATTTGCTGTGTAATGGCAAATGTACTCTTGACTACATCAAAATAGTCGTAATTAGGGACGTTGGCGTTGGCGCGCATATCCTGCAGAAATAAGGACGGATCAATGTAGTTGTCTTCAAAGGGCTGCCGGGCATAGAGGATCTTGCGCCAGGCGGGCGCCTCGGCGCTGCCACGATCTGCCGCCATGCCGAACGGCGGTGGCAACACGTCTGTGTTCAGTGTGGTGGTGCTCTGCGTCGCCAGTGAGGAGCTTGCGAGACCGCTGCCACTGTCATTGCGTTGCGGAAGCTCAGCAGCCGCAGCGGTCGCGTCGGTGTACGCGAGATTGGCGTAGATGCGCTTCGAGAGAGGTGTGTCGTCGGGGCGTTGCCGATGAGAGGAGGAGGAAGAGTCGACCGGATCACGATCAGCCGACTCTGATGCGCTCAGGTCTAGTTCGGACATTGAGTCGTGAGTCTCAGACGACGTTTGTTTCTCACCTAAGCGTGTGCGTAGAACCAGTAAGTTCAGGAGTGAGAGACGGAGGCGGTGCGGGAGGGAAGAGCGGTGGTCGGGCATGTGCCTCTGAAAGGTTCGCAACGCGTGGTCTTCTCAGCGTGTGCGGATGTTGACGTGAGAAGAAGAGCAGCCGTGTCGACGCACACACACACACAAAAAAAAAAAAAGAGGGGCCGAGGCATTCTTCTTCTGTCGCACGTCTGGCAGGTGGTTGTGGGCAACGCCACCTCTTTCACGTTTTGTCCATTGAGTATGATTTTGGAATTCAGCAAGGTATGGGTAAAGAACAGCAAGGAGGGGAGGCGCACACGATGGCGAAGAAAAGAAATACACACACACAAACAAAACAAAAAAAAAAAGAAGGACTCTCACACCGTTGCTACAGCGAGAAGTGCTGCTGCGGTGTGGCTACACGGAGAAGCGCCAGCTGTCCTTCGGACGTCGCGGCGACAGCTACCTGGGCATCGGTCGGATGACATGCAATGCTTGTGATGACGCCGCTGACAGCAAGTGGAACGACTTTGCGGATGTCCAAAAAGAAGGAGTGCACGTACAAGACGGACGGACCGCCACGCTGGTGCCTGCCTGGAGCGGCTCCGCCCTCAGGAGCGTTGGGGCCGCCGTTTGAACTGTCGCGAGCAACGGCATCCTCGGAGGTGGTGACTCGACTTGGGACGCCGCGGTGCGTGACGGCGCAGCCGACAAGGAGGTGCTGGTTTGGCGTCAGACTCCAGCTGGTAATACGGCCGGGCATGGTCAGGGTCCGCAGCGGTGCGCCGTTCAAGCTAAACTGGTGAATCACGTGATCTGTGTTCGAGGCTAGCACCACGTTAGGTACGAAGCAGTTTGACTGCACCAGAATGCGGTCAATGCTGTGTCCAGACGGGTGCCGCAGGGTGCGCTCAAGATTCCCGGTACTCAGCGCGTGCAGCATGAGCACGCCATCAGAAGACGCCGTCGCGAGCATGTCCATGGTTGAGCTGACCTCTACCGCCGACGGATTCTGTTCGTGCCCGTGCACGGTGAAGAAGAGTTCGACCTCCAGCTGCGGCGAGCGCCGTGACGCCACGAAGCAGCGCCACACGATAAACGTAGTATCCTGGGCACCACTGACCATGTATCGGCTGTCACGACTCGCAGCGAGGTGCGTGACTCGTCCACTGTGCGCCATGAGACGCACATCGCGGCGGAGGCCTGACAAGGAGCGAATAACGACGGAGTTGTCGAAGAGGCCGCCAACGGCGACGAATGAGTCTGCCTCGTAGTTGAGTACGACCGCGTTCTGATGGCCACAGGTACCGCTGCCATCTGCGCCGGCCGGACTGTGGCACCCGCTGCCACCGTCGCCAGAAAGACCGCCCAGGCTCCGTGGTGCGTCACCAGTATCGCCAGCGCGGCTCTGCAGGTAAGGGCGACTCCCGCCCGTCGGCCACGCTGTCGCCGTGGGCACCGCTGCGGTTGAGCTGGGTGTGCCGGCGGTGCGGCGGCCAGCGTCGTCCCAGTCCGGAATGACGCCGAGAGGAAGAGCGGGGAGGCGGCGTTCGTGCTCCTCGGCCATATCGAAGCTGTACTGCTCCGGGCCACTGACCATGCTCAAGAGTGTGTCGCTGACAGCCTTGGCGGCGGTGACGGCAGCAGAGGTGTGCGCCGCGGCCGCACTGAGAGGCGACGAAAAGAGCGGGGACGGTGGCAACTCGCGAAACGTCCTGGTGGCGCGGTACACCGGCGCGGCCACGTAGCGGAACGAGGCGACGCCGCCGTTCGTGCTGACGACCACGACACGGCCATTAGCAACAATGAGCACCAACGCCACACTGGGGCAGCCCCACCGCATGGTCACCAACTTTGGTCGCACCGCCACGTGGCTGTCGGCGGGGTCCATCAACTCACGTGGAGGGCGCGCTTTGTGTGGATGGCGGAAGAGCTGGATGGGGGTCTGTCCGACGTTGTCGAGGGAGTCGATGAGCAGCTGCTGATCGACGCTGTCACCGCGATTGCGGTCGAGGTCCTCGTACGAGTGCCAGTTAAACATGTTCAAGCTCTCAATGGCGTCCTTACCACGCTGCTTGTAGCCGAAGATGAGATCGATCCAGTGATGCAGGTATGTTGAGACGTAGTCGCTCTCGAGAGCCCGGCGCATTTGGTAGATGAACACGTACGGGTCACCGTGTGCCCATGGGGGGAGCTCCAGGTTGTCCATCGACACACCATCCTGTTTGACACCGTACGACACCTGGTTGTGGTTGAGGCACAGCTCTGGCAGATAAAACATCTCCGGAATGAGCTCACGCACGTCCTGGCTGCTCGTCGTGACGCTGCGAAAGCACGACTGAATGGAGTGGAACATGCGATCGGCGTGATCCAGGTGACCACCTTGAAGGAAAATCTGCAACGTCGTAAACGGCTCAAGGCGCACCAAGTAGTAGAGCGCGACGGCGGGAGAGCTGTAGTGGGTGAAATAGTGCGACGGCACATCACCCATCTCCTTCATCTCCTCGTACCGACTGCGTACGTGACGGCGGCGATCTTCAGTGCCGCACGCGCCGATCGGAAGGCGCAGGTCTCGGAAGGTTGCGATGTTGCTCAGATCGAGCGTCGCGCTGGTGTAGTCGGCAATCACCCACGGAAAGATCGGGTACTGTGACAGGTCATTCAGAGAGCGTCCAGCGAGTTGGTTGAGCCACATCAAGTAGTCGAAGTTCGTCACCCGGCGGTTTTGCCACTCATTCATAAGTTGGAGGCGAAGTGGCTCTGTCTTCGGATTTTCAGAGTACAGGTAAAATCCAGCCAAGGCACGCACGCTGTCTCGGTGTGCATTCATGTTGGCGGCAACAAGGAAGATAGCGGAAAGGGCCGTGCGCATCGCCTCCGTGTCGCAGAAGTTCACAAAGACGCTGCGACGATCTGAAAGCCAAAACTCTAGCGCAGTGCGTCGCATGCGGAAGCGACGACCGGGCGCCAGCTGCTCGATGCTCAGGACGTCGAAGGAAACGTTGTGTGGACGCGTGACGAACGGCTTCGCTTCTGCGGGGACCGGCTGGTTGTGCGCCGTGTTGGTCTCGTCGATCAAGACGACAATGGCAGTGCCGCGAATCGTGAACGTTGCACTCCAGCACAGCATCAAGTGCGGCATTTCACAGGGTAAAGAAAGAAGGGCAGGCGTGCCGGCGTGTGCGGCGGCCATGTCTTCTTCTCCCTCCTGTGCGGCATCGACGACGCTCGTCACGCTGTGGCTGGGCTGTCGACCGTTGCTCATGCGATGCGGATGAGCGTGTCGCGCAGATAAAGAGCGCTGACTGACAGAGGAAGTGATGGAGTGACGTGGCGAAAGCGCGCGTCCCTCGGGCGTGCCAAGCCCCTCGTAAGTGCCGTGTGCAGCTTCAAGACCCTGTCGGGGGTCGTCGTGTTTGGCCGAGGCGTGAGTGGCGCTGTGCTCCACGTCACTGCTGGTCGTCTCATGATCGTCCACATCGGCGTCCTGGATCGCCTGCTGGCGAAGACGTGCGTGGGTGGAAGGGAGCTGTAATACGGCGTCGGCGCCCTCCACCTGCGCGTGGTTCGCAGCCTCAGCGGCCTCCGCGTGCGCCTCTTCGGCCTCAGCCTCCGCGTTGAGCGCCGCATCCTGCAGCAACACCGCCTCACCACCGCGCAGCCGCAGCCGGCTTTCTTTGAGCTGGCTCTCACCCATAAGAAGATTCTTGGCCGGTTTGTGCGCAGGTAGCGTGACGTCGTGGTGATCGGTGCCATCCTTGTCAAAGGCAATTTTGCGGTGGAGAAGCGGGAGCTGCTCGTGGAGCACAAGGCGTACGTACTTCCTGTGGCGCTGACCGGCTGGATCAAGATTCCATAGCGTCCCTTTGACGTGCACCAGGAAGCGTGACCAGGTCGTCGCCCGCAGCGCGTGCAAGACAGAGCTGGCGTAGCCCAAGCTAAAGAAGCTGCTCGTGACCGACGCCGCGCCGCCCTCACCGCCACCAATGGACGACGACAGATCAGCGACGTCCGCGTCACTCAGCAATGCCTGCTGGGCGTGTCGCGTCACGAACGTTTCGACGTTCTCGCGGACAGTGGTGCGAGCGCGATAGACCTCATGCAGCACAGCCTCGAGGCCCACGCGGAACGTGGCGCGCTCACGGTACACGCCGGCCGCGACGACCTTCGCCGTTTGCCGTGCGCGTTCAGAGACGGATTGACAACGGTCCATAAAGGCGTTGTAGTCCGCGCGGGATGAAATTTCCGCAAACGCCTCTAGAACAATGTTGGCCTGGCTGCGCGCGGTGATGGACGCAAAGCGCGTCGTCAGCCACTGCAGCGTCGGCACCTTGGCGTACCGCTCGGCACAGCTCGCCTCAGGGGCAGACTTGGCAAAGAGGCCAGTCTGCTGAAAGGACTTCTTGAAGAGTGAGAATAAGCCCTGCATGGTACGCACAATCTCCGCACTGGGGAACGCGTAGCGTGGCGCCGGCACCTGCACGTCGGCACGCAAACGGCGCTGCACCAGGTCATTCAGGGCGTAGAGGATCTGCATGGATGTGGCCACCGTGGAGTGCACACGGGGCTCGTCATCGAAGGAAATGATGCGGCGCAGCAGCGAAAACGCGCCCCCTTGATCGCCCTCCACGAGCCGCACGTAACACTCAAGAACATCAAAGAGGCCATCAAGGGTATTTCCGTCGCTGAGGGTGAGTTGGCAAACGGTACACACGAGACGGCCAAATATACGCAGAAAGCCACCGGTCGCCAGCCGCCGAGCAGCTCTGGTACCAACAAAAGTGCCGCCGCTACCGCCGGACGCGTCACTGCCTCCGTCCTGCGGGTGAGTGGGACTGCTCACGCTCCCACCGCTTCCACTGCCGCCAGCACCGCCTGTCACCAGTGGCAATAAGCGCTCACTCGAGACAACGCTGCCAATGGTCGTGCTGGTGCCGTAATGCAGCAATGAGCTGTTCGCGCTGATCAGCTCCGCCACCTTGAGTGCGAGAGGGACGTGCAGCCAGCGTCCATCGGGGTGTTTCAGCACGTCAATCTGTGCTTGATAAGGCAGAGAGGCCAATGGGACGCAGCGAGGATCGTCCGCGTCCTCCTTGACGGTAGTGCTGACGGCTGGAATGTCTGGCGACATCACTACGAGATTGCCTACGCTTGGCACAGTTGTGTTTGGTGGTGAGGAGGACGCAGCATCAGGGCAGAAGAGGACGCGCTCGACAGTTTGTACGAAGCAGACGAGGTTGGTGAGCCCCACACCCTCCAGATTAGAGGCGTGGGCTGGGACGTGGACGTGGGAAGGCGTCGAAGACGTGTTTGCCCACGGCAAGCTCGCGAATAGGTTGGTGGCGACCCTGCTCGCCGTGCTAGACCCGCTGCTGGCGTCCTTGTCGCTGCCACCTGCCGCGGTGGATGCGGCGGGCGTGTTCGTGCCTGACGTCGTCACCGCCACAGGGACCAAGCGAGAGAGATAGCGCTCTGCGATTCCCAGCAGCGTGCGGGAGAGTAGCGCGTGTGCATCGCTAGCCTCCAGGTAGTTCACAACGTACAAGAGCTCCTCGGCTGCGTAATTCTCGACGAGCAAAGCCTGGAAAAGCGTACCCGCCAGCACAGCCGCTGCACAAGAGAGGATCGTCTTCCGATGTCGACGACGGGCCTCATCCGCCTCGTCGTCACTGCAGTCGCCTTGCGTATCATCGCCGCCTTCGCCACTGCGCGTCACGTCCGTGTTGTGGAGGTCCCTTGACCAGGACGGGGCCCTGGTCCCGCGACGCCCGTCAGCGTGTCCGCTCAACTGACGCTGGAGAGGGGACGCGGCCTGGCTCAGGAGCTCCTCCGGTCGGCGGTACTCGGAGAGGTACACGTTGATGATTTGAATGTACCAGCCGTGAATGGCAATCAGTCGGCGCCACCCTTGGGGATCGCTCTGCAGGACGCACGCCAGATCCGCGAGCGCGTAGGCTTTCAGTGCCGATCGTTCCGCGAATTTGGCTAATCCCAGGAGTGGCTCCAGTGCTGGGGGAAACACAATGGAGGCTGTACTCCTGTGAAGAGGCTCATGCCTGGTGGGAATGCTAAGACGCGTGAAGTCGCCAACAACACCGCACCGTAAGACCAAGTAGGTGCCCATGGACGGTGATTCCCAGTCACGCAGCATCGGCTTCAGCCACGCCATTGAGACATCCTTTGCCACGTGCACGATGTCCGGTGACAGGATGTAATTGGGATTCATCATCTCCTGTGTGCGTTTGGATCGTGAAGTGAGGAGTAGGAGCTGCAGTAGCGCTTCGCGAGGCACGTCGAGACTGTCAGATTGTCGTTGGACAAGTCGAATAAGAGTGACCGCGTAGTCAGCGCGACCGAGGTACTGTGCGAGGATCGGCGCACGCGTCGCGATCAGCACGCGCGTATGCGCTAGTACATCCCTCAGCACGCGGGCATGACTGCACGAGGCCGCTGCCGTCGTGACCAAGTGCATGATCGCCACCGCATCGGCCACTGTGATAGGTGCGACCGTGAGAGCATCGAGCAACTGGAAGAGCTGATCGCGGAGAATAGTACCCGACACGACCAGCGCCTCGTTCGGTGTCTTCTGT
Organism: Wallacemonas rigidus; assembly: GCA_030849045.1. Taxonomy (NCBI): domain Eukaryota; phylum Euglenozoa; class Kinetoplastea; order Trypanosomatida; family Trypanosomatidae; genus Wallacemonas; species Wallacemonas rigidus. The sequence continues at coordinate 437,506 of JASAOL010000614.1, forward strand.
TCGACCTTGGACTGATGCGCTGCCACCGCCTCCACCTCCTTATCACCCACGGTATCATCAAGGAAGTGAATGAGTTCCGCCACGCAGAAGACCTGCGCACCGAGGCTACGCATGCTGGCACGGACATCATCTGCACAGGTGGACACAGTGATGCGGTGGGCATTCGTCCACAGAACCTGCGTCTCACGCGTGCACGCGCGGAGGAGGTCAGGCGACAGGAAAAACGACGTGTATGCGGACTCAAAGAGCGCTGCTGAGACCCCGTGCGTCGCCAGACAGAGCCCTGTCAGCTGCGAGACAATCTGCGCGTCCAGTAGAGGACCCAACTCCTCCAGCACTTGTGCCGTCAACACAAAGACACCAGAGCTGTGAAACTCGGGCAAAATGACATCCACTTTGAGCAGCTCACGCAGAAGTTGCACGAGTTGATGCGCTGTCTCGATGCGGCGGTCACTCACGGACGGCGGTGGGACGAGAGTGGGAGAAGAAGCCGGGGCCGCAGCCGTGGCAGTGATGCCAGCAGCAGTCACGTCTAGGGTCGAATCCGCTGGTTGGTCGCTCGTGGTGGAAATGTTGTCGATGCCATCGGTACGAACTGGGTGAACGCCGCTTGGTGCGAAGGGAAGGTGCGGATTCACTAGCAAAGTAAGCAGCGGTATCATCACTGTGTAGATGGCCCCGAGCACGGAGAGCGCGTCGACAATGTTAGTCGTGCTGCACATGATGGTGCCCGGGTAGGTTTGCAGCCGAGCCTCCCTACTGCCACGGCCGCTGACCAACGCGGAGAGGTTGTACAGTTGGCCGTGTTCACGCAGACGGGGGTCCATGCAGACCAAGGCGTCTCCTGCCAGGTGCGTCTCCGTCCCCAAGCCATTGTATGTCACAAACACCGCCGAGCTCATCCCTGCGAGGGAGCGCCCAGCATCGCCCTGGTCGCTGATTGTGCCACCTCCCTCCATCTTTGCATGCACTGGTCCTGCCGCGGCGGTGCCAGTGCCGATCGCCGTGGTGGATTGGGGAGCCGGTGAGGGTCGGCTGGAGAGGCTATGCGCGTCCTCTGCGCCACCACCACCGCCGTTGTTGTCTATCTGGTGCGACCGACTGGTGACAGCGTAGGCGCGGTCTTGAAGGGCGTAGAGCTCACGCACCTCGGCTTCCCACAAGACGCGACCGAAGCAGTACACAGACGCTGCCTGACCAACAAAGGAGGTCATAGCTGCTGCTGAGCGCGTTGTCGACACAGGAGCGCCGCCGCCACCACCAGTCTCTGATGTAGCAGACAATGGTGGCGATGTTGGCGCATAGCCGAGTACGAAAGCGCCGCGTGAAATGGACGTGTAGCCGGCGCGACCGACAGCACAAAACTCGTCGCCGTCCACGTAGAGTTGAATCGCCTTGAGGCTGCTCTGACCACCGGGCGACGTGCCAGTCGCACCTACCTCTCTCTGGCGATCTGACGCACCCGCGACGCTGTTGACGAGAGAGGCCGCGTAGGGACGGCGGCGAACCAGCACCAAGTGCACCCAACGGTGTCGTGGCAGCGGTGGTCCTTCGAGTGGAATCAAGACCTCTTGCCCACGTGTGTCGAGCGTCACGCACAGCAGCTGAGCGGTGGATGGATCGACGACGAGCGCGAAGACGACGCGACGCTGCCCGTCCTGCATGCAAAACAGGCACTGCAGAGGGGACGGCGGCGATGCGGATGTTGCCGATGTGTGAGCGGTGGTGGTGAGTGGGACGGTAGACACTGTGGGAACAGGCATCATCGTCTCCTCGAGTCGCACCCACATGGATACAGAGTACCCATCGTCGTGCAGCGCGGGAAGCGGGGCCCGCACCCCAGCCGGGCCCGCACCGCGTGTCAGGGAGAGGTGGTGCGCAGGCATGCGGCGTGCGGTCAGGACGGAGGTGACCGACTCGCACAAAATGTCTGTGACGATAGGCAGCATGCGTCGACGCTCTGCCGCGTTGGGTGCGTGCACAAGGTTGCGCAGTAGCAGGTGTTTGACTTCGCCAACGTGGACGTGATAGCGCGCCATAGCCTTGAGAAGCGTCATCAACATTGTGGTCAACGCTTCCGGTGAGGCGGGCGAAAAGGACGTGGTTGCCGTCACGGTGGACTCGGCGTGCATGTGAGCAGCGGGCTTGTGCCACGTGACCAGAGCCCGGAGCATGTCCACAAGGATATCGAATGCCCCGACGGAAGCGAGGAGGTACAGGTTGATCTGATGCGACTCAGTGCAAGCGACGAGCACTTTGAGGAGAACAGAAAACCCGTGGAGGCGGGCCATGTGTGCGCGGCTCTCCTGTGGGGAGGAGGTAGTCGCCGTCGCCGTTGAGCTGGCGACAATGTGCGCCAGCGTTGCTCTTGTTTCTGCGAGTCCAGCCTGGAGTAGTGCCGCCATGAGCGCGGGGTTCCGCATGACGAGCTGCTCCGGTGTCAAGACGGGCAAACCACCCGTACTGATGGCGGGTGATGCGCATGGCACGGAGGCAGACGCCAGGGACAGAGGCGGCGTCTGGTCCTCGACGTGTGTCGCCGCATCGCTGTTCGCTGCGCTAGGCAGCACAAGAACCGCCTCGAACGCCATTTCAAGCACGAGCAGAACCATGCCACACCAGTCACCGGGGCGGGCCTCCAGCCACTCGGTCTGCAGTACACGAACGAGCTCATGCGCTGGGATCGTCTCCAGCAAACGCGTGCGCATGGCGGGGTTGCCACGCACCATAGCAGTCATGGTCCGCACTAGCTGCTCAAGCCCTTCATCCGATGACAACGACCACGGAAGAGAGATGCGGTGGACAAGGCGCAGGAAGCACTCGCCACCGGCAGCCTGATACAGAACTTCCTGCAGAGCGCGTACAGGCGTGATACTGTCCTCGCCAGAACCGGCTGACCCGACGGTGGCGAGGGCATCCTGAAAGCATCGCAGTAGCGAAATCAGTGTCGCGTCCTTTCGTAGCCCGTCAGACGCATACTGGCCTGCGTCGCCCGCTCCGGCTGAGCAAGCGGCGGGCGCCGCGTCAGAGAGCTCCTCGCAGTGTCGGACTTCATCCCAGCACAGCTGCGCGAGCGGCACCAGTAGCTGCTCGTACTGTGCCTGGCTAAGAGAGGGGTCACGGTACTGGAGCAGCGCGCGCACCACGTCGGTCGCCACAGCACGCCACCGAGGCATCGAAAAGCACAAAAACACGGGAGAGATGTCGGCGTCACGCAGGAGGACCGTCTGCGCAGTGTGGTTGGAAGTGAGTGTCAACAGCAACGACTGTGTTGACGACTCGATGTGCTCGACAGCGGCCTCGAGGCTCCCATCGCGGAGACCACTCGCACCCGTGTGCGTCGTCGTCACGCCGTTCGTCGGGCAATCAGAGGCCTGTCGCAACGCACGCAACACCACAGTCAGCTCACACAGCCTGGCAAAGCCGTCAGCGCCGATGACCAGACTTTGGGCGACAGCGGCCATTCCAGCTGTCGGACTGGTCGCCAGCTCCAAAATAAGCAGGGGGATGCCAAGTCGACTCTCGATGCACGCGTGCGGCGCCTGTGACGACGGCGGTGGCGTCGAAAGAGAATAGGGACGTGACGAGGACGAGGAGAATCTGCGCAGAGTGGTCATAGCAGCAGAGATTTGCGTAAGGAGCAGGTTCACGTCAGCATCGGGGGTACGAGGCGTGCCGTCCGGTGACGGCGTCATGACGGCGCTGTCGGTGAGTCGCTTCAACACGAGCGAGGCCGTGGAAACCACAAGGGTGGGATCGTCAGCGAAGGCCGCCTCGCGCTCCACAATGGCGTAGAGTCCGAGATCAACGAGAACGTGATAGTACGCCGGGTATGTTTCGAGGACTTCGCGCGCGTACGTGATGAGAAGGTAACAGAGAACCAACGAGGATGGGGACGACGATGAGGACGAGGCGGCAGACGCTCGGCTCTCATCCGGCACCGGCGTGGCGGTGGCGGCAAGGGGCTCGGTTTCGGCTGGTTGAGGTGAGGCGGGGACTTCGAACGCGCTGAAAAGCGTCCCTGTGATGCATTCAAGGCGTGACAACAGCGCACGCGCGCGGGCGTCACCCGGCGAGGCGAACTCCCGTGTGGCGCGCTGCATGTCATGCGCAGCCACGAGCAACGCATGCACCGCATCAAAGAGCATCACCACGTCCGGATCGCACGGCAAGCGCACCACACGTGGAGCCTGTGCACAGAATAGGGCCGGTGTGAGGCCTTGCGCGCCTTGGCACCTGAGAGATTCGAGCACAGACGCGGTTTCCTGGTGCTGAATCACGACGGCGTGCGGCCTGTGTGACGTGGCCAAAATGTGAGGCACGCGACGAATCGCATTGGCGGCGTTTTCAAAATAGAAGGCGTTCTCCATCGCGTCGCACAGGGAGTCAGGAAACACGCGAAGCAGCGACGCGACGAGCCGCTCCGCCGCCGTGATCGACGCGAGCAGAAAGGGAACGTCGTCTCCGCCCGCTGAAAAGCGCGCCAACAGAATGCTATCCGCCGCCACCAAGCCTGTTGTCAGACGTGTCTCGACCTTCTCAAGCAAATCCAGAGGTGCGTGCGCGAGGATGAGGCACAGGCACGTCATGCCAAATGTGGGCAGCTGCTCGCCTTGACGACAAGCGGCCAAACCGCGGAATGTGTACTGACCTTTGGAGAAAGGCATCAGCAGCGGCAAGAGCTCGCCCACAAGATCGATCTCTGCCACGGCGTGCGCTGCCGCACCTACGCGGCGCGCACCCTCACCGCTGTGAGGCGCACCACCGTTGGCACTGTCGTCGACAACGCTCTCGTCCCTGCCGCCTCTCGTGGGAATGGTGCTCATGGCCGAGGAAAGACGAGCCGCAACAGCCGCACCGCCATCGGGCCGCGACGGATCCACAAACGGGGCGATACGAGAGCCGAATAAAAGGCACGTGACACTCAAGCATAAAAGGAGAGTTGAAAAAGCATCAGCCGGAACGGCCTGCGGCGAACACGACGCATCACGCGCAGCTTCATCGGAGGACAAGACAGGGATTAATGTGGCGGCCGCGTTCGTGGCACGGGATGCACTCGAGGGTGACGCTGAAGGCACCGCAGCCGGGGTCCCAGAGGCCGCACCGCTAGACGCGTCGACTTTTCGGCGCGTGCAATAGTGTGCGGTGACAGCTTCGAAGAGCAACGCCACCGTCGCTTTGAGACACGTGTGAAACAACGGAGTGCTCAGCAGACGCTCACGCAACACAGCCCGCCGGTCGAGCAGTACACACCAGCAGGAGAACAGAGACTCAAAGTAAGCGAAAACAGTGCTACCCGTCTCTAAAAACGCTGCATCAGTCAGCGTGGAGTACCAGCGATGCAGAAGCAGAAGCGTCAGCCGCCACGGAATCGCATCGTGGCTGTGTGCGCCTCGGCCAGCTCCACTGGTCGTTCCGCGGTTAATACTCTGCTGCGCTGTCAGCGGGGTGGCAGTGGCGAGTGGAGACCGCGCAGACTTGGACGACGCGGCGACAACACCCACGCGCTGTGGTGATGTGTCGGGCGCCCGGACGAAGTGGTGCGGTCGGGAGAGGAGCGTTTCTAGACAGTCCACCGTGCTCGACGACAGCGGGTACTGACGCAGGTAGTTGAAGAGTATCTCCTCCAGCGCAGTATCGCCGCCTTTCGTGAGCAGACGCGTTGTGGCCGAGGCCGCGGCACTCGACACCGGCACGTCAACAGACAGTGCCAGAGACGGAGACGTCACATCGTCCCCACCCGCCGGCGCCGCGTCGGTGCGCCAACGCAAGTCGGGCGCGGCTGACGGTGTCCCTAACAGCCCCGGGGACGACTCTGCGAGGTGTTGTGCGGATTGAATATATTCGCGCACTTGTACCCCGAGGGGTGAGACGCGTAAAAACTCCCGGTACTCGTCTTCCTCGACGCGCTCCAAACGCAGGGCCGCGGCGTACTTACGTGCGGCAAGCTTGGTTTCCTCAGCCTTGGCGTTTCCAGAGGCGTTGACGATACCCGACAGGAATTTGTACATGCCGCGATAGAAGTCGAGTTTGTGTTGTTGTTTTTTCTTGTTGGGCAAATCTCCCTTCTCTCTGTCTGTTTGGAAGTTCCGGAGGTGGGTGTAGTTCACACAGTGACAGAGCTTTTCAAGTGAAGACGCGTAAAAAGGAGGCACAACAAAAATGTCCCAGTGGCTCAAAACACGAGATGAAGACGAGGCGCAAAGTGAACACAGCAAGAAGGAAAAAAAAAAGACAAAAACAAGTAGTAGCAAAAAGCGCAACAAGACACACACACACGTCCTCTTCGAAGTGTGCGTGTGGCGTCTGTCTGAGTTGTGTTATCAATGTCGGAGCCCTTTCGCTATACCCCGCATGAACTGTGCCGCGTGCAATACACCAAACTGGGTAGCCGCCACGAGAAGGGAGAGAAACATCGGGAATGGCATGAGCGGTGAGTGGGAAAAGGGCGATCGGTAAAAAAGCAACGTAGAGTGGGGGAGGGGAGGGGGGAAGAGCCTTGAGAGGCGCTAAGAATGTGCCGCCAAACCGTGGCAAACTGAACGCGAGAGGTGAGAAACCGCGAGAGTCGTGTTGGCATTGGGAAAATGGACGATTTCAGTACTGCAAAAAGAATCCACACACACACACACACACACACTTGAAGTCTGCATTCCCAGCTGAAGAGTGCGTTACTGCGAACGTGTTGTCTTTTAGTGTTGTTGTTGTTGTTGAAGCAATGATACGTGCACGAGACAAAAATGGCAATGCGATGGAAAAGCAACCAGCCACGAGTGGGAGTGAATAAACCTACTACAGTGCATCTGGCTGTACCGCCTGTGGTGGCGCACAGTCATCATTCTGATGGGCCAGAGGACGTGCCGCAGGAGCCGCCAACGCTGTCGCTGTGCGCGCGGCCTCTTCCAAGCTCCCAGGCGCCGGCTCCTGCTCCGTTATCGACTCCGGAGACGGTCGCATGGGCTCTGACGGAGAGGCAGAGTGACCAGCTGCCGTTGTCGCATTTGTCGGGGTGTTGACATGCACGGGTTGGATGGTGCTAATCAACTCTTCCAGGTGCTCGCGAATAGGCACGAGCAGCTCCTCGGCAGGGGCAGTTCCGTCAGTCATCGGGGCCAACACGGCGCGCAGGGCGTACTCGCACTGAGTGAGCACAAGTTCCGCTTGATGAACGGCCTGCGTCGCCTCGGTGAAGCTTTTACGGGCGGCACCCTCCAACGGGGCCGAAACGGCGGCCAGTAGCTGCTGAATGAGGCGGTCGGATGCGGTGACGAGCTCGCTGTCGACATCCTCCTTCGACTCCCGCGAAGATTGGATGACTGAGAGGCGTGTGCGGCGCAGCGCAGCGAAGTCGAGCTTTTTCTCCACAACAACGATCTTCGCGTCGATACGAGAGAGCTCCACGCGGAGGTAGAGCAGGTGGGCCACTTGGCAGGCGTACCCGACAAACGGCTGAGAACGGCCTGTCGTGCGGCGCTCCTGCTCATTGACGAGTCGCGCCAACTCCTGCAAGTGCGACAGAGCAAGGTGGATCGCCTCTTCGGCAAACGTGGAGAAGACGGAGAACTCCACCGTCGGATAGAGACATTTCAGCAGCGTCACGGTGCTCAGCACGGCCGGGATGAGCTGCATCGCCGACGGATCGTCCTGCGCGTCTCCCGTGCTGACGGCCATCGTCATCGTGTCGGCTGAGGATGAGGGCGGCGTGGCGCGTCGCACGTAGTCGTTCACCAACTCTGTGGTCAATTTGGCGCGGCCAATGTCTTGGCGAATGAAAATGCTGGTGCGGAAGATCAGACGCTCCTGGGTGTCCTGAATCATCCGCTGCCAGAGATCGGCGATCTCACGGACCTGTGCCCGATCGCGTCCCGCGCTGTACGGCACGGCCTGGATGCATTGAATCGTCTCTGCAAGTTCCGCGACACCGTCGACGCGGAGCAAACGGGATCGGAAGGCGTGATACACCTCTTCCGTGACCTCGCCCACAAGCTTGGGCAGCACCGCTGCGGTGACGTCATCGCGCAGCCACATGCGCTCTAGCACATCGCGTTCGCCCTCGAGGCACGCATCCATAAGGGCGCACAGGTGGCCCGCCAGATATGGCAGGGTGAAGTGCTCGCTCATGAGCGCACCGGTGACACTCGCAGAGCGAGATGTCAGTGGCGCAGCGACAGCAGACGCGCTCGCCGGTGACTTGCTCACCGACGCATCCTGAAAGGGCGACTCGACCGCGGGCAAGCTCACGCTGCGACTCTGCATAGACATTTCCAGCGCGGGGGACGATAACTTCGACGCCTTGGCTACCTCAGCAGCCGAGCCTTTGGCGGGCGTGCACGAAGCAACGACCCAGACACGCAGCAGCGGGCACACCACGATCACGCGTGTATCACGGTATGCATTGAGCACGTCGTTCATGAAGCCCTCGCGGGTGAGCGCTCCACGCGGGTTGACCACCTCACCGAACGCCTCCGCAGCAGCAGACTGCGTCGTGCCAATGAGCAGCTCGGCGATACGACGCAAGGGCTCACTAGCGGCGAGTGTGTCCATGAAAACGGCGTTGACAGACGCCACTGCGGCCTCAAACCGCACGGTTTCATCATCTCCACCATCACCCGCCTCATCGGAGAGCACTAGCGCACCAGTCTCGGTGATCGTCGCTTCCTTCAGTGACGCGCTTCGCGAACGACGCGTTTGAAGCGGTCGCAGGGCACGCGCGTAGGCATCAGATTGTGTGGTCGCACCAGAAGCAGCTTGTAGTGCCGTGCGCAAGGCTGTTCGGAGCGTCCACATGATACGCTGCTGAGCGCGGGCCACATTAGCGGCGTAAACAGGTGCGGATTTGAAGTTGGCATGCCGCGTGAGAAAAGCCATCTCCGCGTTCAGATCCTCTGCGAGCGTCGGGAAACGTGACGATGTAGCAGTGAGCATCGGGTCCTCCGCTTCGCGGACGAGGTCCTCAATGTGCGTAAAGTGCTGGATGGTGCGCTCCAGCTCATCACGGATCTTTTCCAATCGCGACTTGCGGAGAAGCAGCGCAGAGGCGTTCTGGTTCAGGTGCTCGCTTTGACTCTGAACCGACTTGGTCACCTCCAGCATCGAGCCGAGACTGGTGAGAAGCTGCTCAAGGGAGGCTTCGCACTCCGCGCCGGCAGCACGACCTTCTCGGAGGCGGTCTTCGAGGCGGGCAAGGCCGGGGACCTGCTGCACGCACGCACGGTACGCCATGGCATTGGCAACCGTCGCCCGCTCCTCCTCAGACAAGCGCGTGGTTGGGTGCGCGCGTACTGGGCCTGTCTTGTCCGTGCCGCCCCTCAGCGCAGAGGCAAAGCCGTAACTGCTGTCCCTCGCGCGTTGTGGCGAGCGGCTGGCAGTGCTCGCCGTTCCATCGTTGGGCGACGTCAGCTCGTGTAGGTGGGCTGGTGGTGGTACTGGGAATCGACATGCGCGAATAACAGGGGCAAGCAGGTTGTCCAGCTGCTTGGCAACGTTGAGCTTGATGCGATCGGCGTCGAGCGCGGCAGTGGTGGACGTGGAGTCCATGCTTGAGCCCTTCCCTCTTCGTCGTAAGAGTGTGATTTTGTGTGTGGGTGGGTGGGGGTGGGTGTCTTCGCAGCACGCACCACGGCAAAGAGAAAGGGAAAGACGGGGGAGTGTGAGTAAACCTAGGTGGAAACAACAGACAGCCAGTGATGATCACGCCCTGACGTGACTTGCTTTGGTAAGGACGGAAAGGGGGAGAGAGGGGGGGGAGAGGGTAGATGAAAAAAAGGTGTGAGGTAAATTGTTGGTTGTCATTGTGGCAGTGTGAGCACCAGGTGTGCATGCACGTTTGCAAGACGGACCAAGCGACCAAAAAGATATTCGATACGCGGTGCGCAGATAACAAGTGGTGCATGAGTCACTACAAGCGAGCTTCACGCGGTGCCGAGCGGCGCTGCTGCTGCTGCTATTAACATATGGTATCGGCTTGTTTTGTGCTGTTGTTTTTCCCGGCTAGATCGTTTCTCTGTGAAAGATTGAAGGTTACGAACAGACGAGGGAAGAGGCGAGTACCATAGGCGCTGAGATGTGACAAGTGCGGCAGAAAGGAAAAAAAAAAAAAAGAGAGAGAGCTCTCTGCACTTTGGCTGCTGGAAGTTACTTCACCTCACTCAATGTACGATGAATGGCCTCGTTAACCGCCTTCAGTGCAGAAGGACTGAGCTTCAGCTGACGCACACCGCCCCTATCCGCAACGTGGAGGCACGATGCGCACCAACGCAGCACCTGAGCCACCGTTCTCTGCATGTGCTGCAGGGCCTCGGAGTCGCTCGTGTTCGTTTTCAAGGTTGAGAACCACCGAAGGAAGCACGCATCACCAGCAAGAAGGAGACGGTAGGACTCGTACAGTTTCGGTAGGCCGGTGGGCTCTGGAACATGCAGTGTACGCACCAGTGTTGTCGCTCCGAGCTGCGCAATCGAAAGGACAGCCAACTGTTGCGGGCTTGTCAACGCGTCGAACACACCGCATTTATCGCCGTCAGTGGCGTCCGAATCGAACAGCCGTGCGGCACCGAGAAGAAGATCGACGGCGTGCGGCAGCTGGAGCTGGGACTCCTTCGCGTACAGACTTTCTTGCAGGAGAGGCAGCAGGTTCCGTAGCCGTGGTGTCTCGGCAAGCGCCACACTGAGCCACAGCGTGGTGAGCTGCGGTGCTGCTAAGCCGGATAGCGGCATGAGTCTGTCTGACGGCGTAGGCACAACTGGGAAGAGCATCTGGAGCCATTCGCCGAGTCGGTGAACGGCCGCCGCCACGGACTCATTTGTTGTGGCGACACCTTCGCGTGGGAGCGGCGCGGACGACGCAAGCGCCGCGATGCAGTGTGCTCGCAGCAACACAAAGATACCATGACGGCTTTCACGGTCATGGCGCAAGGCGGTCAGGGCGGGTACGGAAAGCGCCGGCGGCGCGACGCCTGTCATCAGCGGGGCAAGCAACTGTGAGACGTAGTGGAAGTGAGGGACAGCGAGGTACTGGAGACACTGCTCTACACCGCGGAAGACCGCACGAGGAATCAACGGGCCCTGCGCGGCAGTCGCGCGTGTAGCACTATTTGTCAGCGTCGTGGCCCACCTCGAGGCCAGGCTGTTTAGCACATCGACGACGTTGCCCTGGTCATGGATTTCCCTCACCGAGTGCGTCCCCATCTCGAGCAGCGCTTCACCGTAAAACAGTTGGGCCGCTTCGTTGGCGCTGAAGAGCTGCACCAGCGTTGGGGTCGGCGCGGCGCGTAGGCTCATGGCGAACTGTGCCGGTCCTACCGCCGACTGGGCCTTGTCGAGGGCGACGCGCATGGCACCTACTGTTGCCACGCGTTGGTCATACCGGCGCAGCACATCCACGCGAGCCGCAAGGTCGCTGACCGCGCGTAGCCATCTGTGCGAGACGTCCTTCTCGTGCAGCAGTTTTTTCACCGCAAGCACAACGTAGGCATCTGTGGTAGGCTGTGGAGGGAAAGTGACTATGCTTGTGAGTACCTGGACGACAAAGACAAGATCCTCCAGCGACGTCGTCGAGAGGGTGTCGTTCATGGCTTCCTTGGTGAACACGAGTGCGTCCAAGCTATCCACGGCAGCCTGCGCTAGAGCGGTGAAGGCAGAGTCGGGAGACCCGGACGCAGTGGTCGTAGCGGTGGGCGACGAATGAGTCTTTGGCGTGTGCCAGTCCGCCCGCACGGGGGTGTTGCGCCGTGACGGTGCGAGGTACGTGGTCGGTGTCAAGGCGCGCGTCTGCTGCAGAGCACGGAGGATACCGTTTGCTTGCCTGATAATCGACGTGCGCCGCCCTTCGCCGTCTGTTGCGGCCTGCACGGTGGACATGAGGGGGTGCGTGAGCTGACTTGCCGCGCGCTCTGCGAGTTGCATCATCACGCGTCCGTTCCACACGCCAAGGTGCGCAAGGCTCGTCAACAAGAGCGAGAGCTCCAACGCGTCCATGGCCACGGAGGCCACAACGAGCCAAGGCAAGAGGTCATCGAAGAGAGTGGGGTGGCGCACGTCAGCGGTCACGTAGGCCTGGAGGAGCATGATCAGTTCCTTTGGCCGCAGCGGCACCGCAACGCGCTCTTTGGGGACGGGATCGTTCTCCGCGACGCTGTCCACGTCGCACTCGTCCTCACCGGCCAATGTTTCAAGATCAGCGAGACGTAAAAGAATCAATTGCGCGACGCCACCCACAGAGAGCAGTGCGTCATCCACGCCCTGAGCCACCTCAGCTGCTGCGTTGCGAAGAGCGTCGGTGACAGCGTTTGGTGTGGCCAAAGAAGGACTCGTGTTCGCCTCCTCGTCATCCACGTCAGCGGTACGGTCCTCCTCTGCAGTCGCGACCGCCTCCTCGCCTCCAGCTGTGGTCGCGAAATCCTGCAAGACCGCATTGGAAGCTGGCGAGGACGCACCTAGCAGTCGCACGCTCGCCTGCTTCATCTGCGCAAGCACGAAGCTCATCAGACACAGCTGGCTGAGTAGAGCCTCGGGGGCAGACCGTGGTTGCTGTGAGTCAAGCGAAGCATCGACCAGGGCCTCGCACCAGTGTGCGTAGGTGGCGCAGACATTCAGCAAAGATCGCAGTAAAGCCGAGGATGGTGATGCGGACGGAACGCCTGTGGCTGTCACAGCCCGGCGAAGAACGGACAGCAATGTGCGGCCCATCTGCACAGCGAAACCAACATCGCCGCTCGCTGGTTGGCCAAGTGGTTTGTTCGGCATCGTCACGGACGCCGTCATCTCCTGCATGGTACACGCTACTGTGTCCAGGAAAGTGGGTGACAGCTGCGAGATGGCGTTGGCCGAGCGCGCGGCATCCAGGAATCGCTTCGCATCGGCCAAGGTCCACGTGAGTCGTGGCTGCGATGCCTGTGCGAGCAACGCACCGAGAGCGGCTCGACTATGCACGGCAGCGACCCGCTGCGGATTCTTGTTAATCGCGGCGACCGCCGACGTGAGTGCGGCGACTTCAAAAGCGTTGCAGGATGGGGCAAGGCGAGTCACAGTCTCGACGAACGGGTCCCAACACACTGGGCTGCCGTGCGCGTCGGGCTGCGCTGCCACCTTTTGAGCGTCTGTGCCCGCGTGGTCGTCATCCGCGGCTGTGTCAACATCTAGCTGCGTCGATTCGTCCGTCCATGCGGCGACGAGGGGATCGTCATCGTGGCGGCCGGGGTAATCACGTGCACTCCCAGCAGGACGGTCTAGCGTGTCGCGCGCTTCGAGCGCCGTGTCCAGTGAACGGAACAACATCACAAGCTCTTTAGCCGACGATGCTGACGTGGCGTGCGACATGGCCTCGTTTAGCAGAGTATCACGTAGCGTCGTCGCACGCACGCGAATATCGGGTGTGCCAGAAGCGGTGAGCGTCGTGGTAGACGCGGTCGTGTGCGTGGACGTCATTGTGGCCACAAACATGTCCAATGCGTGCAGCGCAACGGTGCGGGCATGTGGTGACGAGGACGGTTGGGGCCTCACGGCGTCACCCACCTCGTCCGCACGGGGCGGGGACGGCGCGCTGCCCACCCAGCGCGTCAGCAGCGGTTCCACGCAGAGGAAAAACTCAGCAAGAAGACCATCATTCAAATTCAAGTTACACACACTGGTGAGCACGTGTGCGGCATCCACCACGCTCACTTTACTGTCCTCCTCGTTGATCAAGGCGGTGATGCGCTGATGCGCATCATAGAGTGCCGCCTCTGCGGCGGGGACGTTGCGAAAGAAAACGGCCAGCCCACGGTCACCACAGCCAGCATAGGCGCGGCCAAAACGGACATACGCTTCGAAAAGTGGCACAAGCTGCGGTGCGTGTGCAAAGCGCATTTGGGCCCGCATCCGTGAGAAAAGCATATCCACCACGTCCTCAGGCACCGCCGGTGATGACGTCGCATTGGTTTCACTCCACTTGGAGAAGTTCGACAGCAACACGCTGCACTCGAGCGCCCCTAACTGGCCTTGGTGCGTGCCGACGAGCTGGAACAGCTTCGGTCGCATCGCCTCAATCATGTGCGTCGTGGTGTGCTGCTCCGCCACGAGGGACGGATGCGCGTGCCGGATGTGCGTCACGACAGTCGCAGCGTTGGCCAGCTCGCGTGCAGAGGCCGCTGAGACAGCGCTCGGCAAGAGAGAAAGCGCGGACGCAAGGAGCGGTAGCGTCGAAGACGAGGGTGGCGAGGAGGGCCGCGCTGCGAGGGAAAGCCACAGCTGCAGGAGGCGCACAAGGTCAGCCGTCGCGCGCAGTGAAGCGGCCGCGGCCAGAGGTGAGGCGAGCGCCGAGCCTGATGCTGCCGTCCTTACCCGTGTCTCCGTGGCAGCCGCGGTTGTTGTCGGCGTGCCATCGAACGGCTGACCACCGCCAGGAAGAAAGAAGACGCGCATCACTGGCAGCACTCGTGTACAGAAGGCCCGAGTCAGCGAAGCGTCAAGCTCACCGCAGGTTTGGCGCGTACCCTCCTCCACCTCGACATTGGCAATGGTCTGGTTCAGGGCGAGGTAGGCCTCCAATATGTGTACGCAGTCAGCGATCTCGAGGGCTGACACGAGACCCGAAGACGACAGCTGCTGCAGTGCGGCTGAAGCCGACTCGAATAGCGATATGAGCTGTTGTAGCTGTTGTAGCTGTTGCTCCGCTTCGAGTGGTGAACGCAAAGCCTGCAACTTGGACACGAGCTGAAAAACAGAAACGACTGCGACGAGGGACGTGCGGTGTGCGTCTTCCGAAGTGTCAATCGCCCCCGCCACGACCGCAGAGAGGCTTGCCTGCAAGAGCGGCATGAGAACCTCGTACACAAAAGGTACACCGGCCTCTGCGCCGTCGGAGAGGTTGAGCAGCGGCATCGTGATCGACATGACCTGCCGCGTGGTGGTGAGATATTGGGGATGAGTCGACACCCAGTCGAGTGCCTCCTTGACACGGCTAGCCGTGCTGGAGCCACCAAAAGTCGCCGCCACAGCGAGGAGCTTGCCGACCTCCGCAGCGTATTGCGGGCTGCTCTTCGGGACGTCGGAGAGACTGTCCATGGCGCGGGTCTCCGTGTTGAGCAGCCGCAGCGCGTCACGACACACAAGAGACGCGCTGGAAGAGGACGTAAGGGTGGGTGAAGGCGAGGACGAAGCGGAAGAAGAAGTCCCCACTTCGGCACCACCGCGCGCTGTTGCTGTGCGGGTATTTGCTGTCGGTGTCCTATTTGTGGCGTGGCCCCCAGCTCGTTGGTACTGTTGCCGTAGCCGAAGTAGCGAGGCAAGAATAGAACTGGAGCGTCCCGCACCGGTGTTGTTGTGTCCATGCGAGCCGTTTGAGGTGTAGGCCCGCACGGCAATGGCCAATCTTGGGATCATTGGAAACAAAGCGAGGAAGAGGAAAGCCTCGGGGAAAGGAAGCCACAAGGACACAAGGCAGAAGAAGAAACAAAAACAAAAACAAGATGTCAATGTGGCAAGGCGTCTCCTCCTACGAAGAGAAACTTACGTCACGATGCGTAGAGGAATGGTAAGAAAGCAGCCGATTCATTTGTGGGTGAGAGACAGCGTGAGAAAGAGAGAGAGTCCTAAGGGAGCGAGCAGTGCCGCGTACCCCGAAGTGGTAACATCGCCATAGAAGGGAGAACGCGGTGTTCGCTGCCGGTCACGTGACAAGCTACGAAGCCGCATACCGCGTTGCTCGTCGCATTGTGACGGAGCAAAAGTGTCTATGTGTGTGTGTGTGTGTGTTGCCGATATGCGTTGAGAAGTCACACATCTCTATTCTAGTATTCTTATTTTTCATTAATTGATTTCACTGTTGTGATCCAAGCAGCTGCTCTCCCCACCCTAAACCTTCCACGTGGTGGCATGACATCTTTTTCCCTCTTTGTTTTCTCCGCAAACACACACAGCACGGCTGAGCGATGCACAACAACAACGGAAGCTGCCCTCGAACCTTTTTCCAAAAAAAAAAAGGAAAAAGGGAAAAGGTGAGGAATGGTTGGGAGGAGAAGCCGGCAACATCAACTGCGGAGGTGGAAAAAAAAAGATAAAAGTGAGCGCGAGAGAAGAAGAGGTCAGAAAGCGATGATCCCAAACACGATTGCCGGATCCACTGCGTCTGCTTCCGGAGCTTCCTAGTCTCTGTATGCTTGCTTTCCCTCTCGCACATGATTTCGGTTCTCAAGTAACCCGTCCTCTTCGCTTCTTCTTTTTTTTTCTCTCTTATTTTTTTTTGTGTGTGTGTTGCATTTGTTTTGTGGTGGTGGTGGGGATTTCAGCGAACAGAGCGTAAAGTGACGCGTTCAAGATGAGGCCCACGTGTGGAGCAACGAGCAGCGAGTGAAACTGCCATTCACACAGCATCAGGCACCACCTTGTCCCTTCACAAGAACAGAGAGACACACAACACACAAAAAAAAAATACAAAAAGGGGGAAGGGGAGAGAGCTGTGGGGACGCACCACAAAACGTTTAGACTTTATCGGTGGCACCGTAGCTCTTCGGGGCGGCGCCTTCTTCCAAGCCACCGCGAAGGAGCGGCTCGCCTTCTCTCTCCGATTTGGCCGCGCTGGCCTGCGAGCGCCTCGAGGCCACCACCTTGCTCACAACCCACAGGGTCGGAATGGCAATCAGGATCAGGGCAAGGGTCACCGTCCACAGACGCGTCGCCGTGCACAGGGCGGCACGCCGAAAGTTGCCGTTCGGCGCCAGCTCGTGGCAGAAGGGCAGGTTGCGTTGGTTCTCGACGACCACAGAGAGAAGAAACTCGGGCTGATCGGGTAGGTTCTTCGTGAAGGAGCCGAGATGCGGAGCAGGGCCAGCGGTGTTCTCGTGGTTCGTGGTGAAGGGTGACGCATACTGCATGACGCGGCGACCATTGCGGTCAGCGATCAGCAGTGTATCGCGGGCGTCGTGCTCGTAGAGACCGCTGAGGGCGTGGGAGGGGGTTGGGGTGGTGATGTGGTAGACACCACGTTGGTTGCTGCGGTCTGTGATGCCGTGCTGGATGCGGCTGCCTGATGTGGTGGTGTGCGCAGAGAAGCGCAGGAGATAGGCCATGCCGTCCTCTTTGCTCGTGACGTACATGTACGGCTGGTGGAAGTAGCTGCTGCTCCCGGACATCGCGTCGGTGCGATACGCGCGGGATGGAAAACTGACCTGCACGGGAGAAGGGACGTTGATGCCGAAGAGGCGCGCACCCGTCTCGGGATCGAAGACGTGAATGACACTTGTGGCAAGATCACACACAAGCAGGTAGTACGCCATGTCGGTGCTGTTCACGTTGTACAGGCCAGGTCCGGCGTTGCCCTGCACCAGTTCACGCGGGAGTAGCGGGGACATTGTGATGCCACGGACAGAGCCCAGTTGGTAGTCCGCACTCCAGGAGGAGGCGAAGAGCCCGGCATTGCTCGGAAGATCCTTGAGGGTCATGCCGGCAAAGAGGCCCACACCACTGCCTATGGTATCCGCTCTCTCGTCGCCAGAGACACTAGGAGCGCCGCCAGCGGGGCTGTCAAGGCCGCTCGTGAGAGACAGCGCCGCCTTCACATTGGGCATCGGCACCCACTCGGGCGGCGACGTCGCCGTCCCCTTCTTCTTGAGCGCGTAGCGCGTGATGGTGGCAGTGTTTTGATTCGAGACGTAGATGTCGTCGGTGACGGGGTGGAAGGTCATGTCGTACGGGTGATCGAGCAGCGGATTGGACTTATCCTGCGCGGCCACAGTGAAGAGGTAATCGCGTGTGCAATCCTTCTTGAGTGTGTGGTTAAGGAGGCCGTTACCGCTCACCGCGAAGATGCGGCTGAGCGTACCGCGCGCGCTGGTCACGTAGAGATGGCCACCCGGGCCGAATTCCATAGCACGCAGCTTGTCTACCTTGACGTCGGCGGGATAGGACTCGTTGTTGATAACCTCGCCGATGTAATTCCCGCTCGTGTCAAAAGACCATATATTATCGCCCATGTTGGATGTCATGTACACCACGCGGGTGTTGCCGTTGGAGGGGCATCGAGCCTCCACAATGAGGGCCGTCCAGAGAACAACAAGTACCGCACACGCGATGAACGCCCCTGCGGATGCCAGTGGCACGCGGAAAGAGCACGCCATGGTCTCGGGGTGATGAGAAGAATGCGTCTTACTCGCGCTGACTTGGACTGTGTGGTTGTCTGTGGTCCCTATCACTGCCTACAGCGGTGCTTCCTCTCTTGATGTCAATCGATGGTGGTAGTGGATTGTCTCTTGACCTCCGGTGGTGTGTTCGTTTGTTCTGTTGTTGTTGTCGTGAGAGCCAATTCGATAGTTTATTTGGCGATGCTGATGCTTTTTCTCTTTTCTCCCTTTTCTCACATAATGGTCGCAGTTCGATTCATTCAGAAAGAAAAAAGAAAAACAGGATTGGCAGTTAAGGAGGGCGGGAAGAAGAGAGGTGCTGGTGTGGTTAGCGTGATACGTTATTTCGTCGTAGGGTCATGGTGACGTGAAGAGTCGTAAAAACAGACACGTGGCCACCAAAAAAAAAACTCGGAATAGGGGAAGGGGGAGGGGTAGACTGACATGCACGCATTGACCTCTTGCTTGTTCTTTGTGAATGAGATGTACGCATCGAGACGAGTGGAGCGCACAAGAGAAGCTCCGATGCGATAGGGAAAAAAGGAAGAGGAGGGCAAGACGATGTGGCACGATAATGCTAATAAAAAAGACGCGACGAACACGCACACACACACACACACACGAAATAAACGAGACGATCGAGTCAGATCTTTGTTCGTTTCGAGCGCGCTACTTCTTGGAAAGGAGGACGTACTTGATGTCCAAGTATGGTTCGATGCCGTACTTGGAGCCATCACGGCCGAGCCCGCTTTCCTTGACGCCGCCAAAAGGCGCACAGGCCGAGGACAGTCCTGTGTCGTTCACGCCCACCATGCCGAAGCGAAGCGCCTCGGACACACGGTGTTGTTTACGATAGTCAGTCGTGTACAGATACGAGCCAAGCCCTGCGTGGGTGGCGTTGGCCAGCTTCACGGCCTCTGTCTCCGACGTGAAGGGTACAAGGGGTAGCACAGGACCAAAAAGCTCCTCCTGGCAGCAGCGGCACGTCGCGTGCTTCACGTTGGTCAGCACTGTCGGTTCATAAAAGTAGCCCTTGAAGTGCCCGACCGGCCTGCGGCCTCCACACTCGACCTTGGCGCCTTGGCGTACGGCGTCAGCCACAACGGACTCGACACGCGCTACGGCAGCGCCGGTGATCATGGCGCCAACGTTCGAGGTAGGATCAAAGTTGTTTCCCACCTTGAGGGCTTTGGTGCGCGTCACAACAAGCTTCGTGAACGTGTCGTACACGCTTGCTTCTACCAGCGCCCTGTTCACACAAATGCAGGTCTGTCCAGCATTGCGGAACTTGCCGGCTATGAGGCCGTCCGCAGCGCGCTCAAGGTCAGCGTCGGCGAACACAAGAAATGGTGCGTTTCCACCGAGCTCCAGCGCAATCCTCTTTACTGTGTCTGCGGAGCGCCGAAAGAGCTCCTTGCCGACGCGCGTGGAGCCGGTGAAGGATATCTTCCGTACATCGAAACTGTCGAGCAAGGTGTTTCCGATAGGCGAGGCCGCACCCGTGACTACGTTGAAGACGCCGGGAGGTACACCAGCCTCCTCCGCCAGCTGCGCGAGTGCCAAGGCCGAGAACGGCGTCAGCTCGGACGGCTTCACAACGACGGTGCAGCCTGCTGCCATCGCCCCTGCTGCCGCGCGTGCAATCATGGCCGCCGGAAAGTTCCACGGGGTAATAATACCCACCACACCAATCGGCTGCTTGATGACTGTGGTCTGCACATGAGCGCGGGGACCGGGAATGATGTCGCCGTAGGTCCGCTCAGCCTCGCCTGCGTACCAGTCAATGTACGACGCAGCGTACGCGACTTCGCCCATGCCCTCAGCGAGTATCTTCCCCGACTCACGCGACAAAATGTTCGCGAGAGCCGTTTGGTGCGTGAGCATAAGGTCACCCCAGCGGCGCACAATGCGAGCGCGCGCGTTGGGCATCATCTGCTGCCACATCTCGAACGCAGCTTGGGCGGCGGCGATGGCCTCGGTGGTCTCTGTCGCGCCACAGTTCGGTATGGTGCCAATCTTTTCGTTGGTACACGGGTCCTCAACGGGGAGAGTTGCACCCGAGCGGGCACCTCGCCACTGGCCGTTCACGTAGCAGACCGCCCGGCGGGTGATGGCGCCTTTGACGAATGCTTCCGGTTTTGAGAGGTTGAGTGGCGCGTTGCCCACGGCAGCTGCCGTCACACCAGCGGCAGCTAACACGACACGTGACGCGCGCATCATATTTGTTCGTATCCACCACTAGGCATTCAGCGCTTTATTTCTTTTTTTCTTTGTTTTGTTTTACTTTGGTACGTGCGCACGTGTATGTGTACGCGCACAACACAAGGAAATGTAAGGTGAGGATGAAAAAAGAAAAGTAGAGAGTGTGTGTGTGTGTGCGTGAGACGGTCGGAACGGTGAGAGCGTACGGTGGTTGAGAGAAGAAAGGCCCGCCACAAGCGCTTGTGTGTACCTCAGAAGCGATCCATAAAACGGAAATAGGGAGGCACACACACACAGAGACGGGAAAACGGGAGCCGCGGAACGGTGCGTCGTAGAAAACGGAAATGAGTGAGTAAAACACACATCAGCGAGAAGGGCAGGCTTGACAGCCAACCCGCACAGTGATGGCCTCCACGCACTATGTGAGGAGGACAGAGTGGTACTCGTAAACACACACACACGCACACGTGCCTGTGAGCGAGACGGGCCACAGGAAGAGAAAAATGTTGCTTTTCACCTCCTGTCTTGTCCCACGAGTCCACCGCGACGCTCATCTAGTTTAGCCGTCATCGGCCCACCTCCGCAAAGAGGACTGTACCGTGGAAGATATGATCGTTCCTCCATTTGCTTTTTTTTTTTTCAAGTTGTTGTTGTTGTTATTGTTGAGTTCCTGCTACAGGAATAGAATTGAACAAGGTAAAGTGAAATAATGAAAAAATCCTACAACGAAAAAAAAAAAGTGCGAGTGGGTCAAGGATCAAAACAACGAAGAGACGTGCACACCAAAAAAAGGAAAAAGAAAGGGAGATCAAAGCGATTGAAGCGCGTGATACAGCTATTTCCCTTCCTTGTTAGTTTGTTTGTAAGCTCTCCTCAGCCTATTTTCCTTGTCGGTTTTTTTTTGTTTTGAGGGGAGGGAACTGCTATCGACTGATGTTGCTGCCGTTTGCAGATGTTTGACTGCCGGTATGTACGTGGTCTGTCATACGGACACCTTTTCCGCTGCGAGCACCACGGCAACGCTCTTTTTGTTCCTTGCAACCAAGACACCACAAGCATACAAGAGCACACACGCCGAGAAAGCGGGATGGCGCTTACTCGGAATCCTCCACAGCCTCGGGGAGGTTCTTGTAGACGGTGTCCATAGACGGACCCCATGCATCGGCCCACTGGTAGCCAGTGCCGAGCTTGTTCCGCCACACGCGCATGTAGTCTTTCTTGTACTCACCGCGGCTGGAGAAGCGGCTACCCATGTGCGCGAAGATGAACCACATCACAATGAAGTAGCCGCCAACAAAGGCGACAGCACCGTTGTAGACGGGGTACTTAATGTGCTGGTGGTTGATGTAGCTGCGGCTAGCACGGGCCAGCGTGGAGAGCTGGGACACCGAAGAGGCGCTGAGGGCACGGCGGAGCATGGTGGTTCAATAATTTTGTGGTTGATTGAAAGAACGAAGCTAACGCGACGTTGATTGTTGCTAAGGCACTACGCTGGTGGGTGAGAAGAGGGAAGAGAGCGCACAAGAGAGAGCGAGAAGGTCGACGAGATGAAGGGAAGTACGGAGGGAGAGTGCCCTCTTGGGATACGTGAAGCACACGTCGCGTGGCACGCGTTCGCGCTGTCCCTCACAGTGGTTTCCGCTGCGCACACAGTACAACAGGAAAAGGGAGGGAACGACAGAACGGCAGTCTCAGTAGTAAGAGTGAAAATCAGCAAAAAAAAAATGAGGAAGACACCCTCGATTGCGGCATGGGGCCCCTGGTGTTCGTCGTCACTGGTGTTCTCTGTGTGAGTGGGGCTGGTAAGAGAGGCGCAACAAGAACAAAAAGAGATGAGGTGGTGTCGTCACTATAGTGGTAATGTACAAACAGAAAAAAAAAAGGGGGAGGGTGCAGGCCGTCACGCGTACCAGCAGAAGAAACAAAAACAAAAACAAAAGAGCGAGTCGGGTGTGTTACATGAGTGAAGGCAGTGCATTGATGAGTGCGCACACGCAGAGCCAAACCCCTGTGCGCTCTGGAGGTGAGCGGTCGGGATTAAAGGACGCTAGAGCACGCGCCGCGCAGGTTGCTTCGCCGTGGCTTGTGTGGTAGAGGCGGGCAGTCGGGCCGGCTCACGCGCGTGTATGTTTGTACGCGCGCCTTGCACCATAACGAACGGTGTCCTCGACGCGGCACCGTCACGGCCGTGCGGTGGCTTGGAGTCCGCGTATTTGAAGCGGCGCTCATCGGCTGTGTTGCCGCTGATGCCAACAGGCTGGTCTGCGTTCGCCTGTTGGTTCTGTGCGATGACCAGGTCCTTGTACGTGCGCAGTGCCGGTGGTTGCGAATTCGCAGTGCGCGCGGCAGTCGTGGCTTGTGCAGGCACGTGGCGGACCGAGCGTGCGGCGGACGGCGCGGTAGGTGGCTGGGGGTGTGATGGCGCCAGTGCCTGCTGCAGACGTGCACTTGGCTGCCCATACAAAGCTGCGGCTCTCGTCGCACTCGCCGGGAAGCTCTTTGCGCCTAGTCCGCGTTGAGCCAGCGTCGCGTCCCCATCCTCGTTGAACGCGAGTAGTGCGCGTGCCTCGGCCTCTTTGGCGTCGTGAGAGGTGTCGGGCGCCTCGTCGGAGCCGAGGTACCGCACAATAAAGGCACGGATGCGCGGATCGGCGGGGTGTAAGTGTTGGCACGACAGGACATCGCGCAGGCCGTACCGTGGCTCGCCCAGTGCGAACCGGCACAGAGCCCGATGGTAGTAAAAGAGCGGCTCCTTGTCGCTTGACTTGATGGCCATCGTGAACTCCTGTTCGGCCTCGCGTATTTGGCCCATCGCGTGAAGCTTGCGGCCCCAGCGATCGTGTAGAAAGGCAATGCGCTGTTGTGCCTCATTGTCTTCTGGGTTGATTTCCAGAAGTTTGCGATAGCCCACCAACGCCTCCTGGTAGTCCTCAAGCTTCACGTAGCAATCCGCACGCGCCAGGATGACGAGCGGGTTGTCTGGACGCCACTTGAGTGATTCCGTGTAGTAGGCTATCGCCTCCTGCAGACTGTTTTCGCCGCCGCCACCCAGCTCTGTTCCGAGAGAAAAAAGAACACTGGTCATGGCATCAATGGCGCCACGGTGCTGCCCGTTCGTCTCGCGCACGCACTGGAAGAGATCCTTGACGCTGCGCTTCGACTCACCGCTCTCAATATGCAGCGTCGCGCGGGTGAAGAGGAGGTCCACGTCGTTGGGGTACACGTCAATGCACTTGCTAATGGTGCCCAGGTCACGCCGCTCAAGCGCCTTGGCACGGTAGCGCATGTACTGCTTGTTGAAGATGTGTTTGGCGATCTTGAGACTCTGGTTCTGTGCACGAATACTGGTGCAGCGTGTCTCCAGCCCCTCCACCATCTTGCGGGCCGCCGAGAACGCCTGTCTGTTACAGTAGAGCTGCACAAGAAGCGCGCCGGCCTGGTCGTAGTGGCTGGGATAGCACTTCACGAAAGCCTCGAGTGCGTGCTCCGCCTCCTCGGTGCGCTGTAGTGCGATGAGGTAGGTGCAACGGTGAAGCTGCACGGTCGGCGCGAAGGCGCGCGTCGCTGTCGATGGTGAGTCCGACGGGGACGTTCGTGCCGGAGGGTCACTGACGATCAGGCTAGAACTGCCCGAGAGCGGTCGCGTGTTCACGTGCATGTCCACCCTTTCGCCAAGCACATCCAGGGCCTCCAAAGAGAATCGCAACGCCTGGTCATAGTTGGCGAGGCGGAAGAGAGCAAGGCTCAAAGCGTCCAGTAGAGAAGCCAGTCGACGCTGCACCGCGACGAGCGGAACGCCAGAGTCATCGCCGAAGTCCGCTGCTTTTGTGTGACCGTTGGGGCCTGCGCCGGGAACGCGAATCGCCTCGGCAGCGTCCTGCCCTTGGGACACAGGTGTATGAACAGGGAGCGAGGACGTAGGTGGGGTCTGTGGGGGTGTCACACAGTAGAGCGCGTTGGTATCTGTCTGATGCCCGACGAGGAACATCATGGGGCCGTGCTCGCGTTCGTACTGGCGTCGCTGTGCCCGCCGTCGACGCGTCAAGACCCACAAAGCACGCCGGTAGTAGTGCACCGCTGAAGGTAAATCGCACAAGAACACGTGGCATTCCGCGAGGGCCGCAAGAGGATTGGCGTTCTCGGTGTCAAAAAAGGTCGCCTGTTGAAACTGAAGAATAGCGCGGGGAATGTCGCCGCCTTGTAGAAGCTGCACGCCTCGGTCATAGCAGTCGTGAGCGCTGGCCCCGATGGCGTCAGAGCTAGAGGTGGCCATGCCGAGGTACGCACGGTAGGCAGGCCGGAAAACGACAAGGCGAAAAAGAAAAGAAAAAAAAGACGATGCGGCTAAAAGGAAAAAAAAAGAGCACAGCAGACGTACCTGTCGAGAAGGGCCAGCTCAACAAGGGAGAGGGTGGGGGGCAGAGGGCACTTGTGAAGAGGCGGCAGGGTGATGCGATCATGAGCTACGGTGGCCTTGGCAGCCAGTGCACTTGCTCAGGGAGGATATGTGGAAGAGGTACCTTGAACGAATGAAGCGAGAGATGAACAAACTGCACCGCATGGCATAACGTCCGTTTTCTATTTCTCTGGACGTGTTCTTGGTTGCGTCGTTGTTGGTCGGCACCCATTCTGAGTGAGAGCATGCGCGTTTCTCTCTCTCTACCACACACACACACACAGTGTGTGTGATGACAATTCACCAATGCACATGTTCCACGGTGAGAGGTGTCGTTCTTGTTTCGTGTTTTCTTGCTTTGCTTCTTTGTTGGCTCCTCCGTTCTGTGTGTTAGTTGACTAGCATTGTGGATGTACATGTGTACAGCGATTAAGCGCAGTGAAAAAAATAAAACAAGTTTATTTATGACGCACACCACTGAGAGGTCACCGGTGGTGCTTCCGTTTCGTGTGGGTCTTCTTTGAATCGGTCGATTTCCTCGCTCTTGTCGGCTTCTCCCTCTTCCCAGACTTCTTCGTGTTGTGCGGCGCTTTCCTCATCGAGGCCTTTGTGGCCGCATCGTCGCCGTGCACGGGAGTTGGACGCGCCTTCTTGCTCGCATGCGGCACCGCTGTGGCCTTCATAGCCGCGCGCAGCGTTTTCCATGTCGCCTCCACGTGCACCGGGTCCGTGGCGGTTTTCCTTTTCTTCTCCTTCTTTGTTTTCCTCGAGACGGTCATGGTAGCGTCTGTGGAGGCGGCGTGTGAAGGAGAGGAATGGGAAGCCGCGGCCTGCGTGGATGGTGTCGCGTGCGCCACTCGTTTCACCTTCTTCGCGAGCGCAGCGCGCGCGTGATCTGAGGTCGCAGTCTTCTGCCTCCTGTGCGCGCTGTCGCTAGAACTGTGACTGTCGCGATTCCTGCTCGTCCTGAGCGACTTGGCAGGCTCCGCAGAGGCCTTCTTGGACTTTTTGGGGTTCCTTTTCGCTGAATGCTCCGCGTGCTTCCCCCTCGTTGCGTTTCTTTTTTCTGGCGACGTGCTGCGAGAGCGTTTGCCGCTGTCCCTTCGCTCCTTGCGCGACGTGCGACCGGTGCTGAGCACCTTCTGCTGGTAGTCGGTGAGCACGCGCGTGTCGTAGCGGTAGCAGTACACGGCGTTGTCGTCAATAGGATCCGTGTAGGGGACCTTGTGCGACGCCAGCGCAGGATCGGGGCAGTCCAGGTGCGCGTGCGTGGGCCACTCGCCCGCGTAGACCCCCACACGCCCTGCGACCGGCGAAAGCGCAGCGATAGTTGGCGGAATACCCACACCCGTCGTCGTTGAAGTGGAGGATCGGACCAGGGCGTCCAGTGGGCGACAGAGCGGATGGCTCTCGTGCACGAACAGAAGTGGTGTGCCGTGGTCCTCCTCGAGGTCGACCAAACTCAGCACCGTCTTGGAAAGCCGCTGGGCATCAATGAACGGAATGCGTAGCACGCCCTGATACGAGAAGTTCGCCTCACTAAAGTCCACGTCGACGTGGTCGGGATAGAACCCAGCCAGTGCTGACTTGGGGTTGTTGACGGGGCCCTGGAGTGCCTCAGGCACAGCGTGTGCACTTGGGCGTGGCAGTACGGCGAGCAGCTGCACGACCGGATGTAACGGGGCACTCGGTTCCATGGTGACGTTCACCGTACCGGTGTACTCGGCCAGGTCCTGAAGAAGGGGTGCATAGTGGTACGGGAAGTACCACGACCACGATGGACAGCCCTGCGTATAATAGCGCAACACCCACTGTGTGCCGCGCAGATACTCCTCACAGAGCGTCTTGACGTTCGCCTCGAAGGTTTTGCGGTCGCCAGCCGGGTCCCACCCGAGTTTGTGTTCGTAGTAGGCATCGCGGAAGTCATCACTCAGGTACGAAAACTCAAGTGGCTGCTTATCCGCGACAAGACGAAGCTGCTCCTTTTCCGCCGCGACCATCACAGAAAAGATCGCGTCGCTCACCTCCTGCGCATTGCTCCCGTCCTTTTCCAGCGACTCTTTTCGATAGTTGATCTCGTCTTGTGCGGCGGTCAGCCGCTCCCCGACGTTCTGCTTCGCCCTTTCCTTCGCGCGCATGACGCCATAGTACTCCTTCTGCAGTTTCTTGTAGCTCTTCTTCATGAATACCTGAAGGAACTTCTTGACGCTGGCGAAGTCAATCTCGCCGCCTTCGGTCAGGTAACCAAACTCGTCAAAGTCGCGCACGTACGTGTCCAGAAGCAGTTCGATACCCTTCGTCTTGATCGATATGAGCGGTACGTGTGGCAGGAAATCGTTGCCGACGAAAAAGCAGAGAAAGACGTAGTCGTCCAACACGCGCTCAAACTTCATGTTCGGGATGTTCGCGAAATCTTCGCGCAGTCGCTCGCGGAAGCGGCGGAGATCAAAGTAGCAAAACTTGTCAGGATCAGGCTGAAAGGTCGATGTGAGTTGATTGCGCAGAATCGACACATTCTCTTCGTGCGTCGTGAGACCCAGACAAATGAGATCGGCATCCATGCCGTGAATAACGTGGCTCGTCTGTGGGTTGTAGCCCGGCTGCGCGCGGAGGCCGCGAATGCACTCCATCAACTTGTGCTCTCCTTCACCGGGTACGTGCGCATCAGAAAAGACAACGGTCAGGGGACGCCACACAGGGTCATCGTTAAGCTTCTGCACAATGAACCACTCAAGCGCCAACCCAACGCGCTCCATAAAATCAGTGGAGGGGGTGATCTGGTTGTGGTCCCACCGGGTGCGTACGGTAGGTCGTGGAAGATGCATCTCCTTGACGATCTTGTCGGCGCATGCCTCGGCAAGCTCATCGCCCTCCAGACGCTCTTCCGCCGCACGGAAACGGCGACTGCGCTGCTGGTTCATCTTGCTACGAGGGGCGACACCGTCAACGCACAGGACCAGCGACTTGCGCGGCTGCGCCACGCGTACGAGGACGTCCAGCGCCTGAAAAATGCGCGCGATCATTTCCTCCTCATTCTCCGGCTCCGGAAGCGGTGCCGTGTCATGGCAACAGGGGTGAATGAGTCCGTTCATATCCACGTACAGGATATCACCCCGGTAGCGCTTGCTGCGCTTCAGTGCGGCTGTGTCGCCGGTCTCAGCAGCCTTGGTGACGGCATCGGGAATGTTGGTAATGCAGCTTTCGTACCAATTCTTTAGCCACAAGAAGAAGCCAGCGATGCCCATCCTCCTACGCTTTCCAGAACAAGTTTCAGCCTACAACGCACGCATATAGCAAAACGAAAAGAAGAGCGAATGAGCACGTCGGTGTTCTCTCTCTCTTTCTTTCTCTGTGTGCGTGTGCGTGTGTGGGGGGGGGGGGGGGTGCAACGATCGGCAGCAATCGTAGGTACGAGCAAGAGTACGAATAAAGGAGTGAAGTAAGGTGAGGGGGGAAGGAGAGAGACAAGCGTGCGAGTCTGGGGATGGTGTGGTTTCGGCACCTGCTATGGTGAAGGTCTCATTCTGCTGAACTGAGTGTCTCTCTCATTCGCGTTTGCCCTGCGAGAAGGGAGCTTTTGGAAGATGCCAAAACGATCCCGCTGAAGACGAAAACGCGCGATGACCGCGTGCGTGAGGGGTGTCAGCACAGAGGAAAAAAAAAACAGAAGACGCGCGCACGGCTTTTTTCGACGGTGTAAATGAATATCATGTAGTAGTGTACATGTACATACCGAAAAGCAACCGGCAGCCAAACAGAAGGGCGGGCGCGAGGTGCACGCATGCATACGTACATAAGATGCTGCGAATAGCAGCATTAAAGAAGAGGAGAGAAAAAGCAAGGCACTCACAGTTCGTACAGGCCGTCGCGAAACTGGCCACGGAAGACAGTGTCGTCGGGGTACGTCAGCGTTCCTTCTCCGTGCGGGATGCCCCTGATGAGGTCACCACTGTACACGCTGCCGTCCAAGAAGCTAGCTTCGCCTGGTCCATCCACAGGCTCATCGTTACGCCACTCACACTCCACCGTCTCGCCGTTCACATGTGTAAGGCGACCCGTGCCGTTGCGGCGGCCATCACGCCATTCGCCTTCGTAAACGGTGCCGTCTGGGGCGACCTGAGTGCCGCGCCCAGCACGCTGGCCGTTGCGCCACTCACCAACGTACTTGCTGCCGTCGACGGCCAGGTACTCGACGGCGCCGTCCTGTTGCACATCGCGAAACCAAACCCCACGTATCACGTCGCCGTTCGGCAGCGTGTGTGTGCCGTGGCCTTGCTTCTGGCCATCGAGCCAGGAGCCAGCGTAGCGCTCCTTGCTGCTCTCGCGCTTGGCGATGCCGGTCGCCTGCAGACGGTCTTGAAGGAAAATGCCTTCATACGTGGTGTCCTCGGCGGCGCAGTAGTACCTGCCCTTGCCAGCACGGTGGTCATGCCGCCAACTACCCGCATAGTGCGAGCCGTCGGCTTCCCGCTGCGTACCGAAGCCAGAGCGTTGGCCGAACTCAAACGCGCCTGTGTAGGTGTCAGCGCCTTCACTGAGCGTGCCCTGGCCGTGGCGCTGATCGGCGTGCCATTGGCCGTCGTACTGGACGGTGCCGTCAGCGGAGCGCATGCGACCGTTGCCCTCTCGCAGGTCACCCTGCCACTCGCCCTCGTACACGTCGCCGTTCTTGAATGTGCAAGTGCCGTGGCCTTGGCGGCAGTGCCGGTCAGGGTCCCAGCCACCCTCGTACACGTCGCCGTTCGGAAACGTGTAGAGGCCCTCACGACGACCCTCGCCCTCGACCCACTCACCTCGGAAGACAACACCGTTGGGGTGGTGAATGGAGCCAGGCCCTACAGGCTGATCGTGCTGCCACAGATTCGTCTGCACGGTGCCGTCTGGACGCGTCAGCACACCCTTGCCGTGGCGCTGGTCGTTCACCCAGCTACCTTGGTACGCGGTGCCGTCAGGAAACGTGGCCAGCACGTCGCCGTGCAGTGTGTCGTTCGCCCACTGGCCTTGAAGCACGACGCCGCTCGGGTAGCGCAGAGTGCCGTGGCCGTGCCGGAAACCGTGGCGCCACTGGCCCTTGTAGAGGGTCTTGGACGGGAGCAGCAGCGCCTCACCTAGCCCGTGGCGATGATCCTTGTGCCACGTCCCGTTGTACCAGCTGCCGTCCTCCTTTTCGAGACGGCCCTCGCCCTCACGGCGGCCAGCCTTCCACGCGCCCGCGTACGCGCGGTCGGCCCACTGATACACGCCGCGGCCCTCCTTCCGGCCCGCCACCCAGCTTCCACTGTACACCTCAATGTCGCGTACTGTGGGAATCAAATCCCAGCCGCGGCAGCCGTCGACGGACGAGACGCCGGTGAGGCTGCCAATGAGCTCAGCATCCACAGGCACGAACTGGTCCTCGGGAATCGTGTGCGCGGACCAGGGGATGCTGCGGCGCTCGTAGGTGGTGCGCAAGAGCGTTTCCTGCTGCTCGGCCAGTCTCGCCTCATCAGCGATGCTGTAAAAGCACACACCGAGGCCATCGTGACACGGGCCCCTCCACTCGCCCAGGTAGAGCGAGCTGCACGTCATCTGAGGCCCGGGGCCACCCACGAGGGCCTCGTCGGCGCCCGTTTGGTGGCCCTCGCTGTCTTCCTCCACGTCGAAGGGCTCCGTTGCGTCACGTGCGGGAATGCCGTCGAACAGGGCCGTGGAAGCGACAGAGGACTGCGGCTGGTCTACTCCGGGGCTGCTCACGCGGCGGAACAGTGAAGAGGCCACTTCTCGCGCGCTGAGCGTGCGGTCGTCTGCGCGAGGCTGAGCGCGACGCATGATGGTGGTTGTGGTCGGTGCGACGGAGGCGGGGATCGCGCACCGCGTGCGACGCAGCCACATGCCCGTGAACTGCGGCCTCACAGTGAGCTTGAGACGGAAGAACGTGCTGCCGCTGTCTTCAAGGTAGCGCACGCAAAGGTAGATTGGTCCGCCAGAGAGGCAGTTGTCGTCGGCAGGATGTATGGTGAGCGTCTTGTGCGGTTCAGGCGAGGCTAGCCGCCAAACAGCCGTCTCCACCGTCGGCTGCGTGACGAAGGGGCTCGCAAGCAGTAAGCAGTGTGACGCGTGGCCATATTCTTGGAAGTCAACGCTGAGCAGCGCCGGTTCCTGTGAGGTAAGCTGAAAAAACAAGGACGGGTTTGAGGCGCTGATGCGGACGTCGTTGAGCTCCATGTCGTCGGTGAGCTGAACCACTCGCTGTGCGCTTGGCGCGTAGTCGACTGTGGTGCTCACTACGTCGGCAAGAGTGATCATCATGCTCGGAGTCTTGCCTTTCTTGTTCTTGATGTGTGTAGTTCTCGTCGAGGGTACTTTTGTGCGACGTACGAGTGGTATGGTGATTGGGGGGGGGGGGAGGAGGAGGGAGAGTGACTGAGAGAATGCCCTCGTCACGCAGCAAAAAGAAAAGATGGCACGGCGTACGGATGACACGAAAGCGCCGTCGTCACGCCGCGCGTGTGTGCTCATCGACAACGAGGCTTAAGACGGTGCGAATGCGCGTGGTACATGGGAAGCGAGGGGGAAAAAAACTATGGGAGAGAGCGCGAGGGCACCTGACACGATTCGGACCCAGAGCCGCAAGATAGCTATCCTGTACGAAAGACCGGGAAGGGCTGAAGCCTTTGGATGTTCTTTTTGACAAACTACCTTTGCACTCAATCAACGAAAAGACGGAGCAGTCACCGCAAATGGAAGAAGGAAAAAAAAAGAAACCAACAAGAGTTGTGACGCACACAGGCGACGGAGCAACTCCAGGCGCCTGAAGTGTGGCGAGTGGGGCCACATCCGTCAATATCAACCTAAACCGTCTCTTCCTTTCTGTGCCACAAAAGTAAAGGGGCAGTGGTTCTCCTACCGAGCGAACGTGAGAGGTCAGGAGACAGTGCTCGCAAGTGGAAACGAAAAGGGAGAAAAACAAATCAAAAAAAAAACAGATGCAACGTGTGAAGAGCAAGAAAGGGGGTTGCAGAGCACGAAAGAACCCAAGAAATAATTTTAAAAAAATGCACAGAATCATGTGAACAACAAATAATTTTGAAGAAGAGCTATAAAAAAGGACAAGGCGTGCTTCCGAGAACAAAAAAAAAGAACGGAAAATGAATGATGTGAGCACAAGTAGACCGAGGACATCTCCTTCTGCTACCTGCGCTCCCTGTCATCCGCCAACGCTAGATCACACGCCCTCACATGACCACGCACTTCTCCTTTTTATCCTTCGAGTCTTTCTGAGGCTTTTCCTTTCGGCAAGGTGACCTAGCGAGTGTGCTTTTAGAGCTTCTGGACTGTCGCGACGCACCCGACTCGGCGCGGGAGTGGGTGATCCTCCGTTCACCCGGACTTGTCGACAAGGATAGCAGAGGCTGGCTTCCGGGGGATTGCTCCGGACGCAGCGTCAATGGCGCCACACTGGCAGACGACGTGGGCGTCACAAACGGGGACTTGGTGCACGGTGTGAGGAGAGTCGAGCTATTCTTTTGACGGCGCCGTTCAACGGGGAGTTTGGTGCTCGCGACAAGGGTCGGTGTGTTGGGGGAGGGTAAACAACTGCCACTGCGTGCGTGCAGGTCGGTCGTGTCAGAGAAGGACGACGGCGACTGTGACAGGTGCTTCGTCCGGTCGTGAAGTTTCCCATCCATCTCCGCGTGCGGATCACGAAGATGGGTACAGGCGATGTTGTTGCTGTTGCTGCTGCGACTGGCGTTGTTTTGGCTACTGTTGTTTCCCTTGTTGCTTGCGCAGGAGACAAAGGAGGAGCTCGGCGGCGTCCGCGGTGTGAGTACGGCACACACATACGCTTGGCCGTGATGGAGGCTCGACTTGCCGCTGCGGTTGCCACCGGCGTTGCTTTCGTCGCAAATCGGCAGCTCCACAGTAAGGCTTGCTGGACTGCTCTGCACGCCAAAGAGGTACTGCGTGCAAGGGAGGCAGTTCATCGACATGCCCATCTTCATGACCGCTGCGTTGGTCCCGGCCACCGCACAACTGCTCGCGGTCGAAAGCGTTCGCTGATGTGACTGTGTCGTGGAGGCGCTGGCCAGTGCGGCTGGCGGATTCGTTGACAAGGGTGCACTGGCAAAGCTGACCGGTGGATGGCCGGAGTGCTTATCGACCACGAGCTTTGGGGGAAAACACATGACGCTGCGTGTGATGGGACTGGTGATGGCAGCCGTCTTGACAGGCATGTAGAGGTCGTGGAAGGTAGAAGAAATGGCGTGCAAACGAACGACGGCATCGAAAAGGGTGGAGACGGCCATGCTGTCACGCGTCGAGAGCTCCATGAACGGAATGGTGGAGGACGCACCGGGCGGAAACTTGTCGCTGCCATCTGTCGAAGTGAGTAGCTGTGACTGAGGTGGGGTGGTCGGAGGGGAGCAGGGGGGCGATACGTGCGCGTTCGCGACGTGGCTCGCGCACCGAGCGGGGCCCCAAACGCTGTCGGTGACAGCGCGCACCCTATCCTGCACCGTCGACTCTGGATAGGGTCTGCTGGCGCGCAGGAAGAGGGGGCGCACGAGCTCAGCGTGGGCGAGACACATCTCACGGGCCACCTCTTCGCCGCGAGCGCGCGAGACTTTCCGTTGAGATGAAGGCACATCGGCGTGGGTCCCGACGACAAAGACAGGGAAGAAACCTTTCCGCGTGTACATTTGCGCGTCACGAGCCTGTCGGATCGTGTTGCGTAGAAACTCGAGCGAGTCCATGTCCGTCACCGAGTACACTAGCAGCACCACGTCTGCATTTCGCAAATACGTCTCCCGCTGTGGGGCGAAGCAGGCGTCCGCGCAGCAGTCTGTGAGCTTTACGTCGTAGCTGATGTCATCCACAACAGTGGGGCAGCACACCGTGTCGAGTGAAGTAGGCACATACTCCTCAAAATAGTCATGGAAGGCGAACTGGGAGACGAGAGACGATTTGCCCGATTTCGCAGCACCCAGCAGGACGACTCGGCACGGGTGTGTGAGGGAGTCGTCTTCGATCGGTGAAGTTTTCTCCAAAGTCATCACCCCTCCGCAGAGCTAAAGAAGACAGGAGAAAGCAACGTCTGTGTGGGGAGCGGAAGGGGGGGAGCTTTCGCACTGCGTGCTCTGTTCTCAAGCGGGGCTCTACAGGTAGTAGTGGCCCTATCGCGGGAGTGGTGAGTCTCGGTGCCGCACGTACTACGCCCAGTGACCCCTATCGCGTCGGCGACCACCCACAGCAACAAGCACACAAATGAAATAGGCAGTGAAGAAAACAAAAGAAAAAAGAAAAATGAAGAGCGGTAAACGGTAATGTGGCCTCGAAACGATGGCAACGCCAAGGAAGACAGAGGCGACCTTTGCTTTCTGTTCTGGTTCACTGACTCGTGCCGCTTCCTGTGTGGGATGTGAAAGAGGCCCGCAAAGCAACGTGCTGGATCAACAAAAAATGCGTTGGGAGTACTGCAGCACTGCCCATACACACACGTGCGCGCACGCATGAAGAGAGGATATGAGAGGAGGGAATAGGAGAAGAGGAGGAGGGGGAAAAAAAAAATGTGGAATCGAGGACTTGCCGCATGCGCTGTGAGCAGGTGAGTGTGAGTGTGGGTACGGATGGGCACGTACTCAACGGTTGAGCACGTTGCAAGTGGGTACGCCAGTGAGAAGCCGTGGAGCGTCTCATCATCTTCTGTGTGTCTGGAGGAGGAGGGGGTGCTCCATGTTAGATTATTCAAATTTTTATGGTAGCCGTGAAGGACCTATGGAGACGCTCCGAAGTACATCACATGCTCTTCGCTTGACTGGTTCATTGTCTTGTTTCGTGATGTAGTTGTAGTTGCTGTTTTGGTATTCCCATTGATTGGAGGGATAGGATGCGCGCGCTGTGTGCGTGAGTCTTCAATTCTGTCTGCCGCTGTCCGTGCGCACCAAAAATGAAGAGGGCTGCTGTTTTAGTGGTTGTAGTCGCGCGTCGACTGCCGGATTGTCCCTCGGATAAACGTGAGCAGAGTCTCGAGGTACACCTCGCTGTACCAGTCCCGGCGCAGTGTCGGCCACTGACTGTGTGGGCGTTGCCGCAGACCGAGTGCCGCGTCGAGGCCCGCGTTCACGTCACGCACAACACTTTCTGCATCATCCGCCCACTCTGGATCAGGGGCGGACAATATCATCATGGACTGCTCCACAAAGAGTAGCGTAGGACAGGGCAACTCCTCGCTCTGCGCTAGGCAATTCATCGACCCACGACCCAGCTCCACCACGTAGCGCCACGACGGCTTTCGCAAGAGACGGCGGAGAGTGTAGCGCAGGCCGTGCCGCGCGAGACCGAAGCGCCACGCATCGGCCACGGGGTACGCAAGCAGTCGACGCCACGCGCTCGCGTCTCGACTGCGAGCGTACAAGCGTGCCCGATGCTGGACCGCCACGTAGGCACGCACAAGCTGCTGAAGATATAGAATCTGATCAGCACGGGTCGAAGATTGGACGAGATCGGCCAGATGCGCTGTCGACCGCTCCAGGCGCTCCACACCCTCGCTCAGCGCACGCCCGTACAGTTGGCGCACCTCTACTTCCGACAGGGACGCCGGTGCGATGCGATAAAGTGCGTGCAGCTCGGACACGGGGTTGACATAGTAGCGCATCAGAGTGTCCTCTGCACGGTCGAGATCGACAAGCAGCGGGGCTACCACGCAGAGCCCACACAGAACGAAGAGACCCACCAGCGCGAGGGAAAACAGCACGCGCATCAAGCTGGCCAAGCGCGTCCGCAGCCTCGACCTGCGCCACGCCCCACTCCCAGAGTCACGTGCATGCGCACCACCCTCAGAGGAAGGGCCGCCTGCTTGTGCGCCTCGTCTCGCTGCTGGATGGGCACCAGACGAGGAAACGGCGTGACGTGCAGGAAGCTGTAGCACCGTCCGTGCGGTGCCACCGCGAGCGTGCTGCTGAAACGCCACATCGGAAGGCGCGGTGTGGTGCGGGTGCCGTGCCAGGCGGGCGTGCTGCCGCCGGCGTATCTCCTCCTCCTCGCCGTGGATGGAGGAAACATCAGGTGGATCCATAATAGTCGGACTGCGCGCGCTGGTACGGTGGTGACGACGGTCGGAGACCGCACCTGCGCCACTGCCGCTGCTGTGGCTGCCGCTGCCCGAGGCCTGCGCCGCTGTGCCGTCCACGCGAGGCGGAGGCACCGCCGCGAGATTCGAGCGCAAGCTACTCCGTGAGGAAGACACAATGTCCGCCAGTGAGCTGCTAATACTTGACAGGGCCGCAAAGCGAGAATCGCGGTGCGGAAAGGGCTGCACGGTTTGGTGCGGGTCGTGGGGGCCGCTGGGTGCTCTGCCAGCAGATGAGGACGACAAGACCGCGTCAGCGCCGCGGGCGGCTGCCGTTGAGGTTGGTGGGGCGGGGCCGATGCTGGGCTCGAGAAAGTTCAGCATCTCCGTGCGGGCGAAGGATGAAACGGAGGAGCTGTCGCCGCTCCAGCGGCTACCGCTATTGTTGCGATGAGGAGGGCGTTGTCCTTTCCGCGCGGACGCAGATGGGATAGTGCTGAGGTCCCAAGGTGAGCCGTCCGAGCGGCGCTTGGGTCCGTGGCGGCTCTCTCGCCGCGCACGTGACTGACTGTCGCGCACTGTGCTCTCTCGCATCGGCAGCACAACGGAAGGCGTCGTGCGTAGTAGCGACATACCACGTGCAAGGAGAGACGCACCAGTAGGCCCCGGGGAGCTCTCCTTCGGTCCACTGGCACGACCCGCACAAGCCGCGGCAGCGGCAGCGGCCTCCCGCTCCTCACGGATGAAGCGCGGCGTCTCGAGAAGCACGGCAGCGCGACGTGGGGGTGGGGCGGGCGGGGTGGGCATGCCACTCGCTTGGCCTGAGCGCACAGCCGTTATCGAGGGTGGTACGGACGACGGTGGGTTCGTGACTCGGCCATTGCCTTGCTCGTCGGCGTTCGCGTCGTTGGCAGCAGCCTGTGTGCGACCCTCCAAGCGAGCGCGAAGGTGGGCGGCCTGCGGACTCGGCTTCCTCTTGCGCTTGTTCCCTGGGGCAACGGAAGGGCCGCCAAAGCTGACATTCCACGCTGCAGCCGTACCACCAGAGGCAGGGGCAGGGGCAGGGGCAGGGGCAGGGGCAGTGGTACTGGTAGTACGGCTAGCCTTGCCGACCGCTTCCGTCTCGCGGCTCTCCGCGCGTGCGAGCGGACCACGTACAGGTCCGTGTGACGACTGTGGCGCCTCGTCCTGTACCACGGTACGTAGAAGTGCAGTGGAGTGGCGTCCATCGCTGTTGCGCGTTGAGTGTGGGGTGTTCACAGAGGCAGAGAGCAGTTCGTCTTCAATGCTACGTGCCAAGGCCTGGCTCTGCTGACGAGGGGACGGTACCGCGGGGTGCGCGTGGCGGCTGCCATCCCACATCGCCTGTGGGTCGGTCTATGATCGCGCCTCCCAGGTTCTGTGTGGAGAGAGCGAGGAGGTCTTCGGAGCGTGTCTGTCAAGGTGCCGCGGACGTTTGTGCAATTTCTTGAGGCTGTAGAAAAAAAGTGACGTGTACTTCTATGATCGTAGGAGAGATGAGCCATACATACACGCGTGGACAAGTAAAGAAAGAAAGAAAAAATCGGAAGCGCGACGGTGGCTTGATGAGTGGCCTCTGGTTGTCTGTCTGTGTGTGTGTGTGTGTTTCTGCGGACTGTTCGCGCTTCAGAGGCTGCGAAACCTGAGCGAGAAATGTACGAATATGAGAACAGAAAAAAAAAAGTGGAGAGCGTGTGTGTGTGTGTGTGTGGATGTGTGATAGTATCTATGGTGATGGTGGTGTGTCTCCCTGTCAAAGATACCAATGAATACGACAGGTGATCACTAGCCATGAGCCGGTGAGCAAGGTAGTGCAAATCAACGCACAGCGTCGCGCGGGCACAAAACGGAAGCTACCTGTTGGCGCACAGCGAGTTGAGCGTGCGCTGTACACTCCACTCCATTTTTTATTTTTATTTTCGAGTGTCTACTTGATGTGGATGGATTGACTGTTTTTTTTTTTTTAATCGGCCACCGCGAGGGAGCGCGCGTGACTGTTCCCCGGCCCCCCCCCCCGTTCTTGTTGGTTCGGTGTTGTTGATGCTGCTCATGCGCGACGCTGCTTCGCACCTACGTGCTTCCATGAGAGAGAGTGTGTGGAGAGCCGGTTGGTAGCGCTGAGTCGTTTCCGTACCGCATTCTTGTTTACTTGATCTTGTTTCATTGTGAGGTTAAACGAATTACGTGAAAGAGACAGAGACAGAGAGAACTTCAGTGACAAGGAAAAAGAAAACGACAACCAAGTCTTAAACAAGGGAGCAGACCTCAGTGCCACTCACCGCTGATGTTCGAGTGACGCGCTTCCATTGACTTCTGGTTGCTCTGGCGGCGGCGCGGGTCCTTGGCGTGCCGCATATCCTGGTGCTCGCGACGTGCCTTCTTGCTCATGTGTGCAGCGGACTGCGACAGGTCAATCTTAATCGGCGGGGGCTCGCTCAGCGCGAAGCTGTGCGCCACCGAAGCGAGGTCAAGCTGGTGGATATCAAAGACATTCTTGAGCTGAGAGCTGCTGTAGGCGAGCAGGTAGCCCTCGTATGCCTGACGAGCAGAGGCACGAAGGTAGTAGTTGGACCCAACGAGCTTCTCCAATTGGTCCTGCACAGTTCCCTTTAGCTTGGACACGTCGAACTCGTACTCGTTGACGGAGATCTTCGCATCTTCGTAGAGGTACTTGAGGAACGTCTTCTCCTGGGGCAGCAAAAAGAGCAACGCATTGCCACACCGTCCAGCACGGGCAGTACGGCCCACACGATGAATGTACTTGACCGGATCATCCGGTGGGTCGAACTGGACGATCCAGTCCACCTCTGGAATGTCCAACCCTCGCGCGGCCACATCAGTGGTGAAGAGAACACCGCTCGGGGCATTGCAGAATTGCATGTACGTCGCGGACCGCTGATGCTGCTTCTGCTTGCCGTGGAACGCTACACATGGGACGTCGATGTAATTGAAGAGCTCGCAGTGGAAGCTGACACTGTTGCGGCTGCTGAAGAAGACGATGAGCTTCTTCTTTAGGTTGCGCTTGACGAAGTGGTAGAGCACCATCAGGCGCTGATCACTGGGGCACACAACGTAGCCCTGGTCGAGCGTGTCCACCGTCGCCTTATCCTTCTTGTTTTTCATAGAGATGAAGATCGGCGGCTTGTGGAATGAGATGCGCGCGAGCTGCTCCACGCGCGTCGTCTGCGTGGCGGAGAACAGAAACGTCTGGCGATTTTTGGGAAGCAGAGACACAATCTCACGCATATCCTCTTCAAAACCGTTGTCGAGGACACGATCGGCCTCGTCGACGGCGAGCACCAGCATGTTCTTAGTGTGCCAGTCCGTCGTCAGCTTCAGGTGATCCAACAGACGACCTGGCGACGCCACCACAATCATCACGCCACTCGCCAGCTTGTAGCTCTCTTGATTGCGGCTCTGGCCACCAATACAGCACAGAAATGTAATGGCGCCGTTGAAAAACTTGAGAAGCTTCAGCAGAACACCTTCAATCTGCAGGCACAGCTCACGTGTGGGACCAATGATGATGGAGGCCGTACCGTTCTGTGCGCGGAAACCCGCACGGCAGATGATCTCGACAATGGGAATCAAAAAAGCGAGGGTCTTACCTGCGCCAGTCTTTGCCTCGGCGAGAAGGTCGTGACCATGGAGCGCGGCAGGGATGCAGCGGCCCTGGATGTCCGTGAACTTGTCGAACTTGAACTCCGTTTCGAGTGACTGCACAATGTGGGGGTTGAGCTTGAGTGCCTTGTAATCCGTGACGATCGGCATAGACTTGCCCGCTGCCATGGCCTTGACGGCCACACTCGCGTGGCTTTCGCCGTTGCGGTGGCGCTGGCCTTGCGCCTCCTCATCGAACGTCTCAGCCGTCGCATGGGCGGCGCGAGAGTGCGCGTTGTCGCGGGCGTCCGCCTCTGTGTGGGCAGACTCACGCGGTCGTTTGGGAGGTCGCGTCGGCTTCGAGGACGTCGCGCCTGATGAGGAGGACGTAGCCAGTTGCGACTGACTCACAATGGGACGTGATGGTTTGCTAGACTGCGCAGATGCGGCTTGTGGGGTCGCCTCCTTCTCGGTCGCTGTGGTAGTAGTGGTATCGCCCCCGTCCGTGTCCTTTGGGTGGCGAGAAGAACGGTGATGGCGATTGCGCTTGCGGCGCTCACCCTCGCCACTGCCGCCGCCTCCAAGTGACACGTCTGCCTCTTCCGCTGACATGAAGCGCACCAGTGGTGTGACGACGGTTGTTTGCGCCTGCGTACCTGTATCCTCTTGTATCTCTGCGTGCGCGCTTGTGAGTGTGTGTGTGTGTGTGTGTGATGCTGGAGAAGAGAGAATGCAGTGAGGTACGAAGGAAAACGATGTTGATGGTGCGCTAGCACAGTTTCTCCCAAGTGGGGGGAGACTCAGCCTGCAGCGCTCAGAGAAGAAGCGATGGAGACGACGAAAAGGAACCTGTGACCGATCGTCATACACAAAGCAGAGACCCGGCCCTGTGTACACGTGTGCGAGGATGGGCGAATGTACAGGGCACGTTGGGCGCGGATCAATCTGTTCTTTATGTGCGCGTGGGCAACGCGACGGCTTTGTGGCGATATGACACGTATTTGTCTTTTTTGGATTATTCTTTTTTTTTCTTCATCTCCTCGGTGTGAGTTAAACGTGTGTTAGGTATAGAGAATACAAAAAGTCAGGGAGAAATACAAGATCGAAGATCATCGTGCTTTTTTACACAGCCAGCAATCAACTACGCACGTACAAGCAACACGCGTCATGTCTCAGGTGTCGGAGTGGGTGGGGGAAAACAAAGAGAAGAGCCGCAAACGCCTCTGCTGTCAGTGATGTGCACCCTTCTTCGCGTCCCGACGCTTCGCCCAGAGCGACTTGCGTTGCTCCTTCTTCGTCATTTGGAAGACAGACTCGTTGTCCCGACGCATACGCAGTGTGGAGAAGTCCGCCGCTCCGTGCTTCGCATCGTCGTAGCCCATGTCCTTATCACCACGATCGCGCTTGGCTGTGCGAGCAGTGGTGATCTGCTGCTTTTCCCGCTGCAGCTTCTCCTCTTTTTCGTTTTCGCGAATTTCACGAACCGCCTCTTGTTCAGCATCCTCCACGCGCTGGAGTGCACTGCTCACCTCGTGCTCAGTGACGGGGTACTCCACGCAGCGCACGCCTGTCTGCTGCTCCACCTTCTGCAAGAGTACAACATCGTACTGACTGATAATGTTCACGGCCTTGCCTTGCGCTCCAGCACGGGCCGTACGACCCACACGATGGATGTAGTCCTCCACATGGTCGGGCAGCGCGAAGTTGACGACCACATCCGTGTGGGGAATATCAAGACCACGCTGTGCGACATCGGTGCAGACGAGGATGCGCACCTTGCCCTCCTTGAACTGCGTGAGGGCCACGTTACGGTTGTGCTGGTCCATGCGGCCCATCAAGGGCAGCGCGCGATGACCCAAGATACGGAGCGTGAGCGTCACCTTGTGCACAAGCGCGGCACTGCGGCAGAAGACAAGAATGTGGTTGCCCGTCTCCTTGGTGAGAAACACGTGAAGGTAGGGGATCATCTGCGCGAACGGGGCGAACACGTAGAACTGCTTGAGCGTCTCGACCGTCGTGTTCTTGCGGTGTACCTCGAGCAGCACAGGGTCGCGCAGAGAGGCCTTTTGAAGCCGCTCGACCTTGGTGCTGAGCGTGGCGGAAAAGAGCATCGTGCGTCGGTCGTGCGGCAGGTGCTCGAGAATAGCGTCAATCTCCTTCTCGTAGTCCATGTCCAGCATCTTATCTGCCTCATCGAGCACGAGCGCGTGCAGCTTGACGAGTTTGAACCCTTTCGTGTTGCTCAGGTGATCCTTCACACGTCCTGGGGTGCCGACGACAACGTGCGGACGACGGCTGAGTT
The DNA here is from genome assembly GCA_030849045.1 of Wallacemonas rigidus. Taxonomy (NCBI): domain Eukaryota; phylum Euglenozoa; class Kinetoplastea; order Trypanosomatida; family Trypanosomatidae; genus Wallacemonas; species Wallacemonas rigidus. The sequence goes on from JASAOL010000614.1 coordinate 479,166, forward strand.
CACACGCCTGTTCGACCATGTCAGCGCCGCCCACCAGCGTCGCCACGCGCAGACCAACGCTACGACCGAGCATGATGAACTGCGCCGTGACCTGCTGCGCCAACTCGCGTGTCGGCACCATAACGAGCACAGACAGATAAGGAGCCTTGGGCTGTGTCAACAGCCAGTTGACCAGAGGCAGGACATAGGCACCGGTCTTGCCGCTACCCGTTTGGGCAACGCCGATCAGGTCTCGCCCTTCTGAGACGACGGGAATGGTGGCAGCCTGGATGCGCGTAGGGTGTTTCCAGCCGGCCTCCTCGCAGGCACCGCAGAGTTCATCACAGAGGCCGAGCTGCGCGAACGTCTTGGTGCGATTCTCCTCGTCGTCCAGCAGTTCTGAGCCTAGGCTCTGCGGCGCGGCACTAGCGACAACAGACGACGTCAGCTCCGCCTCCTCGGCCTCAAACATTGTGTCACGGCTCCGCTTCATGGCCTTCCTCTTCTGCGGCGCTGCTGCGGCTGACGTCGCCACAGGTCGCATTAAGAAATGGACTAAAAGGGAAGAAGGAAGGGAAAAAGGATGGAAACGTCAATCAAAAGAGGTTCGCTACGGCACACAGAACAGGAAGCACAGTGAGGAAGACAGACAAGAGCGAAAGGTTTATGTGTGTGTGTGTGTGGAGGGGAGAGAGAGAGACAGGGAACGTGCAAACGACAAGTGCTCTTGTACAACGTGCTTCGCACTCTCACCCACCCCGTTGGCCGAAGGAGGATGTGTGTGAGAGAGAGAGAGATGGCGTGTACACACAACACGTGCGATCGGCGAACGCCTAGTCGCCCCTCACACTGCCCAGCTGTTGGAAACAAAAGGCAGTGTGAGAGAGACAAAAAAAGGGGGAGCGGCAAGTGCATGACACACGATAGGGCGAGACGACTGCCATGCTCCACATACCCGCGGGCTCGCGAGACACAAGAGAGTGGGGATGGGCACGACGGGATACGATACAACATCTCGTTGCGCGATACGTACTCCTCTCTCGGAGCATGTGTGTTCGTAGATAAAAATACATTTTTTTGTCTTTTTTTTTTTTTGTGAGCGCGGTTTCTGTTTGGGCTTGTTGACTCTACTTGTTCTCCTCTTGAGATCAAGAAGGCGAGTAAACGTGTAAGACAACAAAGGACACCGCCAACAACGACTCGAACCAAAAGAACAAACAACACGAGGGAACCCATGCGCGTCGCTTCTTCGCGCGCACTCACCCTCAGCTGAGAACAGAGAACCCCCAACGGCAAGTCCCCTGCACGGCTTTGCGCCGAGGCGTCACGAAGTAAAGGTACACTGACGCTACGGAAACAAGGATCACCTCACTGTCTCTCAGTACACGCACGCGCGCACATCGGCGTGTCTGCCTACTCTAGTGTAGCAGATAGTTGCGCTTCACGTGCGTGGGGAGCTTGGCATCGAGGCGCGGGTTGGCGACTGGCAGCGAGCCCAGATCGGCAGATGTCTTCCCTAAGCGGCGCAGAACGTCCTCCAGTGTACGTCGCTTGCCCGGCTTCACCGCACCACCCGCACGGCCATTCGAGCCTGCGGTGTTCTGCTCGGACAAGGCACGGAGCTGGTCACCGCGCAGGCCCATCTTGGGCTCATTCAGCTGCTCCTTGCTGCCGGCGAAGAAGTCCTTCCAATACATGTCATCATAGTACCCCTTCTTCAGATGATCAGGCAGGCGATTATCCACGACGCGATCTGGCATGAAGATGCCGTCCTTTCCGGGCGGGTGCATGGCCATCATACCCTTGCGACGCCGCATTTCCTCGAGGTACGGATAGATGTTGTAGATGAGAGAGTGCGGTACCTTGCCTCGGCTCGCCGCAATCTCGCTCACGCTGCGCAGCGCCTTCACAGCCTCGAACACGCCTTCAACCGTATGCGTGGGGGCCTTGGGATTGTTGGAGGCCTTGAGATTGATGCGGCAGCCCGCATGTTGGAATCCAAAAGCGCACAGAATATCCGCCACACGGAAGTTCGCGACGATGCGCTTGGCTGGGTACAGCAGCACACGGGCGCCATCCGCGTTGACGCGCACCGGGTACATCGGGCCTTCCTGCTCAAGATCGACCGCGATGACATTGCGAAAGGCTTCCTTGATAGCCTCGTTGCGCGCCTCCTGTGTGCTCGGTGCCACGGCGCGCCCCCAACCCGCGATACCCTTTCCACTACCCACGTACAGTACGCAGTAAATCCACTGTCGATGGTCCTTTGGACTGAACTTCACGACACGCATGTCGTACGCCACCACGTTTAATTGAAAGTTACACAGAAACCGCCCGCGGTGCTCCTGTGGGATCAGCTCCGGCGTCAGCCACGTGTTTGAGCGCCACTGATTGTACTCGGTGTTGAGCTTGTGCTTCCATTGAAAACCCTCAGGGTACAGATCAGGCACGATGCGATACTCATTGTACAGATCCACGGCGTTGTCCATGCCCTTCAAGCCCTTGCTATCGGCGGCGTGTGCGACAGCTTCAGCAGAGTCGCGCGTGTCACGGAAATAGAGTGAGGTGCCCGTCTCAAGGTCCACAAACGGGTTGCGCATCTTCTCAAAGCGACGGCGCGTGAAACTACCTGGTTTCATCCAGGCGTAGTAGATGCGTGGGATACCACCACGCATCGTGCCTTTCGTCGCATAGGACGTGAGGTTCTTCGCCGCCACAAACGTGGACCGGTACATGATTCCCCCGCCCGCTGACTAAGATCAAAGTACGAAAAGAAAAAAAAAGATATGTGGATCGCGTTGGGGTCGACACACAAACCTAAGCAGCCACACACTGCGTTCTCGCAAGAAGTCAAAGTGAGTGAAGAATCGTCAGAAGTCGAAGAGAGATAGTGTTAGGCACGGTTCGTGTTTGGTGTCAGGAAAGCACTACAACGCAGAGACGCAGTTGGCGACGAAAGAGCTGCGTGTGAGCTGCGCTCTTTGGGATCTGTCAATATGGTGGAGCCTGTTTGTGTCCTTCGCGCCGCCATGTAGATGTGTGTTGCATAGATTGCGCTGGACAAAGAGACGCATACGGCGATATCGCTCACCTAGTACAGTGATATTGTCTTCTTTTTTTTTTTTCTGGCGCGGGGTAACTCCGCCTGCACGTGCGTGTATGTGTGTGTGTGTGTGTGTGTGTGAAAACAAAAAATGAGAGACTGAGCCAAAGGAAAACGTCGCGAAAGGAAGCGATAAGGACAAGTAAAGCATAGTGCGCGCACTCCACTTGTTGTTAATGTTTGGTGTTGATGTATGTATGTGTGCGTTTGTGTGTGCCGCACACTGGAGTTGATCCTTGTGGCAAAGAAGAGACTACCAATTTGGTCCGCCGTCAACGGTGTGTCGCCACGCCTTCAAACCTCATCCGCGCCAACGTATATTCTTTCCGTCTCTTTTCGTTTTTTTTTTTCTTTTTGCCCCAGACCGTACGCGCATCACTGCTAAAGCTCTGCGATCGTTTTGGTGGCAGTGGGCCGCTCGGCTGTGAGTTCGCCGGCTGTGCGGAATAGGTTGATAGGGCTGCTCCCATCAGTCACCAAGTATCCCTGCAAACCGAGGCTCTGCAGGAGACGCGCCTGGAGCTCAGGGCCCGCCTTCGCCATCTCTACGAGCGTCTCTGGGCCCACCGCTGTGGCGATCTTCTTGACGAGGTCATCACGGACGGCCTGAAGGGCGGACTCATACTCGAACGCCGCCTGCGACATGGCCTCTTCGTGGTTGGCGAGCAACTCCCTGCGCTTCTGCTGGACTTCGGCCGTGACGCTGTGCAGAAGAAGCTCGCGTTGTGCGCGGAGCTGGGCTTCCTGTAAAGCAGCTTCCATCTCCACCGCGGCGCTGCACGACTGTGCTGCGGCGATGGCCTTGGCCTTGCCCGAGTTCACAATGGCGAGGGCACTGCTCTGCACGCTGGCCAGCTTCTCACGCTCCTGCTCGTTGGCCACCTGATCGCGCATGTGTTGACGGTCCAGCGCGGCTCGCGCCTCCTGCTCGCGGGTGGAGGCGATCTGCTGGGCGTCGATTTCTTGAGCGCGCGTGGTGATTTCAATCGCCATCTTGGCGGACTTCTGCAGACCCTGACGCGTGCGCACGTCAAGCACTTCCATCGCCTGCGTGTCGACGGATGTGACGACGAGGTTATTCGAGGTGAAGCGCAGGACCGTGTTGGCGTTGCCCGTGACAGGATCCGTGCCGAAGACGGCGTTGCGGAGAATGCGTGCGCTGTTCTTGTGGAACTCCTCAAAGGGCAGCGCGGCGACGGCAGCACGGATGCGGCTGGCGATGAAAGAGCAGGTATCGCCGACGAAATCGTTCACGTTGAAGCACTGCTTCGCCGCCGCCTCATCGCCTTCGGGGATATCGAAGAACCAGTCGTAGCAGAGCTGGAGCGCCATGCGGGCGTGGTCGCGCGACTCGACGTGCACGACGTCGGACATGTTCGAAGGGCCCAAGTAGAGGTAGAGCGCGGTGATGTAGTTCGTCTGCTTCGGTCGGCACCGCGTCGGCTCGGAAGCGTCCCAGGGCGACCCCGACAGGCTCACGACGGTGAAGGCCTCATCGGGCTCCAGGAGAATACGGCTGGGACCAAAGACAATGCGCGTCCGCTGCGTGTTGTAGTTGTACAACTGCGTGACGCTGCGGTGCGGAATACGGTAGACAACGGCTTGCGCTTTCGCGCCGCTCGACCGCACGAAGCCGGATGTCGGCGCGGCCTCGTAGAGAGGCACCGGTGCGTCCGGATATGTGGCATTCAACAGCTCAGTGGGGCTCGTGATCATGTAGGAGGCGTGGTTAATGACCTGGTGGCCTAGGCAGCGCTGAGCCTTCTCGGAGAGCGATTTCGACCAAAGTGCTTCGTGCGCTGTGGGCAGGTAGCACTTGGGCCCAACGACGCAGCGCACGACGCCGGTGATTGTGTCACGTACGTAGAGGCCTTCACCGTCACCCAGGAGGATGGCGTTGCGTACCTCCTTCCCCGTCTCCGCGTCGGGCACCACACGGATAGTGGCGTTCGGCATCCACCGTCGGGGTCCGCGCACGAGCCACTGATCACCTTGCTTGCGCTGTACAGGCGCAGCGGCGGACACGCGGCTCCCCGTAGCCGTCTTTACGCTGTCCCCGCTCTCACTTTGGTTGCCTGTTTCCCCTAGTTGTGGTGATGGTGACGATGCCGTGTCGTCGGCGCAGGCATCGGTGTCTACGAAGTCCGCAAGCGCCGTCACGAGAATGGCCTGTTGGGCGGAGAGGATGTGAACAGGGTGTGGCTCCGCGACTTCCATCACCTCCCCTGGATGGGTGAAGAAGGACGTGTTGGTGCGCACCTCACGTGTGCCAAACCGCTGGCCCACAATGGTCTGCCGGCCGCTGTCGAAGACGACAGGGTCACAGACAATGCAGTAGTGATTGGACGACACGTGAACGCGCGTGCACTCGCCGAGGACGTTGTCGTAAGGATGCGGGACAAAGAAGGGGGCGTCGGCACCGCTGACGAAGAAGACTTCGCCTGTGCGACGCTGCACATTCGGGGCAAAGCTGCGCGGGTCCAAGTAGTCTCGCTCCACCTTCACATGCACGCCCTTGTCCGCCGTCAAAGTCACCGCGTCCACGACCGACTCGACGTTTTCCCACGGATGGGCAAAGTACGCGCTGGTGGGAAGACGGAGATACTTTTCTCTTGGCTGGCGCGTCACCTTGACCGTGAGCGGCAATGAAGCCCCGCCCGCACTGCTGCTGCTGCCCTTGACGGCGGGATACGTGACAACGTCGTCGAAGCTGTCCACAGCCTCGCAGTGAAGGCCCTGGAGGTTGCTCAAGACGTGCGCCGTGCGGTGCTCCATGACCGCCTCAGCCCAGTGCGGGTAATACGTGCATGGACCACACAACACAAAACGCTCACCTGCAGTGCGCGCGATGCCGCTGACGGCGTGTGTGTATGCGGCGGTGGCGCGGATGAGAAGAGCCTCGTGTGAGCAGAGCACTTGCAATGGCGAGATGGTCTCCACGCGCTCCTCAGGATAAAGGGGAAACGCAGGGACGTGATAGCGCACCTCAACACTACCTGCGCGAACCTTGGCCTCGCCATAGGCATCAACAAGCGGCACGGCACGTCCGGTGTCGGGGTCGGTCGTCATGACGACCGGATTCACCACACGGCAGAAGTGGGTGGGCGGGACCACAACGAACGGCGTCGGACCACGAGCCACAGATTCGTTGGACTCGAGCTGGCGTGTGACGGGGCCGACGATCAGGTGCACGGTGTTCGTGTTCTCGTTGGTGATGTGGGCATACTGCAGTGGTGCAAGACGCAGCACCTCTGTTGACACAACATTTCGATGGCCTCCCTTCTCTCGAGAAGACTTCGCGCGCTGCATGACCGTCTGTACAGCAGTGTCTTCTCCGTGTGTATGTGGGTGGGTGCGATCGGCCGCGTGAGGAGGTTGAGTAGGGGCGTGTGTGTAGGTTTTCCCTCTTCCTCTACCTGGCGCGTCGGTGTCAGGAAGGCAACAAGAAAAAGAAAAAAAGAAAGAGAGGTGACCCACGAGAACCGGGAGCACCAAGACAGGAACTAAAACACTCAAGTGCGGTATGCGCTGATCCACTGATCGCAGCCTGATCAAGCGAGAAAAAAAAAAGAACAGAGGAAATGGTGAGCAGCTTATCGTAGTCGGTGCACACACTCACTCTATACAGGAAGAGAGACAGAAGGCGTAAATGCCAGTACAATCAAGGAGACACGTGATTGTGTGACAAGGAGAGAAAGAGAAAGGGTTGAGGTTGAGGTTGAGGTTGAGTGGGGAGAGGGGAGAGGGGAGAGGGGCATGAAGAAGCTTGGGAGAGGGGAAAAGGTGTTCTGTAGACGCGTACACACTCAATGAAGCTGCGTTGAGGGGGGAGCGTGCCCACGTCTCTCTCTCTCTCTCTCGAGTTGACTCGAAGAAAGTGATGAGACCGTCCCTCTGGCCGCATATCATCAGCGTCATCTGTGTGGTGGGTAGGTGAGATGCATGACTGTGTCGTGTGTCTTGATTTCACGTGCTTCCTTTCTTTTTCCTTGCGTTCGGCACCGTGATGCCTTCTATTGTTGCTCACACGTCGGGTACTGATAATCTGTTGTTGGTGTTGTGCGAAAGGTGCGTTATGTTAATCGTAAGATGTCAAAGCGAGGGGAGGATGCCCACTCACTCATGTGTTAGGCGGGTAGAGGAGGGGAAAAGAAAGAAAAAGCATTAGCGAAACGGAAAAGCAGCAACTCATGAGGTGAAGAAGAACCAACTCGTACCCCTCCATCACCCCACCTCCCTCTCTCTCACACACACAGAGAAAAAGGTGCGCGATGGGGAGCACGCGTCACGCGTTCAGGCCCCCCGCACGGGCGCCTACGCATCCTCTTCGTACTCCTCGCGGGCCCTTTTGCGCTCGGCCGCTATTTGAGCGCGCAGTGCCGTGGGCAAAGGGGGCTTTGGATTCACCTCACCTAGGGACGGGTCGTACTCCTCGAGCACCTCGTAGGGTCCGAGCGCGTCAAGCTGCTTCGTCACGACAGGGGCCTGGCCGTGCTGGTGCTTGCTCATCTTGTAGTAGTGCTGACAGAAAGTGGAAGAGATCTGACGTAGTGTGGGGTGGTAGCTCTTCGTCAGCAATGACACCTCCCACGTGAAACTACTCTCCGCGTTCGAGGAGACGGTCTGCAACGCCTCCGGGTTGAAAGCGCCGCGGCCGGCAACCACGTTGTCGCTGCCGCCAATCACGATACCGGCCGCAGCGGGGTAGCGCAGACACAAGCGATGCGTCAGCGCGAGCAGCGACATGGCGGCGTGCGGGGGACAGGACGGGACGCACTGCATGATGCGGCGCATAATCGCTGCGACTCGACTGACGGGCAGGTGCTTCTGCGTCAGCACTAGCAAATCGACGGCGCGAATGACGAGGCTCACGTGGAAGGACCACTCTTTGGACGCATTGATCTGCACAAGATGTCCATTCGCCATGGAGCCCGCAATCGAGAAGGCCACTGAAGACAAGCTTCCGGCTGAAGACGTGGAAGAGTGCTGTGAGGAGAGCTCGTCGGCATCACCGTCACTGGCCTCTGACATGCTGTCAGCGTCGCGGGTCATTTTCTGCTGATTCTCAGCGGGCGGGATCGAGAGCGCCTCGTTCAAGCACTGAAAAAGAACCTCGTGAAAGTAGCTGAGGTCGACACGCCACTCGGAGGCCGTCGCTGTGGCATCCTTTTGTGCCAGTGAAGCCACCGCGACAAGCGCGTGGAGCTTCGTTGCGACGGACGTCTCCTCGTCCTTGACGAGCTCCTTGAGCGCTTCCATGAGCTGATGATACAACTCAACATTCACCAGCGGCGCGAACTTCACAAGGCCTTCCAGCGTTGGCGCGAGGATTTTGGTCTGGTGAACAGAGGAGCACGACTTGGAGGAGTCAATCACACGAAGGTAAATGACGAAGATGCGGTGAATGATGCGCGTTTGCTTGGCCGCGAGCTCGGCACGGTCACGGCGGGCGTTGGACTTCTGCATCTGTCGAGCCAGCTCCTTGTCCTCCTTCTTGAGGCGCTTGTTCTTCGCGCGCTCCTCGGTGAAGTCCTCGCGGTGCATATCCACCATCGCCACGCGCACGTGCAGAAGCAAATGCAGCATCTTGGGATTCATGGCGTAGCTCTGCTTTCGCACAATGTTCAGCAGCGCCGAAACAATGAACTCGCTCGCATCCGACACCATCTGGCCATCAAGGAGTTCGCTCAACGCGCTCAGACACGGTTGTGCGACACGAATAGATTTGCTGTTTGAAAAATCAACCGCCAGCGTGAGAAGTGCGTCGGCGTGATTGAACTCGGTGGCAGAGGAGCCGATAAGACGCGCACACAGACGGCTGCCCAGAGCCTGTTGTTCAGGGTGGCTTTTGCGGGATAGCTTGCGCAAGAGCTGCAGAAAGTGCTCGTACTGGGTGAGAATCTCGTGCTCGAGCTTTTGAACCATGTACACCTCCTTCTTCTTCTTCTGCGTCGCCGAGCCAGATCCACCGTCTTCCTTTTCGAGTGTGCTGGCAATCTTATAGTTGGGGATCGCATCGCAGAGAATAGTACACTCCTTGTTGAGATTCTCCACGAGTGTGCCGTAGTCTGTGACGGTCTCGGCGTGCAGGGCGTGCAGGGCCTTGAGCTGGCCCTGCAGATACGATGTGTTCATCAAATAACGCTGCATCTTCACAACACAACGAGATCAATGGCAAACAGGACAAAGGAAATCACACCTTCACGTGGGATGATGGAGAGGGACACGGAGAGAAAGGTGAGGAGAGAGAGAGAGGGACGAATGAAGTGATGGGGGGAAGGTAAGAGAAGAGCTAGAGTGCACATGCGGCGTTGCCAGGAGAGAAGGACCGGGTGCCTTCGACGCATTCGCGTCCACCAAGGGGGGGAAAAGAGAGCGCGTGTCGCACCGTCTGACATCGCCTTTTCACTTCCGCTCTTCACCCAGTCAGCCTCGGCTACCAAAACAATGACACGTTTTGCTCTCCCCTTTCCACGTAGGCGTGCGAGTCGGTCGGTGAAGGAAAGCAAGACGACAAGTCGCAGGAATGATACGCACGCACAACTCGCTAGGTGCGAGTCAACGTGTCGGGCTTTCATTGGTTTTTATGATTGCTTCTCCCGCATCGTTTACCTGATTCGTTTGTTGCGTACTTTTTGGTGGGTGTGGGCCAGTCTTGATTGAGGCGAGACGGTGCGCATGGGAATTCACTGTGTTTGGGATCTGTCTAGAAGGAAACGAAGAAAAATAAATCTATATACGCTCATGTAGATCATTCAGCAATAGAAATGAAAAAGGAAGAAAGGAGCATCTAGTGTTGTTGTCGCGCACGTGCAGCGAGTCACGACGGGTAGCGGAGAGTAAATAAAGAAAACAGCCTTGTTAGTGCCTCCGTTCTTCATTCCTTTTGACGACTCGCTCGCTTTCGCTCTCTTGGCGTGGCGGTTGTCGTTGCTGGCGTGGCTCGTGCCATTGTCCTGTTTCGCTCCTCCAAGCTAGCACGACAATCCGAGGCCATCACGACAGCACGCGATAATAAGAATAGAAGGTGTGAGGAGAGAAAAAAAAAACAAGAAGGAGCGAAAAAAAAAAAAAACGGAAAGAAAAAAAAAAGAGCAGGTGCGCAACGGAGGAAATGGTAGCGTGCACAGCTGCACAATCTAAGAGTAGTTGCAACAGGGAAAGAACGAGATAGAGAGCCAAAAAAAAAAAAAAGAGAGAGAGGGGAGTGCGCCGCCTACTCGCTCTCCCTGTTTATTTTTTCTTTTTTTTTTTTTTGTATTTACCTGCACTCGGTATTGTCTAGAAGAGCTCCATCGAGTACTGTGGATCTTGAGCGTAGGTGGGCATTGGCGCTGAGCTCATCTCCGTCCACCACGCACCGCTGCTCTCACGTTGCGGTTGTTGCGGCTGCTGCGCATCGCCTGGCGTGGCGGGTCCCATGTTGGCGCCACTGCTACCCTGGATACGCCGCTTGCCCACTGCGGACAAGGTGCTATCGTTGGGGTTATGCGCACCCATGGCCTGTCGCAGCTCGCGCACCGCCGTGTCGTTCTTCTGCTCGACGAAGCAGGCGGGAATCACCATTTGGCCGTACGGCGTCGCCGGTGGGAGACCTTCCGTCGCACCCAGACCGACGCTGTTCACCGGGGTCATGCGCGGTGGGGCTGTGTGACGTGCGGACGGCGCGCTCTCGGAGGTGCTCTCGTTCATGGAAGAAAGCGCGGGGGTTGCCGAGTACGCGCCGGTCTGCTGCACAAGCGTCTGCTGGTTCTCGTGCTGGCGGCGCATGCTCTGGATGTCCTGCAAGGCTGACTGCACATGTTCGGCGTTGTTCTGGTGGATGAAGAAGTTGGCGCCACGCAGGTTCGCGGTCGGACTCGGCGGTGGGACGCTTCGCGTGTGGGTGCTCATATCGACTGGTCCACTCGAAGACGCGCCTGGGTGGCCTTCCACACGGCGCTGCTTGCCCTGATCCGTCACACGTGCGCTACCACCACCACCACTGACCGGGCTGATCGGGCGCTCGCCATCGACAACATCGCCGCTCTCGAACGCTGTGGTCGCACCGTCACGATTTGTGGCGCGTACCCGCACCGCTGTGGTCACTTGGCGCGTTGGGGCCATGCGAGAGGGGTCCTCGTGGGGGTGGTTGTAGTTGTTCGCGCGGGCATCCATGGCAACGGTCTGTTGTACGACGGTGAATTCCTGGTCAGGGTGCTCGTTGTGACGGACGTAGCTTGCGACGTGCTGCATGAGATGTGTGTTGCCGGCCGGGCCGCGGCTGACGGTGCCTGCCGTGCCAGGCTGGCCGAGCTGCTGCATCTCGTGGAGGAGCGAGACGCGGTTCTGATGGGTACGCAGGTATTCCAGCACCAGGCCAGAAGGCAGCAGCACACCGTCTGTGCTGGTGGCTTGGAGTGCGGGCACATCGGTGTCGTCAATGGGAGTCGCATCACCCGCTTCGGGCATCAGATCGGAGAGATCCGGCTCATGCCAAGCAGACGGACGCCCTGAGCTGGAGGCAAGCTCGCTGCCGTCGGCTTCACGCTCCGACTCCTCACCAATGGGGGATGTCCCGGCATGACGGTGGGTCGGGGCGGACACAGATGACTTGTCCACGCTGTGCGGCTTGCTACGTGAGCTAAACGAGACCGTGTCGTCACCGTCGGTCTGCACGCCACGTGAGCGCGAGCGAGGACGTGGGCCGGGCATCTCCCCGCTGACGCCGTCATCTTCGCCGTATCGACGGGACACGCTGCTCGGCAGGTCAGCACTGGTATCCGGGGCGACGGTGGACCGGAGAGACTTCGGGGCCGCGGTGCCGCGGCGGAAGCTCTCGCTCTCATTCGTCGACAGCGTACGCAAAGGACGGTGATGATGGTGGTGCTGTTGCTCTTGTCGACGCTGGAATTGGTCGAGGAGGGCAGAGAGATCGTCGTTGCTGTCGTGCTCCCACATGGCGGCGGCACCTGTGTTGTCCTCGCTGTCCTCGGCGTTGACAACCACCACGTCATCACTCCTGTCAGAGGCGTCTGCATCATCGACGCTGGTGTAGTGGTGGGGACGACGATGGGGCTGCTCAGGTTGGTAGTGGGACTGCCGTTCTTCGTCAAAAACGCTGTCGTCTGCTGCGTTCTGGAGTTCATTGAGGGCAAGTGTGTCACCAGCGCGAGCCTCCTCTTGCCGCTGCTGTCGGACGTAGGCGTCGTACGCATCGGAGTCGTATCCGCTCTCCGCCTCCTCCTCCTCCGCGATGGGCTCGCCGTTGGCGATCGCCACTGTGCGACGGACCTTGCGCTGTAGGCGCTTTGCTAAGCGAAAGAACTCGAGGTTATCGCGGCGCACGACTGAGATCAGCTTCTCAAGACGGGCTTGTTGTGAGTTGAGCATACGGCACGCTTTTTGCACGCACTCGTCGAACTGGTGTTGATCCTGCGGCGTCTCCGCCTCCAGCTCCACGGCACCGGGTCCGCTGCCACGCTCCATCACCACCGTCACCAGCTGCACGCATATGTACACGAGGCAGACGAACTTGCCCGGGGTGTGGTTCGCCTGCTTCATCCAGTTGGACACCATGTACAGCACGACGCGGGCCAGTGGAGGATTGCGCTTCATCGACTCGAACAGCATCACGGCAAAGAGGGGTGCGGTGGTATCCGCGCCGTGCGGCGTCACGGCATCCACGGGCGTGGCAATACGGAAGCGAGTCGCCACACTCTTGGCGAGACCGGTCATGAAGGCCGTGCGGGCCGGCGCGGAGCTGCGCATCTGCTTCAAGAAAAAGGTCCAGAAAGTGCTGGCCGCGCCAACCGGCAGGGCGAACTCGCTGAGGGACTCCAGCGTGACAGGCATGAAGCCGAAATTAGACAACAGGCCGGACACCAGGTTCGGGGTTTGCACGTTGAAGTCTTGAATCATTTTACACACGCAGCAACCAACGAGCTTACGCATTTCGGGGCTGAAGCGGTGCGCGCGGTCGAGCAGTTTCAGAACCAGTTGGGCGTTGTCGGCGCAGGTGGCGCTGGTGGGGGCACAGCCAGGGAAATCCACGCAGTAGCTGTTCTCCTTGGGATCCGTCGGCAGCAACTCGAGGTTGCCCTTACAGTTGCGCAGAAGTAGGTTGCCCATGTACCAGAGGGCCAGTGCGTCGTGGTTAGACCGCAGCTTCAGCTCTGAGAAGACCGTGACGATGCTCTGCAAGTAGGAGGGGTCAATGGAGCCGGTGAGGAGCATGACAAGCTTCACGTGCAGCATGAGCACGTTGGCCTTCTGCTCGCTTGTCACCAGTCCTTGGGCGGCGCCACTGCGATCCGCGCTGACCAGCGTCATCAGTGTGCTGCGAATGTACGGCTCAAGCCCGACGAAGAGCGTGTTGCGATGCTGTCCGGCGTTGGCGATGATGTGGTAGACAAGGAAGTGGACGGCGGATTCCATCTGCGTGTTGGGGTCGCGTAGATAGCGGATGAGGCGGTCCTCAAGTGCCTTGGCACCTGCGCACTCCGCCAGCGTGGACAAGACACGGCTCACCGAGGTTTGCCCAGTGACGTGGACGGTACCGCTGACTGGGCACACAAGAGTGCCGCTACGGGGCATACCGCAGAAGTGACACAGCGTCGTGACGTCGCGGAAGTAATCGACGGCCGACTCGACGGCGTCCTCCATGTGCTCCTGGTGCAGCACCATGGCCAGCTCGGCGCAGAGCAGCTGTGGGTCGACGGTGATGTCGCAGTGACCGTCAAAAGCCTCGCTCGACAGCTTGCCCAGCGCGTCGATCGTCTTCATCGGCATTGCCACACGCAGGGCCTTGAGCATATCCGAGGCGCGACGCGAGGCTGTGATGGAGCAGCTGCGCACCACCTCACGAAGAGTGAAGAGGACGTTGTACACGCTTGTGCGGGCCTTGCTGATGGACGTGGCCACCTCATCCGGCACGTCGCGGCCGGTCATGGCGAGACCTGCACCGCGCGACAGGGCGATCACCGTCTTAGCGAACATGGCGACTGACATGTGGCTGTCTACCGCCAGTGCGGACATGAAGTACGCGGCGTGCGGCATGCGGCAGTTCATCAGGTTCACCATCTCTAGGGCACCATCAATCTCGTTGTCCATGGCGCTCTGCATCAAGGCGCACAAGCACATGTAGTACGGTGAGGCGGTTGTCATGCCAGGCGTGCACAAGGCAAGCAGCTCTGTGAAAAGGTGATGGCGTGTGGCCTCGATCTCGAGGAAGTTCGCCATATCAGGGTGACACAGACTCGGGTAGAGAAAGCGCTCCACATACTCACGCCGCACGGGGCTGCGGAAGCGCAGGAAGAGCTCGCTGGTATGGATGGACAAGGCGCGGCCAAAGGAGGGCCCATGGGCAGGGTTCAGCACAGCGCGCTTGAGGCGTTCGTAGCACGCGAGCAAAAAGTCGACGTTCATCCGCACAGGCTTCGTCTTGAGCACGTACTGCAACGCTGTGATCTGCTCGTCAATGCGAACTTGACTGACCGTCTGCACCAACAAGGCCAGCGCTCGGTTGGCGACGATGGGCGAGTCCACCGTGCAGTAGTGCTCGAGCTTGTCTTGGAATTGGTAGACAATGTCGAGTGGCAGAATGTCGAGTGCCAGCAGCGACGTTGTGAGCACGGCGAAACCGCGGTACTGCTGTGGTGGGACGAGCACGACGCAATGCGCACCACCACGGCACGTCGGTGAGGGCAAGCCAAAGACGTGGTCGTGCAGCACCTGTTGCACAAACGGGTGTGTCAGCAGCTCGTTTTCGGTCAGCTGCGACAGCACGTTGGCGATCAGCTGCACGTAGACATCGACGTCCTGCACGCTGACGCGCGCCATCTGCAAGTGGAAGAGAAAGGTGGCGTAGCTGAGACTGACGCAGAAGGGACGCTCTTCAATGTACGGCTCGATCTGCGTGTAGTAGGAGGCGAGTGTGTGCAGCGCGCTCGGGGAAGACAAGTGCGTTTTCAGATTCTTCTGCACCTGCGCCACGCACTCGGTGAAGAGACGACGGTCATCGGCGGTACTAGCACGCACAGTGGTATCCCGTCCACGCAGAGGGCGGCGGCGGCCGCTGCTACTACTACTACTCGCATCACCACCCATGTGAGCGGATGGTGTCATGCTCCGCGCGACGGAGCTGTTTCGACGGATATCAGTGCGTCCACCACCGAGCCGCGTGGGACGTCCGGAAAACAAATCCAGCACCATCTGCTTTTTAGTTGTTGTTGGCTGTTCGGCAGAGTTGCGGATGAGTGAATCCACGCCTGTTTCGGATCGGTACGGGTCAAGTCGAGAGAGAGAAAAAAGAAACGGGAGAAAAAAGAAACGGGGGAGAACCGAAAAAAAAAAAACACGATCTATGGAAAAGAGGTTGGATAAAGCGTCGCGGGAACAGACACACGAGCACAGCAAAATGTAAGTGTAAAGTGTGTGTGTGTGAGTGTGTGTGACGGGAAATCTAAGTTGCAACAAGGCGGCGGCGTGTACAAAAAACGAGGCGAACTAAGAATGCCGGGAGGGATCAGCAGGTCACTAAATATATCGGCGCGACTTCGCTGATGTCTACGTGCTCGTTGTCTTGCAGACGATGGGGGGGAGGACGTTTGAAATCGATCTAGTGGGAGCTTACACGCACGCCTGTTTCTCCTCGGAGTCCCACGTGTGTGATTTTTTTTTTTTTTAAAGAACTGGCGAAGATGAATAACGCATTGAAAACAAAAAGAAACATAAAATGGAAGAAGGAAGGAATGAAGCGAGGGACGGAAATGGGTGGGGGAGATGAAATCAAAAAAAATGGATAGAAGCTGTTTCTGCTTAGGGTAAACGAAACAGAACCGTAGTATTCGCGGGAGATGACAAAATGCCTAGTCGCAATGTGGTGTAGCGGCGATGCAAGGTCTTTCGCGTGCAGAGAGAGGGCTGTCGAACGGTTTCGTTGTGAGAGCAAATTGGTGTGTACGGAAGAGACGTGATGTGATAGCGGTAATGTACAAAGGAGAGATGGTGGCAAAAAAAAAAAGACTGAAAATCACGTTGAGATGACGGCAGAGTAACCACGTGCCTGTGAGGTGTACATTACATCAAGTAGCGGGGGAGGGGGGAGGGTTCTGTGCTGATTTGGTATGGTGCGTCCGTTTATTGACGTTTCGGACGCCGAGACTTGGGCTGCGTTTCCGCCAAGTCCACCGCCTGACGGAATGCCGCGGGCACGCAGCGCTTGGTGGCCAATTGCGAATTGCCCGTGCATTGGGCTGACGATTTCTTCAAGGGCTTTGACAGCATCTGACGCTGACGCAACTCTTCACGACGCCGCTCCTCCTCCTGAAGTGTGACAGCGTGTGCTGTGTGTAAGGTAGACTGGAACGCGGCCACGTTAGTACGCGGCTTCACGGATGGGAGCGGCTCCCACGGCTGAGATGACGCCGTTGACTTTCGTTGTCGTTGTGCCGCTACCGCCGTCGCGGTTGTGGTTGGTGGTGCGAAGAGGCCCGCTGACGCCGTACCATCGCCTACTCGAGAGGCCGTCATGGCCGCTTTCTTGTCCATCGGACTCCCCGCACCTGCCCCTGCACGTAGATAGTGTTTGGCCAAGGCGGCACTGCCTTCTCCCAGATCGATCTCGCATGCGGACGACGCTGCCCCGACGCCGTCTCGCTGTGGACACCAAGCTGCGTGCGCTAGGTCATGGTCGACGGTCGGTGAGGTGACTCTGAACGCCAGGCAATCGACCGTGGAGGACGACACGGAAGGACCTGTGGTGGACACCGCACTCGCATAGGGAGAAGGGCGGGATGCGCTCAGATTCGATTGTGGACCCATTGGCTGCGTGCTCCTTCGGTGGCCGACGTGCAGTGAGGAGTTACTGTGGCTGGCAGAGGACCGCGAGGGGCGGCGCCAGAGCTGTGTTGTCGTGCGACTGGTGAGGGGCGGCTGTGCGTCCTCCCAGAACATCTGTGTGGCCGACACCCTCGCTGGGTGCATACTGCTGACACTGCCGCAGTGGTGAGCAGCCGATGAGGTGTTCGGATGCGTGTACGGCTCCAGATCCACGTGAGAACGGCGGCGGGCACGGAAGCGCTCCGCTATGTGGGGCACAACTCGAAACGGCTCCGGCGAGCTGCGGTGACCTGCCGCCGCGGTTGAGGTCGAGGACGCCGACGAAAACGGTCGATTTGACGACGCCGAGGCTGCTTTGGTGATGCCAGATGGGGAAGAGAACGGCGCCTGTCGTGCAGTCGACGATGGTCGTGACACAACGCGTTCACCGCCGGCCAGAGTGACCTCCGGGTTGCGCAGCACCTCCTGCAAAATAGTGGCATCAGCCGGGGAAAGCGGCGGAAACACCATGGCATCACGTGCGCAGCCTTTTATAAAGTAGTCTTTCGACGCGACCGCCGTTTGGCTCTCGACTTCCATCGATGGCTGTCTCGGCTCGTTATCGGTACGCACCGGTAGATTTTCGCTGTCTTCGGCAGGGTCGAACTGCCGATTGACATTGGCACGCATCTCTTCTTCAAGCAGCTCATCCGCTGATCTACCCAGGATGGGACGGTCATCGAGCAGAATGCGCTCGCGCCGTTCCTTTTCCAGTGCTGCGCGGACGAGCGTGTTCACATCAACACAAACGACGTTTACCGCACTGCTCGTTTGTGCTGTCGTCGTCGTGGGCGACTTACTTGGTGCACGCCGCATCCACCGTTGCTGTGATGTTGACGGTGATGTTCCAGAGGACTAGACGCGTGCGTCAGAGAATAGAAGAGGGGCAGGGACGAGGGTGAATGGAAGATAGTGCGTGATGGTAGGACAACAAGACGTTGTGTCGTTTGGTTATTTTGTAGGTGCACAGTTCCTTCCTCTTCTATTTTTTTATATAATTTCGTCCGTCTCCCTCCATGTAGAGCGCGAAGCAAGAGCGTGTATTGAGGTGAGTACGAATTGAGATGCGCACGGATCGTGAAGAAGCATGCCAGCAAAGAGAAACCACTCTGTGCGGCCGCGACGGCGCCGTGCGATCCGTCGTACAGTGCAAGGCCGCAACAGTTGAAGGCCAGATCAAGAGAGAGAGAGACAGCGGCGCGTCTATTCGTGTTCGTCTCTGACACCGCCCCGTTGCTCTGGGCTACTCCGCCTGGTCGTGTTCCGACGGCACTGTCTCGCTGCTGTGGTTGTTCGTATTGTGTTTCGTGGGGAGAGGTCGCAAGGGAAAAGACAAAAAGGACAGAGAAGAGGGAAGCAGCAAAATATATATATATATATATGTGCAAAGTCCCTTTACAGTTTACATCACAGAGAGAGAGAGAGGTGGTGTCAAGACAGGCAGGCACAGGTACATGCACCATCTAGGCTTGTACGAAATTCTCTCGCGCGAGCGGCGGCAGGTTGACCGCGCGACACCGTCGCTCGTACTCTGATAGAACGGATTCGCTTCGCTTCTCCAGCTTGCGCAGCTCAAAGTACATATCCTTGATGATCTGGTTCTTGTAGCCCAGCTCCTCGTCTATTTGGTCCGAGACGAGAGCCAATGTGGATGGCTCTAGATTCATCGCGCGCAGCACACCGACCGTCTGTGCATCGCGCTCGTCGACTTTGGCGTTGACCTCGAGCAGATGCTGTTGGAGCGAAGCGTTACGCTCATTCACCACGTCCATCGCCTCGCGTAGAGAAGACTCGAACTTAGTCTTCAGGTCTTCGCGCTCGTCGTAGACGGCCCGGTACTTTTCCTCCAGATCTTGGTGCTCTGCGCGGAGCCGCTCAAGGTCAGCGCGCAGGGTGCGCAGCCGCGCACGCGTCATGGCGAGGCTTTGCTTGTCTTGCAAGTACTGCTTTTTTGTCTGCAGCAGCTGCGCCACATCGCGCTCGGCCTGCTCCAGTGGCGCCGCGAGGTTTTGGTTCTCACGCTCGATGTCGTACATGAGCCCCTCGTTGTGTTCGTCATTCTTCTTCATCGCGTCAATCTCGTCTTTCAGCGACTGGATAATGTCCAAATTGTTTTGAGTCACGGTTTTGTAGTAGCTCTTCATTTCGGCGAAGGTAGCCTCGTGCTGGCGAATGAGGTTATTGATGTGCTGATTGCGGAGCTCTTCGGCCTCGTTGACTTCTGCGCGACGCCGCAGATCGAGCTCCTCGCGGAGGGTGGCGAGTTTACCCTCGTAGGAAGCTCGGAGACGCGCTAGCTCCTTCTCGTGGTTTTGCATCTTGGTCGTGGTGACCATGTAGGCGTGGGAATCACGCATCTCAACCACCTTCGACTCGTGCGCTTCCATCGAGGACTGAATCTGCTGCGAGCGCTTCTGCCGCTCCGCCATGATTTCGGCCACGCGTTTCTCATGTTGGGCCTCCGCTTCGGAAAGCTTGCGATCGCTGTCCTCCTTCAGCTGCTTCACCGCTAAACGATGATCGTAAAGAAGATGACGTACCTTCTGCTTGTACACCTTCATCTCCATCTGATGGTCACGCTCCATTGTTTCTAGCTCCGACTCTGTGTTCTGCTCACCAAAGCGCTCGTTCTCTAGCTCCTTCTTGCTGACCTCCCACATACTATGGACCTTGTCACGCTCGACCTGGAAATAGTTGCGCAGCTGCTGCGCCTTCTCCAGCACCTCGTGGACGTCCCCCATTTCCTTCAGCTCATCCACAGGGTTGTACGCCGGGGCCTTCTTCTTCTTGATCGAATCACTACGTTTGGGCGGCATCGCTCAGACCCACTATGAGGCTATTGTTGTTGTAAGGGGAAGAAGTGCAGGGCAGTATACACACACACAAAGTGCCTTTCACGAGAACCTTTGAAGGTAGAAGCGCAGAAGGACAACAAGAAAAGAAGAGGTCCGAGGGTGTAGGAAGCGAAGCGCGGAGAGACAGCATGCAAAGCGTGAGCAAACCGACTGGATTGAATTCGGTGTTGCGGAGGGTAGGGCGGCTGTTGGGGACGAATGCCACGCCTGGGCGTACGCGAGGTCATTGATGGGCCTCCGCTGTTGTAGGCCACAGCGTCTTCAATGAGAGCAGGCACGCGGGACGGACAACCCCAACAACGAAAAGAAAGAGATCATCAGCACGCGAAGTGGGAAGGGGTATCCCTGTGTGCGAACGTCCAACGCAACATCCACGGCCCTACAGAGTGGACACAGCAAAAGAAAAAAAACACGGGGGAGGAACGTATCGCGATGAGAGTTGTCTTGCTTGTTCAGGATGGAAGTGAACGACGAGAAAAAAAAAAAGATGAGGAACAAAAAAAAAGACTCTAGTGAGGGGTAAACAGGAAAAAACAAAAATAGCCACGTACACGTATCAGCAACAGCTAGTGCCACGCACGCAGAAGGATGGGGGGAGGGAAACGCGTAGCTCCGCGCTGCGGTGGATCTTGGCAAGGAAAGACAACGAGGTTCACATGCGTTCTCTTTGTTCAAGCTGTCGCATCTAATGATGCCTGCTCGTCCTTTATCATACGCTTAATCTCGACAATCTTGCTGTACAGATCACGCCACGACTCGCCGTGTGCAACGGTGGAGGCCCAGGAGCGCAGCTCTCTAACACAGTCCTCAAATTCGTCCTGTCGACGCTTCGACTCCATCACGACGTTCACGGAAGGTGAAATGTAGGTCAAGCGACCGAGCACAGCCTCGCGAAGGCAGTTGTAGCCAGCACGCACGGCACGAGCTTGATGCGCGAAGCCGCGTGTGTGCTCAGAGAGCGCGCTGTACGTCTCCATAGTGCGCTCCCAGCTCTCACATTCATCCAGGATGGCCGTGGCTTCGGAGGTGACCGGTGCGCTTTGCAGGAAGTTACGAAGATCTTCGCAGAACTCGGCGAAGTGCTCTGGGTAGCCGGCGTACTTGTCAACTTCAACCTCGAGGGGGGACTTGGGATGGACCTCATAGAGTGTCTTCGCAAGGCGCTCGAGGGTGGACACCTGCAGGTAGAACCACAGCTCCTCAGCCTCCAGAAGTGCACGGCGTACGTCGGCATTGTTCGCCTTCACGTACTCGCTGACGCTTTCGAGGAGTACGGAGAAGTTGTTGGACATAGTTGGGTAGCTCTCCACGAGGGTGGCGGAGTATTCCTGCACGTGGTCTGGCTCGTCCATCGCCTCGAGGTTGATGAGCTGCTGCCGGCACCACGCGCATAGACGCTCGCACTCAACGTAGAAGGTTTGCAGCGCTGCGTCCCGTGTTTCGCGCTGGGACTGGGCCTCGGCAAGGTGCGCCTGCACCGCCTCGCCGAGCACCACCACGCGCGCCAGGTTCTGGGCCTCCGTCTCTGTGGAGAGACTGGGCGGTAGGATGAGTTCCCTCTCACCGCGTCCCTTCACATCGTTGAGAGACGTTTGCATCTCCTCCGCCTTTTCGGACCAGTTGTTGGGGGCGGCGAAGCGCGCGTCCAGGGACGACACCTTCTCATCGCGAATGCGGTCCACCGGGCACGCCGCAAGACCCTGGAGGACCGTCTCTGACAGCCGAATCTGCGCGTGCAGATCAGCAACTTCAGTCAGGTAGGATGTCATTGGGTCCCTGCCGCGCGAAGGGTCCTTGAGGGCCGCGGACTGCTTATCCAGAAGCTCGTCGAGGTCTTCTTCGAGCTGCCTCAGCTCCGCTTCCGCGGCGGCAGCGTCGGCCTCCGCACTGTCCGCCTTGGTGGCAGCATCGTTCACATGGCGCTCAATTTGGTCACGGCGTTGCTCAACCTGGGCGATGAACTCGCGATCCACCTCTTGGCATTTGGAAAGAAGGTTTTCTTTGACAGCGGGGTGCGCGTTCTGACTGCTCTGTGCCAGCTTTGTGAGCCGTGCGTGGAGCGAGGTGTAGGCGGCCTCGACAGCGTTGCCATTCGGCGACGACATGGTGATTTGAGTGAAAAAACGATGGCAGATGTAGAAATGATCGTCCTTTCTTGTTTGACGCGAGCAAACAGCAGTACGACAAAATACCTAAAAGTGCAGAGAGCGACGTAAAAGAAAAAACCCAACGATAAACAGCACGATGCTGCCGGCTTTTCACTGGCGAATTTCGAAGCACAGGTCGGAGACGAGAACGATACAGGAGAAGACAAACGAGTAAGTTGGTAGAGTGGTGGATGATTGTTCAGGGGTGTCATCATGTGCGCGGGACACGTGGCGCACTTCGTTTCACCATGGGATGAGAACCACGTATTCTGCGAACGATGGGGTGCGAGACAGAAGAAACGCAAAGAGTGGAGGAGCTCTACAGAGCAGACC
The DNA here is from genome assembly GCA_030849045.1 of Wallacemonas rigidus. NCBI lineage: Eukaryota > Euglenozoa > Kinetoplastea > Trypanosomatida > Trypanosomatidae > Wallacemonas > Wallacemonas rigidus. The sequence goes on from JASAOL010000614.1 coordinate 501,443, forward strand.
AGGTGAGCGATTTCCCACTGCGTCTGGGTATCCTCCATCTTGCCTTGACTGCTCGCTCTTTCATCAGACGTCATCGCACGGAGGGGAAAAAAAAACCGCAGGCGATGTGTACGCGAGTGTCGTGGTGAGTATCGCCATGTGTGTGCGTGTGCACGTGCACTCGTGTCGCTGTTTGGCGACATTCGGTTATTGCAAATTTTTTTGTGTGTGTGGGAAAATGATGGAAAGGAGAAAAGAAAGATACGATCATCTCATTTCTTCTTTTTTTTTTGTTCTTCGCTTGCCTTCCCACCCAGTTCCGGAAGAGGTGCGCATTAACACACACAAATAGAGTGCAGATGCCGCCTGTGAATACGGAGTGGAGAATGGGGGGTTGGCGAGAAGAAAAAAAAAAGCGAAATCGAGTCAAACTCAACACTCAACGACTAGCGCTTACTTGGCAAGCTCACGAAGACGGCGGACCGTGGAGCGGACAGCGCTGTTGTTGGGGGTGCTAAGGGTGTAGGCGCCACCGACCATGGTCTTGGCGCAGCCCTCGCAGCGCCAGATGCCCACAGCGCGACGGCGGAAGGCGAACTTACCGCAGAACGAGCAGAAGTGCTTGGCGTGCTGGGAGACCTCAATCTTCTTGGCACGCTTACGGGGGTTGGAACCGTAACGGGCGCCGTAGCGGCCCATCACGCCCATCTTCTGGGTGCGCTTCGCCATTTTGACTTGGAGATGAACTGTGCATGTGTGTGTGTGTGTTGAAGTGTGAGAGGGGAACAAGGAAAACGAGGGCCAGAGATGAAGAGGGAAAAGTGTAGTGAAAAAAGTGAGCATGCCTAAACGAGGGCGTCGTCACGGGGCACGAAGCGATGCGTCTTCCAGAACTACGTCATCACGCAGCAAACACAACTTTTGAATAAGTGCGGCGCCACCGTCTGTGGAAATGCTTGATTGGGTCAGAGAGAGAGCCTGTGGGGGTGGCCACGGAGGACGGCAACTACGTGGCTCGCGACGCGCAGACGCGTCTCGGCCACACACAAAAGATCGTAAGGGCGCACGATCTGCTGAGGATAAGAGGTGATGGTTGTTTTTTGTTCTTGTTCTGAGTGTACCAAGGGGAAGAGACCATATCACGGCTGTTCCGGTGCCACATATCGCAACCAAGAAAAAAAGGAGGAGAAAATGAAAGTGACGCCACGTGGTAGCCTCGGGAGAAAGGTGTGAAGAGAGGAGAAGAACGGTTTAAAAAAAAAAAAAAAAGCTGAAGAAGAAAAAAAAAAAACGAGTTGAATAATGGCAAGTGTGATTGGTTGTTTTTGTCTACGTCTCTGTGTGTTTGCGCCTGTCATCTTTCCTTTTTGGGGAGGACATGGCGTTCCCTTATGTCGACACACGAACACAGGCATCGCAAAAAGTACTGGTGCAACGAGCGAAAAGGAAACAACAACAAAAAAAAAAAGCCGAAGGGAAGCTCGAAAGAGACAAGGCCGTGCACGCGGCGCGACAGCGAAACACCAGAGAAAACGGAAACAAAGAAACGGTAAAGAAGCCCATGAATGAAAACGAGAGTGCAGCCCGCTCACAACAAGAAGAGAGAAAAGGAGAAAGAAGCACAACACGGTAGAGCGCACCGCGTTCTCGTGCACCGCGGAGAGGAGATACGCTACAGGTCGTGAGATATATATTTGAAGGTAAAAAAAAAAATGATTCAATTGGCGTCTCAACTACAAGAGGAGGAGATGGTGAGAAGGAAACAGACAATGCGAAACCATCTCGTGCGTGCTCTTTATGCGTGCGTGAAGCACAACGGTCGGTTTACCTTTCCTCTGCCATTGGTTGCAGTTTGCTCCAACGCGTCACGTTCCGTATTGCCTTTCTCAGTACGGGGGTGTGAGCGCGCGTGTTGTTTGGTTGGTGCCTGCTGCACCTTTTTTTTTTTCCTGCTCTGTTCTGTTTGTTTCTGGGTAGGCATGCGTATTGGTCTGGCGCCCGCTGCCGCTGCCCTGTCGGGTGTTTCTTCATATAGAGATTTGTGATTTTGAGTGTCAAGTGCGTCGCGCGGTTCGCACCGGCCACAGTCACACGTGTGGGGTATCCAGTTGCCGTGTGAGCCCAAAAAACCTAATACACCACAAGAAGGACGAGGCCCAGCACGAACATGATCACACCGCAGTACTCCCACTGAATTTGCGCCACCATCGAGGCAGACGGCGGTGGAAGAGGGGGCTGAACCTCCGCACCCGTGCCCGTTCCGAGGCCTTGCGGCGCGGGCTGCGCGGGCTGTGCTGGGTCGTGCTGCTGTCCACGCTGCCGCAAACGGGTCTCCAGCGTGTGCCTCCACTCTCGCCACGGCAAGAAACGGTAGGCGCAGTAAAGAATGGCGGCGAGGAGGATGATCGGTGTCATGACAGTGTCCACGCCAAACAACATGATTGGAAAGCCAATGTTGGAGAAGTGCCAGCGGGTACCGCCACCGAATGCACCCTGCTCGCCGAAACCGAAAGGATTGCGGCCGCGCAGTGGGTTGTGCCGCGGACGTGGGGGCGTAGGGGCCCGCGGGGCGTGCGGACGCTCGTGGTGAGTGCCCTCCATCCCGTCCGCACTAAACGCCGCACCAGAGGCGGGGATGTCATGCTTCTGTGGTTGCTCAGCGCCGGACGCCGCCGCCTCGGTGGGGGCCTTGGGACGCGTGTCCTCGGCGCTTCGTCGACCTTTGCCGTAGAGCGGAATGATATCGCCCGCTTGAGCGGGGTCTGTGCGACCCTTGCACACGGGACACTCCAGCACGGCGCTCGGGCGGCTCAGCCAGTGATCCAGGCACGCCCAGCAGAAGAGATGACCACAGCGCGTCACGACAGGGTCACTCGCTGTGTCGAAGCAGATCGCGCAGTTAAAGTCTGATGACGCCATACGTCTTCGGGGGGGGGGGGTAGGACCGGTATACGTGGAGGGAACAAGAGTGACGGGGTGGAGAAAAATGAATGGAGCCCACAGGAACACAAGGGCAAGGGAGAGAGAGGTGAGAAAAAAAAAGAAGAAAATGGGGGTACGCCAATCAGCAACGGAAGGAAGTAAAGAGAGGAACCGAACCGACCAGCGCGAACGGGAAGAAAATGTTTTTTATTTTTTTCTAGGTAAGTGTGTGTGCGTGTGTGCGTGTGTGTGTGTGTGTGTGTAAACCGGGTGAAATGGACCGCTACACGACGTGGAGTTGCGGTACCAGATTTTAAAAGCAAACGTGTTCGTGAGGGCGTGTCGCCAACGTTTCCTGCACACAGTGGCGCCAGGAAAGCTCGGCAAGAGAAAACAAAAAGGGGGGAGAGAAACGAAAAACGAATACAATGAGGCCAACACAGAGGTAAAGGAGAGGGGAGCGTGGAAAAAGGACGATATCAACAGAGCGGCGCAGCCAGCAGGAAAGGTGGTACGAGCAGCACGAGGGCGGTGCGCAGTGGCACCGAGGTAAGCAGGATAGCAGCAGTAGGTGAGTGAAATGAGGGAAGCGTGTGCACAGACTCAACGTACAAGTGCTGTGCACACTGCCGTTTTCCGTACGTGTGGATTTGTGTGTGTGCGTGTATTGTGCTTGTTGTCTTTGCATATGAACGCGTACAACCATGCGCGTGCACCACGAGGCGAGGTGGTAGTTGGTTCTTTGTGTTGGCTTTGTGTTGGGTACAGCATAGCACTGCGACTGCGATAGTGGGGACAGCGACTGTCGCGCTATTCTTCCCGTGACTCCCTCCCTGATTCTCTCTTTTCCCTTCTCTCCCCCGATTTTTCGATGCCCACGCACAGCATCCCGAGGAAGAAATACTGAAACAGAGGTGGTCGTATTCACGAAGGTGAGGGGGGAGGGGAGAACAGCGAGCAGACAAGAAGGTGGACTACAGCTCCACGTCCGACTCGTCCATGGGCTCGAAGGCGATACGCGGGGACTGGGCACGCGCATGGGGGTCGCGGTCAGGTGACGCGCCGCGCGGTGGCAGCCGTTTATTGCGCGGCTCGGGTACGTCGAAATCACTAAGCGGAGGCTCCGTGGGCACTGAGAAATCCTCTCCGTTGGTCGGCGGTGGTTCAACGAACGAGCTACCCCTAGAGCGACGCACGAAGCGAACATTGGGAGCGCGGTCATGGTGATGTTGGTGGGCGCCAGGCTCCAGAAACGTCTCGTCGTCCTTGCGGATCTGCATCTCTACCTGCACGCTCATGGCGTGCGATCGCAGAACCTGCTTTTGTCGCAACCAGTCATCGTTGACGAGATGAAGGCGCATCATGCGATCGACTTCCTCCTTTGATGGGTTGCTAGTATGTTGTAGCCGTCTTGCGGTCACGCACGTGAGGAGAAACCTCAGCCACACCAGCACAAGCGCCGCACACATCAAGGCTGTCGCCGCGATCATCAGGTTGGTCGCGGCGTGCCGGTGGAAGACTACCTTGCTGACACCAAAGATCTGCTCAAGATCCTTCCGCGCGTTGCCGACGACACGCGCAAAAAAGACGCCCACGACAGCACACTGGAGAGAAGTGGGCAAGGACACCGCTACAATAATCGTCCACAGCAACGTCAGAGTGGATGAGGCGTAGCGACCAATGACACAAAAGCATACCACCCACGCGACGACGGTGGAGATGAAGCTGGCGAGAATGAGACCGTTCATCGTGTGGTATGCCTCAGAAAAGCGCGCGCAGTGAAATGTGAGCACCGCACTGCGGGAGTGGCAGAGCTGCGACGTTTTGTCAGCTGCGTACACGGTGGGGTGTGCGGAAAGGTAGGCTAGCACGACTGTGGACTGGCTGCCGTCACGAAATTCCCCAGCCGCTGTTTCCGACTTGATTTGGCCAATCGCGATAGCCTCCACAATCACAGACGCCACGAGCAGCAGAAGAGCCAGGAGGACAAAGCCATCACGTGGGATGGCGTTGCACAGGGCCAAATTCATCCTTTCTTCCTTTCCTCTTTTTTTTTGGGGGGTGGGGTGCCGGCGTGCCAATGTATGGTGTGCGAAAGGCGGGAGGATCACCACTTCTGTGCGTACGAAAGAAAACGCCCAATCAGAGAAAAAGAGAGAGAAAGGAAAATGTGTCAAAAAGGGACCGGAGATGGGAAACGAACGGAAACAAAGTAACGAAGCGTTGGTCACAGGGTGATCGGTAGTCGCACTTCTCTGGGTATGGGTAGGAAAGGTAGAGGGTGTACGTTGGGAAATACATTCGTAGCCATGCACGCAAAAAGAAAAAAAGGGGAGCTCACGAGAAGCGTGTGCGGAACGAACGTAATGGTAAACGGGGCGGGGGGACGTTCCACATCACGGACTCACAGGATACATTTATGTGTGTGTGCGTGTGTGTGCGTGTGTGTGTGAGCGTGCTAATGAGTAATTCAGCCTCATGTACCTGCTTGTTCAACGAGATACGATGGCCCACGTGCGTACCACAAGAGGACACGTACAAAAGGACATCGCGCAGTCTGCTACGCGCCGAGGGACACTGTTTGGTTGTTGTTGCTTTGGGGTGCTGTTGTGTGCACGAAGGGAAAGAGAAAAGGCATGCACGGTGTGCGTGGCGGCAGGCACTGTGGTGACTAAGAAAATGGGAAAAAGGGGCAACAAAAGAACAAAGGCGCAGCAACGTTTTCACGTGAATACGCGATGAGGGGTGACAGAACCGCGACCCCACTTCCCGCGCCGACACAGCAAACAAAACGAGGAAGATTTCAGTGTTGGAAGGAAGGAGCCAACCTGTCTCCACGCACGCGTTCTTGTAGTGGCAGACGACTACATAGCACTGATAAACAAAAAAAAGAAGAAAAAAGATTCTTCGACAGAACATGTGCCGTATCCAAAGCAAGAACGAGTGAAAGAGTCCACAAACAAGAGCAAAAGAGAAGAAAGCGAGTGAGCGGATAAGAAATGGCCTTCAGGACGCAGCATGACGGATATGTATCAGCGCTGTGTACACGTGTATATGTGTACCCGCCTGGGAGCCACACACTACGACGTACGCACCGGGTACGTCAGCGCATATATAGATAGCGTTGTGACCACCAAGAGTTCAAGGTGGTTAAAACACTGAAAAAAAAAAAAGCAGACTTAGCCGTGTCACTGGAAAGAAACAAGAACAAGTAAGGGAGTAACGTTCTCCATACTGCAAACGCATCGCGTGCGCGCCTGCGCGACAAGGACAGAACAGCACGACCGCCCACAATGGCACAATTAGAAAAAAAAGTAAAAGTAACTCTGAAGCGTGGGAGGAGGGGAGCCTGTCCTGAGGACGCTCCGCCAGCCAGCCTGTAGACAACTGTCCACGAGAGAACAGAACACGAAGGGGAAAAAAGTAACGACTTAGAAATCAACCACCAAAGTCGGTCCTTCAGAGAGACGGGCACACTGCGAGGAAGCAAGGGAAGCGATACGCCGGTGATGGTTTCTCTTCTTGTGCCTTGGTGACCCCTTCTTTCCCTTTCTCTCTCTCTCTGTCTCTCTCTCTGTTGGCGTTCTTGTTGTTGCTTTCTGAATTAGGCTCACATCGCGTTGCGCATAGGCATTGTCGTATTGTCGGTGCTTCTGGCGAGAATTTTCATCATTAACATCCACCTCTCATACTTTGCTGTTGTGTGGCTGGCTGATTAGTAGGTTAGCCCGACCCATTTGGTGGGGTCTTTACGTGCGCGTTTCCGTGTCACGGCCACTCAAATCGTGAGGTTGATCACCAGAGCTAAATTGGAACCGAAGCAAAGACCGAGCATGAGAAAGATGCCAGACCAGATCGCGGCAATCGACCGTTCGCCGGCCGTGTGCAGTGTCGGTGTGCGAGGGCAGTGAATCATCGCCATGGTGCCAAAGTACCCATTGCTGAGACCGAGTAGCGTCGACAACACGTAGGGGAGAGGCACGCCGCCGATGATGCCACGCACGCACAGCACGAGGAAGGGAATGAGAACCAAGCGGCAAAGCGTACCAATCAGCACCACCCTAGGGCTAGGACGCAGCGCACGCACCATGAGAATAATGCGCGCACAAAAGTCGCCTGCGTTGAAAAGAAGTACAACGATGGTAATGTACCATCCGCTTGCGGCGGGAACTTTGAAGAACACGCCGGGCCACACCAGCATCGAGGTGAAGAGGACCGTGAAGCAACACAAAAGCATCGGCCATACCTTGCGGATAACCTTGGTGGCGCTCGTCTTGAGCATCTGGTCGGAAGAAGTCAAGTTGCCCGTCTGATCGAGATCCACCATGTGATCGGCATCACCGGACACCGCCATGAGGGTGCCGACGGCACGGAGCTCGCTAGTGTCCTCGTCCTCAGCCTCCGTACCCGAGCCGAGTGGGTCGACCTTTGCGGCATGTTCACCGATGTGTTCATCGCTCTGGACCTCACCTGTGGCGGCTCCGCCGGGTGCCTCTTTGCCCGACGGTCCACACGCCACCGTCGCTTGAGTCTCATTAACAACAGTCGAGAGCTCGCGTGGTACAGGCGCGCGCGGGAAGGCGTCATCCACGATGTCGACATTGGCGACAGCATCGCTGTCCACATACTTATCGCCCTTGTTTGAAGACACACGGAACTCGGCCGCATACTTGCGCGCGTACGGGTTGAACGGCAGAATCTGGAACTCAACGAAGGAGAGGACCTGGATGAACATGCCAATACCAAAGTAAATGCGAGATTGTGTTTGGACCTCCTCAAAGGATGTTCCCATGGACGCCTTGAGAATGACCTGAACGATGGACATGAAGAGCGCCGATACCGTCAGACCCCACTGAGAACCGTTCATGAACTTGGTGGGAAAGGGACCGACGAGCGCGTTCATTGTTGAGTCACACAACGCCTTGGAGAAACCACCGAGTACAGAGACCACCATGAGCACCGCAATGGCGCCGTTCTGCGTGGGGACTTTCGCCGCTGGCACGACGATCATGACGAGCATCTCAGCGAATGGAACAAGGAGCGCCACTGTGAGGCGCAGACGGAGTGGGATGCGACGCACACAGTTAGTCAGAGCCAAGGGTTCACAAATGAGCTGCATCACGTAGGTGCCCACGTTGTAAAATGTGTTGGCATTGTTCCAGAAGAGAGGCGTCTCGGCCACCGCATCGCGATCACCCGTGGCGTACTTGTAGTAGTGGACAATGAAATCCGGTGCCGATGTGATGGCTGACACAACCATCATGATCGACATGCCGAGCAACACAAACGTGACGAACGTGTTGAACTCGGCAAAGCTGTGGAAGCCAAGGAACGCCATATTGGACCGGTTGCTTGCTTCACTGCGCGCGCACACGGTGCTTAAATCGTTGCGGTTGTTATTCAACTTGTTATCGGTGCGGAGATTGCAGAGAGAGAACAAGACGGTGAGGGTTCTCTATCTTGTTTTTTACTTGTTTATTTTCTATGGGTGTTGGCACTTTATCAGAGCGCAAAAGAGAAAAAAAAAACTAGGGCTGTGATGAGCACAGTGAGAGCACGTGGAGAGAGGGTAACGAAGGAAAAAGAGCCGATCATACGTGTTGAGACGTGGAAAAAAAAAGGGGGAAGAGAAACCCAGAGCGTCAGATACAGACAGAACGGCGAAGAAGGGAGACGCCAAGAATGCTCCTGTGCATTGACACCTAAGCGGAAACACGAACAGATCAGTCAGTGTCGGTTCGTAATGGGGACGTGGAGGTGAGAGTGCACCGCGCGTACACCGTGGTGTACTTAACGTCCAGGAAGCTGACGCCAGCTGTTGAACTGACTTTAAAGGATTGTCATTGTTGATGATGTTGTTGTCACTATTGTTTGAAAGGTTTACTTCGTGCAAACGCGATGGGATTCCACTTATGCGTCATTCGGATTGAAATAGTAGTGTCAATCTGCTTGCCACCTGTTCTGCTCTGTTGCTGTCGTTGATGGTCAGGGGTGCTTTTTTAACGTGTCGCCGGGACACATGCGTTTCTTTTGCTGCCTATTTCCGTGACACGAAGAAGAAAGGAGAACAATTCAGCACAAAAAGAAAAAAAAGTCAGCACTGTACTTTTGAAACGGAAATCATCAAGGAGGTGGAGCAGGCGGAAAGGGGCAAGAAGAAAGCGTGACAAGAGAAAAGAGAGAAAAAAAAAAAAAGGATGGCCCTTCGTTTGGCGCACTGAAGACCGGAATGAACAGCGAACGAGCGGAGGCGAAAGAGAAGAACTCTTCGTGAGCCAGTTCACAGGAACAAAGGAGAGTGAAGCAAAGAAGGAAGTGGGCTTGTTTGCGAAAAAAGTGTCTGCTGTTGTTTTCCCGCAATACAAAAGCCACTGCGTCACACAATGCTTATTATTATTATTTTGTTGTTGTTCAATGCTCACCTGTTCCTTCCGGTGACATTGCACAAGCTCGAACTCACAGCCACGTAACCTCGTTCACAAAGGCGTTGGTGTACTTCTGCGGGTGTTTCTACACACCAGCTGCATGCACGCAGAGCCACACACACACCGTCTTTGCGTACAGTAAAAATGAAGCAAGAAGCCATTGTTTCAAGAAGGGGGATACGAGAATATTACGAAAAAAAAAAAGAAGTATCTTTACGGTGAAAGAGACAAAGAAACAGAAAAAAAAAGTGCCCAGCTCGTTAACAACAGTTCTTGTTTTGGTCAGTGGAAAACAAGAAGAAAAAAAAAAAGATGGTGGCTTTGGGCTTGGCATTAGTCCTTCAATGTGCTTGATGGTGGCTTTTACGAGTGATCAACTTTATGCGTAGTATTCCACTTGGCGAGTTGGTATAGCGCCTGCTCTCACACGGTCAGATCCCACCACCTCCCATCACAAATTCAACTTGGGTGAGAGAGAGGTGAGAGCGTCTGGCTCGCGGCAAGCACATGCGTGGTAGACGACGGCACCGTGGAGGCACCGTGGAGGCACCGTGGCTACTTGACTTTCTTAATCTCCATTTTTTTTTGTTTTGTTGCGATTGTTGTTTGCACTTACTTTGTGCTTTCAAGTGGAGAAACGGGAAAAAAAAAACAAGGGGGGAGAGAGAAACGAAGAGAGGAAAAAAAAAACGTAAGAACGCAAGGGCGTAAAAACACGATCAGCGACCTAGCCGTCATCATACGACGACTAGATGGTCAGGTTGATGACGAGAGCCATGTTGGAGCCAACGCAGAGGCCACCCATCATGAAGATGCCACAGAGAACGCCCGCGATGGAGCGCTCGCCCGCGAGACGCAGAGTGGTAGTGCGCGGACAGTGAATGGCAGACATGGTACCAAAGTAACCGTTGGACAAGCCGAGCAGAACGATGAGCACGTAGGGGAGAGCGTGACCCTTGATGATGCCACGAACGCACAGAACAAGGAACGGAATGATGATGAGGCGACCGAAGGTACCAGCAAGAACAACCTTGGGGCTAGGACGCAGCACGCGCACCATGAGAATAATGCGCGCGCAGAAGTCGCCCACGTTGAACAGAGTGGCAATAAGCGTCATGTACCAGCCGTCAGTAATATCGACGTGGAAGAACACGCCAGGGAAAATGAGGAGGGACGTGAAGAAAACAGTGAAGCAGCACATGAGCATCGGCCACACCTTGCGGAACACGGGAAAAATCTTGACGTTGAGCATCTGTTGTGTTGAGGTGATTCTGCCCCTCTGATCGAGGTCCTCCATCCCATCCGCATCGCCCGAGGCGTGCAGCACTGACGCGTTGACGTCGACAGCGCGCACCTGCTCCACATCGTCGCTCTCCTCCAGGAGCTGCTTCTCCTTGTCAGCCGCTGAGAGGCGGCGGCTGGTGTCCATCTGAATCTCACCTGCCGCAACATCATGTTCCTCAGCGTTGGGCTCCACAGGCAGCGCGAGCTCGTCATCCACGTTGGCAAGCGCACGCACACGAAATTCTGCGATGTACTTGTGGGCGAAGCGATTGTAGGGGAGCAGGCAGAACTCGATCACCGTCACGACCTGGATGAACATGCCAATACCAAAGTAAATGCGAGACTGTGTCAGAACATCCTGGTACGATATTCCCATAGACGCCTTGAGAATGACCTGAACGATGGACATGAAGAGCGCCGATACCGTCAGACCCCACTGAGCACCGTTCATGAACTTGGTGGGAAAGGGACCGACAAGCGCGTTCGTTGCGGTGTCGCACAACGCCTTGGAGAAACCACCAACGACAGAGACCACCATGAGCACCGCAATGGCGCCGTTCTGCGTGGGGACTTTCGCCGCGGGGATGACAATGATGATGAGCATCTCAATGAACGGAATGAGCAAGCCTAGCAGCATGCGTGTACGCAGGGGAATGGCGCGAATGCAAGGCGTGAGCGACATCATCTCTGTGATAACCTGCATCACGTAGGTACCGGCATTGAAGAAGGTGTTGGCATTGTTCCAGAAGATGGGCGCCTCCACAACTGCATCCGGCTCGCCCGTGGCATACTTGTAGTACTCAGTGACAAACGCAGGCGCTGACGTAATCGCTGAAATGACCATCATAATGGACATGCCAAGACACACGAACGTCACGTACGTGTTGAACTCAGCAAAGCTATGGAAGCCAAGGAACGCCATGGTGACGGTGGATCTGCCTGGGGAGTCGCACGAAACGTGTGAGGAAATGGTACAGAGGCTGAGTTTGTGACAAAGAGAGCAGTTTGACCTTTTCGGGCTCCTTCTGTCCTTCTTGTATCCCGTGGCACAAATATGTTTATTTCCTTTATGAATCCTTCACTGCGTATGCACTTCTTTATTTATAATTTTTTATTATCAGTTCGTGGTTTGTCCTAGCGCGCTCTTCGGAAGCGAATCATTTTTGAAGCCATGCAACGCAGACGCATATGAGGGTAAAGTAAGCAGGATAGGGGGAAAAAAAAAGAGGAGGTGGTGGTGTCGATGTGTGGTAAATCGGTGAAATCGGCGAATGCTACATGGTGGACGTTTACGGACAGGCGGAGGAAAAGAAAAAAAAAAAAAAACATGCAGACATACTGTGTGCCAAGTGTTCCTTTTCCTTCCTTTGCGCACATTTTCGTTTTTTTTTTTGTCTTTGAACTCCGCGTGCGCAGCCACGCATCACGTTTTATGACTGCAGGTCGAGAAAAAAATAATTTTCACAGATTGAATATATTGTAGACACAGATGTCTAGTTGGTTAACACACCTGGTGCTGCTGGTTTCGATGGTATTGGTATATGGAACGTATGGAATGGGATTAACAAGTGAACTCGAAGTCTATGCGAGCTCATCGAATTCAGAAGCACACTGCAAAGGAAAGGACTTTGGCAACCAATCCCGAAACAAAAGAAAATAGTGTTTTTTTTTTCTTTTAACCTGTGGGCATCACATCGAATCCGGGAAGACACGTGTACGTGTGCGTGTCTATGTTGGTACTCAGGTTTTGCCTGTCCCACCGGTCACACACCGCAACGTGGGATGAAAGCCAGTAGAAAAAGTAGGAGAAAAAAAAAACAGAAGACACATGGGTGACAATACGGTTTAGGCGCGCAACAACTTGTGAAGAATTTCTATATCCTCGTGTTGTGCAGTGCGGCGTAGCAGTTCGTCCGATTTGTCCTTGGCCAGATGAACCAGGCTGGGCGAGATGCCAGCCATGAGCGCAACCTCCACACCATAGCTACGGTCGCAAATGCCAGGCACAAGATGGTACAAAAACGTGACGGTAGGGAGCCCTGTTTCCTGCTGCTTCACAAGAGAGAAATCCATGTAACCTAGTTGCACAGCAGTATTATCGTGATGCGATTCTTCGGACGAGTGCCGCCGAGCTTGCTCCATTGCAAGTGCATGGTAATGTGTGGAAAAAAGCGTGAGCGGAGGGGACGGTGCAATTTTCTTGATCGCTTCTAGCGTGGCGTACGCAATGGCCATGCCATCGTGCGTTGATGTTCCGCGGCCCAGTTCATCGATGAGGCACAAGCTTCGCGAGCTAGCATAGCGCAGAATATCGGATGTCTCGCTAAGCTCCACGTAAAGCGTACTTTGGCCTTTATGGGATGCATCACGCGCACCAATACGCGTAAAGATACGATCCACCGGTGCGATCCGCATAGACTGTCCGAAAATGGGCCCACCCAGCTGAGCTAAAATCACGTTGATCGCCACGGTGCGCATAATTGTGCTTTTGCCTGCCATATTGGGGCCAGTCAGCACGAGCAGGCGTCCCGACGCACTGTCTAAGTGTACGCTGTTCGGAACAGGGTTGCCAGATAGCAACAGGGGGTGAACGAGGTCCTGGCTGCTAAGCGAAGCGATTCCACCGTGCTCAAGTACCTCCGGAAAGCAAACACCGGCATAACGCTGCGCCACACTAGCAAGGCCCATCAAGCAATCCAAATACGCGAGAGACTGGGACGCATTAAAAAATTGGACGGCTTCTTGGCACATGCGCGCTGCAACGCTCCGCAGCACAGAAAGAAGGGCCGCGGACTTGTCAGTTGTCGCTTTCTTGAAGTCGTCAATCATTTTTCCCATCGAAGAGGCGACGTATCGGACGACTTTGGCGGTGCGGTTGCGCTCCGTCAGGCCAGCTGGTGTCATCTTCGGTGCATCGTGAATGTCCACCTCCAGAAGAAAAATATCATGGCCAATTTCCGTGAAGTGCAATTCTGCGCCGGAGAAAGCGACTCCACTGAGACGAGATTTTTCAGCGTGGAGTTTCTTTTCCAACGACGTAACAGCCGCTGTCGCAGCATCGTACTGAGGCGATGTGCCGGGCACGGGAATAAGGAGGCCATTTGCTTCAGCAGCATCTGCGTCGAACAGCTGTTTCACGCGGTCAACACTCGTAGACGCGCGACGAATTTCCGTCAGAAGCTCAGAGAGAAGTGGCGGAAGAGCAGAGCTACCACAGCAACACTGCACGCATTTTTGTTCGAATCGCTCTGCCCAGGCTACCATGTCAGAAAATGACTTGACCGTCTTGAGGATAATATCCAAATTTCGCTTGTACTGGACAAGAGGATCTACGTACGAAACGTTTGTTGCTTCATCTTTTAAATCCGCGAGGCGCGACAAAACACGCTCGAAATCGACAGTCGAAAAATAGGTAATGCTACCCGTAATCTCGTCGCTGTCCCGTGGTCGCTTGCGCGACGACACGTCAGACGACTGCGTCATACTCGCGCTCTTGCGGGGGTTCCATTCCTCCAGCAGGTGGTTCTCCCCAATAAATTGTACCACCTCTTGCCTGCTTCTGATCACGCGTACTGAAGCCGAAGGGCGGAGAAGCCAGTTGCGAAAAAGGCGCTTGCCACCGTTCGTCTCACAACAGCGCACAAATGCGTGAAGCGAGTGCTTTTCCGTGCCATCTTGGAGGTTCGTGACGATTTCAAGATTACTGATTGTGCTTGCATCCAAAATGAGACCTGTGTCAAATTTACGTTCGAACGCGAGAATTGGCATTCCCGTCTTCGGGATATCATTTCCGCTATTGACGGCAGCTTGAGTTGTTTGTGTTGCCGATGTGTGAGCTGTGTACAGAACAGCTTCGGAAAATAAAGGAAGGTGTTTTTCCAAGCTCAAACTGCGGAAGTAACTCTCCATGTGGGCGCGTGCGACAGACGAATCCGCGCTGGTCGCAGCTTCTGTTGCACCGCCGTCAGGCAACGGAAAGTAGTCCACGTTGTAGTTTTCTGCTTCAACCCACTTGACCAAACTGTCCACGCACTTCAAAAAACCTTTGTTCTCACCATTTTCGGGGAGGATGATTTCTCGTGGCTGAAGGTGGTGGAGCAGGGCCGTCAGCGTGCGCAGCGCATCATCGGGAATTTGTGACGGTGTCAATAAATGATTTCGACCGCCCTCCGCTTCGGCAACACACGGACACCATAAAACAACGCGGCGTGACAAATCAACAGCGAAAGCGTCGACACCAACACAAGCACCAGCACTGTTGACGCACGGCACGAGCGAAAGGACAAACACCTCACGATGATCAGAAAGCATGGACGGATCCGTGATTGTTCCCGGTGTGAGGACCTCCACAAGTTCCCGTGGCATAACTTTGACCTTCGTGTCGGCGGGCACTTTCATCTGCTCAACGCGGCCGACCTTGTAGCCGCGGTACACAAACAATCGGGCCCATTCGTTGTAACTGTGTTCTGGCACACCAGCGAGTCTCATTTTCCCGCGGTTCGTCGTGTCAAACACCATTTTGAGTCCGAATTCGCGAGCGGCGATGACCGCATCGGAATCGTAAAACTCATAGAAGGCGCCTTTCTTGAAGAAGATCATCACGTTGTACCGCTGCGCCTTAATGTCCCAATATTGACGCTCCATGTTCGCCATCGCGTCTAAATATTTGGGTGGAATCGTGATGGTACGCGGGAGATGATGCGGGTCTATGTTTTTGAGGAAAGGATACGAGAAATCCAACGCGTACACATCGTGGTTTTCCGGCGCATCCACGGTATTCTGCTGATCCATATCTATAATTCTGAATCTCTCGTTGTGCTCCTTTGTTTTTGATTTAATTTTTCTGCTTAGACTCTATTGTTTTTTTTTTTTTTTTTGTGTGTGTGTGTGTGTGTGCGGATGTCCGTAGTACTATTATCCGGTAGTTCTCGGTGCTATTCACACGCTTTGTTTCTTTGCGATTTTCCTGTTCTTCTTATTTATGTCTATTGTCAGGTACTGTAAACGTCAACGTGAGATGTAACTGCGCCTTTTATTTTTCGGGTACACTGATGCAGATGCAAATAAATGGCGAGTTCGGTATGTGAGTGTGTAGGTGTGTGGATCCACAAGTTGTACGGGAAATAAGAGCAAGAACGAAATAATAATAATAATATTGCTGACGTCCTCGCAGCGAAATTTGACCACCAAGCCAGGGAGTGGGCCTACACACACACACAAAGACCACCAACAGAGCGAAAACACACAAGTAGGAAGTGCACGTTGAGCGAGAGGATGAAACAGGTGCGGAGTACGGGGATGCGGAAAAAATATGGGATGTTAATCTACCACATGAGCTTGCGGTAAAAGTTCATGTCACGCCTGCACAAGGCGTGATAGTTTGTATTGGGTGAATTCGAAGCGAGAACCACAGTGACTTCAAGGTACGGCACGTCACAGAATTCGATTTCTTCTCAATTTCTTTTTTTTTTTTTAAATATTCACTCAAAAAAATGTGTGCACTCTTGTTCAAATTGTGAACCATTCGGGTTCCACATTTTTTGAATTATTTAGCAAGGGTTCTTTGCTATGAAATGCAAAGAACAAGGCAGCAAGTCTCATTCTTCTCTATTACCCGTTCATCAAAGTACGAGATGAACAACAATAACAAAAAAAAAAGGTGTCGCTGCGCTTCACACGATAGCGACGCCTCTACAAACAAGTGAAGACAGAAACACCAAATAAAGATGCAGTGATTGAACAAATTGTATGCGTTGGTTCACAACATATCTGCCCGTTAACCAGCTGCATCGAAATAGGCGAGAGTACAAAACAAAAAGGTGAGAAGAAAACATAAAATTGTCAAAGTCCAGCTGTACGCGAAGTGCACTGATACGACGATAGCGCCAAACGCGAAGGATCACCCGAAACGTGGGCAGCATGCACTACACATTCGGCCGTTCATTTTGATCGAACTTGTGAAGGCCATAAGACTCCATTATAAACTGGTTTGCAGTTGTCTCTGTATTATTTTTGTCAAGGACGGATGCTTTTTTATTTCGTGTGAGAGGTCCACTGGTGAGGTTGGCGACAGCGTCCCTCGATACGGCGTACGCCTCCACACTGTCGACATGCCATGACTCAGTGTCAGTCAGCCTAGGATTTCCAAATGTAGTACATTGCAGTCCATGGCAATAACCAGTTTCCAGCCAGCGATCGAGAAACCAGCCAAAATACCCTGGTTGGCCACCCATGCCAATGCCAACTTTCTCCTCGTCGGGGTGCGAGTCGAACAAGTACATGAAGTTCGTGTTCATCGACGGACGGCTGTTGTGAATTTTTGTGTCGCCGTTCGAGCTGCTGCTTCCAAACACGAAGCAGCTATCGGTGCCAAAGAACACGTTGTGTTGGCCAGCAGGAGACCCGGAAGTCGTGGCGCTGCTATTGTACCCGGTGCGAGCTGCCCGCTTCGCAGCTGCAGCACGACTCACCGCCTCCTTCTCGCGGTCGGACACAGTCTGCCAATCTGCCTCACAAAAGCCACCAACAATGCGGTCGCACCCCGCTATCTTGATCACGATGACAATGGCCCCCCTTTTCGTAATTGACTGAATCAACGTCTGGAAGGACTTGCCCTGCTTCGCACTGTCGTACACCAGCACCCACTTCTGTTGCGTGTACACACCACCTGTCAGACAGCTTGGTGGCAACGCATTGACGAGCGCGCAGCCAAGCTCGTTCGTCAAGATTGCTGGCTGCGCCTCTTCACCACTAGTCCGATAGATAATGGGCATCTCAACTTGCAACGGATGCGACTCCACCGGATGAGGCAGCGACGCCGCCGGCCGAGGTCTTACCGGAGCAGATGATGGTGATTTCGTGGTGGAACTCTCTTGGCCCATCTTTTTCTGTTGCTGTGCGTGTGTTGTCCTTTTCTTTTTGGTGTGTTCTGCTTGTTTGTCTTTGTGCTACGTTCGGCTGCGGGGTGGGGGTGCCGGGTGTGGGGGTGTGCGTTTGCGCGGGTGGGGCGGGGGCCATGCGCCGCGCCGGCCCGCCAGCGCCCGCCCGCCAGCGCCCACCCCCGCCTCCGCGCCGAACGACCACACCCAACACCCACCACACCCAACACCCCCCCCCTCGTTACCGAACGGCGCCCCCTTTTAAGAAACCCGCGACAACAAGACATTAACTCTACCGACCCCCCACAAAAAAAAAAAAAACAGATATTACATCTGCCATTCTTCGTAACGCAATTCACCTGCTCAAGATGCCCGCCAAGAAGACCATCATTCTGTTCGACGTCGACGGCACACTGACGCCCCCTCGCAAGGTCGAAACACAGGACATGAAGGACACCCTGAAGAAGGTGCGCGCGGCTGGCTACGTCCTTGGTATGGTCGGCGGCTCCGACTTCACCAAGCAGGAGGAGCAGCTCGGCAAGACCATTCTTGAGGACTTCGACTACGTGTTCACGGAAAACGGCCTCCTGTCATTTCACAACGGTAAGGAGTTCCACCGCATGAGCATTCTGAAGTTTCTCGGCAATGAGAAGCTCATGAAGTTCATCAAGAAGGCTCTGCACCTCATTGCGGACCTCGACATTCCCGTGCAGCGCGGTACCTTTGTGGAGTTCCGTAACGGTATGCTCAACATTTCGCCAATCGGCCGTAACTGCTCACAGGAAGAGCGTGATGAGTTCGAGAAGTTCGACCACCAGCATCAGATTCGCGCCAACCTGATCAAGGATCTCCAAGCCGCCTTCCCGGATTACCCCTTCAAGTACTCCGTCGGTGGTCAGATCAGCTTCGACGTGTTCCCGAACGGCTGGGATAAGACCTACTGCCTGCAGTTCATCGAGAAGGACTTCGAAGAGATTCACTTCTTCGGAGACAAGACGAGCGAAGGTGGCAACGACTACGAGATCTTCACGGACTCTCGCACAATCGGTCACTCCGTCAAGAGTTACAATGACACCATTGCGATTCTTGAGAAGATGCTTGCTGAGTCGCACTAGGATGTCTCGCAGGAACACTTGTCTCGCCGCTCGCACATTTGACAACAGCCGCTAGAGTGACACTGAGACATTGGCGTGAGACGGCAGACCGTTGCACGCCCGCTTCTCAACGAGAGAACATGCAGCCGTCCATCCGACCGAAGAGTGTGAACCTGCGCGTGCGTGGTTGACGCCATCCACGCGGCTGAGGGTTCGAGAACCAAAAAAAAAATAAAAATAATAAATAACGTGACAAAAAAAAAAAAAACGTCAAAGCAACACGAATCAGTTCCTTTATGTAGGACACAAAAATACACACAACCTCTATCGGAAAAACACGACTACGCAAAGGAACTTCAACAGCTCGAGGACAAAGTGCTCAATACTGCACAGAGGCGAAAAACCCTAGCTGTGAGGCGTGTGCTGACGTACCGTGCATCGACGACCAATGTGAACGAAGGTCAGTTTGCATAGCAAGAATATTTGTCTCTTTCCCTTTTGTTTTTTGTTTCCTGTTTTTTTTTCCCCCATTCAACGTCTTTTCTGCCTTTTTTTTCTCCGCAAAAGTTTCGACTTTTTTACTGCACTTTTATATCTCTGTTTTACATTGCGTTTTCCGCATCTTTACGCAACACACGCAAGCGAACAACCACCCCTATAAAGCGACCGGCACTGTGCTGGTGGCACCTCTATCGGTGTACCGAATGATGAGATAGAGCACTGTCATTTTGGTAGCGGAGTCAAATAGAGAAACTAAAGCCACGTGGCGATGTTCAATCGCACGCATCTCGCTGCCGTATTCACACGAACACAAAAACTCAGAAACGCAGCTCTTGCTATCTGCTATTTTTTCAGCCTCACTTCTTTTCCTGCCTCTTTACAACCTTCTCCTCGAAATCTTACATGCCAAAACACGCAAGACCAGCGTCAAGTCTGTCACGTTGGTGGTGTGAGCATACATACATATATATATATATATACATTTACAAGTTTCGTTGATCGTCTTCGGTTTTCTTCAACATGTCAGAAGCTGTCAGTACATCCTGTCCGTGCACGGGCATTCGATTCTGCGCGCACTGCCGTGATAGCGACCGCGTGCGATCGTTGTTTGACAACAGAGTTGCTTTGAAGGTGCCCGATGAGGTCATTGCGAATCAAAATGAAAAGGAGCGGACGTCGTCATGCTCGTTCGCAATGATTTGCCCTAGTAAGTTTGCCTATTGCAGCAAGTGCGAGCAGGTGTTCGGGTGCCGGCGCCCGATCAAACAGTGTGGTGATCACGCCGACTGTGTGGCATCGCCGATTGTCTTGTCAGGACTGACTGTATTCGAGGGAGGTATAAGTGACACCGAGGAAGACGCGATCATGACGACACTGGAAAACCCGGCGCCATTTCCGGCCTGGTCAGTTTCGCAGAGTGGACGCCGTCTACAAGAGTACGGACCAAAGAAGAACTTCAAAAAGAAAAAGGTAAAGCTACCCGAGGTTCCAGGGATGCCGACCGCCTTCAAGCCTGTCATCGAGCTCATCGAATCTCGCGCACAGTCTGTCACTGGCAAGCCGTATGTCGTCGCGGAAGCCTCCGTATTGGAATACACGAAGGCCAATTTGAGCAACTTTGACCCTCACGTCGATGACACCTGGCTTTGGGGTGACCGCATTGTAGGCCTCAACCTCCTTGAAGATTCTGCCATCACTTTTGTCAACTCGGATGGCGATTGCGTCGATGTGTTTCTACCCCATCGCGGGTTTTTCATGATGAGTGGTGCATGCCGCAATCGGTGGATGCACGGGATTCGGCCCGAGAATATTCACAACCGTCGCATCTCGATCACGTTCCGCGAGCTCTCTGAAACAATTCTCCAGGATCCTTCTACAACTGAGATGCTTTTGAGCGCGGCGCAAACCTTTCTCTAGCCGAGTGCAGACGTCACTGTGATCTGCCGCCTGTGTTGGCCTCTGTTCTCTCAGTTGCTTGCATCCATCCTCACTGTCTTTCTTGCGAGTGCGTTGCGCGCGTGGAGTACTTTGGTCTCTGCTCAACCAGCTGAACCAACAACAACAAAAAAAAAGTGACAAGAATATTAAGACTGTTCGTCCGCAACCGCCACAACGAGAGGCTGTATTGTGGAAGCGGCGCATTGTTCACCTCTGAGTCCATGTGCCGCTTGTTGTGAGAAGGCAGTGTACTTCATCGCTCTTATTTCGCTGTGTGTCTGCACGTACGTATATGCTGCGTGACTGGTGCTCTGCAGGCGTCCCCAACTGTGACCTCAATTGGCGTGACGTGATTGTCACTCACTCCTCTCCTTTTCGCCCCAACCCGTTCTCTTTCTTACTCATTTGCACTCTCTACGCCCCCCCCCCCAACGGCCCAATAAATCGGCTCCGCACATACAAACAAACAAACAAAAAAATGTGTCGTTAAGATTCCGCAATCCTACACATCATAAGAAGTGTTCCTTCTCCTTTTTTTTTGTCAAATATTAGTTTCCCTCTTTGCTTCCACCGTCTATTCTTTTATTTTTCTCCTCTCTCTAGCCCGTTTTCGGTTTTCGTCCGTCTCTTTGGGAGGAGAAACCCCGCGGTGCATCAACTTTCGTCGGTAGGCAATGCATGATGTCTAAACGTGAGCCAGCAGTGGCGGCGACGAAATCAGCCGACGCGAAAGCAACAAGCGCGCCACAACCACGGTTGTCAATTCTGCCTCGCGAACAATTCCGGTCGACGAACGGCAGGTACAAGCTTGGTGTACTCGCCGTGCACTTCCTGCGCGAAGGTCGCCTATCCTTGCAAGACGCTGAAGACATTTGCGGCGCGGCGACGAGAATTCTCACCGCAGAGCCGAACCTGCTTACTCTCAAGTCACCCTTGACGGTTGTGGGATCTCTCAATGGACAGTTTTATGACTTGATGAAGATCATCAAAATGGTGGGTAGCTTTGAACACGAAAAGTACGTCTTTCTGGGTGACTACATTGGTGGCGGCGGCTTTAGCATTGAGTGCCTCTTGTTTCTCCTCGCTGCGAAAGTAACATATCCACAGCAGATATACTTACTGCGCGGCTCGCACGAGTCGTGCTTCATGTCTGAGCTGTACGGACTGGACGAGCATTGCGAGAAAATGCAGTGGCAAACGTTCCCCCAAAAGATGTACGCCACATTTAACAGTCTTCCACTAGGGGCTACGGTTGACGGCAAGTACTTTTGTGTACACGGTGGTCTGTCACCAGACATCTCCCGTCTTGAAGACATCAACGATATATATCGCTTTCGCGATGTCCCAAGTCAAGGTGCAATGTGTGACCTACTGTGGTCTGATCCGTACTGGGATGTCGAGAACCCATCCGTCTCCATCCCTCACTCATCTGCAGGAGGACCAGATTATTACCTGCCGAGTGCTGCACCATTTGACACCAAGCCCACGTTTCAGAACAATGAGGGACGCGGCTGCAGCTATCTCTTCAACTTTGCCTGTGTCCGTCACTTTTGTGCCGTGAACAAACTGCTGTGTGTGGTCCGTAGCCACGAGCCGCAGGATGAAGGCTTCAAGCTATACCGCGCAAACCCCAACAACAATTTTCCTGCAATGATGTCTGTTTTTTCGGCACCGAATTACTGCGACACGTTCGGCAATATGGGGGCTATCCTTCGAATCACAGAAGGCCACTCGACTGCTCAGCAGCTGTACGTGTCCCCGCACCCACTTGTACTACACAACCTCAACGGCATCACGTGGTCATTGCCGTTCATGATGGAGTGTACGCGCAGCTTTGCACAAAATGTTATGATAATCGCGAGAACAGGCGAAGACAGCAGTGAGCTACCAGCCAAGCTCTCGGACAAAAGATAGGCATTGACAAGGTCTCAAACGACCTCATTGAACCCAGGAGTGGAGGCCAAGTGATGTTTCACGTTCTTCCCATTGTTCCTATTCTATGCAAAAGGTCACGTGAACGTGTCGGTTGATCAGAGCGTGCTTTGGCGTCATTTCATCACCTGTCACCAGCGCGTGCAGGTGCTCATCTTTGCCGCCTCGTCTTACTGTACATTTATTCATTTATTTTGTGTGTGTGTGTGTGCCGGCCACGTGAATCCTCTTTTTGTTTATCATCTTGCCCACTTCATTCTCAGTTTGGCCCAACCACAAATAAAAGGCCAGCGTTGATGTCCGTGCAGGGATTGCCGTGGTGGGCTGCTGCCACGTGCGCTGTCACTCTCATATGTGTTCTTTGCATTTACCTTGTCGGGCAGCCGAACTCGCACGCATCTCCGTCTGTCTCTTTAAATACATACGGCTGTACTTGGTTTTCTGCCCACTCACTCTTCCCCTTCCCTCCTTCTTCGACCCACCTACAGATAGAGTCAACTGTGTGTCTTCTCTCTTCTTCCCATGGACATTGCCACCCTAAGTGAACACGTGACTGCAGCGATCGAGCAGCAGCCTGGACGGCTCTCCAATGAGGAGATCTCATCGGAGATGGCCGCAGCGCTCCAGGAGAATCAGATGAATGGGGAGGTCCGAGCCCTCAACTACAAATGGCAATGCCACTTGAATCGTGAGTACATTGAGGCACACAATCTAGATAGCTTCCTGGAGAAGCTCACAAACCATCTGCTCACTGTAAAGCCGGAGCACCCTATCGCCGAGCTGCTGATTGCTTTGGAGCAGCACGCCAAGACGCACAAGTGAGCAGTGCAGTGGATGGCAGTAGCCACGGCTGTGGCATGACCATTGCTTTTCTCTTCTCCATGCCCCCCCTGTTTTCTGTTTCTCTCTGTTTGCTTTGCTATCTCTCGCGTTTTCCTTTCCTGTTTTCACTTCGTCTACCTTGACCGAGCTCCACCAGTGCGCAGGGTTTGTGGCTGTGCAATGTTGAGAGAGACGAAGGAGACAGGAAAGGAAATACGAAACGAAACAAGAAAAGAAAAAGAAGGATATGATCCTATCACAACTAACTGCACTGTGGCGCATACCAAGAGGGAGGAAAGCATAGCTGCTGGGAATGTGGTCTCTACGTGCCGCTCTCACAGCGTCTTTGACACCGTGCACAGTGAACCCAATGCTGGGGACCCGCGAGATCCGCGGGACACGCCAACTACACCCTGTTTGCCCACCTCCGGCAACCATCACCCACCTATCCATACCTGAAGACTACTCCTCTTTTACTCTGCTCTTCCTCGCACTTCGACAGATGCTTTTGATGCTGCTGCTGTGATTCTTCGTTTTCGTTTTCTTTGTTTTTCTTCTCTTCTACCACCTCTGTCTCTGATCCTCGAACGCTAGGTACTGGGAGGACAACATGGTAACCTCGGATCCTCGCCACTTCGCCGCACTGCTTGGAGGTGTGCTCGACCCAAACAATGCATCGCGTATTGCGGCCGAGGAAGAACTTGAGCGCCTCTCCTACGATCCTGCGTTCTGGGAGCAGATATGCTCCTTTTGTGGCCCAGAGCCCCCACAGAAGCTTCCATCAGCTGGTCTATCACGCTGCCAATTAGTCGCGCTCAGTGTGCTCAAGCAAAAGCTGCCACTGCGATCTCCACCATCTCTGATCTGCAGCAGCGTGGTGCAAGCGATGTGCCACTCACTCTCTTCTCCAAGCTCAATGTCTACCAACGTGGCGAACCAGACATGTGCTGTCATTGGCAAATGCATCGCCTTGCTGGAGGAGCGGTGTGATGCTAGCAGCCATGGAATGGCACCCGTTACAGGAGCTGCGGAAGCGGTGCAGCCGCCTACTCCCCCGCCTCTCGAAGTCTTCAGCGCAACATCTGGGATGGTCCTGACGCAGATCCAAACTGCACTGCAGCCCAGCGCGTCCCACGTATCCGTCACTTTACGACACCGCTTTTTACTACTCCTCTCTGAGGTGCTCCAGGCTGCTACAGCCCGGTCTGTCATGTGGAGTGACGCTGCCCAACTTGCACCGCTTTTGGTGCAAGCGGTTTTGGCTGCCTATGGCGCCTGTTTATCCCCGGCGGACGCGGTGCGTCTTCCGTTCCCGGTGGAGGGTAACGAGGATGAGACGGTGATGGCACTCAATTGTGGCATTGCGGCTGTCGGGATACTCCAAGACCTCCTCTTCCACTCCCTCACGCCTTCGACAACGTCCGGCCTCCTGGTCGGTGAGGGCAACACAGCTGACGTCACCGACTGCATGGTGCGCGTATGGGCGGAACACATGAGTGCACTGCTGCGCATCGCACTTGCGCCGTGCTCAACACTGCCTCCACTGACAACAACAACCCCCACGCACCCCCCGTTACCACATCCGCTTTGTCTGTCCCTCTCGTACGGCACACTCACGTTGTTGACCGACGGACTCTCCTCGCGCGAGTGGCTCAAGCGCGTAGGCTCGTCAAGCGGTGCAACGCAGACACCTGAGCTGTGCGTGGAGGCGCTCGCAAGTCTGCAGGCCGACTTACCCCTCTACATGTCCACGTTGTCTCTGGACACCAATGGCAGTGCTGTTGATGAAGACCCCGCGGTGGGTGAGTCGATGCGTCTGCTTCACGGGCACTGCGTGAAGCGCTGGTGGTGCCTTTCACTGGCCTCTGTGCACGCACCAGTCCGTACAGTCTTGCAGCGTCGCCTGTGCGGCACCCAAGCGGCAGCGACCTCCTCCATGGCGCAGCTATGGGTCTTGTTGTTCGCTTACTGCCCCCTCTCTGACCTGGCGCTCGCGGTGTGGGAGGAGGACGTCAACGCCTTCCTACGCGACGAAGAGGCCTGCGAGGACGGACTCGGCGCCGCAACGCGAGACGCGGCTGTTTGCGCGCTGAAGCACCTCACCTCAGTTTTTGGGCCAGGCTTTTTGGTGTACTGCCTGGAGCACGCCAACGCTCTCTTGTTCAGCACCGACGACAGCGCGGCAAGGGACGAGGAGACTCTCACCGCGATCTCCGCGTTGGTGCCTACTGACTGCCGTCGTCACGCCGACCAGACGCTAGCTGTAGTTGGCATCCCGTTGTGGAAGTGGCGAGAAGCGGCGCTCTTCTGTCTCGCCTATGCTGTCCGCCACTGCCAGAAGACGATGTCTCGCTGTGGTCCGATTGACCTGCATCCTGTGGTGCAACAGATACTCGCAGTGGACGCAGGAGGCGCTGCCGCACATCCCGTACAAGTTGCGCGAGCACTTTCGTGCATTGGTGCTTTGCTGCCGTACACGGCCGGTGCTGCCGATAGCACCGCACAGGTGGTCGCCTGCGCCATTTCTTCTATTACAGATTGCGATGCTGGTGGTGGGTCGTTTGTGCAGCTGGCCGCGTGCAAGCTTCTACTGGACCTGTTCACGCGTGCTGGAACACCAGCCAGTGCAGGAGGAATCGCAGTGGCCACCTTTGACAGAGGCCATCGTGCGGTACTACACCTGTTGACACAACACGCAGCGATACTCTCTGGGGAGAGCCTCTACTTGGTCCTTGACTTGATGAATCGATGGCTCATGGCAGCTGAGGTGACAGCTATAGCGCCGAACTTGCCGGAGGTCGTCTTCCACACGTGGCGAGCCCATGTAGACGACCCGAACCTCAACGACAGCGTGACGGCTCTGCTCCGCCTTGTCATTCGGAGACAGGGTGATGAGACCTACTGCGACGCTTCTTTGGCAGCTCAGGTACCTTGGATGGATGCGGTGATCCAAGGCCAGTGTAGTCTTGCGGAACAGTGTGTGCTGCCCAGCGTCGTGCAGATCATCGGCGACGTGTTTCGCTATGGGTCGGCTTGGCTCGCTGACACGACCGCGTCACAGCTGTTGAGTCATTTGTGTGAGGCCCTTCTGCGCGCTGAGGAGTCCGCGATCGTTGACGCCGCGGCGAACTGCTTGGCTGCGTTACTGAAGCGATGTCCACAAGCCGAGCAGGTCTCTGTCAGTGCATCCGCCAGGCTCGTTCAAAGCGCGTCCAGCTCTGCCCCGCCACTGACAGCAGCAGCAGCAACACGAAGCGGTGTAGCTGAGGAGCCCCGCACCGCGTTCCCCCTCTCCACTGTGTTAGTTGCCGTAGCCCTGCATTTGCTGCGAGAGGATCGCCCCGAGGCCTCGCTTTTCCGTGTTGGCCCTGCACTCCGCGCCATCGCGCAGGCCGCGCCACAGTGCACTGAGGAGGAGGTCCGGGCCTTCCTTCTTGCCTGCGCCAGACGCCTAATCACTGCGCGCACGGACACGGTCGCGACACAACTCGTCACTCCGCTTTCGCTGCTTACTGTGCGCTACCCGGAAGCAGTCACGCACACACTGGTCCAGACGGACCTCCTCGAGAGCGTTGTCGCGGCATGGTTGCCGCACGTGCCTGGCCGCGCTCGCTACGCGGATCTGTGCCTCTCCTGCGATTCCCTACTAGCACTGCTGCGCGTGTGCACCGAGGGTGGTGTGCGCGTCACTCTTCCGCAGTCTGTGCTGGCTCAGCAGAAGACCGTGTGGCAAACCACGCATACGCGTGCGTCTAGTGAAGGAGAGCGCGTACCGTTGGCACTGGCTGTGTTTGCGACCCTCGGTCGCGCTATTGTTGCTCTGTCTGTCATCGTGGCCAACGGGACCTTCTCAAGCACCGGCAGCGATGACGACAATGACGCAGGGCTTTTCCATGACAGTGACGACATGAGTGAAGACGAGGAGGGCGACGACGAGGACTTTGTGGATGTGGATATCGATGATGGCGACGAATGGGCTGACGAGGATGATGTGATGGCAGGAAGGCAAACGCTGCGCCATGAGACCATCCCAACCGCATCACACGGACCAGTCGATCCAAACGTCTTGACCATGAGGCGGGCGGAGTTGAGGCGTATCTTTTCCAACATGGTGCCCCTCGTGCCTGAGTACGGCATGGCAGCCGCCCCGCTGTTCAAACAAGAGGAGCTGGTCACCATTCAGGACTTCTTCAACCAACTCTCGTCTGACGCGAGTGCTTGTTGACGATGGTAGACCACACACGCATACAGAAAGAGAGAGAGGCGAGAAAGGAAGTCAGTGGAGAGGTCGTCTACTCCGTCTTTGCACGTTTTTTTTTTTCCTTTTCTTCACGTTTACAGTTGAACACGTTTAATCTCAACATAAAACGCATCGAAGCCAACCAAAACAACAACAACGACAGGACACACGGAATCTGACGGTTTGTTCCTCCGTAAAGAGAACGAGCGAAAGCGAAGAGCACCAGTCGAAAGACAAGAATGCGGTGACCACCATACCCGTTCGGTAGCTCTTGCCTTCTCGCGTGCAGCAAAACAACGCGACAACAACGTGAGTCAGAACAGAACAGAAAAGTGGTTCAAGGAAAGAAAAAAGTCACGTTGCTCGCTCCAGACATGCACATATACATTTCCCCCACCCTCCCTTGACGCTTCCTCGAACAACATCGGTAGCCTCCACTATGCAGCGGCCACCGAAGCGTTCCCCTGTGATCGGTGCACGGCAGGCTGGCCTGGCGCCAGGGACTCTTCAAAAAGAGCGTGTCCCCATCACATCGTATGGCATTGGGGGCTCGAAGCCGCATCCGAGTGCACCGTACACGTTCATCAATCATAACAGCCATCCTAGCGGTGGCAGAAGTCTGAGTGGTCCCGGCGCGGTACCGGGCTGCACCTCCGACGCGGTGCTCCCACCCGTAGAGCCTCAGGCGCGCGTCATCACGTTTGGCGCCGCAGATGCTCCTGCCAGCAGCGGCGGTGCCGCCCTAGTGCCGCCACAGCGCACAGCCGCCGCCATGCCGTCGTTCGGTCACCAGCCGCGTGTATCCCGTGCTAGCCATGCCCCCGTTCAGCTTGGCGTGGAGGGTGTTCGCACTGGTGAGGAGGTGATCGTGGACTCTCCCGCTCCACGCAAGCGTTCAAGTGCCGACGACTGGCTCCCGTCGTCGTCCTCTGCCGAGTTGGACGCGCTGAAGCGGCGGCTGGCTGCCTCGCGTGAGGAGTGTAAGTCACTACAAGAGAAGCTGCAGAAACGAAAACAAGAGGTGAACAGGATGCAACACCTGGCGGCACTTGTATCCGAGGAGGCTGAAAAGCGTCTGGCCCTCACTATGAAAAGCTGGGAGGCGCGCGAAGTGTGCTGCGCCACACTTGCTCACAGCGTCGCGCGCTGTGCGAGTGCCAACAGTGCGGCGCAGATCCGCGCGCACGACACCCAGATGCGTGCTGTCAAAGCACAGGCGGACACAGACAGGGCAGATTTTGAGGCCCGCTTAGGTGCACTCAGCAAGGACCTCAACGCGTCCAAGGAGGCCGCGCTGCAGCACGAGGAGTCGTCAAGTGAGCTAGATGCTTTGCGTGCACAGGTCGAAAGGCTAGGTGCGCAGCTAGCCTCCGAGAGACAGCAGCACGCGGTGGAAAAACAGACTATTGAGGCCCAACTGATGGCCACGCAGCAAGACCTCCACACAACACAGAATAGTCTACAGCAGAAGATAATGCTTCTCGCCTCGAATGAGCTGTTGGTGGCCCAGTGCCGTCAATTTGTGCTGAACATTTGCCATCCAGGCTTCAGCGTTGTGAAGGATGAATCCTTGGAGCCGGTCGACAAGAACCGCGGCGAACCAACCGGATTTGTACTGATCCCACTGATGGTGCTGCTGCACGGCTACGCGCTGCTACCTGAGTCTGAGCGGCGTGACGTCATAGACACGTATGAAAAGAAATTAGCAACCCTCAAGTGAACGTCACCTTTTTTTTCCCTCCGCGTTGTTCTGAGCCCCGCCACCCCGCTTTGTTATTCAACGATGTCAGCATGCGATGGTTGATGACGGTTCGATGTAAATCAAACGTGTATCTGTTCCTTTTTTTTTCCCTTCTCCTCTTCCATCGTATGGTGCGACACGGCGGGGCACTTACGCGCCGATTTGATCTGATCTCAGCCGCGTATGTGTGCCTGTCTTTCTGTCTGTCCAACACAGGACCCTCTCTATCTCCACCCTGTTTCCCGCTTGTTTTGCTGTTCACAGCTAACACTGTACACTACTTACTACAGATTTGTGGCGCACTGCGACACGTGCTCTACCTAGACGATTATTTGTGACACGAATGTGGCGACTTTTCGACAAACAAAGAAGCACTTGGAGCCGACAGCGATGAAAAATAAAGAAGAACAAGAACGCGGAGAGAAGATATCGTTACCCACTCGGTGCGCGCCGCCATCTCGGATGGTCCGAGGCATTTCAATTTCACACCTCACGTGAGTCACACTTCGTCTGAAGCCCCCTTTTTATCACTCCCTGTTTTCGTTTTCCTCATCTCTGCAGAGAGCAGCCGTCGTGTGTCTTTCTCTGCCCACCCATCAGCTCAAACCGCCGCGTTGCGCCACTCACTGCTCTATCATCGCTCTTGTCTTTCTGCGCCGAACCTCCCATGCCCTCGATATTCGTCTCTTTCTCTCGGGTCTCATCTAGCGTTGACTACTGCAAGCACCTAATCCCAGAGTAATAATCCATAAGAACAAGCACACACACAGACGGAAAGAGCTACTGTTGGTTTTCCTTTTCACCAGTGTGACCTCCCTGAACGAACAGCTTTATTGACACCTTGTGTGTTTTGCCCCCCCCGTTTCTTTCTTCCCACACCCTTCAAATATGCTGCGCTCTCTCGTGCGCCTACAGGGCAAGGATGTGCGCTTTGGCAACAACGCTCGCCGTGCCATGCAAAAGGGCGTGTCCCGCGCTGTCGCGGCCGTGTCTTCGACTATGGGTCCCAAGGGCCGTAACGTGATTATCGAGCAGAGCTACGGCGGCCCGAAGATCACCAAGGACGGCGTGACCGTGGCCCGCGCCATAAACTTTGAGGATCACCTCGAGAACATGGGCGCTCAGCTCGTGAAGCAGGTGTGCAACCAGACAAACGATCTTGCTGGCGACGGCACGACGCTGTCGGCGGTGCTCGTGGACAGCATCTTCGCTGAAGGCCTCAAGTGGATTTCACGTGGAACGAACCCGATTGACATGAAGCGCGGTATGGACTTGGCCGTCGACAAGGTCATCGACGAGGTCCTCAAGCAGAGCCGCCCCGTCAACGGCACCAAGGATATTGTCCAGGTCGCCACGATTTCTGCCAACGGTGATGCCGAGATCGGTAATATGATCGGCAAGGCCATGGAGAAGGTTGGCCGCGATGGCGTCATCACAACCAAGGATGGTAAGACTGTCGAGACGGAGCTTGAAGTCGTCGATGGCATGCGTGTCGACCGTGGCTACCTGAGCCCCTACTTCGTCACCAACACCAAGAAGCAGTTGGCTGAGTACGATGACGCTTTCGTGCTCCTGTCGGCGAAGAAGATCAGCTCCATCCAGCACCTTCTCCCCTGCCTGAACCACGTTGTGCGTGCCGGTCGCCCTCTGCTCATCATTGCTGACGACGTTGAGGGTGAGGCACTGACGACGCTTATCCTCAACCGTCTTCAGGGCAACCTCAAGGTACTGTGCATCAAGGCCCCTGGCTTTGGAGACAACAAGACTGCCATGCTTCAGGACCTGGGTATCTTCACAGGCGCGACCGTGCTTGGCGAGGAGGGCACCACCGTCGACCTTGACGCGGAGGACTTCGACCCTGCCGTGCTCGGCACGATCAAGAAGGTCACCACCAACAAGGATGAAACCGTGCTTGAGGTCGGCGGCGGCGACAGTGCGGCTGTCCAGGAGCGCATTGAAGTGCTGCGCGCGCTCATTGCCAATGAGAACAGCGCGTACACGCGCGAGAAGATGGAGGAGCGTCTCGCCAAGCTCAGCGGTGGCGTGGCAGTGATCCGCGTGGGTGGTGCGTCGGAAGTGGAGGTTGGTGAGAGGAAAGACCGCGTGGTGGACGCTGTTTGTGCGACCCGTGCGGCTGTGCAGGAGGGCATCGTCGCTGGTGGTGGCACGGCCCTGCTGCGCGCCAGCAAGGCTCTCGAGGAGCTCGCCAACGACTCGAGCCTGACCCGCGACCAGCGCACTGGTGTGCAGATCATCCGCAACGCGATCCGCCTGCCTACCATGACGATTGCCGCGAACGCCGGCAAGGAGGGTGCCGTGATTGTGGAGAAGGTGCTCGAGAACGCTGATGAGTCCGTCGGCTACGATGCGCAGAACGACCGCTACGTGAACATGTTCGAGGCTGGCATCATCGATCCCGCCCGTGTGGTGCACGTCGCGCTGAAGGACGCGTCGTCGATCGCGAGCCTGATGATGACGGCTGAGGCCGCTATTGTGGAAGCGGCGGTGCCCAAGAAGGCCCAGAAGGAAGGTGGTAAGAAGACCGATGCCGAGGAGGAGGATGAGGAGATGTTCGGCTCATACTAACCAGACAAGCCACACCACGGCAAGAGGGCACGAGGGTAGGTGAGGTACAGAGCGGAGTTCCACTTTTCTTTCCCCGGTCCTCGTTGTCGACTTCCGTCTGAAATCCTCGCACCCTCATTCACAGTACTTCCTTCCTTCTTGGTCACTCGCAGCTCCTATCGACCGTCTTTCGCAGACACGCGAAGCCCGAAAAGTTGCAAAGGGAACAGACAGTTAAGAGTACGAGATAACGAAAGAGGGGGAAAAAAACAAGCTGTCCTTAACCCCCGCATGCGAACCCACTATTTGATCACATAATTTCTTGAGTCTTTTGCATTTCTTGTATTCCCCTCTCTGCCTCTTCCTCTCCCTCTCTCCCGAGCTCTTTCTTTTCGGTTGCTGGGGTCTCGCACGCGGGCAACAGAGAACACACTGATGGGCACTGCCAAATGAACGCGTGACGAGGACGTTCAATCTGATCACAAATCAGCAGGTGCGTGAGAGAGAGAGAGAAAGGCAGGGAGAGCGAGCACCGAACAAGGAAATAAGGAAAGAGAAAAAGAAAAAGTTCAATTCTGATCCCAAAGTCCTGTATTGAACATGCACACTTGACATATCGAAACACAGAACACAACATATTCCAACATACACACAAACACACACACACAAGCAAACGAAAAAGAGTCGAGCGTGCACCGGCGAGCACGTACACAAACTTGGCTTCCCCACCGACAACGAATGTGGAGACTAGCGATACTCTGGCATAGGTGTTTCTTCCTTTGTTCTATTCTACTCGCTCCCTCAGGACGCCCTGCGTTCACGCATCGTCCTCTCGTCTCGACGTTTTGTGAGGTGGGGAGGGGAACGATTCG
This sequence comes from Wallacemonas rigidus, assembly GCA_030849045.1. Lineage (NCBI taxonomy): Eukaryota > Euglenozoa > Kinetoplastea > Trypanosomatida > Trypanosomatidae > Wallacemonas > Wallacemonas rigidus. The sequence continues at coordinate 534,135 of JASAOL010000614.1, forward strand.
TCTGTCTCTCATCAGTGATGTCGCCGGGCTTGAGCGCAGACTGGAGGTTCCACATCACGAAGGACCGTGGTGATTTGAGTCCCCCGTTGTATGCCCGTCGGTGGAATAGCAACATCTGTCAAAAAAAAAAAATCCAACTCTGTCGATACCTACTTCTCTTCGTTTCCCTACATATTTTCCTTTTTCGGAACAGCAACCACACCGCGCTTCCTTTTCACAGTATTTATTTTAACGCTACTCCGGCTCTCGTTATTCCTAATTTTGGTCAAAGAACTCACATAACACACAAACAAACCAGCCTCACAAGACAACTACCCACCTTCCACAGCACCATACCATGCTTCGCGCCACTGTTCGTCTTCAGGGCAAGGATGTCCGTTTCGGTGACAAGGCTCGCCGCTCGATGCAGAAGGGCGTGACTCGTGCCGTGGCTGCCGTCGCCACGACCCTCGGTCCCAAGGGCCGCAACGTGATTATTGAGCAGGCCTACGGCGCGCCAAAGATCACCAAGGATGGTGTGACCGTCGCCAAGTCTATCGAATTCAAGGATGCCTTCGAGAACATGGGCGCCCAGCTGGTCCGCCAGGTGTGTAACCAGACAAACGATCTTGCTGGCGACGGCACGACGACCTCCGCGGTGCTCGTGGACAGCATCTTCGCTGAAGGCCTCAAGTGCATTGCGCAGGGAACGAACCCGATTGATATGAAGCGCGGTATGGACCGCTCCGTGGAGGTCATCCTGAAGAGTGTCAAGGACCTCAGCCGCCCCATCAACGGCACCAAGGATATTGTCCAGGTCGCCACGATCTCCGCCAACGGTGATGCTGAGATCGGTAATATGATCGGCAAGGCCATGGAGAAGGTTGGCCGCGATGGCGTCATCACGACGCAGGACGGCAAGACGATGGCAACGGAGCTTGAGGTGGTGGAGGGCATGAGCCTCGACCGCGGCTACCTGAGCCCCTACTTCGTGACCGACGCCAAGACCCAGAAGACGGAGTTTGAGGATGCGCTCGTGCTGCTCTCCATGAAGAAGATCAGCTCCATCCAGCACCTTCTGCCCTGCCTGAACCACGTCCTTCGTGCCGGTCGTCCTCTTCTCATCATTGCTGACGACGTCGAGAGCGAGGCCCTCACCACCCTGATCTTCAACAAGCTTCAGGGCAAGCTGAAGGTCTGCTGCATCAAGGCCCCTGGCTTCGGTGACAACAAGACCGCGATGATGCAGGACATGAGCATCTTCACGGGTGCCCAGCTTGTGGGCGATGAGGCGACTGGTCTGGAGCTCGATGCCGAGAACTTCGATCCCTCCATCTTGGGCTCCACCAAGAAGGTGACCATCGCCAAGGACGATACCGTTATGCTCAACGGCGGTGGTGATGCTGCTGCCATCAAGGAGCGCGTCGAGCTCATCCGCGAGTACATCGAGAACGAGACGAGCGACTACAACCGCGACAAGCTGAAGGAGCGTCTCGCCAAGCTCAGCGGTGGCGTGGCAGTGATCCGCGTGGGTGGTGGCTCCGAGGTCGAGGTCAACGAGAAGAAGGATCGCATTGAGGATGCCCTGTGCTCCACCCGTGCGGCTGTGCAGGAGGGCATCGTCGCTGGTGGTGGCACGGCCCTGCTGCGCGCCAGCAAGGCTCTCGAGGAGCTCGCCAACGACTCGAGCCTGACCCGCGACCAGCGCACTGGTGTGCAGATCATCCGCAACGCGATCCGTCTGCCTGCCATGACGATTGCCGCGAACGCCGGCAAGGAGGGTGCCGTGATTGTGGAGAAGGTGCTCGAGAACGCTGATGAGTCTGTCGGCTACGATGCGCAGAACGACCGCTACGTGAACATGTTCGAGGCTGGCATCATCGATCCCGCCCGTGTGGTGCGTGTGGCTATCACAGACGCCACCTCCGTCGCGAGCCTGATGATGACGGCTGAGGCCGCTATTGTGGAGCTGCCGAAGGAGGAGGGTGCCGGTGGCATGGGTGGCATGGGAGGTATGGGAGGCATGGGCGGTATGGGCGGCATGGGCATGGGCATGTAAGCCCACGACGGCCACGTCTCGCACTGCTTTGCACTTTTCTTCACACCTCGTTTCACACCCTCTCGTGGTTCCTTTTTTTTGTTTTGTTTTGTACTCGCCTCACTTGACGGACCCCAAAGCATTGTCCTGTCTTTTTTCTGTTTTTTTTTTCCGTTCTTCGTTTCTCTCTTCCTGTTCACGTGATTTCCCTTTTTTTTTTTTTATTTTGTTGGGCTGCTTCCACGCGTGCGCCAGTTCCACGGTACGTAAGCCCTGCAAAACAAAAGGCGAAACAATGCCACGCAGAACGTTAAAAGAGAGAAATACTTAAAGCGCGGTCTGCGTGAAACGGGGGAGTAAGATGAGATAATTGTGGAGAAAAAAAAAATGGAAAAAACGCGAATGGAGTGATAAAAATTCCTCTTGTCCTGAAGCACGATCACTCTATGCGATGAGAAAAGGAAACATTTTCGTGATAATTTTGTCAAGCACACGGGGACCCCCCCGTTAAGTCTTTTCCCTTATCTTCGTTATTTTGACCGAGACAACGCCAATACACGAGAAATCTAAGAATCCACCAGAACTGTTTTCCCAACACTGATGCATTCCACCTTTCCTGGTTATTCCTGTCACGTGCGATAGCACGCAGTCGTGACGTTTAGGATCTCCAACAACAACAAGAACAAACAAGGGAAAGAGAGAAAAATAAAATGGATGAATCATTGCCACACAGAATACACTCTAACGTAAAATGAACAAAAAAAAAACCCGCCACACCGCGATGTTCTCTGCGAGCCTTGTCGTCTTTCAGAGATAGCTCAAGATGGTGTTAGAGAAGTGCGTGACGGACGAGGTGGCGCGTCACGCACGTGTCGTGGATGCGATCGAGTGACAGCAGAGTGAGAACGCCGTGGGATCGTTCTTCAACGTCATCCGTCTCGATGGGTCTTTCTTTCGGTCTTCTCCGACATGGCGCGGCGAGCAATCGTCGATAGCGCGCGTACACACCGCGTAGGACGGCGTGGCCCCGTACTCACGTGGTGCATCCTTTCTCCCATCACCCCCCCCTCTCCCGTTATCCAGATGTTGTATCGGCACCATGGATTCGCTTTCGACCCCACACCCTTCATCATCATCCCATCTTCGCTCTTCTCCCCCCTCTAGTTTTCTGTTTTTTTTTTTCCTCCGGCTCTTTGCGGTCTCTGACTGCGTGTACCCATTTGTGCTTGATCGACTGGCAGTGCAGTGCGTCCGACGACCCACTCTCACCACTCGCCTCCCCCCAACAATCTACGCTCTCTTTATTTCGCACTGAGACTGAGCAGTGGGGTAATCCATCGATCGACCAGACGTACCACCTGCAGACGCGCTGATCTGATCATACTGTTCTATCTTTATTCGTGCATTGACATATAGATAGAGGCGTCGTTTCTTCCATCTTCTTTTTTTTCTTTTTCCTATTTTTTTGTTTTCGTCTTGCTCTTTCTCTCCTCTTTTTCGTATTTTGTAACCGCTCCAGCCGCGTAACCGCATTTTCATAGAAGACAAACGTCAAGTGAACATAATCTCCACAGACAGCCTGTGCGCCGAGTGAGGATGAACTTTGATCATTTCACGCTGCCCAGTTGCCGTGGGGGAGCGCTCGAGGATGCCGACGAGCCATCCGCGAGTTTTAATGCTGACTGTTTTCCACTTTCGCACCGAAGTACATCCCACTCCCTACGTGGAGGTGACGGCAGCGATATTGGCAGCAGCCCCGCGCGAGCTCGGATCACAACACCCAATCACTCCGTGAGTGCCGCGGCTCAGTCGCTGTGGGTGCCAAGCCAGTTGACATCACCGTACCGCGTGCTCCGTGCTGCGAGCATGCGCGACGATTACTACACCAGTAGCTTATCGTGGGGACAAGCATACGTGGCGCTGACGCTGCGCGATGAGCTTCTGCTTTTTCATAGTCATTATCCACGCGAGCGATTCGCTGTCTTCCGTTTCGGCCGTCCACCATATGCGCTGTCGTCCTCGCCGTCTGCGTCGGGCCCCACCTCTTCGTTCTCACCAACCGGAGGTGCCGTGCGCGTGACGCAAACTGATGACGCGAGCTCGGCGGTGCACAACCTGACGAAGCGACCGACGTCCGTGGTTGTCTCTCGGTATTGTGACAGCACATGCTTTGTTGGATTCGACGACGGCACAGCCGACCTCTTCCTCGCACGCGGTGACTCGCAGCATATGGTGTGCAGCCAGTCGTTTGGGATGCCGACCCCACCGACGGCGGGCCTGCTGCAGATCTTGTCTACCTCGCGCCAGAGCACAGCCGCAGGGGTGAACCTGAGCAGAAACCATAGCAGGGGCAACGGCAGCCCTGAAAATGCGATTCTGCGAAGGACCGAACAGGCGCTTGAGCAGCTGGCTCCCTCACTCGCCAGCGTCAGCACCATGGACACGACCCAAGTGTATCCGTGGCTTGCTGCTGTCGGCACCTCAGCAAGTGGTGTGATCACGCTCGATGCACGTCTCCCGCAGCCCTGCCATCAGTTCCGTCAAGTCTCCTTCTCCTCATCGTCGTTTCCAACAACAGGTGCGACGGCGCCAACACCACCCATGACGGCCACAGCTGCTCTGCAACATGTCAGCACCTTTTTAGAGCAGCAAGAGCGGGTCTGTGCGGTGCGCTGGAACGCCTCGGGCTCACTGCTCGCGGTGGGTGACGATCGAGGCACCGTGCGTGTTTGGTCGCTCACCCAGCCCAAAGCCCCGCTCCACACGATCGTCCTGGCGCAGGGTAGTACCATGCGCGCACTGGCCTTCCACCCCACGAACCCGTCTGAACTGCTCGTCGGCTGCGGCACGGCCGGACCCGATGGGCTGCGTCTGTACGACCTCTCCTCCGCCTCCCCGCGGTGGACCTGGTCTGGCCACACCGCCGGTCCCATCACGCAGGCCCTATACTCACCCGACGGCGCCTATATTGTCACGGCGAATGGGGACGTCTCTCACGCCGCGGATCTGAGCAGGCATCACCCCATCACGGCGGAAGCCACAGCAAGCGGGCATCACACTGTGCGGCGCGCCAGTGGAAGTGATGTTGTGTTGACTGCTGCCTACGCCGATCGCGGGCGCGCTGTCGCAGCCTCGCCCACGCTACTGTCCACACCCACGCCGTGGTGCGGCATGCGTAGCACGCTCGAGTCGGCGGCAGCGGCTGCCGTTGCGGGTGATGGCGGACGCAACGGAGGGGACGACTTACCACACCAGAGAACGAGTATCGGTGATGTCGGTGCTGGAGAGGGAAGTGTCCACCGAGCTTTAACCTCCCCTGTTCTCTCCCCAACCCACGCGTCCGCCCCCGCACAGAAGTGGGCTGTTTCTCACGCCCTGACGGTGTGGAAGCGCGGGGCACCGCGCGGCAGCCAAGATGTGCTTCGAGAGGCGGTGCTCGACAAGACCCCGTGCGCTCCCGCTCGATGGGAGGATTTGCTGCAGCCGACACCGTCCCACAACAGCGGTCGCTCAGCTCGTGATCGCACCTCGCTCTCGCCGGTCGACTCACTGGGCTACGGCTCGCCACTTGACGCACAGCTGAGCGCGGAAAGACACTACGGCGACTACCACACGGGTAATGGCGGTGGTGTCTGCACACTGATGCCGCAGTACACTCTTGGCGGGCACACATCGCGTCCTCTGCACATGGCCGCACCGTATCATTCGTCTCCTGACAGTGGACACGTGGCCTCCGTCGCGGCCGGGGAAGACGGCACACTGCGGCTCTGGTGTGTCTTTAAGCACGTCGCCGCGGCCAGCACAACCTCAGGGAGCACGCGCTCGGGACGTTCCACAGCCCGTGAGCCAGTGGACGACGCATCCAATCCAGATCTCTACACGGGCACGCCACTCCGATGAACGAGCGAGAACCGCTACCGCCACCCACAAGGGCGGAACAGAAGGTGTGTGCGAGGCCCAGCGCGTATGTTTTTACCGACACCCTCTTTCACGCGTCGGTCCCCAGTCGCACGTGACGTGCTATTTTTCGTATAGACACACAAACGAAACGTCGCCGCAAATGACTGACGTACCACCAGTTGCCACCGTACCCTTTCGACATCGCTTTTCCCGTTTTTCCTACATGACGCCATATCGGTATGGAAAAACAACAACAACAGCAGCAGCAGCAGCGACACCGATCGAATTGTTCCGTTGGTGTTGTTTTTGTTGTTGTCGATTCGCGTGCGTGTTCATCTGCGCGCGCGTGCCTAGCTCCCAGGACTCCCCACGTCTCCGATGTGGTGCCGAGTGCATCGCTTTTCCTGTCTCTGGTCACCTCCCTCATTGCGTTTCCCCTTCTTCCACCACCACAACTGTGTCTCGTGCGTACACATTCGTTGCCAGAGACGACGGTGACAAGAGCAGCAAAATAAAAAAAAACGCAGGGCACGGCACATCTGCGGGACAAAAGCCACATCGACGCTGCTCCCTCCCTTTTTCTTTTCTTTCCAAAAGTTGCACAAACTAGTCCTTTTTTTTTTGTCTCCACGATGACCGTCTCGGACAAGCTTCTGTACCTCGAAATGCTGGTCATGGTCGCCGTGATTGTGGTGATCCCGTACACAGAAATAGACTGGCGGGCGTACATGGACGAAGTCTCCGGTGTGCTTCGAGGTCAACTCGACTACCGCGAGCTCAGAGGCGAAACAGGTCCTCTCGTGTACCCAGGAGGTTTTGTCTGGCTCTATAGCGCCTTGTACTTCCTGACACGGCAGGGCGAAGACATCGCCGTGGCGCAGTGGCTGTTCTACGGTGTCTACATGGCGACCTTGGCGCTCGTGTTCATTCTTTATCGACGCACGGGCAGCGCCACACTACGTGTTGTGGCGCCCTTGCTTGTATCGAAGCGCATTCGCAGCTTGTACGTGCTGCGTCTTTTCAATGACTGCTGGGCCATGTTCCTGTTGTACGGTGCCCTGGTCACCATTGCCGTCAAGCGGCGTTGGGAGTTCGGGTGTCTTCTGTATAGTATGGCCGTATCCATCAAGATGAACATTTTCCTTTTCGCGCCTGGCCTTCTGTACGTGATGCTGCGTTCACTCCCGCCGTTGCGTGTGGTGACGTGCTTGATGGTGTGTGCCGCGTGGCAACTGCTGGCCGGCCTGCCGTTCCTCGTGAACGAGCCTGTATCCTACATCACCAAAGCGTTCGAGCTCGGCCGTGTGTTCACCTTCAAGTGGTCGGTGAACTTCCAATTTTTACCAGAGGAGGTGTTTGTCGATCCGCGACTGGGTCTTGTGCTGGTGGTGGCCACGCTCGTGTCTTGGTTGCTCATGTGGCGATTGCGCTGGTGTGACCGGGTGTACGATGAGGATGAGATTCGCCCTGCGCTCACCGCAGCGGCTCAGCGGGGCGAGCGAGATCCTGAGCTGGCAGATCCCACCGCCACGACGATCATTCTGACCATGTTTGAGTCAAACATGATTGGCGTCATCTTTTCCCGCTCCATGCACTACCAGTTTATGACGTGGTTTTACCACTCTGTACCGCTTCTGATGCACTTCACGCGGTTTCCCAAACTGCTTAGCGTCGCCGCGTTTGTCTTGATGCGACAGGGATTCGAAAGCTATCCCCCAACGGCGCGTACGTCCGGACTGCTCATGGTGGGCTTCGCTATGTGCTTTGCCGGCATGCTATTCTTTAGTCGTGCCCCAGGCACCGCGAAGGTCGTTGACCGGGTGGCGCCGAAGCCCAAGGAGGTCGACGGGTCTCGGCCGGCTGTAGAGTCCACATCGGCGTCTGCGCCGTCTCCGCACGCTAGTGTGTCCAACCAGTCAAGGAAGGGCGGAAAGGAGGAGTGATAGGCAACGCCTTGCCCACTCTCACGTTTACACATGCCAGAACGCAAACATGAACGAAGAGATGATGAAGAAGAATAGCCTGAACGGTACGCACAGATGTGTCACATACACAGAGGCGCACTGTACGCGTGTGCGACTGCTGGTAAGCGTGTGCGGCTGCTGGTTCCCACCATTTCCGTCATGTGCGTGACGGAGCTCAACGCTCAGGTCTCAGTGAGCACGTCATAAACGAAAGGCGAAGTAAACCGCGTACACCTCCCCCCCCTCCCTTCACGCACCCTCGAAAGTATTTAAAAAAGAGAGAGAGAGAGAGAGGAGCCTGGAGTGATTCACACCTACAAGAGCCGCTCACATCGATCACTGATTGGCATGCTCGCTTCAACGTACCTTGCACGCCTACCCCCTCACAGGTCACTCCTTTCTCTCCTTTTCCTTTTCCATTCCCTTCCATCACGCAGCTAATCGAACTGCTCTGCTCATTCTAGTAGTTGAACCTTGCCCTTCTTGTTTCTTTTTTTTCCTTCCCCGCCTGCGACCTGACTGCAAGTCGGTTTTTCTTCTCTGGCACATTCCTCAAACGACGCTGCTTCACGGGCGTTCCTGATTGATTTTTCTCTCCATTTCTTTTCAACTCTTCTCACTTCCAAGCTTTCCATCTTCCGTTTTGTTCTCTTCATCGATTGCTGTTGTGTCTTGACACTCTCGTTCATTGCTGTGCCTTCTCTGTCCCATTTCCTCTCAAGCGTGACGAGGGTCAGTTCTAAATAATCTTGAAGCGACTCAACGCGTTTTTTTTTTCCTTTTTAAAAGTGGAAAGGTACAGAAACCGCTCAAGTGCAAATCTACTTGTGTACACACACGCGCACACCCATACCCTAGTGAACAGCGAAAAGACCAGTTCCCCTCCCTCCCATCACTCAGCAACACACAAACACGCGCTCACAGTGCGTTGTGATCACACTTGCGGGAGGAGGGAAAAAATAGAACTACTATTCATCCTTGAAGCAAGCGAACAAGGAAGTCGAAACAACAGCGATACACACACACAACAACAACAACAACAACAATAGCAACAACAAAAATAAGAATAACAAAAAGAAGAGCTACAACATGCTCAAATTCTTCGGGATTGGGAAAAAGGAGAAGACCGGTAAAAAGCCGAAGCGGGATAAGACCCGCGGCTCTGATGCAAAGCCGGTGCCCAGGCTCTCCTCCTCCTCCGATTGCAAAGAGCCACCGTGTCGTGTGCCACCCTTGAATACGCTCGCAGACTCTTCTCCGGCTACCGATGAGGACAAGGCGAAGCGCATGCCTCGCAACATTGAGGTCCAGGATTTGACCGTGACGGAAATTTGTGAGTTCTTTGATATTTTCTTCGATATCTTGGAAGGCTGCACCACTGTGGGCGCACGCATTGACTCGCTCCGACGGCTGAAAGCCCTTTGCCCGAAGCTGATGGAGGTGACGCCGGCCCTATCTGCTGCCGACATCGACTCTGAGCCGTTCCTCGCCGAGTTCGACATCAAGGAGTTACTCAATGTGATCCTCGTGGAGGCGGCTCCGCTGCGCGCACGCCACGCGCTCGCCTTGTACCGCTTCTGCTCCGCCTTGGATCAGGAGCTTGAAGACGAGGCCTTCTCCTGCCAAACAGGATTCCTATCCCAGCTCAAGACCGGCGCTGAGGTTGAAGATCCCGCTCACGGCGCGTCGAGCCCACCGCCGTCAAAGGGTCAGCTCGCGCGCTGTCCTGACATTGATCTCGTTAGTATCTACAATCGCCTCATGGGCACCCCAGAGTACTTGCCCAAGGCGTCTGAGCTGAATGAGATCCTTGAGCGCGCAAAGGAGCTGTTGTGTGTTGAGCCCAACGTGGTCACGGTGGTGATGCCGTGCGTCGCGGTGGGTGATGTGCACGGCCAGTTCTACGACTTACTTCATCACATCATCGCTGCCGGTGGGCCACTGGTCCCACAGAGCAAGCTCGCGCCGCAATCATCTGCGTCGGCACCCAAGGAGGAGCCGGTGAACTACTTGTTCCTCGGCGATTACGTCGATCGCGGACCAGGCAGTCTGCGCTGCTTGTGCCTCCTGTTCGTGGCCAAGATCCTCTCCCCGGATACCATCTTTCTCCTGCGTGGCAACCACGAGTGCAGTCTGACAAACCGCAATTATGGTTTCCTGGAGGAGTGCCACCGCGTGTACCCCGTTGTCGATGGACGCGTGACGAACACGCCGAAGACGGTGGGCGTGGCGCTGGATCAGAGTGCGAGCTTCCTAGGCTCCCCGTCTGCCGGTGGGCAGGGCACACCGGCATCTCCTGGAAGCCCACTTGGCGCCGGTTTCGTGATGAGCGCCCCGTCGGCTCACGCCGGTCTGATGGACACGTCCATACCCGCGGAGCAAAGCGGCGTGGAGATGACCGGAATGGGTGACTGGGACCTCGATGAGCATCCGCTCTGGGCTGCCGCCAACCGCGCCTTCGACTGCCTGCCGATAAGTGCGGCGCTTTACGAGCGCCGCGTGACGCCACACCATTCCACGACGAGCAGAACACGGTCATCGGGTCCGGGCGACGCCGATGCGGCTGCGGCTGCGGCTGCGTCGGCTACGTCCGACGCCACATCCCCTGTGGCGACGCCCACTCGCTACGTGCTGCGCATCTGCGCCATGCACGGTGGCCTTTCGCCCTTCATCGAGAACAGTATTGATGGCATCATCGCCCTGAACCGGTACAAGATGATCGAGAACGGCGCCTTGGCGGACCTGACGTGGTCGGACCCTATCATCAGCGTGGTCAACAAGGATGCCTCCGCGTCGTATGCCACGAACTTCTCCATGTCCCTCGCCGCCGCCATGCGGCCGCCCACCAAGGGCGTGACGGCGGTTCCCACGGACTACAACCGCAATCCACCACAATACACGGGTGCGCCGATTGGCTTCACGTTTAGCTCGCGCGGTAGCGGACACAACTTCGGCGAAGACGCGACATGTAATTTCCTCAGTCAGAATGGACTTTCTTTTATTCTCCGCGCGCATCAGTGCGTGCAGGAAGGCTTCCAGTGGGTACACCAGAACCGTGTACTGACGGTCTTCTCCGCACCCAACTACTGCGGTATGGGAAACAAAGGTGCGATTGTGCTGCTCGATGCCACTGGTAAGCCGACGGCACTGCAGTACCAATACACAGATGACGATAAGGTAGGCCGCACGGCAGCGAAACCGGTGCCACCGAAGGGATTCCTCTAGCACGTCCCTCTCTGTCCCTCTATCATAGCTTGTCATTTGGGACGCCCACGCCCACGCCCACGCAGACGTTAACGCCGGTGATGAAGCAAGAGAGAGAGAGAGAGAGGGAGACGGTCAAGTAGAAACGGTTGTGCGCACGAAAAAAAGGCGAGACGCATGATGTGGAGGTCGTTACCGCTTGCACGCGTGTCGATGGCCTGCTGACGGTTGTGCCCGTGTTGTCAAACAGCTCTCGTTACAGCCGACACCTGCTTGCTCCGTGGTGTGTTTGCTGGTCCCTCTTTTTTTTTTTTTCTTCGTCTTTCCTTCGTTGTCCTCGATCAATTTTCTGTGTCATTCGCCCCGCGTATTAGTGCTCTCTCTCTGTCTGTCTGTCTGTCTGTCTGTCTGTCTGTCTGTCTCTGTGTGTGATTGTTTCGTATCTCTCTTTCTCTATCATTGTTGGTCAGCGGGTCAAGCACAGCGCATTAGGTTGGCTCTCGCGCCTGAAGATGTATGTACGTGATGTTGGTTTACTGCGAGGCGCGTGACCTACTTTGTTTGTTGTTGTTCGCTTTCCGCTTTTTTTTTTTGTCCGCAGCGTAGGATCGATGTATTTCCATTTGTTGTATTTGTGATTTTCTACGGCCGTGCGCTGATTTTTTTTTCTCGTTTGATTCGATGGTACCGCGTGCGCCTCGTCTCTTTTCTTCTCCTTGTGCTTGAGTGGACCTTGTTCGCTCCGTTTAACTGTTGGGTGTGTCTTGACTCCAACAGTGTAGCTCCCTTCCGTGTCTTCGATCACTGTTGGTCATCGCTTTTTTTTTTTTTTACCGTTCTTCTTTTTCCGTTTTTCTGTCGTGACAGCTGTTTGTCGCGCTATCGCGCTGTCGTGGCACGCGCACGCATGGTCCTCTCCTGCCTCAGGCTTGACACTACTAGCCTCTGGCTCTCCCTGCTTGCAGCTCGTGTATCATGTCTACCAGCTTTCGTCGTATACCCGCACTGACAGCCCAATCCACACACGTATACACCCGCCCATATATACATACACACAAACAAGCACACCTACCTACCGTCACTATCGTGGCCATCGGGACCTTCCCTGTTGGAACACGACTGACGTGCCATTTCTCTAGGTGTGCGCTTTTATCCATCTCTCTGCGCCGCTCCCAGTTCCCTAGAGTGAGTGAAGACACTGTCAGAGGGCACCAGTACTTCTGTAGGGAAGGTGCCGCTCAAGTAGACAAGAGGTACAAGACGTGTCACGGGTATGTTTAGACCATGCGCGCCTATGTGTGCGTACGTATACTAGACCTTCACAAATGATGACACACAACCCTTTACTTATCTGCCGCTCACCATCACGCGCTGCTTCTACGCACCTCCTGATTCTGCTTCGTCTTTCATTCTCATTGGTCTCTCTTTTTTTTTTCTCTCCCTTTCTGAGACACCACACAAGTTGGCCCTCCGACGGTGGTGTACAAAACAGGAAGAGGAACGCGCCTGATCATTGAGACGTTTTATTTCATTTCATTTTATTTCATTTGTGTGTGTTCACGCCTCGCATTTGGGGCATTTCTTCTCTCAACTCAGCTGAGTGACACGTGCACACGCTCCTCTTTTTGTCGCATTTTTTCTTTTTCCACCATGAAGCGCACGCGCGACGACACGACGCACACTGCTGCCTCTCCGATCCCCCCACAGCGCATCGTCGAAGAACCAGGAAAAAAAACCAAGTCGGGTCCCAAGGCACTCGTTCTTCATTCACCCTACGGTGGCGGTCGGAACGAACGCTTTGGATGGGGTGACCTTTTCCATCCCGCAAGCCCTGCCGTGGTTCCGGGATACGAAGAAAATATTCATATTGGCATTAGCTCGCTCAACGCCGTGCCCAGCACCGGCTCCGATCGCACCATGCGCCGTCTTCTCCAGTCCTACCGGCGTGTCTTTACGGTGCTCGAGCACTGCTACCCGTACCACAACGTGGCCGACGCACAAACGTGGCTGTCGTGGGCGGATATGATCCGAGGCAGCTCCACCAGCGGCGCCACGACAGCAACATCGGCTGCGGCAGACGCGGCGACCTGCGCAGGGGGTGTGGCTCGCAGGCGGCTCGTCGCCGCACCCTCTCGCTTTCAATACACCGTCAAAGCCAACAATCTCCTCACGCACAAGAAGCTGCTGAACATGGAGGACACCGAAGTCATCGAGCACGTCCGGCTCTTTTTTGGCAGCCTGTGCCGGCAACTCGATCCGTTCCTCGGCGCTGTGCTGGTGCAGCTACCGCCGTCATTTCAGCGGAGCCCTGAGAATCTCGCGCGACTAGTGGAGCTGGACGGACAGCTGCCAAAGGACGAGCTCGAGCTGGAGCGACCGTCTCCTCCATCAGCCACGCGTGTCTTTTACCGGCGTCGCCGTGTGCGCGTGGCGGTTGAGTTCCGTCATCGATCGTGGTTTCACGAAGAGACGTTTCGCACACTGCGGAGTCTCGGCTGGGCCTTGGTGGCGGCGCACCACCACGACGAGCCAACCTTCAGCACCCCCGTCGACACGGGGGTGCCGTTCATGTACGTACGCCTTCACGGTGCACTCGGGGCGTACGTTGGTGATTACGGCCCCGCACAAATGAGCTTGTGGGCAGAGCGCGTGATCCGATTCCTCCATCGCCCGTCGCCCCCAGATCCGTCCGCACAGTCGGCGGACAAGCACGGAGAAGCCTGTCGGGACGCGATATCATCAGATCAGAATTGGCGCTGTGTGCCGTGTCCACGCGAGGTCTTCTTTTTCATGAACAACAGCGACTCGCACGTGTCTGGGGTGACCAGCTCAACCGTAGACGCGCGCTACTTGGCGGCGACGCTGCAGGCGCGCCTCTCACCGCCCGCTCCATCTACGAGCACTCCCACTGAAAGCGGGCCGAAGAAGCCCACTACAGCTGTGACTGACACAGCCTCTGCGGCTGCACGTCACGCACCTGTCGCATCCATCATCTCTGTCGATGAGCACAGCGTCTCACTCCTGTCTGCGCCGTCCCTGGAGATCGTCGATGACACATCCGTTGTTCGACTTGACAGCCCGGCATCTGTTTGCGCCGTGACGTCAGACACAGAGGGTGACACCGCATCGGATCCTCACTGAGTGGCAGCTGCGCCACCGTTTTACACGTGGTCGTTGAGCCTGCCCCGTAGTCGCTCCACACCCGCTTCTCTTTTGTTGTCTTTTTTGTTCTCTTACCTTGGTTGTCTGTTCTCGCTACCCGTGCCGTTCCTTTCTTCTTTTTTTTTTTTTTTGCGCCCCTCCTCTTTCCTGTGTTACACGTCAAGTGGAGAACGTTTCAACCCGGACGCACTCGTCTGCACACTCGCGTGTCGCTGTCGCCTCCTCGACGCACCACGCAGCACAACCGCTTGACACAAGTTATGAAGTTTGTGTCAAAGCGACTAGCATCCTCATCCCTCGGTCACTCTTTCGCACGCGCTCGCCTCTCCTCCATTCTCCTCTGCGCTTCTTCTCATTTCTCTTTTTCCTACAAGCTTCATCGTTGAGTTCCCCCCTTTTTTTTGTCTGTGTTTCTCGCTAGCCACGAAACTGGGACTCCTTTTCTCGTCCCCTTCCTTCGCCCCAGAAGACTGCGGCGTGTGCGTCTGCTTGATTGTGCCTTGAGCTCCTACAGCGAGTTTGCTGACAACGCTTGACAGTCTTGTCACGCAGGCTTATTCCCCCCTGTACTGTGTCATCTCATACGAGATCGACGTGCTTCTCTTCTAGATCGTCATTTCTTGATTTTTTTTCTTCTCGTTCGTATGTCTCGGTGCGCGTCGCGGGCGAAAGAACACGACGCCGCGGGTGGCGCACCCATTCCGCGCGTCTACTTTGGTCTGTCGGCCCCCGCGGCGGCCTCTAGCCCGAACATCCTCCGCGCACTGCAGACGAGCAGCGTTCTACTCAATGGGCATAGTGGGTCCACGGGTGAGAATGAGAGGGGTCTCACAGGCACGGCGCCAACGATGAACGGGGCGTCCGTAGCCTTGCAGCGTGAGGCCCAAGACGACGATGCGCTCTTTTACACGAACGGTGCTCGGCGCACCACGCGTGTCAACCAGTGGTCAGACGCGCAGTCGGGCGTGACGGACGAGGCTGAGGCACACGACGCGCTTCTCGCCACCGATCCGCCCCGTGAAGTGAACATCTCCCCCTCATCGTCCACGTCGTCACCACCTTCTTCAGCCGATGCGTCTGGCGCCGTGCCGCCTGTCGCGTCCGCCACAGCCGATGCGGAGATGAGCGACGAGGCCCACACGGAGAAGAGCGCAGACGCGCATGAACGGCACACGCCACCGGTCATATCTGCCCATCACGCCAGCAGTGCTCAACTTGCTGCGTCATCGTTGTCCGCGTCTTCGTCATCAGGATGGAGGACTGTCGACGAGAAAAGCCAAGGCGCCGAGCCAGCAGGTCAAGGGCGCGAAGCGGAGCGCGCGGAAGCGCTGTCTACAGAGAAAGGGCAGAGTGCCGACGAAATCGGCGCAGCCCCCACTGATGCTCAACAGCATGCCGCTCTCATCGCACAGCAGTCGACGGAGGTAGACAACTCCGTTCCAGCAGGCATGCCCACCGGGCAGGCTCCCACCTCGCACAGAGCGTCTTCGTCGCTTGCCTCTTCTTCTTCATCATCGCATCCTGTGGAGGTACACGTGCTGGACACGCTTGCTGCAGGGGAAACAGACACGTCTGCTTCCTCTCCGTCGTCTGCATCCGACGAAGTCGACGAAGAGGGGAATGACGAAGCAGCTCACTCGAGTGGCTCTGTCAGCGCACTCGGGGACAGCACCATACTCCGGGATCCCATGTTACGTGTATCGCCGTCTACCAAGGTACCCGCCGCCGCATCGACAGCAAGACCGGCCGCAGAGGTGGACAGCGCGATGGTGGCAGCCCACGCCTCTCCCGTAGCCCTTGCGACCACGGATGAGCCGCACCGTGGTCGTGGAGAGGGACACAATGATCGTCAAGGTGATATGCGTCGTGACAACAGAACGCGTGCCTCCGCGGCGTTCCTCGATGCGCTTTCCGCATCGTCGTCGTCGTACGACAGCGGCACGGAGTCGTCGCAATTCGACGCGAACGTGGTTCCTGATTCGTCGCCAGTGGCGCACGGGACAGAAGTCGTAGCGGTGCCCAGCCCGCAGAACGAGAGCGTGGACGAGGCGCAGCAGCAACGCTCCAGCTCTCAGTTGAGCCGTATGAATGCGCCAGCGCCACCCATCTCGTCTTCGCCACAGTCGACAACCGGCGCTCTCGTGCGCCCCGGCGTCTCATCGCCACACGACGAAGGCGGCCACGACGACCGCGGCGACCGGACATCGTCACCCGGCGCGGAAGGTGCGGATGCGGTTCAGATCACGCATCGTGAAAGAGACTCGGATGAAGGCGAGGCCTACGAGAGTTTGCAGCCACCGTCCTCGGTGGAGTTCAGTCAGACACCGCATTCCACCCCGCCGACCCCGACGACGCTCACGCATCCGCGCCGGACGGAGCGCTTCATTGGTGAGGATCGCGCTGTGGAGGACTCGTCGCCGGAAGAGCTCGCAGAGTGGTCGGCCATGCACGCGTCACGTAGTATGGGCTTTTCCATGCCGGTGGTGATACCCACAGGTTTTGGCTTTTCCCGTTCTGACACGCGCAACTTCGTCGCCCCGCCGTCGTCGCAGGGAACCTCACCGGACACCGACGCTACGAGCGCCACCGATCAAACGGTCAGGCGCGCGGCCGGGCTCGATGACCTACGCCCACACCTGCCGCCCTCGCGCAGCCCATCAGAACGGCCGCCTCTCTCTGCATCAACTCGCCTGTCACTAAGTGGACGTGGTGGTGGTGGTGGTGGCGCGAGCGCACACACTCGCCCTTCCCTGTCGCACATGCCGAATTCCCCACCCCGCCCGTTCACTACGCCAAACATCTCCGTCCCCCCACTGGACGAGCGTCGCAATGCTGGAAATGCCGTCGTGTTGAGTGGCCCTAGTCTGCGCCGCGAAGACTTCGCCGATGTCGCGCTCTACACGGTGGTGCTCTACCAATTGTACCATCAGGTGGCCGAGCAGCTGGACGCAACGTGTTTGTACCGACTTCTTCGGCAAATAGAGCCGGCTGGCGCAGACGCAGGGCAGCGGCTGGTGCTTCTGCGGTGTTGTCTGGAGGAGGTCGAGGGCCATGAACGTGCTGTGCGTGCCCTATACGGTGAGCACCTCATCATCCCTGTGGAACCCTGCTCCATGGACACGCATTCCATCCTGACCCTGCAGGAGACGCTGGCGTTCGCGCACTATATACTCAACATGTCCACACTGCCTCCTGCCGCAGCCCCTGCCACCGCGCTGATCACGCCGCCCACGGGCCCTGACACGCGCCTTGTCGAGCTCGAATCGCCACCCCAAGCGCCGAGGGAGAGCGTTCACAAAACCGGCGCCTGCACTGGTGCAGGCGCACCCCACGTGTGCGAGCATACCACGGGCCCTCGAAGCCAGCCGCAGACACCCACCCCACCGCCGTTCAATGCCGTGGCCTCTCCGGGAGGTTTGGCGGTGCCGGTGAGCGTCGACGACGCACCGCGCGTGGCGAGCGCGTCGACAAAGCCCCCACATCCCCATCCGCGTATTGGCCGCCCAGCCGCACGTGACGGTCGCGCCAAGGTATCTAAGCTTCGCCTGCCTGTGGCCATGGTGAGTAGCGCGGGTGGTGTGGGCAGTGGTGGCAGCAGCGGAGGTTGTGCGTCATCGCGTAGCTCGTCGCCGTTCTCCAGTGGTAGCAACGCGCTGACGTCCTCGCTACCAGCGGAGAACGAGAAGGCCACTGTGTGGCTTCAACGCGCGGCGCCACTGCTGCACACTGCCTTCGCCGAGCTCTCTGAAGGTGAACCGTCTGTTCCTGTCGTGCGCTTGCTTCGCGTACTGAAGGAGTTCCAGCTACGTGTTGACCTGGAGCCGTTCCACGGTCTCAAGATCGACCGTGAGCTGACCGGTACGCTCTCAGCGCGCGACTTTGAGTGGATTATAAAAGCTGGCCTGCAGGTGTGCGCTTCATCGGAGAGTGTCTTCGGGCCGCGCTTTGAGTGCATTCTTGACGCCTACGCCACCGCACGGTACTCCTCTTTCCGCCCCACCTCGCTGGAGAGCAGTGTGATTGGAGCGGAGCAGGACAACACTGAGCAGAGTTGCAATGGCCTGCGCGCAGGGCGGTCCGGACTACTCGCAGGCACGCCCCGGACACCACTGCAGTCGTATATCAACTCGCTAGTCAATAGCCCGGAAATGTCGAGGGTCGTCGAAACCGGCAGCGACGTGGAGTTTCCCTTGATTCAAGCGAACTCCGCCATTGCCTTACTTTTTCGTCTCATGCGGAAGGCCGTGCAGTACCACCGCCGTGTCCAACTCGCTGACGATCAACCGTCAGCTGCACAGCCCCAGGGTGGACCGCTGACAACGACCGTGCGTGGCGGCGACACGACGGTCAAACCCCCACTCGCGTCTGACCAACCGACCCCACCAACACCCTCCGCGCATCCTTCGGCGCAGCTGGCTGCACCGACAGCGCCAAGGTCCGCGAAGGGATTCCGCCAGTCGACACCAGAGAAAAGAGGAAGCCGTGCGCTGCGGTCTTCAAGCGGTGGCACCGCCACCGCTGACCAAAACCCACGCCGCGCACGCCCGATGCCACCAGGTGCGGCGGCAGCTGCACCAACCGCAGGCGCGCGCCGTCATCGTGGTCGCCACGCCACGAACAGCGCCTCGGGTCGCTCGCCCACTTCACACAGCCGGGATCGCCTCGCCTCGCCAGGGTCTGCGGTACGTCATCCCTCCCCAAGCAAGCGACCTAAGTGTACCCATCCAACAGAAGCAACACTTGTGCAACAACAGGGCCGCCAGCCGCGCCCATTAGCATCTCGTCCCGCCTCCACCAGGACGCCAGGACAGACACCCACTTATCGTCATCGCGATCGCCGAACGTCCTCTGTCCGATCCTCGCCCTCATCACTTGGGCGGGCCGCCGGCCCGCGTCCAGCGCGCGGCAGCAGCGACGGCAAGGGCCAAGGCACGCTGTCCACACGCACGGAAACCCAGGTGCGTCCCCCGTCCTTGGCCTCTAGGCCGTCTGCCCAGAGGCCACCGCGTCGTGCCTCTGCGGAGCGGAGGGCGCCACTGTTACCACACGCCCCGCTGCCCAACACGCCACCCGCCATGACGCAGCCGATTCTGTCGATGGATTGGTGGCTGTCCTTCTTCCAGCCCCCGCCGCCCCCACAGCTGAGCTTGGACAGTGCCTACGCCGAGACGCCATCATCGGCGTTGCGGTCACTGCCTGTGGGTGCGGCGACGTCAGCAGTTCGGGCATCAAACAGACCGGGATCGCGGCCTTCCAGTGGGCCGTGCACGCCGTCCTTTAGCTCATCACTCCTCACTGGTCCGCGTGACGTGTATTCGAGCCCGTCCTCCCGGGCCCGCGAGGCTCAGCGCGTTCAACGCCGCGATAGCATGGCCGCCCAGCACGCCTTGCGCCAACGCCACCGTGGGCAATCACCGTCCACCAGAAGCGGCCCGGTGGATGAGGACGCGGCACAGAATGCATCGCGCAGAGCGCAGCGATCACCGGTGTCACGGCGACCTCTCAAACGCACCAGCGCGCGCGATCAACACCGTCGTTTGCGACGCAGTACGCCGTCGACGCACGTGGACAAAACCCACGCGCAGGCAGTGGTAGCAGGGCCAACGACTCCAGCGGTGGCTTCAGCGGATGCGGAGCTGCTGCAAAGGGTGAACTTGTTGTTTAGCACCCGACTCCAGCTCATAGACACGTTGGTGGATCTGAATGCACGGAGGAACCGCACAAGTAGTCACGCTGAGGAAGCCGCGTTAGAGGCAGACCTGTCCCGGTTGAGCGCCCATCTCGAATCGACCGAAAACGAGCTGTGGCGTTTGCTGCAGCGTGTGCCTCGCGGTGATGGGAACGACGGTGCGATGCGATGTCCAGTAGAGGCGTGTGACGCAGCAGTGATGGTGAACACGGCTGACAGGATCAGACCAAAAGAAGCTGCCAAGCCAGTGCCCCCCTTGACGGCGGCCAACCGCAGCGTCAGCGCCGACATGAGGTACAGTGACGACCACAACCACAGCAGCAACAACAACAACAATGGCAGCGTGACAAACAGTGGCCAGATGCCTCACCACAGTGCCGGTGGTCGGCGTTTTTCTTCGTCGCACCCGTCCCCACCGTGGGCGTCCTCCTTCGCGACGACGGTCACGACGCATGCGCATGATTATCCTCTCGTGGGCGGCAGCCGGTCCACCAATGAGCCCAGCTCCTACGGAGGCAGCAGCAGCAGTGTGAACCTGTACAACGGCGCCTCACTGAATGCACCCGTCGTCTCTTTAGGTGCCGCCATCGATGACGCCCCGCCGCAGTTCCTTCGCCGCGGCTTCGCGTCGGCGATGAGCAGCGGGGGTGACCTCGGGATCGCCTCGCACACATCCCGCGACACCGCCGCGGCTGGTGAGGGCGGTGGTGGAAGTAGTGGTAGTGGCAGCGCACCGCATTCGGGATCCCCGACGGCCATGTTGTACACCGAAGAGAAGTCCGCCGCGTCGACAAGGGTGGCACCCTCGACAGCGATGGCAACCACCAACGTCGCCTCGTTGGTCAACAACAACAGCAACGGCTTTTCTTCCTCGCGGCCCAAGGCTGTGGTGAATGGGAGCTCCCGCACTGACACGGAGAGCTCCCATGTGCAGATGGCAGGCACCGAGAGCGGGAGCTCACCTGTGGTGGCTGGTGCGTCCCCGTTCGCGTCCTTGGCGAACTCGCGCGCGCTGTTCGCACTTCAGCAAACGTCCCTTGGCACCATGAACATGAGTGGGTTCACGAGCTGGGAGATGAGCCCCCGTGCGCCAAGCTACTTCACCTACGGCAGCGCGGGTGGAACCAACTCTCAGACGGATGTGTGTCGCAGCCTGGGTGACGGCAGCGGTCAACAAGCCCGTCTGTGGAGCGCCGTGCGCCGCGCACCGAATGGGTTCGGTGGCAGTTACGCAGCCGAGTTAGCGTCCATGAACTCTCGCATGCACGGCGTACCCAACGGCGGGGCAAGCGGCAGCGTCCAAAACACGCCGATGCGGAGCCTCGCAGGGCTCTCACCGGCCTCCCCACGCGACTGGATGAGCACCGCGTCTGTCACATCGGCCAGCTACCTGCCCTCCGCCTTGGCGTCCTCGCTGCCAATCTCACGTATTTTGGCGGATCACATGCAAAATATGTCCGTGCTGACCACGTCGCCAGGCGAAGCTAACATGAGCATTCCGCTCGACGTCATACCCGAGCGGTCGTGGTCAGATGAAGCCTCGCTGCAGCTGGAACACCTTCCAGGGTTCTCAGGCTGATCGACAACATCCGCTCAAAGAGCAGATTCAAAATTGTACACAGAGGGGAACAGCCAAGTCGGTGCTCTCCTCATCCACACTGTACATCTTTTTGTTTGTTTGTTTGTTTGTTGACTTCTTCCGTCTCTCTTTATATATATATATCTGTCCCTCTGCGACTCACCTAACCTTTTTTTTTTGTTTAGGTGCGCTGTCGGCCTGCGTGGAAGTATGTGCAGAAGAGAAAACAGCAGCTCCATTTCATCAACATGTATGTTCGGAAAATCCGCTTGCTTTACCCAAAAGCAGTTTTTTTTTTTTTTACCGAAAGCTAGGTTACTCGAATGCGTGTGCCCGAGCATGTTCGTCTGCATGTCTTGCGATTAAATGTTACTCGCGGTGGCGTTTGTCTTTGGGGCCCTCTTCCTCACACTGTTTCGACTTAATGTGGTCTCCTCTTTTCGCTTTTCGTTGTTTTCCCCTCCCTCTCTCCACGTCTCTCACGGTTTTGTTTGCCACTGTTTTTTTTTTTTTTTGTCTTCGTTGACACGCTCACTATGGCATGAAAAATGGTCGAAGAGATAGATACCACATGTAGAGCGCCTCTGTCATTCCTTGTTGTTTCCACGTTTCCTAGTTGTATCCACATGACTTGACTCATTGTCCACGTCCCTCCCTCCTTCTGTACACGGGCTTCCTGTTGTCCACCTTCTTGCTTTGTCTTCATTCACGCGCCACGGTGTCGTTTAAGTTCACGCAATACGCACACCGTCATGGACCTTGTTTTTTCTTTGTTTTTCGCTCTTTGTGAGAGCATATCCATATCCACCGTTTCTCTTCTTCCTTGTTTTTCTTTTGCTTTTTCTAGGAAAAGAAGGAAATGAGCCTACATCGGCTTTCCCAAGACGCGCCGTTCTCACATTATGTGAGTAGTCTGTTCAACACACGCGCAGGCTGTCGCGGCAACACCCGCGATACGTGGGTGGGTGTGGGGTACAACAATTGGTGCCTGTCTTTATCTTTTTATTCATTGTCATTGATATATCTGTAGCGTGGCTGATGTTCCCAGAGAGAGAGAGAGAGAGTAAGAGTAAGAGTAAGCGAGCAAAAAAGAGGATGAGGAACTATTCAAGGACACGCCATCTCTAACGATAGTCAAGGTGTGTGCGCCG
This sequence comes from Wallacemonas rigidus, assembly GCA_030849045.1. NCBI lineage: Eukaryota > Euglenozoa > Kinetoplastea > Trypanosomatida > Trypanosomatidae > Wallacemonas > Wallacemonas rigidus. The sequence goes on from JASAOL010000614.1 coordinate 556,801, forward strand.
CGATTGGGTTGAACAGACTCAGTGTCTTGTCCCTGGCGCATCCTTTACTTCCTTCGTAGGTGTGTTTGTAAAGCGCGTCGTTGTGGCGGTGATCTGCTTCGTCGCTTCGTCGTTTCCCCCCCCCCCCCCTCGTGTTTCTCTCACGGGCGGCTCCACACACTCCGTTGGCATCCAGTCACTTGCGTTCCACCACCGTCGCCAATGTACGCAGGCACGCGCTGCCCCATCTGATATACCCTCCGCCTCTCTGACCACTCCTCCCACTTTTTCTTGAAATGAAAACGCCGTGTGAAATGCCGCCTCCAAGGAACGCACATTCTCATATTTGTGTTTACCTCTGTCTCTCTGGTAGATACCGGTGTAAAGAAGCATTTTGTGCGGCGCTGGCTAGATACACAGGAGGTGGGGGTGCTTCTCAGCATTTTATATAGCCGCTCTCTCTCTCTTGTTGTATTTCCACGTGGCGGACCATTTTGCCTTTTTTCCCTTTTCGTACCACTCTCAAGGCGGAGAAAGATCTGTGCAAACAGCAGTTTTAATTGGGTCCTCCCCCCTTTATTATTATTATCTCCTCTCTAGTCTTCTTACCCATTCACTGTGTGTCTTCGTGTGATTGAACGTCCGTCGGTCTGACCTTATCTTATCCGTGAAACCTCCGTCGTCAACTTCGTTTAGCTTATTTGTTTGACCTCTCTCTCCTCGCCTACGGCTAACGTGGGTGACGAGGGGAGACACAGCATAGACTCCAGCGTACCGGCCTGCACATTATCGTGACCTCTGTCATGTCCGTGTGGGTTGAATGCCTCGTGTCCATCCGCTTTGACCTTGACATTGGACCGAAGGTTGAGTATGTGACCCCCGCAGGTGCGCTCAGCGAAGCTGGCCGACAGCACCTTCTGCGCGTTGCATTTCCCGATTGCAACCCCGACTGTGGGCACGACTTTATCTTCTTCTTCACCACCACAGACTGCACCGCCGTCGCGGACGAAATCCAGTCTGCGACCGTCGCAGATCCGTCCCACGGCAGCACTGTTTCCAAAATTCACGGGGCAGCGTACTATCGACAGAAGCGCGACCCCAACGTACCGCGTGGCTACGTGCAGCAGGTCGTGGTGCTCCTCTCTCGCGTGCCGTACTTGGTCGCCCATGAGCTCATCCTACGCGTTATTGTCCCACGATTCGCGCAGTGCTGCGCGCTCTCGCCCGATACGGACGCGGTGCCCGTCGCCAGCGCCTTGTCGCCAGCGCCGACGACCTTTTTCGCGTTGGACATGGCGTTTAATCCCAACCACTATACACAGGACGATGTCCTGAACGAGGCGGTGCGGGAAATCGCTAACTGGCCCACACCGCATCCGCGCGTGCGGTATGAGGTGATGCTACTGCATCAGCCGCTTTCCTTCACGACACCGTCCCGCGCGCTGCGATCTTTCGCGCGCGTGCAGCAGAATGCGGTGCACCGCCCTCAGATGGTGCTCGACGAGCGTGTGCGTCTGCTCGACCGTGATGTGATGGACGCCACGGACAGCAGCCTGTGTAGTGCGTTCATGGCGGTGCCCCTCTACGGCGTGCTAGGCGATGTCCTGCATTACCTCACGCGACTCTGGGAACTCGTCATTTGTCACGAGCCCGTCTGTATCATTGGCAACACACCGTCCACCGCCTCCGCGGCAGCCGTCGCTGTGGCCTCCTTGGTGCTGCCCATCACCTTCAACGGCGTCCTGCGTGCGTACTTTACTGTACAGGATGAGTTCTTTGGTCGCTTCTCGCGCATGGGCAAGGCGCTGCCGTTCCCTCAGGACGAGGGGCTTATCGTCGCCGGCACGAATCCCTTTCTCATCCGCAGTTTTGACGGCTGGCCGACGCTGCTTGCCGTCTCCGATCGCTACGCCAACTCGACTGGTAGCTTCCAGGGCGTCGGCGGCACGACGGCACCGAGCGTGGGCTTAACCAGCACCTTCCCGCCCGTAATCCTCTCGTCACCAACACGGTTGACTGTCAGTGCGGTTCACACCTTCAACACGAGTAGCACCACCGTCATCCACGCGCCAGGCTCTGCCCTCACCAGCAGTCCATCGTCCGCAGTGGCAGGACAAACACTGCACATGATTCCCGCAAGCCCTGCCACGACGAGTACAACCGACTGCACATCGCCTGTTTGCGCACCAACATCTCGCTTCGTTCAGTCGACGACCAACAGCGAGACCGACGACGCGAACGACGACGACGACGACGCAGACGTGGCACAGGCCAAGGAGGAAGCCGCAGCCATGCTGGGTCTCCCCTACGGCTGCACGTTGGCTGCACGCACACCTGCGTCGCCTTCGTGCTCGTTCGCATCGTGTGCGTCGCCGCCGCCGCCGTCCTCTGGATCGGCCAGCAGCGCAGCGGAGAAGCCTCATGGCGAGGATTCTGCGAGCGGGGCCGCGCCAAGCACAGGCGTACACGTGACGGTACCTTTCTTGCGGGCCGTCCGATCCACCGGCGTGGAGGCGGAAGAGCAGGCTGACGCGAATCCTCTTCCCAGCAGCAACGTGGAGTCGGGCAGCGTGATGACGGCGGAATCGATGTCCGCTCCCATCCCGATCGCACACGCCGCCTCGTCCCAAGCGGCTTCTGCAGGCCACCGCGATCCTGCGACAGACGTCCTGCCGCCCCTCCCTCGACCTGCGACGAGCGCGTCGTGCAGCAATGACAGTTTCGGCACACCGGTCTTCTCGCAGGCGGACTTCAGTGCGTTGGTGGCGTCGCGACGTATTGCCGGACAGTCGAGCATCGCCAAGTCGAACCCGTCCAACTCACGCGCCAAGCTGCAGCACCACCTGCGTAACTACTTCGATTCGTCGTATCCGTTTGTGCTCGATCACGAGGCGCACACGTCTGCACTGTACAAACGTCTCGAGGCGGTGTCGAAGATGGATGAACAGGCGCAGCGGACGTCCTCAGCGCTACTCAGTGGGCAGTTCTCTAGCACCTCGCCCGCTTCTGCCGTCACACAGGCGTCGCCTTCGCCAGGGTACGACGCTCCGCCCGCACACCAACGGCAATCGCCACGCCAAAACGGGGCCGGCACCGCCTCTTCCGAGGCAGAGCCTGTCCGCGTGGCCGAGGACGGCGCGGATCGGTCGCAGTTTCTCGTCGCCGACGACGTTGTGCGTAAATTCTTCATCTCTCTCACGCGTGAGTTCCTCTCACCGGTCACAACCTGGTTCGCGCTGACGACGGCCAGCTTGAATGCCTTCCAGCTTTGCGATCGATCCAGTATGGACGTGCTGCTAAGTGGCGACAGCTTCCTGCAATACTTCCTGCACCACCACCGTGAGGTCGCGCCGGCGATGGTCCGTAAAACGCACAACTACAAAGGCTACAAGAGGATGTACGAGCGGTTCGCGCAAGGAAAGCTGTTTGTTGAGTACATGCGGCAGCTCGTGCAAGAGCGTCTGCGAACAGATATGAGCTTTTTCCAGGTGGAGGCGTGGGCGGCACAGTTCCCGTCTGATGCCGAGCGCGTGGATATGTTTATCAACCTCTACAATGTAGTGAAGCGCGAACTGGAGCTGTGTATTGATCCGGATGTCATTCTGGTCACGACAGCGACGGCCGTGCTGGCGAGCATGGCTGTGTTCATCAACGAGCCTCTTCGCGAGCAGTTTATGATGAAGATCGGCGACCTGCGTCTCTGACGACCCTCACCCGGCACACACACACACACACACACACACACACAGTCAGACAGATAGCCAGAAAGCATTCGCTCTGGGGACAAAGGTACGTTTTTTGGTACTCGTTGTCGTTGCGAACGCGTGATCCTGCACCGGAAGTGACGGAGACGGCAGAGGAGCGGCTGGTGGTGGAAACACACAGGTGCACGCGCGTGTACGTCGTCAATCAGCGCTTGTCCGAAATAAAGACGCCACCCTCTTCTCTCTCTTTTCTCTCTTTTCGGTCCACTGCGCAGAGCTTCTCTTTAATGAACAGCCACTTGACCCGACTCGACGAACAGCGCGAGCGCGCACATATCCAACGCGATCCAAAAAAAAAAAAAAAGAAGAAGGAAAAGAAGGAAAATATGCAATACCGAACACACATAAAGGGAATACGACGCAGGTCTGGGTGAACACAAGTGACAGATGACTTCGCGTTGCATTTGTCAAGCGACACACGTGTGTGATGTGATGCGGACCTACTCGCCCTTCCCGCTGTCGCGTGCACAGATATTCGCGTATGGAGCGATACGTACGCTCTGCTCGTCATGTCCGTGATCTTCTATCCTCGGTTGATCGCCCACCCACCGCCTCTTCGCGTCTGCCGCCCCTTTCTCTGTTTTTCTCCTCACCATTTTTCGAAAGTTGACTTCAACCGCTTTGGATGGCCTGGTGAACTTGACGGTCATCTCCGCACATCTATACACACACTGAGACACACTGACACCTAGATTTTAAAAAAATAAAAAAACATAAACACATATAAGCATCGTCGCGCCTCGCTGATTGGCGGAAGGTCGACAAGCGCGGCATACAGCACCAAGCAAGATGGATATACTCACCGAAGAGCAGCGTGCGGTGTTGGTGCGTTACTTCCAAGAAGTGCAGCTGAGTGCGGACCAGCGCGATCGGCTGGCAGCCAAGTACTGGGAGGCCTCAAAGCCTGTGAGAAAAGACATCGCTCTCATTTATTGCAAGCTCTTCACGGACGCTGACTTTGTCAACCGTTTACTCGCTCAGCACGATCAGTCTCGCGTTGGCGTACCCGCGGAGGTAGCCGGAGGCTTCCCCCATTCTGGGGCGTCTTCCTCCACTGGCGCCTCTCTGGGGGGTGCGGAGGTGCCTGTGAGTGGTCAGGCGGAGTCCGAGAGCACAGGCTCCCCGAATTCCGCGAGCGGTGCAGCGCCAACACACCATACCAGCTTCACATCACCGCCGCCAGTGCGGCGCACACATACGCAGATGCTTCTGCGCACGGCGATCCAAGATCGTTTTCCAAAACTCACTGGTGACGGCCCGTACACACTCTCGTTCACCGTTGTGGAGAGCGAGGAGCAGCGGAAGAGGATTATTGACCTTTACGCCTCACAGTTTGAGCACCCGGATCCGGTCGAAATGCAAAAGCTTGTCACCTTGCCGCTGTGCTCGACACGCACGCGCCGTCGCACCAGTGGCAGCTACACGTGGTACATCCACTGCCGCGAGACTGCCGATGCGGTGTGTGCCGTGACTGTCACGTCCCACCACTACAACAGCCATCGCTTTGTCGAGATGCCACTCTTCGCGACGGCAGGCGGCTACAAGAAGAATGGGTTCGGTCGTCTGCTGAACGCGGCCCTGCGCGCGTGGTGCAGCACCGCAGACATTGAGTTCATTATGATTTCAGCCGATCGCAAGGCCATCCCATTTTGGCGTCATCTCGGCTACGAAATTATGTCGCGGCAAGAGAAGAACGGGATCGCCTTCTACTACGACCACGAATGCTACACGTTCGCGGAAGCGGAGCCGATGATTTGCTACTGCGATAGTCGGTCACGGAAGCGACCTCGTGGGATCTCGTCGAGCCCCATCGTGAGGGAAACGGAGGTCGATCGCGTGTTGAAGCTCATGCCTCGCTTTGTTATGGCAGGTGAGGCTGAGTTACCCACGCCGTGAAAAGCGCGTGCATACGCACACACAAGTACAAGGACAAGCAAATCGGAGGAGGGCTACGCTAGCTCACAAAAACATCAAAAAAAACTTCCGGGAAAAAAAAAATGGTCGATGAGTGGACTGTCAGGCAGTGACACAACGCGAAGCGTGTATTTCCGCGCCGTTGAGAGTGCAGGCACTGCCATCAGTCACAACTATAGTCCTACCGTCCATCTTCACATCGGATCCACATCTATCCACCTCTTTCCCATCAAACTGACGTGACTTCACTCCCTGTCTTTACTCCCCCCCCCCTCCTCCTCCTCCTCCTCTCTCTCTTACTTGTTCGTACACGCGTGTGTCGACAACACACACGAAGCAACAGCGGAGGTCCAGCGAACCAGAGTTCACTGTTTCTCGGTCTCCTGCGCTCTATTTGAGCAGTAAAACCTGAGCAATTGACGTCGACGATTTCTGGTGCGTGTCTTTCGGCTTTCTTCACCCCCCCCCTTTTTTTTTACTGCATCATCTTCGCGTAATCGCTGTTTGGCATCTTTTTTTTTTTTGTGTGTGTGTGTGCTCTTTGTGTTGCTCTGCCTGCACGTTGGTCTCTGACGATCGGCAGGGTTGTGCGTACTTTGTTTCTTTATTTCACTCCTTTTTTTTTTCTTTTTCTTTTTCTTCGCGTTCGCGCTGTCTCAGTCTCTCTCTCCGTGTCAAACGACTTATTCCCCGACAGCTCTGTGGAAAGAAAAACACGTGTACATCCGTTCGAAGCCGTCTCTGACGCACTGACCAGATTGCTTTAGGCACACACACACACGTACACACGTACACACGTACACTCGCTAATAATGAATGATCTCAACGACGTCCAAGTCGTGCGTCACGTCATGACGCACAAGTCTGATTACTACCGCATGCTTTTTGTCCAACGCACCGCGACAACGGCGGAGATCAAAGTAGCGTACAAGCGGCTCGCGCTCAAGTGCCATCCCGATAAGAACAAGGATCCCCAAGCGAACGAAGCCTTCAAGCTGGTCAGCACCGCCCACTCCACACTGGCTGATGACACAAAACGGCGCGTCTATGATCGCGCCGGTGCCGAGGCTGTCCAGCGGCATGAGAACCGCACCGCACGACAAGAGACGGCGCAGCGCACACAGGCTGCCGGCGGCATGCGTCAGCGGCGTCCGCAAGGGGCCTACCACGGAGGTGACGATTTTTTTGAGAGCTTCTTCGGCTTTGGCGGCCCTCGTCCTCGCGGCGCGCAGGGCGCGCCGGACGAAGGACCCACGGTCAACATTATGGGCTACGAGGTGAACGCGGCGGCGCTTATGTTCGTGCCGCTGGTCTTCATTTTTCTGCTCATGCTGCTCTTCAGTGGGCTCGACGCGTCGAATGGCGGCGATCCGGTGGGGTCAGGCGTGGGCTCAAGTCGCCAGCGCATGCGTAATCAGATTTCAGATATGTTTAGTCTTGTGCCGTCGCCTGAGCACGGTCTGACCCTGCAGCGCACGACGAGCCTGCACAACATTCAAGTACCGTACTACACCAGTCGCCACTGGCTCCAGATGATGATGCGTCGGCGGGACTTGCTGATGGCGACGGAAGAAGCTGTTCTTCGTAGTCAGCGTGATTACCTCGGAAACCGGTGTGAGGCGGACACGTTTCGATACAAGGCACGGGGAAAGCACGAATCACCACCAGTGTGTGCGGAGTTCCAAAGACTCCGTCGTGCCATTGGCTGAGACCTCGCAGGGAAAAAAATGAAAGAAAGCGAGTGCGGTCGAATCTTGAGTGCGCAGCTCAAGGATGATATCGACAACAAGCGATTGCGATGAAAGGCCATGTGAGAGCACACGGAAGATGGGACGTGTACGTCGACGGAGAAGCAAGCGAGCGAACAAAAAACCCTGTGCGGTGCGGGTGTGGGTGTGTGCATCATTGGGCTCCTCATACACTCACACCCACATACCCATATGCACGGAAAGAGCTGCGTGTCCTTCTTTGTTTTCTTCACTGAGCGATTCTTGAGGGTGGCGAATCTCTTCCTTTGTCGTCTCTCCTTTTCCTGTCTTCCTGCTCCTCTACTTCTCCCCACTGCTGTTTGTGGTCGTCATTGACGCCTTGGCCCAAGCTCCACTACTTCTCATGTCATGATGATGTCTCTTCGACAGCTTCGCTTCGTTTTTTTTTTTTCTTGGCCGAGACACTGATGCTTCTCGCTTCTGCTGATTCGATGACGACCTGACGCGGGCCTCTGTGACGTCTGCTTGCCTTGTCTTTTGAGGTTAGCGCCTTTCCTTGTTTCCCTTCTCTGTCAAGCCGCGTGGAGTGCACGTGCGCCGTCAGGTGATGTTGTATTTTTGTCTATTGTCGCGTTTCCTACACGCCGTCTGTCAGTGTTGCCTACGTGTGCGCGGCGAAAGAAGTGCACAGCCGATGGTGGTGCTCAGCACCAAAATCTGTGCGTATTGTTAACAGTGCTTGTAAAACAGAACAAAACAAAAAGAAAAGAAAACAATATTACCAACAATCGATTATCCTCGGCGGGAGGCCACGATAAGAAGCTGTCACGACACCATCAAGGACAGACTGACGCACAGCCGCACAAGCGACTGCGATGACGAGACTTTCACGGCATCCGCAGATGTACCTTGCCGACCGCTTTTATTTTTATAATCTCTCTCTCTCGCACGCGCGTGTCGTACAAAGACGCATGCGTGGTACCTCTGCTGACCTCCACCGGTGCGGAGCCACAGCCTATGGGTATCTGTGCGTGCCCGGGGACAGTGGCGCCTCGGTCCTCGCTTGTTCTCCGTTCGCACACCTTGCGTACTGACGTTTATCCACGTTGTCGTGTGTGTGTGTGTGTGTGCTGGCGTCACCGTCCCCCCCCCCCCCCTCCTCCTCGTCATCGTTCATATTTCGCTCATCCCCTCGTTTTTCCCCGCTTTGTTGCTCTGTATTTTGACTTGACGGAGAGGCTTTTGGACAAGAATCAACACGCACAAGGACACGTCATCCTTTTTTTTTCCCTCTCTTCTTCTCGTGACGTGATCAGGAGGTGCCGCGAGAGAAAAGGACTGACATTCGCGCTTCTCGGCGTCTTGTTCGAGCGCTCGAGCATGCGACAACAGTCACCTTCCGCTGATGAGCGCGCGCTACAGCTTGAGCGTCTCTTTCGTCAGCTCAAGCCCCTCGCCATCAATGCGGTGCAGAACGCCCATCTGATCTCCTCAGGGACCTCCCCTGGTCTTGGCGCGAAGGACGCGGTGAAGCTCGGTGCGGACGTCGCTGGTCGATCCTTCTTTGATCGCAAAGGTGACGAGCTCAGCGAAGATATGCGAAAGAAACGGGCCAAGGCGCTTCAGAAGCTTCAAAAACAGGAAGAGAAGCGTCGTCGTGCGGCCTCCAAGAGTAAAGTGTCTGCTGTGGACCTTGATGCGCTGTTCGCTGATCAGGTTGCGCAGCTGAATCCACAGGTCGGTGTGACCACGTCGACGAGTGGTGGGAATGGTGAACGTGAGACCTCTTCGTGTGTCTCGCCGCAACCCGCGATCGCCAGCGTCACGTCGAGCCGCAGTAGGAGCACGTCTGAATCAGAAAGCGGCGAAGTCGATTTTGATGTGAGCCTCGAGGAGAGTGCGCGGAACGGCTTTGTCAGTCGCGATGCGATGGGGACGGTGTCTCACTCGGCCGCTGGCCACTCACACATGAGTCCAGCTGCACGTACCACGACGTCGTATCTGCGATTGACGCCGTCACGGTACCTCTTCGCCAGCCAAGATCTGGACGCGTTGCATGCGGCTCTTGTCTCTTTGGTCGATCTCACACACCCGACCGCGCTGAGCGAGCCCGGTGCGCCTTCTCTCATACTTCAAGCACTGCGGCGTATTGTTCGCGAACTTCCCGGCGACGCTGAGGCCAAAGGCAACGGTGATGTGCACGAGACAAGCGGACGGAGTGGCGAGCACGAAGACGCCCCAGCACTCGAGATGGCAGCGGTGGCGCGCGCACGTGACGACGCGCATTCGGAGGTCGGTCCGACGACGTTTGAGCACGCGCTGCGCGCTCTGCAACCACTGGTCCTAGATGACATCACCACCGCGATGTACGTGATGGCCTTGATGGCGAACCTCTCTACTATGCCCGATCCGGTGCTCCGACGAGGACTGCCGGTGTGTGCCATGTGGGGCACGACGCTCATCGCTGCGCAGCGGTACAAGTCGGCGAAGCGCACCCTGCACTTCATCCTGACAGTGCTCTCGAACTTGGCCTTTGCTGGACGCTACATCACACCAGTTCAGACGGTGTCCGAGCGAGAAACGCTGCCGGACTCACCACCGCTGCCGGACTCACCACCGCTGCCGCCGCCGCCGCCGGTCTCGCGCAGCATTCTGACCCCCGGCGACTGCGCCTTGTTGGTTGAGCTTGGTGTCCCCTACTACACAGAAGCCGCTGTAGTGGAGGCGTGGTTTGCCATGCTGACGAACGTGGTTGCTGTGCACTGCGAGACGATCCCGTGTTTTATCGATCTCGGCCTCGTGGCGGTGGTAGAGCAGCTCCTGATCTATCACGGACGGCAGCCGCGCGTGGTGTTGCATGGTTTTCAGCTTCTGACGAGCCTGAGCACAGCGGTCACGATGGCGTCTGACCAGCCAAAGGCACCGATTTCCACCGAGTCGGCGCCAGTGGATGCGGCGGAGAGAACACCCACGACTTGATGTGGACGGGGGCGGGCGACGGAACGTGTCATGTTCACGCCTTTCTGCTGCGTCTCGCCCACTACAGCACAACCTACGAGTACCACAACGACTACACAAACACCTTTTTTTGGCATGCTGCAACAGTGACTTCACGCTTTCTTTTTTTTTTTTCATCAGCACGTACAAAAACACACATCACGACATGACGCGAGCAGAGGCATGCCCAGGAGTCTGTGTACAAGTCGCGAAACTCGCTTTCTCTCTTGTTAGCGTTTACGCTCGCTAGATGCCCGCGACTAGGCCCATTCTTGGCTCTCCTCACCCCGCTGTGACGCGCGTACGTCTGCCAACGGCTCACTCACGCCTCATCGTCCCCTCTCCACGTTCTTCTTGTTGTCGTTGACGTCAGGTGCGGCTTTTCTTCTTTTTCCTTCTTTTTTTTTCTTTTGGCTTTTCACGTGCGTATGTGTGTGCGCGTGTGCTTTGACAGGTCACCGCACTACGCCACCGCTCCGTTGTCTGCCGCGCGTCTTACTACTTATAGAGAAGGATCGCGCACCTGGAGAGGTCCTTAGACGCGTCCGCGAATCGAATACATCTATACTGGCCAGTCACATGCCCGCCTCCACAACCTCTGGTTTCACCTTGTCCTCCATACGCGGCGGACGCGGAACGGATCACAGCGCATCACTGTCTTCCGTACCTCTCGTCGCGGCCACCAGTCCCATCACTGGTCAGACGCATTTCAACACGGCTCTCGCGCATCCCTACTTTGATCACAGCACCGGAACGAAGGCTACAGAAGATGCGACGAACAACGCTGCCGCACCGGTTGAAGCATTGGGCAAGGCCAGCGCGACGTCAAAGGGCGTGCCTTCCAGGTCACATTGTGACAAAGATCCACCACCACCACCACCCACGCGACGGGCACCCTCTGCCTCGATGGCGACGACAGGTCCTGCGACGCGCACACGGTACGAAACAGCGCTTTCATTCTTCCAACGGACCATCATTGCGGAAGCCCGCTCGCAGCGCAATGCCGTGGCGAAGGAAAAAGAGGCCCAATTAGCTCTTCGGGCCGCGGTGAGGCAGCGCTACACGCGACGACCACACACCGCGTCCGCACCGCCAACCCCACAGACCTCTGCAAGCCCCCCTCACCGAAAGATACCGGATACTGCACCGCGATCGGCATGGCTCAGTGCCGGCAGTGCGGCAGGTCCTCTTGCGCCGTTCGACGCGGCGATCAATACACTCCCAGCGTCTTCTGTACAGACGGATGTCCCCGTGTCGCCGATTCCAGTGCCGCCTGTGACGGGTGCGATGCCGTCGCACTCCGCGCAGCCCGCGACTCACGCCGAGGCCGAGGCAGCGCCACCGCGTCCGCCCCCGCCCCCGCCCTTACCACGCGCACCGTCACGCGGCGCGCACCGACAGCGTGCGCCGCGGACCAGAAGTCGCCCTCCCACCGCCCCCAGGCGACTTGCCGAACCGGAAATCCTGACGACGTCCTTGTCGGCACAGTCCTCATCGACCGCGCTCTCCGCACCCGTGGACTCGGATCGATGGCGGAGGCGGCATCCCGCGCTGCGCGAAAGCCAAGCGTTGATTGACGACATCGACGCGCACTACCCACTCTTACGTCGCTTTATGACGCCACCTCGGCGACCCTCTTGGGCACGACACGAGCCGGCGTCCTTACCTTCGCGGCACAGGGCAGTCGGTAACGACGATGCCAAGCCGATGCTGGACAGCGCCACCGCACCACCGTCACCGACCACCACCACCACAAAGCGTGACGCGGAGATGACGTCGCACCCACTAGCAGACGACGAGGAACAGGAGAGCGACGCACCCGCCTGGTTGCGAGACATGCCACGTACAATGCGCCCGCTCTTTCTTTCCAACAAACAAAGGCACCAGCCGCGTTCACTGTACCAATGGACGCGTGCAGAGGCCGAGGCGGCTGCGTGTATGCGAGGCCCGTTCGTCACACCAGCGGACGTTTTTGAGCGTGTGCGTGCACGCGCGCAGTGGCGGTGCGCGCAGACAAGTGCAGCGGCGCCTGTCAGGTGTGCGGCCTCCGACGATGGCAGCCAAGGCGACGCACACAGCCCTCCTGGTCCAATCCGCGATGATCGTCTGCGCGCCTTATTGAACGAGTACTTCACGTACGCCCATGTCGTCGCCACTGGTCAGGCCGTCGAATCTGCCGCGCGAGGCGATCGCTCCCTCGAGGCCACCGAAGCTGAAGAAGTTGGAAGTGTACAGACGTCAATTGCGCGGGAGGAGGGGGAATTGGGAGGAGAAGCACGCACACTCGAGGCGCTGCTGTCCTTCACCACAGCGTTGACCACGCCACCAAGACCTCTCCAGATCGTTGACAACAACGCACGTCAATGGCAACACACACACACTTCTGCATCCGATAGCATGTCGCGGGGTCACTGGCTGGACGGGATCAACACCACCGCTTAGGTGTCGTCAAGCAGTCCTCAGCGGTGTCCGCTCACGTTGCGCTCATATAGATATTGCACTCAACACGAGTCAAAGGTTGAGCATAGATGTTTAAATAAGACAAAGAAAAAAGTAATCAACCAATGCGCGAAAAGCACGTCTAGCAGGCAACGTGACAGCCCCATCTACTATTGACGGAATCGATCTGGCAGAGGGGATAAAGGAAGCCACGGCTACTTCCTAGCCCTTTCGTCTGTGTGTGTGTGTCTCTCTCGTGTAGCGACAGTGACAACCCACACACACGCGCTTGCCGACACACCACTCAGGTCTCTTCATTCCACGCGTTTTCCCCTTCGTCACTACCGCTCTTTCGCACCTTTGCTCTTCGTGCAGGAGCGTCCATTCGACTACAATCGTTGACGTATTCACTAGAGGGCTCTCTTAATACTCGTTTCTTGTTGTTGTTTGCATTTCCTCCCACCCATACTACTAGACCTTAGACCTTGGGCAAGACTCCGCTCTTCCCTTCATTCGTTCCCCCGTCCCGCATTCGATTTGTCTTGTAGCTGAAATGGAGGCAATTGTTCCTGAGCGCGCCTCGATGCAGCGCTCATCATCATCATCCGCACTGACACAGGACCTGTCTCAAGGAGAGTCGAGGCATGGCATAGTGGTCAGTGTGCGGCCCGTTGATCAGACCAGCGCGCCAGCCGTCCTGGTCGAGGCGACGACCAGTACCGAGTCCTCTTCCGCTGCACCACGTCGTGAAGGACCTCATAATGGTTGCCCGACGACTCCGGACGGCAGCGACGCCCGTGGCGACAACCAGGGCACGCTCAACGAAGCCAGCGCGATGAGTACGGTGCTCTTTGATCGCACGCGTCCGACGCAGGCTGGTCTTGGTGGTGGTGCCGTCTGCGTGCCAGGCGTGGCGACCGCATGTACCAGCACACGCGTGACATCTGCGAGACATTCCGTGCACACCACCGCGACGTACGCGCACACCGGCGAAGACATCGCACCGGAGAGAGGCCGTGATACAGATGGCCACCCACCGGGCGATGCCGATGACGGCACGCATTGGACGCTGGTATCGCACACGCACAGCGGCGTCCCGATCACCGACGGCGCACACAGCGCAAGCACCACGTACGTGTTACGGCTTAACAGTCCGCACAGTGGGAGCACGAGCGGCACAGGCATGGCAACTGAGGCGCGTCAGCTACTCTTCGAAGATGGCGACGATACGGGAGCGGCAGGGCGGTCCGCGGAGAGCACGCAGTCCGCGCGGAGCCGCCACGCGAGTCTGCCGCGCCCGTCCCCAGACCTGCGCGCTTCAGCCCCACGTGCACGCGTGACAGAGGCGGCCGACGGGGATCATGAAGACGCCGGCGACTCACCTGAACCGCGCGCGGAAAGCCATGCGCTGGCTGTTTCGTCGCGTGCGAGTGGACGCCGCTCGGACGAAGGCCTCGTGCCCAGTCTCGCGCGAGGGGATAGCGAGGACAATGAACGCAGCCCAGCCAACAGGGCAGAGGAGCCGCTTCATCGATCTCTTCCTCTGCCTCACGAAGATGCCGCGGATCTCGACCACATCTGGACGCGGCTGACCCTGCACCGATCGCCGAGTGTGACGGCTGATGATGCGCGCGAGCAGTTCGCGTACGTCGCTGCTGCTCTCTCCACGACGACGGATGCGACGGCCGCCACGAGGGAAGACACTCTCACACGCATGAATCGTCGCAGTGCAGATGAAGAGGCGCTGGTGAACAGCCGGTCTCGTACCCGTGACGCGTCAGGGTCGCTTGCTCTCCTGCCTCCACCGCCGCCTCCACCGATTCCCCGGGCGCAAGACCCGTCGCCCTCGAACCACGGATGTGTTGCGTGGCTCTCACCGCCGGTCGGGCGTACGAGTCGCAGCAACAGCGCCGTGACGCGTGGCGAGGTCAGCACGCCTTCCGCTGAACGGGCGTTGAGTCGGCCCCGTCGGCTACTGCCTCCTCCTCCTCCCCCGCCCCCTCCTTTTGGGGATAGCACAGAACCGTCGTCTGACCGCACACCCCCGAGCCCACCGCCACCATCACGTCCCGTACGTGTGCTTTGCGCTCCCTCCCCTTCACCGCCGCGGACTGCGGTGACCAGCGACGAACGCGAACGGGAGGAGGTGCCAGACACACCTCTGCCGATACACTCGCAGCGCGAAAACCCTCGCGTGGCGGTGGGGCCGACGGCGAGTCCATGTGCCACCGCAAGCGTTCTGGACATGGCGACACCGCGTGGGGATGACAGTGACAGCATCGCGGACGCCACCGGGTCGGAGTGGGCGGCGGACGACGAGTACATGTCGGAGCAGGTCCCGGCGTCCCACGATGGCCACGGGAACGACGATGCGATGGATCGTGTGACGCGGGAGTCATCGCGGGATGTGCCCGCGCACTCAGCCACCACCGCTTCCGCACTCACACCTCGCCAAGAGGAGGACGATGGAAAGGCGCAGATGGTCAGTCCCGTCCAACCAGTCTCCACTGTCATGCCTGGTCCTCTCCTGGGCACGCTTGTGATGGCAGACACGCATCCCCATGACAACACCCACGCACCGCCGCAGACGAGTGGCTCGCCATGCCTGATCAATCAGGTCCTTCTCGCTGCCCTCTCTTCCCCCGAGCCTGTGCTCGAAGCCGATGTCGCCGCGGTGCGTGCTCATGTGGAGAGTGCCGCCCTTCCGACATCAGAGCTGCCAGGGATCACACTCGCCACGGAGCCTTCGCCGTCCCCGATACGTCCATCTGGGGAGTCGCACAGCTTCTCGAGCGAGATGTTCGACGATGACGATGAGCAGGAGGACGAGGAGAATGAAGACGGGTCCGAGCCGTGCCTTCGGCCCGGAACGCCTCCGTCAGAGTCGAGACGGCCACCGCTGGAGGTGTCCGAGTGCAGAGACAACGGTCCCGCACAGCCTGTGAGGGGCGCCGTCAAGCAAGGCATGAACGCGGCCGACAGGAACAATACGACGGCCGACGAAGAAGAAATCGGGAATGAAGATGGGCGTGTAGCGGCCCCGGCGACGACGGAGTTGTCCTCGTCCCTCCCGTCCTGTTCCTGCGCCTCCTCAGCGTCTCACTGTTCGTCCCACTCGTACAGGGAACCCGTGGTCATGTCCACGACGACCGCTGCAATCGCACCACACGTTGCTGACCAGGACGGGGCTCTCTTAGAGTCGGAGAGAACGCCGATCGAAGCGCTCCGAGCTGCGCTGGCGTGCGAAACGGAGAGACGCCTCCAGAAGGAAGAAGAGTGCGAAGCCCTGCACGACCTCGTCAGCGTGCTCCGTGAGAAGCTCGACATGACGACGGTGGCCGCCTTGGCACACCAGCACGACCGCAGGGCCATGAACCACACTAGCGACAGCAGCCGGCACCACACCAAGGCGAACTTCAGCCATTTGCACCAATCTGCCTTGACAGAAAGCGTTCTCGCGGGGCGCGGTTTAGGTGTCGCGACAACAGCCGACAACGCGGGCGCCACCGGGCCTGCGACCACGCTCCCGCAGAGTAGCCACGCGCTCTCGAGTGCGGATGGCGGCGCGGACCATGATGCTGTTGTCGAAGTGGGGATGTCTGCAGAAGCACTACTGTGGCAAGCACGGCACGACCAGCTCGCGGCGGAGCTCTCACGCGTGAAGCAGGAGCTCGCAGAGCAGAGAGCTGTGCTTGACTTACTGGGACTGGCCCCGCCCTATCCAGAAGCGTTGCTCGGCGCCGCCAAACAGGTGGTGCGTCGACTCACTCACCGCACGCCACCCCCATCGCCTCCCACCCACAACCGCCGCAACTGTGAACAGCTGGCCGATGCGTCTGCTCTGCTAGAACACAGCGCTGTTGCCGGCACGCCCGTTCCGATCATCGCCACGCTTTACTGCCACGGCGAACGTGCTGGTGCGGATGGATCGTCCCAACACACGCGCGAGACGCACGCACTGCCGTGGTCTCAACGACAGGAGCGTGCAGCCAGCGTGGCGCGCCGTGCGCTCTCTGAGTTGTCTGCCAACGCCGTGCAGCTGAACAGCGTGGAACGCGTGCTCGCCAAGTCACAGGTAGGCAACGCGCGTGGGGTTGGTGTGTCGGAGATAGAGTCTGTGCCGGCACGCGTCTACGAATGTGGTGGGGGTAGCGGCCTGAGCGTGGCTGAAGCGCTTCGTCGCAATAAGACGGCTGCACCGCGATTTCAGGAACCATCGGACTCCTCCTGAGAGTGACTGGAATCCCGCCGGCTGAACAGCGGTGATGTAGTCACACACACACACACACACACACGTGTGAGCGAAAGGGCCCACTCTCATCACCGAACGGATAGAGAGCCTGAGCGTCACGCGTTGTATTGAATGCGTCCCTTGACCCCCACTTGACTGCGGTAGTTGCTCGTTGTTATTTTTGTTTTGCATCAAATGAACCCTTTTTACATCATGATTCACCTTAGAACGCATCATTTTTTTTTTTTTTTTTTCACCGGTCTCTGTACCCGCATCAACTAGATCTCAAGCGGATGTCATCACAACCGACGTGACGTTGCGCAGCAAAATATCAACAAAAATCAGCAACGCGGGCAAGGGAACAATCTGTGCTGCTTACTTGTACTTACTTGTGCGTGCCCATCGTACAAAAAAAAAAAAAAAGACGCCTTCTGTGGTGCTGCGGTATTCGGTGTGAAGAAGTGGTATCTGATCGCCGATGCGACGGAACGCGCTGGTCACAACTGCGGGCTGCGCAACACCACCACCGACGTCTGATCATGATGCGGATCTGATGGAAGGTCTCTCTCTTTCTTCTCGCCTCTCGCGACGTGCTGATTTCCGCTCTGCGAACCTGGAAGACTGACCCCCGTCCCTCCTTTGCATGTATGTGAGCGGCGCCCACGCGTACACATATCCCTATCGCCCTTTATGACCTTGTCACGCTTCGTTTTTTTTTTTTTTCACCATCTCGACCTGCCTCCAAAAATATGCGCCGTCAAAACCGATGAAAAGAAAAGAAAAAGGAACGACAGTTAAGTCTGCTGTGCCCTGACACTTACGCACTCACACACACTCAACATCACACAATGGCCGAGCAGTCGTACAATCCGTTTTCTGGCTACACCACGCCTCGTCGTGGGAACAACACAAACAAGGCGGATGAGATGGGTGCGAAGATGCAGCCGATTGACTGGGAGTCGAAGAAACTCGCGCCTGCCAAATGGAAGGTTGTGGATGTTCAGGCACTGAAGAAGGCTGCCGGCGCCAGGCCCAGCGCTGCCGGTGCGTCCTCCTCCGCGTCTCCTGTGCTGCCGCAAGCAGGGTCTGGTAAGGCACTCACGCCAGAGGAGGCCGAGGCGTGGCGAGCAACAAATAGTATTACTGTGTCTGAAGACGACTGCCCCGCACCGATGACGCAGTTCGAGATGCTTGCGGGCGTCGTGCCGCGCTATTTGCAGAGCAAACTCACCGAGCAAGGCTTCGCTGCGCCGACGGCGGTCCAGGCCCAGTGCTGGCCGATCCTGTTTACAGGCCGCGATCTCGTCGGTGTGGCCAAGACCGGCTCGGGTAAAACGCTCGCGTTTGTCGTGCCAGCACTCGCACACATTGCCCTGCAGCAGCCCCTGCAGCCGGGTGATGGTCCGATGGTCGTCGTTCTCGCCCCAACTCGCGAGCTCGCACAACAGATCGAACAAGAAACGATCAAGGTTCTGCCACAGAACCTGCGGTGTGCGTGCGTGTACGGCGGCGCACCGAAAGGTCCCCAGCTAGGTATGCTGCGTCAGGGCTGCCACGTACTCATCGCCACCCCGGGGCGTTTGATCGATTTTCTGGAGGTTAAGCGTGTCAACATGTTTCGCTGCACTTACCTCGTACTCGATGAGGCCGATCGCATGCTGGATATGGGTTTCGAACCGCAGGTCCGTGCGATCTGTGGTCAAATTCGGCCGGATCGCCAAACCCTCATGTTCTCGGCGACGTGGCCGAGAGAGATTCAGGCCCTTGCTGCCTCCTTCCAGCGTGACTGGATTCGCGTGAACGTGGGTAGCTCCGAGCTCCTCGCCAACAAGGACGTCACGCAGAACTTCATCCTGACCCAGGATTCGCGCAAGTTCGATGAGCTGAAGCGTCTGATGGAGCTCAACCGCAACCAGCGTGTGCTTGTCTTCTGCAAAACGAAGAAGACCGCCGATTTCCTCGAGCACCAGCTCAAGCGCACGGGCGTGGACGCGATGGCCATCCACGGTGACAAGGAGCAGCGTCAACGTGAGTTCATTCTGGATCGCTTTCGCAAGGATAGTCGCCTGTGCCTGGTCGCCACCGACGTGGCGGCACGTGGCTTGGATATCAAGGAGCTCGAAACCGTTGTCAACTACGATTTTCCAATGCAGATAGATGACTACGTCCATCGCATCGGCCGTACAGGTCGCGCCGGTGCGAAGGGCGCGGCATACACCTTTATTACCCGTCAGGAAGATCAGCTGACGCCCCAGGTCGCGCAGCAGCTCGTGGGGATTGCAGAACGCGCCGAGCAGCACGTGCCCGCGTGGCTGCGCGAGTACAGTCAGCAGGCTGGTCCGGTTGTCATCGCGAAGCGTAATCGGAACATGACGGGTGGTTTCGCTGGACGCCGCGGGGCGCCGCAGATGCAGATGCCGAACGGACAGGCCGTGCCGTCCTTTGATGCGCGCGCACGTACCCGTGAAGGTGGCAGCAACGGCAACCATTTTGGTCTTGGTGGACACGGCGCTGGAGCGCAGGCGTTCGGTAGCAAGGCGATTCCCAACATCACCTTCGCCGACAGCGACGATGACGAAGACCAGCACGCCAAGAAGCGCGCAAAGACGCACTAGGAGCGAATCACGAACGAAAAAAAAAAAATGAATTGTGGTGGCGATACACAGGTGAAGAGTACAGGTCAATGCGAAGCCTGAAAAACAGGACTTTCCGCAACTCCGTACCTCACTGTGCGTGTGTGTGTGTGTGCGTCTGCTTGTTTGTCTGTTTTTGCTGCCACTAACTGTAATTTTAATGAGCGACGACTACGTGTAACATTGTTCTCCTTCTCTTTTTCTTCTTCTTCGTGTGCACTTGAAGGACTCCAGCCGGAGCTGCCAAGCTATTAAAAAAAAAAACCGATTAATTATGGACAAGGCGCGTTTCCAGTGCTCATCTACCAGCTGCTTGTGCCATCACTAACCTTTCCCTTTACTTCTTCTCTCTATGTTTTGTTTTTTTTTCCCCTTTAATGAACACTTTGCTCCACGCCATTCCTGATCGACAACCCTGCCAGTACAGTCCCAAAAATAGGATAATCATATCGGAAACAAAAGTTCGTGTCGAGTGAAGGGGCTGTCAAAAACAAAAGGGATGTCAAGCTGCTGTACGCATGCCTTGCACGATGGCCTCGGATGGCGCTCGGATGCACTCAAGTGTCACGAAATGACGACGTTGTACGCTCCGTCACACGCAGATTCCCTTTCATGGGCACACAGTGTTTTCCCCTTGTGCATGTGTGTGTGTGTGCGTGTCTCTCTCTCGCTCGCTCGCTCATGCGCTTGTCGTGATCGCTTGTGTGGGCCAGAGTTTGCCGCCTCCCACTACCTCTTTTTCTGTTGGCCCCCCCCCCCGACACACACACACACACACGTTCATCACGCTCTCGTCTCTTTGACTCCTCCTGCTCGTCCGACTGCGGTTCCTCACCACGTTTCCCTTTCTCTCTCTCTCTCTCTCCCAGTCTCTCGCGCGCCCAAGGGTTCTGCGCTCCTACATCATTGACGTTAACCAACCAACGCGCACGCAACGCATCTCTGTGTGTTTTACTGACTGAAACAGAATGTCTGCGTCTGCACCTCCGGCTGCGGCCTCCACGCCACAGACACTCTTTGTGCTGTTGGACATCGACAACACGTTGTACCACTACGATGATACAGGTTTTGGCATCGAGATGCACGATCGCATCTTCCAGTTTGTGGCCGAAAAGCTCGGCTTCTCGGCTGAGCAAGCCCAGCTTTTCTCCGCTAAGTACTACCACGACTACGGCCTCTCGTTACACGGGTACGTCAAGAACTACCAGATTGACGCCAAGGAGTACAGCGACTATGTGCATCAGTGCTCGTACGAGAAGCTCACGTACAACGCGCCACTCGTGTCTATGCTGCGCCGCCTCCAGTTCCGCGATGCCTCAACGGCAGCCAGTGCAGCTGGCAGCGAGACACCGGCGCATGGTAACAGTGGTCGGCATCATCTGCTCTACTTTACGAATGCAAATCGTCCGCATGCCCGCCGTGTGCTGACCTCGCTGGGACTCAAGGAGATCTTTACCCGCACCCGTCCGGCTGGCTCGCCGATCAACGAGCACCACCGAGTGGACGACGCGGAAGGGTTCGACGAAGCTGTGGAGTGGCTGGGTTTTTCTTACGAAGATCAGTGGCGGCTGACAGCACCAAACAATGCGAACAAGCCCATGCGCGAGGCGTACAAGGCGGTCTACAAGGCCATCGATGACTGGATCTCTTCGGACGAGCACTTACTCACACACCAGGGCGCATCGAAAGACGAGGCAGAGACGCTCGCCACTGCCGCCTCGCCGCCGTCGTTCTCAGCCGTGGAAACCGCGCACCGCCGTGCGCATCTGCGGCCGGAGAACGTGGTGATGGTGGACGACTCGCTCATGAACCTCTTGGCCCCGCTGGAGCTTGGCTGGCGAAGCGTGTGGTTCGCACACAATAACCAGCAGCTGCCGGAGGCATCGGATGTGGCCAAGAGGGGACCTTTCCTCGCGCAGGCGGTCGCAGACGGCCGTCTGAAGATCATTCGCGATCTGATGGAACTGGAGAGCGCGCTTGATGAGCTTGCTCAATAGCCCCCCCCCCCCTCCCTCACTCACGCGCTCTGAGGACATATTATTCGTTTGCTTTTGAAACGAAAGCACACTTGACAGGTAAACGCGAGCGGACAGTGGTGTTCGTGAGCGAGCGTGTGTACGTATGCGCTGTTCTTTCTTGGTCTGGCGATCACATAGACGAGGGGCATCGTGTCCCCTCTCCCATACATCCAACAACAACGAATACAAAAAAAAAAGAGATCAAAGATCAAAGATAAAAAAAAAAAGAGGTATGGGAAAAGCGGCGCAGAACGAACGCGTGTGTCGACCTCTTTGAACCCGCGTACAAGGAAAGACGCAGCGTCATCGAACCGCGTAGAAATAAATGCGTCCGTGCTTCGAAAGGCGTGGATGTCTCTTGTCAGGAGGTTCCTCTCTCTCTCTCTCTCAGCACACGACGAGCGGACTGTCGGCCCGCCTGTGGTGTGATGCACAACGTTGCTTTTGCGTTCTCCCACTGGCAGTGCGAACGCGCGGTGAGGCACCTTGATTGTCCCTCACTATTCGTATCTATCATCTCCCTACGTGTCATCATCTTGTGTTCTCTTTGTTTCGTTACACATCTCACATGGTTACCGTCGACCTTCTTGACATCAAGAAAAAAAAAAAAAAGAGTCAATCTCAATTTTTTTTTTTTTGAAGACTTTTAGGTTTGATTGTTTCGCTTTGTTGCTTTCTCGTTGGCACAATTTCTTTTCTCGTTGTAGAGTGCAGCAGTTTCATTCCGGGATGTCTCGCCCCAGGACACGTAAGCCAGTCCTCGCACTGGCGATCGCCTTGGTACTGGTGATTCTCGCCTGTGAGGTCCGACAGGCGCACGCGATGACCTTTCAGTTCGTCGACACCAACCCGATTTGCTTCGTCGAGGAGGTGCTCGAGGAGACCCACGCCATCACCGGGACGTACGCGTGGCAAGGCTCTCAAGCGACGGCAGGCATCACGATGACTATAAAAGTCACCGATCCGAGCGGCGTGCCCGTCGTCACACCATCCTCCATGCAGAGGGGCTTCCACAATATTCGCGTGCCTCTTCCACAAGGCCACCCCGCTGGCCGGTACCTGCTCTGCGCCTCTGTTTCGCTCAACCCGAACAAAGTCAACCTTGTCGAGTCGCCCGTGATGGTGGAGTTCATGATTGATCAATCGGTCGCCGCGCGGTCGCAGGACGAGGAGGCGGTGCTCGCTGTGCGCAAGCGCGTACAAGGCAAGGAAGTGTTCACCTTCACCGAGCACGGAGGCGAGAAGAAGGACATCCTGCAGCCGGCCGAGTATCTGGAGTCGATCACCCGCGGACTGCGCGAGGTGGACCGTGGCTTTGGAAACGTCAAGGTCGCTATGAACTCGTACATGGGCCGTCAAGAGCGCATGCGCATGACGACCGAAAGCACATTCACGCGCGTCTGGGTGTGTGCGAGTTTTACAATCGTCTTCATCACTGTTGTGGTGTTTGTGCAATTCCGCATGCTCAAAGGAACCATCAAGCGCAAGAAGCTTATTTAAGAAATTGACCGTCCGCGGGCATTCAGTTCGCCCCTTCCCCCGCTGCGCTGACGTTGGTTGCCGCCCTTTGTACTCGTGGGGCAGCAGAAGACCTTTTGTTTTGAGATGAGATAGGTGTACTGTATCTCCAATAACCTCTCGTTCTTGGTGATTCTTGTGATATATATTTTTGTGTGTGTGCGCGCACCAGTGATACGTGCTGTGGGCTCCCAACGCTAGAAGAAACAAAAACGCAACGTGTACAAGGAAACGGTTGGAAAAAAAAAGAAGAGCCGGCGAAGGGAGTCGCTGCCAGCCGATGAACTTCGTACTCGGGTTGTCATCCAAGTCACATGAGGTATTACGTGCGCGAGATAGCCGCGAGATCGGATTCTGATGTACAGGTGCTAAATGGAAAACCGAAAATGAGAGGAGAGGCAGCCGTGTCCGTCCGGTGACGCTCGTCTGATATCGTCACCGGACGGACACCACCCTGTCCGAGAGCTCTCTTCCCATGCGTCCTGTACAGTCATGCGGTCCCAAAACCCGCACCTACGTCTCGCACGAAAGAGTGACTCGCTGCCAGTGATCGCATTCCAGACACCACCGCACTACCTTTGCTCTTACGTGTGACAACGGTTCATCCGCCTCCTCTGTTCCCTCCCCCGCCCTCCACTCTTCACCACTTCCCTTACCTCTTGACCATCACTACACATGCGTGTACTGCGTGGATCGCCTTCTGCTTCACGTCTTCTGACAGCGTTGTGATTCCGCAGGTGCTCCGTGTTCGTGCCAATCCGTATCCGCGTCGTCTTCTTTACGATGTGTATTCGATTACGGACCGACAACAACCAACGTAGCTCTCTGTGTGTTTGGCGACCTCTCGATGATGCGAAAAGCCCTCAGATTCCACATCATCACACGCGGACTTCCCCGTGAGTGCCGGTGTGTGTGTGTGTGTGTGTGTGCTGCGTGGTCGGTATGATTAGAATCAGTCAATATCTCCGTTATCGTATGGCCGCATGCCGATATCTATTGATTTCCAAACCAAGATCTGCTATGACGCCACTGCTGCGCCGCGACGGACTGCGCGCGAACGGTTTGCCCGCGCGTATTTGTGTGTGTGTGTGTTGTGCGGGCTGCTGGTTGTGATGATACAACGTAAAATACACATGACATTGTAGTTCTGACAGCACGCTGAAGATCTATTTTATCGAATCACTCCACTCTGACGTGCCAGCGTGTGCCCCGCGCTTGTGTGTCTGTCTGTTTGCTGCTGGGCTGCCCGGCTTGTGTGTGCGCACGCTGTTATAATCCCGTCCCAGCTGCTGATCCGATGCAAGGGGCGATTCATGCACAGCGGAGAGTGTGTGTGTGTGTGTGCTGCGTGGTCGGTATGATTAGAATCAGTCAATATCTCCGTTATCGTATGGCCGCATGCCGATATCTATTGATTTCCAAACCAAGATCTGCTATGACGCCACTGCTGCGCCGCGACGGACTGCGCGCGAACGGTTTGCCCGCGCGTATTTTTTTTTTTTCTGTGTGTGTGTGTCGTGGCATCTCCGTCCACATATCTTCCCACTTTTATCACACCGCATCCTCACCGCGCGTGGGGCGTGCTGCAACTGAAGCTCAATCCCGCAACCTTCAGACCACAGTACATCAACCGCCGCGAAGGCACTCCTCTCCCTCGACAGTTTGCCGTGGTCTCTCTGCACATCACACACACGGCGCAACACCCACGCGCCGGTGTCGACGTCGCTGTCGGAGCCGCGCCTGTCTCATCCACGCCCTCTCGCCGGAGAGTTCCGGTCGATTCGTGCTCCCCCTCCTCCACCACTTCTCTACCGTAACGCACTGCCATACTCTCACATACCTTCCGCCCTCTCCACGATTCTCTGTCACACACGAAATACACGACAACAAACGAATCAACGTTTCGATCGGCTGAGAATTGGCAACTCCTACGAGTGTCGACTGTTGATACGTCTTCTTTTCTCACTTCCCTCTGCGTCACTGTCACCGCTTCATTCGTTTGCTCTCCGCATTGACCGAGCGGAAACGAAGAAAAAAAGATAACAAAGAGACGCGTACCGCAATGGCTGATGATCACGAAGTGGCTGACGTCGTCGTCGATGATGAAGTCGAAGTCCAGAAGACGCACAAATCACAGCGCGCGTACCGCGTAGATCTTGGTGTTCACGACACACCCAAAGCCAAAACGGAAGAGATCATTGCGCTGGCGAAGTCAGCCCTCGAATCCGCACCCGCCGAGCACAGCCACAAAGATGTCGCGACGGCACTCAAGCGCAAGCTCGACGACAAGTACAAGAGCACGTGGCACGTCATTGTGGGAACGCATTTTGGTGGTAATGTGACCAACGATGCGGAATCTCTCGTCAACTTTAAGCTCGACGAGCTTAGCTTTTTAGTGCTGCGCTCAGGCCCGCCGCACCGTCCACACACTGGTGAGACCGATGCCGCGGAGGAAACGAGCTGATGTGTGTACCGGAGGCGCGCCGTGGTACTGAGCGCTGCTCTTGTGAAGTCTTTCTCTTCTCTTCTTCTTTGGATGTCGTCGTCAATCTTCGCCTGGCTTTACCTCTCTCGAAAGCAGAGCAGGCCCATATGTATGATAGATCAGACACATCCTCAATTTTTTTTTTTTTACTGTGCGTGCGCGTGCACACTTGACCGAGAGTAGCCACGAAAGAGGACTGCGAACGTGTCGCATCATGCCGTCGAGCAACGCCCGCGCCGTCCTTCGTGCACCCACCGGAAGAATGCGGTCACAATGTCAACCGCATGGCAGTATCACGGCCTCTGTCTCTGTCTCTGTCTTCCCTCTCTCCTCGCCTCGGTGTCGCGCAGCCACATGTACGGTCGGTGCCGCAGCCAGAGAAAGCGTAGCTGACAAGCAACGATAGTAAATTCGTGTGTGCCGATGCGCTGGAATAACGGACACGTTAACCTCGCTGTGACACACGCGTGGCTCTTCATAAACCACCCTCACTCCTGTCCATCTATTGTGTTCCCTATTTTCTTTTGCTGATCACACCAAATCCGGGCCTTTTTTTTTTCGACACACACACACACACGCACGTGAACCAACCGTCATAGCTACGTCTACGAGCTCGCGCGAAACGTCCTCCTCCCCACATCTGTTTTACACCTGAGATAGAGAGGGTCACGCGAGTACAAGGAAATGCCGTCGAAAAACACGAAGAAGAAGCTGAAGGCCTTGGGCAAGCACGGAAAAGAGTGCCGTCAGGCAGGGAAAACCGTGTACGATGAGGACGGTCACTGGATCGGCCCATCGGCACAACACCAGAACGAGATGCGACAGCTCAAGAACCCTCTTTTTGACCGCTACTACGGCGAGCTGCAGGCGCTTGGTGACGTGGCGGCCGTAACCACGGGCACGCGCAGCGTGGAGCTCACGGACAACGCAGTCGCAGCATCTCTTCCCACACCTGAGGGCGAGGAAAGCCGCTCGTCTGTCGGCACCAGTCACGGCGCGCAGACGTGGGCGCGCGAAATGCGTCTTTTCCGGCGACCACTTCCCACGACGTTTTGGGTGAATGACACTGACCCACTCGCGGCGGAGGTGCGCCGGTTCATGGAGGCGCTTCCCGCCGATGTCGCCCAGCCTATACCTTGGTACCCGCTTGACGGCATGGGATGGCGCGTGCTAGCGGATAAGACAGAGCTCCGCAAGCGTCCCGAGCTGCAAGGTCTGCGTCAATTTCTTATCCAGCAGACGGCACTTGGCAGCATTTCGCGACAGGAGGAAGTGTCGATGATTCCACCTTTTCTGCTGGACATCAAGCCTGATGATGTGTGCCTTGACATGTGCGCCTCGCCGGGATCCAAGACAGCGCAGATGCTCGTCGCGCTCGGACGCCACAAGACGATGCCATACGCCTCGGCCACGTCACCGTTTCCCTTCGACTACGAGAGCGGCGGTCTCGTGATGGCGAATGAGCTCGACTCGAAGCGGGCGAACATGCTCGTCTACCAGGTGAAGCGCCTTCGCCTCCTCTTTCCGTTCGCGCTCTTCACGAATCACGATGCGCGGTATTTTCCTGAGCTTCGCCTGCACGCCGGTGGGGCGGACGCCAACCCGGACGCGTACGACGTGCTTCGGTTCGACAAGATCCTCTGCGATGTTGTGTGTTCCGGCGATGGCACGCTCCGCAAGGCCCCGCACGTGTTCAAAATTTGGTCGCCAAAGGAGGGCATCAACCTGCAAAAGACTCAAATTCATATTGCCCTGCGCGCGTGCCATCTCTTGAAGGTGGGTGGCCGTCTCGTCTATAGCACGTGCTCACTCAACCCGATCGAAAACGAGGCGGTGGTGGCGCAGCTCATTCACCGCACGCGTGGTGCGATGAAGCTTGTCGACGGTCGCGCTCTTTTGCCGCAGCTGGCCTGCTCGCCTGGCATGACACACTGGACGGTGACCGACATACGCGGCCGCGTGGTGGAGAAGCCCGAGGGCAGCATGCACGAAGCACTCTTTCCTCCCAAGACGCCCGGTGGGTACAGCAGCGAGGCGGTGGATCACGTTGACCTCAGCCTGTGTATGCGTCTCTTTCCGAGTCAATGCAACGGCGGTGGCTTCTTCATTGCCGTCCTCGACAAGGTCAGCGAGTACAGTCTGCCTTCACGCGCGCTGGAGGACGGAGACGAGGCGGATGCCGGGGACAAAACACCCAATAAGGTGAGCGCGACAGACACACAACCGCACGCGGAGGGCGACGCGGGTCAAGAGCCTCCCACGAAGCGGCCCCGTGGTGACCACGACCGCGCGCACGCGAGCAACCCCAGTGGCGACGAGGACGACAACGTGGCGAGTAGCACAGCTTTGTCAACCAAGAAACCGCACGTCCCCCCGCAGTTTATGTCCGTACCGGAGGCGATCGGCGACGCGCTGCGTAGCTTTTACGACATTCAGAAGTTCCCAACCGAGTACCTGGTGCTGCGCTCGGCACAGGGGTCGCGTGAGGCGAAGCTGACCCCCAGCTCCCAGATCACACTCGTCTCGAAGGTGGCTCGCCGTGTGCTTTCAGAGAAGGAGGACTGCCTCACTGTTGTCTCTGCTGGTCTCCGTGTGCTGGCGTACGAGTCAATGAATGAGAATTGGCGGTTGGCGAGCGAGGCCGCCTCCCTCTTCGCAAAGTTTCTGCTTCCGTCGGCGCTGAAGAACAGCCGCACCACCGTCTCCCCGCGGGTTCTGCGTGTGACGCGTCCGTTCATCGCTGACATCATCGTCAATGGCGGCAAGCTCAAATCCAAGACAATCGGCGAGATTGAGGACGAGGCGTTGCGGGCTCAGGTCGAGGCGATGCCACTGGGCACTGTCTTCTTCGCGATCGAGGGCTGCCCGAGTGTGCCGGATACAAACGGCGTCTTCTTCTCTGTGGGCCTGCGGGCACGGACGTGTATACAACTGCAGGTGGACCACGAGGATATCGTTGGCATGCAGCTGCGCCTTGGCATGACGCCACACGTGCCCGGTGAGCCGGTCGAGACGGACTAGCGGAGGCTGCGCGTACGCCATCCGATGTGCGATGGACTGGTGCGGAGTAGATCAGCATCGTTCTCGCCTCCTGTCTTTCATTTTCTCTTCGTGGCGCGTGCTCGTCTTCCCTCCTTTAAAGTTCCGGACTAATTGGCTTTGAGTCACACTTTAATCACTGTTTGTTCAAAATAGTTCATCGCGTTTTGTCTTCTTTCCGTGACGTGTGAACCGCACCACATCGTCGTCATACGTCAGAGCACGAACCTCGAAATAAGTGTCAACCGCGGCGCTGCTGCCATTCCCGTGTCGTCGTCTCACGCGACCAGTGGAGTGTGCTGTTGTGGTTGTTTTTATGTGTGTTGTGGTTGTTTTCAGTGAGTGAGTGAGTGAGGGTGTCTGGGGCTCGTCTTGTTGTGTGTGCGTACAGGGAGCACGACACCGACGCGAAATACGAAGCTACACTCGGCCACTGATGGAGCACACTGCTGCCCTCCTCGCATATCATTGTCATTGACGCATCCTACCTACCCTCCTTCCATCTTCTCTTTTTTTTTTTCTCTCTCTCTAATTCATATTGCATCTCATTCGCGATGTGTTTCAAACGCTCCCAAACTGTGTGCCCGAGGACTGTCCAAACCCGCACTCCATCGTCGTCACCACCGGTGCACGAGTGAAATCATCTTAGCTTCCCCATTTCTTTCGTCTCTGCCACGGTTCTGGTATACGCAGTCACACAAAACAAAGTCCATTCATTCCAGTACGGCCAGCAGTCAGGCGTCATTAGCGACACCTGCGCGTACCCCCCCCCCCAAAAAAAAAAAAGAGGAGAGCTCCTCTCACCAAACAGCTATGCCCTCGCCTTCCTCCTCATCGCTTCCGGCGTCAAAGCACGTGATTGGGACCCCCAAAGCAGAGGTGAAGAAGGCCCTGGAGGATTTCCGAGCGATTGAACAGGTGCGACCCAAAGACACCACCTATGTCGCTCAGCACTACCGGCTTCTGAATCGTTATCTTGATGTCGTGCCCTTCGACAAGTACGTCTTTCCTTCTCCACACGAGAAGCCAATGCGGTACATAAACGGCAGTTTGATTGACTCCAACGTCGATGGCGTCGCCGTCGCGCCCACGTTCGTCGCTTGTCAGGCGCCGATCCCAGCCGGCATGTTCGACTTTTTCTCGACGATCGCCACGTCGCGTATCAAGCTCGTGCTCATGTTGACGTCATTGGAAGAAGGAGGCGTTGTCAAGGCCGATAAATACTGGCCAGACAGCGCGGTGAAAGGCGCCACACTGACCGTTCCTTGCCCCAACGGCAGCAGTGATTCCCTCATCATTGAACAGGCCGAAGACGAAAATGTAGACGGCGCTCTGCGTCTTGTCAAGCGTGTACTGCGCATTCGCAACGCCTCCGCGGAGACCCCTGGGCACGTCTTCACTCAGGTGCAGTACACGGGTTGGCCCGATCATGGTGTGCCGTCGTCTACCGACGCCTTCTGCCACTTGATCCACGAAATTGAGAGGTATCACACAGCGCACGGCCCTGCCAACGTGGCGCTGCGTGCGAGCAGCGAGGTGCTGCCTGGCAAGAGTCTCTCAGCGGAGCAGAGCCGGTCCGTCGGAGGCGCGTCTCCGGTGATGGTGCACTGTAGTGCGGGTGTCGGACGGACCGGCACGCTCATCGCCGCGTATGCCGGTGTGCAGCTCGCTAAGGCCAAGGGCCGCACGCCGAGCACCTTATCGAGCTTGGTGACGGACATGCGCAGGCGTCGCCCATACATGGTGCAGCGATTTGAGCAGTACCTTTACGCCAACGCCGTCATTCTCGCCCACTGCGGCGCCGACGTGGAGAGCTTCAAGGCTGAGATGAATGCGGCGATTGTGCAATACAATGTCGAGCTACAGGAGCGCTTGCGACTCATGATGGCCGCTCAACAAAAGAAGTGAAGCGATCAGCCCCAACGACAACAACAATAAGAAAAGCAACATCAAAAACAAAATGAGGGTAATTGAGCTGATGAAAACCCCCGAAGACCGAATAGTGAAGGCCCAATCAATACTTTACAACAACGCGTTCACAGCCGCACACTCCTCCCTCGCTCTCTTTGCTCCTTCACAAGGTTGCTGCCCTGACCTTCTATCGTCTTTTTTGATTGTTTTGTTTTTCTTCGATGTAGCCGCTATCTTTGCTAAACACCTTTGTTCGCGCTCTCCCATTCTCACCTTTTTTTTTTTAATTCTTTTCGTTTTCCTTTTTGCGATTAATGGTGTGTGCCGAACGCCGAGGCTATTGCCTACGAGAACTCAGTAGCACATCTATCCACGCGAATACGGACATATGAACAGAGAACTTGAGAGAGAGAGAGAGGAAGAGAAGACACGTGATATCATCAGAGGCGCATCCACATCTGCTTCCAGTGGCGCAGAAGACATGCTCATCACCGCTTGTTGCACGCATTCGTGGGCGTTTAATCGTCGCAACGAAGTCGGTGGCAGGTGGCCATGCTTCGCGAAGACTCGCGGTACCCCCCTACTACTGCTGGGTGGTGATCTTAGCGCCCACCTCTGCCATACACACACAGACGCACCACACACACCACATTCTCGCTGCTCCTACACTGTCGTTTTACCTTTTTTTTTTTTTGATTTTGGATCCTCCCTGACGCGAATAGCGGAGGAGAATAAACCAACAGACACGTCGGCACACACACACACACACACACACACACAGACACACACATAGAGGACCAGAGGCGCCACTGCGAGCCCTCACAGGAACTGCGGCGATGTCGCATCGAACGCCGAATAAACACAAAGCGGGCCACCACTCCACTACCCATGCAGCAGCGCGGAAGCAAGGTACCGCCCCGTCCTCCTCCTCCTCCCCCACCATGGACAAACGCTCGGACAACAAATCATCGGTACAATTCCAGGTGCTGCTCAAGCGCCCCTCCCTGGATGTCACCTGGGGCTTCCTGACGTATAAGAACCAATGGCCACTGTGCATTGGCAGCGTCATGGACGATCCTCGCTTCGCGATCGACCCGGCCAGTCTACCTGCGCTCACGCGAGCCTTGACCGCACAGGGCTTGCTCTTCACGGCGCCTTCGCTGACGGCCGGTGGCGACGCCAATGGGGTAGACGACCCGGCTCCTCCCATGCCGATACAAGGTCTCGGTGTCGCGTCGCTCACGCAAGGCGATCGGATCCTTGGCTTGAACGGTGTTCACCTGAAGACACGCGAGGAAGCAAACGCGCTCTTTCAGGCCGCAGAGCTTGTGTTGACAATGCTGGTGCAGAGGGACACAGCCACCGCGTCGGCGTCACAGCGACCAAAAGAATCTTCAAAGGACGCTCCTATACCATCTGGAAGCTCTTCTCAAGTCGCCCCACCTCCACCACAGTCACGCACCCCTACCGCGGCGTCATCGCGAGGAGCAGCTGCGCTTGAGGCGGCTGAGTTGTTAGCGGATTTACCGCGACCTGCTGCGCATGCTGGGACTGGCGCTAGGACGACGACACGGACTGCCTTGGCTGGAGACTCGCATGGGACGAATGACGCACTACCGCGGCCACCGTCGGCGATGAGCGCGAGTCCAGCCACCTCGACAGCGGCTCGTCTCGGCCTGCCAGCACCGCCGCCCCACTCCGCGAGACCGGACTGTTCCGTTACCTCCTCGTCGCAGCCTGCAGCGATGCAGGGGTTCGCCCGTGGCGTACCTACTCCACCACCAGCCGAGCGCGCAGACGAGGACGAGAGCGAAGAGGTAGACGAGGCTGTCGTGAAGTCGACACGGCTGTCTGCACTTACCCCGGTGCCATTACGCGCGTCACTGCAGCTCCTCGTCTGCCCAGACCTGAGCGAAGACCTTCCCCCACTAACGAAGTCTGGCGAGGCGGTACAAGACTCGTGCGATCCTATGCGACCACTTTACTATCGTCGTGCTGTGCCGCCCACCATCACATCAGGTCACATGAACAGTGATGACGCCAACCCCACGGCACACACGGATGCGGATGAGAGCCACAACGAGCAGCCATGTGACGTGCTTGGCGCGCGCAGCGACCGCCTCGGTCTGACTCAACGAGCGGCACGCGAGGCTGCGCTGCGACACGCACTCGGGTCGAGTGGCGTACCCGCAAACGCGGCGGTGTCTGTGGACGGCGAGGCGAGGCTAAGGCAGCCGCGTGGCACGCGGAAGGACGATGAGGACGACGAGGAAGACGCGAACACGGGCAAGGATGACTCACAGGCTGTGACAAGAGCCGTGGAGACACTGCCGGCGACGGTGCGATCGGCTGTATACGACCGCAGCGCGTGTCCCTTTCGCAAGGAAGACGGCTTCACGGAGGAGTTCCACAACGCCGTCCAGCACACGGTCACGCGTCTCGCTCTCCACCGCGAAGACCGACTG
Organism: Wallacemonas rigidus; assembly: GCA_030849045.1. Classification (NCBI taxonomy): domain Eukaryota; phylum Euglenozoa; class Kinetoplastea; order Trypanosomatida; family Trypanosomatidae; genus Wallacemonas; species Wallacemonas rigidus. The sequence goes on from JASAOL010000614.1 coordinate 589,903, forward strand.
CCTACCATGGCGTCTTCGCAGACGCGCGGCGCACCGTCGATGCACGAAAGCGGGAAAGGCACCGTCCATCAAGGCGACGAGGTGAGCGCTGTCGATCTGCTTCTGAATGGCCGCTACGATCTCGTGTTGTACGCACAGGTCTGTGCACAACAGGCGCAGGCGCGAGGCGACGACGCTGGTCCGACCGGTACTGGCGCAGTGACCGCCTCGTCATCACAACCGCGTGGCCCGGCAACCGGTGCGCGCAGTGTCGAAGAAGAGGACGGTGGTGCAGCCGCGTGGGAGGAACCGGTAGATCAGGACGTCTTGGCGTCTCGAGGGACAGCACGCGCACGTGTGAGCGCCGCACATCAGGCGTGTCTGGCGGTCATGGACCGCTACGCCACAGCACGCAGGTCCGAAGCGGCGCGGCGCCAAGACGCGACTCGACTAGCTCACGATGCGGCGGAACGTTGGCGAGCGGACTTTGGGCGTTTCATGCAGAAGTTGGCTGCGCGGCTAACAAGACGGCGCAAGAGTTCACCCGAGACACGCACGAGTGCGGGCCACAGTGACGACGAGGAGGACGTGGACGACTGCCACAGCAAAAGCAAGACACCTGGCGACAAGAAGCGAACGAAGAAACAGCGGAAGCGTGTTCGAGAAGAACACGACCGCATGGAAGGCGGCGGGGCTCATCGAGAACAGCAGCATCAGGCGTACGCGGCCATGGCACAGCTACTCGCTCAGCTTCAGGGGCAGACACAGGGTCGCCATCAGGGCCACACGCACCCGCCCGTAGGGCCTGCTTACTTCCAACGGCCGCCATACCAACAGCAGCGTCCGCAATCGCCACCCCCGCCTGAACGTCGTCTTGAGGAGACTCCGCGTGGTGCGCGCGAGGAGCCTACGGTGAACAGCAATCACCACAACAGTAGCCGTGGCGTCACTGCTGAGTCGGCGCCATCATCTCGCATTTATAGACCACCACAAATCCCCTCGACACACGGGAGCACAGACCACGTGTCAGCGACACGGTCGGAAGACGGCAGAAAGAACGCGCCAACGGGACGACTTGGTCTCCCCGCACCGCCTCCCCAACGCGATGTCAAAACAGAGTAGCGTTCGCGCGTGCGTCGCGTGGGCCGGGAAGGGAAAGCGGAGATCAGTGGCAGACTGGTGGTGCACACATCGGCAATGCGGCAACTGCTTTTTTTTTTTTTTAAATGTTTGTTCATGTTTTCGCTGGTGCCCGCTCCCCTCTGTTTGCGGAAGTGAATGATACTTTTGTGCTATGCAACACACTAGATAGATGCGCTATCGCGCTCATACACAGAACAAAAAAAAAACGCAATAACTATCGCTGTCAAGAATGGAAGAGACAACACACAATTGCGATTGACACTATTTTTCCCCCAAGTATGGCTGTGGAATCACTCTGAGCTAGCTTCCCCAGCATCCTCTTTAGTCTCCTCGCTGGAGTTCGAGAGTTGAGGAAGAAGACGGAGCACGCGCGGCCGCGCTCTACTACGGGGCACCCGCCATGGACGCTCAGCTGGCTCCCCTGTTACACCGCTCTGAGGCACGCTCATGTTGAGCTTGTTGAGCTTTTTTGTACTTTGAATTCTCTCTCTCTCGCTCGCTCTTGGGGTCCGGTGTATGCTTCCCCTATCTCCTTCCTCCGCCTGTGGAACTACATCTTCTCTGCTCTCCTGTGTGGCGCCGACTTGGTCAATTCACCTGCACCAAGACACAAGTACGCGATCGCAACACACACACACACACACCGATTGATTGATTTTGTGTGTCTGGCTGTCAGGCCTTTTTTTTTTTTTTTCTCGCTCGTGTCTGCGTGTGCGTGGAAGTAGCGAGTAACACAGCAGTAATTCTAATTGCAAGCCATACCCTCGCTGCGAGCGATGGAAACTGTTCAGTACGAATACAATCTGAGCGATGCGCGTCTTCGTCGACGACGACTGCGACAGGCCGTCCTTGCGTTTGTTTCCGCCGCTGACACCTCGACACCCAGCTTACACGTCATCGGTATCGTCGTTCCTGTTCCGTCCCTCTCCACCACACCGTTCATCACACGGGTGGAGTCGGTCGCATCACCACCACAGGAGAGCGCCTCATCTCCTCAGGTGACGACGCAGACCGTGGATACTGCCAAAGGCAAAGACAGTCAACGCGTGACTAGGAAGAAGCGCGTGCGTGGGAGGACGGCTATCGGAGACCCGCGCACAGGACAAACAGCTACGGCAAAAGCGAAGAAGAAGCCGTCGCGTAAAACGCAGCTTATGCGGAACCGTCACCGGCAGCGTGAGGCCGCTCAACGCGCGTGCTACGCGGCGACAGAGGCCCGCCTCGCTCAGGCACGCGATGACGCCCGCGACTTACAGCAGTGGCTTCTGCTCACCGCCCACACCCTCACCGTGCGCGAGCTCAGTGTCGTTGTCATTGCATCTTTGCAACCGCGCACACGTAAGGATTTGGCCTTGATGCGTCTGTGGCAGCTCGGCAGTGAAGCACCGCGTGCGTCACCGCTGCGGCTTGCCGACTTCATTTCTATTTCATTCGCGTCCGAGAAGCTCTTGGTGTCGTGGAGTGCGGCGTATCACAAGGACGCGGACGGCGAGGATGGACACGGGGATGTGCATCACCGTCGTCATCGGAGCGGAGCGCGGCGCACGATTCCTCCGCTGTTCAACCTTGAAGATCTTCTCTTACCACATCAGAGCCTCCTACTGGACTTGACGTGGTGCGCCGAAGCCGGTTTTCATCCTCAGAACACCACGCCCGTGTCGGATGACGGGCGCGGTGCCACGGCGTCGCCGGTGTTGCACCGTCCACTGTCGCTCATCACATTGGCGGAGCTCTTCGTGCTCGAGGTGTTGCCCACGCTGGTGTTCCCAAAAGGCGGACACCGATCTGCTGGTTGGCTCTCGTATCACGCCTGGCTTCACCTGTACGGTGAGTCCCTCCAGCGCGCCGCACAGGCACACTGTAGCGGTTCCGGTGTCGATCTAGGCCACGACGACGACGGCAACCAAACAGATGATGATCGACGCACCCACGCCGTCACCACCACGCCGTCCGCGGCGGCTAGCTGCGCGCACATGAGGTGGCTCTTCCACGCCTTGTATGGTCATCCGAAGGCGGTCGGTCATCGGCTGGCGTGGCGCATTGGCGTTGGCTACGGCGGCACGGTCGCCTCGCTGGTGGATTCCGCGCAGCAGGTGCTCGTCGACAAGCCGTCGTTGGCACGTACCAGCGCCAGCACACGCGGGAAAAAAAAGCATCGAAATCGCACCCTCGATCAGGGTGGTGCGGCGCAGTCACCGCGGTGGTGTTCGGGTCTGCTCGCAGTACGGAGCCTGCGGGATGTCTACGCGGTCCTCGCCGTGCTCGTCGCACAAGATCAGGCTGACATGTACAGCGCCGCTGTGCCTGTGCTGCGCGGCATGTGCCGGCGTGTGCGTCTAGCCCACCGTCTGCGACTGCACGAGGTGACTGCGGAGGACATGTGGCTTCGCAGCGTCCCTACAGAGAGAGCTCTTGTGGACGCGCGACAGCCCAAGCGTGTCAAGTTGGCGTTGGCAAGGCTGGCCGCAAGGAAGGCGACTTCAGTCACGGGAGCCGCGAGGGCCAAGCGGAAAAAGAGGAAACAAACAAAGGCGCACGACGGTGAGCACATGGATGCAAGAGGTGCCAGCGCTGCGGCGACCTCTCGTCCGACGGCAGAGGTGGCAGTGGTGGAAGGCGGCACTGGGAAGCGCGACACGCGCGCCTTCACCGCGGTCAAAACGACGCTGAGTGATCTCCTTCGCCGCGGTCGGCGGACGCTGCGCCAGCGACGACGTGCCTTGCGGGCTGCCTGTACGACGCGAGGGAAGGACCGCGTCGACCCCATTTCGCTTCCTGCAGCCACCTCTGTGAAGCCGAGACAGGGTAAACGGGGAACGACAAGCATAGACAGCGACGCCAGAAGCGCGCGTAAGCGGCGTCGTGTCGATTCGCCAGCGACAGGGATGGCAGCGCAGCCGATGGCTGTCGAGCGTGTGGAGCCAACAAAGCTCGCTGACGACGCCGAGCTCGGCTGGGTCGAGGACGTCTGAGTCAGCGGACGTGATCGAGTGGGTAGCGCATGTCTCTCTCTCTCTCTGCCTCTCTCTGCGTACAGGCATTCATCTCACTCGATAAAGATCAACATCTGACACCCGCTTCACTGCACCATTTTTTTTTCCCCCTCTGTTTGTTTGTTGTTTACATCTTAAAAGGTTCAATCTGCAAGTTTGCACGACAAGGACAGCACTAATGGGATGATGGGAGGCGAAGAGAAAAAAAAAATAATAATAAGCGAGCTCTCGCTCCTCGCGTGCAAGACAATCCTGGCAAGTGCGAATGATGCACCGCTTGTACGCTCAGGTACTCGCGTATCGCGTTCTATCAACCCACTCACCCCCCCCCCACCCATGCGCTTTTTCACTTCGACTCATAACGTTATTCTCAATTTTTTTTTTTTTTTTGCGGTGCGTCCCACACGTGGCTGCCCTCACTCCTGCGTTCGCTTGGCCTCGCACTCAGTACGTGGTCCACGCACACTTCCCTCCCTCTCCATTCTCGCTTTTTGTTGTTTTTCGTCTTTTTCTTGTCCTGCCCCGTCGCTGTTCGCGTTTACCCGCCGACACGTCCGTATATTGACGCTCATCTGGCTTACTCTCCACGTGGTGACACCGAAGGAGGAGGTGAGCGCTGCTTTTGATCGTGTGGCACCTTCCGTGTGTCTTTCGTTCTCCGTTGCTGTGCACGTGTACACCTAGCTTTGTGACTGGCTGGTCATGCTCTCGAACACGCGCCACAGTGACGATGAGGAGGTGTCCGTCGCCGAGCGCAGGGCTAGTGGCGACGACGGTCTTTCGGCGCAGAGCGCGACGCGTATGCGGTCGGAATTCGAGGAAGGAGGTGAACGAGATGCGAGGATGGAAGGGCCGAGCACATCCGTGGTGAGCATCGACGAGTCACGCGCAGAGGCGCGCACGACGGTCACATCTCGGCCAACAGGCAGCCGCGCGCTGGGCCCACGTTCACTGGCTCTCGCCCATGAGCTCGCCGGCGAAGCAGTTGCGGATGCGCACGGTTTAGGTGGTAGCCTTGGTGGAGGGGGCGCGGCCAGTTTGTCAACAGCACCCGCACAGGGCGGTGTGCCCTTTTACCCGACTGCTTCCACGCACGTACGTCTCTCTCTCTTCACCACACAAGGTCCTACTGACGCGTGGGCTGCGCTCGTCGTGGGACTTCTGTGTCTTGTCATTTTTATCTGGGGCACGGTGACGCTCGCCACGTTTCATGCCAATCAGTACAGTCACTTGAGCGCGAGCTACGTCGAGGCGCGCCGTATCCACAAGTACGGTGACGTGGCCGTCGTTGTGAACCTGCAGGTGTCGCTGCTGGCCATGGCCGTGCTGATCAGTGCGGTGCTCTTCGTACCCCAGTACGCGCTCATGGGTTTGGCGAGTCTCGGCACCGTCCTGCTGCTCATCGCCACGATTATCGTCCTTGTCAAGATTCATTTCATCGGCGCTATCGCGCTACTAGGAGTGGCATTTCTCCAATTTTTCTACGCGTTCCTCAATCGTCACACGCTCATGCGGTGTACGGAAGCACTCCGCGCCGTGGGACTCGTCTGGAAGACGTACCCCGCTGTTCTCGTCGCCGCTGTGGGCATCTCGCTCGCCGCGCACGTCTTCGCGCTCCTGTGGGCGGGGGTGCTCCTTCCGTACGCCATTTCGCTCGTCTCCAACAGCTCGTCCTTTATTGAGCTGTTCGTACTCTGGATTTTCCTGATGCTTTTAGCGTGGTTCGTGAATATCTTTCCGTGCCTTCTGTCGATCATCGTTGGTGGTGTGACGGCGACGTGGTACGCCTTGGAGGGCGACCCAGCCGGCACCAGGAGCAGCGGTGGCGCGTCATCATCGCCCGCGCTCTACACGAACCTGAATCCCACGTTCTGGATGAGTGTACGCGCCGTGTGGACGAATGCGGGCACGGGGTGCCTTGCCGCGGCCCTCTCCGTGCAGTCCTCGTGGTGGCATTGGCTGGCAGAGGGACTGTCGGAAGTGACGTGCCTCGCACGATGCACCTGCTGGGAGGACTGCATGCGTTCCATCACGACTCTCTCAGACATGGCGTACCGCTCCTTTAATGGGTACGCCTTGATGCGTGTGTCAATCAATGGCGACAAGTTCATCTGTGCAGGGCTGCGCGGTTTCCAGGTGGTGAGCAACTGTCGCGATCTCGCGTACTTCCGCCACCGACTGCATGTGCTGACCCCGCTGATGGTCCTGTACGCCGTCAGTACCTCCCTCTTCATGATGACCATCTTCGGCAGCCTCTCTTGGTCACTGGGGTGCTATTCATGTATCTCTGTTGGGATGGCGGTACACACATTTGGTACGGTGGTACATCACACGTGGCGCGCTTTGCTGTACTGCGACGCGGTTGATCGGCAGCCGATGTCCGTGGCGGCACCAGCTCTTCAGCTGGAGATCGACAGCGTACGCGAGGATGGCGAGCAGCGTTTCACAGCACAAGCAGCGGCACAAGCGGAGCCCGTGATTGTGTAGTCTGTTGTGGGTCGTGTTTTTATTCTCGATGCTTCTCGACATTCTTGTGGTCGTGCGTATCTAGTGCGACTCTCAAAGCAGAGATCAAGGTATCCATTGTGCGGGATAGTCCCGGGCGACGAGAAGAACCTCGACAGCTTCGGTCGGGGGCTAATATCTGAGAGAGAAAAACGGAGAACACACAAGCAGCCACCAACGGGCCACAGAGCCCGGACTGGGACGTGGCGCAGCGTGCGGTTCGCTCCTCTCAGTATTTAGTCCAGTCCGCCAATTGAGCACAGACAGGGACTCGCCTGTCACAAGATTAAGCACAGATTAAAGCGCACGTACACTACTCTCCTCACTGTCTCTTCTCCACATCTCTACGCTGGTGCACACTGGTCCTCCTCACCGGACCGGGAACGAACCAAAGGAAGCATCCCTGTCCGACACAAGTAGCATCTCAACACATCAAAACAAAACAAAAAACCACAGGAGAGTCAACACAACAAGCACACGCACATCTTCTATTTACCGCTAGCATGAACTTCGACACGGCCAGCAAAAAGCCGTCTAAAGGCGGCTACCAGGACGCCGACGCGGTGCCGGCCGCACCTCAGTCTCAGTACCAGGCGTTTGGCGCGCAGCCTATTGAGATTCCAAGCAATATTCCCGTAGCGGAGAACGTCGTCTACGCGGATGCATCACAGCCCCCCGCAGAGGGCGTGCCTCTGTACGCACCTGAAGACGTGCAGGCTGCGCCGGAGCTCAAGCGCTTCACGCTGGGCGGCTTCCGGGATATCTGGGCCGGTGTGCTCTTCCTGGCTGTCTTCCTCATGACCATTATCTGGGGTATTGTGAATCTGTGTACGTACAAAATTATCCACGACAAGAATGCGCCACTCGATGGAGCGGTCAATGCGATTGGCGTTGGCGGTTTTTTCGCTGCCATGGCCGCTAGTGCTGTGTTGTCAGTGATCGGTGTGGTGATCACCATGGTGCTCATGGCCAAGTTCCCTGCCAAGGTCATTCTCATCGCCAACATCGTCTCGATCGTGTTTACCGCGGCATCGATGGTGATGGCCTTCGTGCTGGGTCAGGTCTGGCTCGGTGTGCTCCTCATCGTCGCCGTGTTGTTCAACTGCCTGTGGTTGTTCCTCGTGCGGAGTCGCATTGCCTTCTCCGGCGAGCTTCTCCGGGCAGCCATGGCAGCTCTCGCGCAGCATAAGCTGATCTTTGCCGTGAACGTGGTGATCGCGCTTGTGTTCTTCGGCTACATGATCACTTGGTGGGGTGCGGTGCTGCCCCCACTGGACAAGACCGCTGCTGACCGCGGAAAGGGTGTTGATGGGTTCCTCATCGCGCTCTTTGTGCTTATCTTCTTCTGGACCTCGCAGGTGGTGCCCAACCTCATGCACGTGACCACCTCGGGTGTGGTGGCGACGTGGTACTTCTGTGGGTCCAAGCCGCTGCCGCGAAACGCAACGGTGCAGTCTCTCCGACGTGCACTGACGACAAGTTTTGGCTCGATCTGCTTCGGCTCCCTCATCGTGGCGTTGATTAAATTTCTACGGTGGTTGGTGGAGATGAGTCGCAATAACGAAGATGGTAATCAGTTCGTGCAATGCTGTCTGTCGTGTATCCTCCGCTGCGTGGAGGGACTTGTGGAGTACTTCAACACGTACGCCTTCGTGCACGTCGCCATCTACGGGTGCGGTTACATCGAGGCTGCGAAGCGCACCTTCGGCCTTGTGTCGCAGTGCTTCTTTGCCGCCTACTTCAACGACTGCCTCGTCGGCAACACACTGGACATACTCAGCTTCACCTTCTCGATATTGGTGGGGTGTATCATCGGACTGATTGCTCACACGTGGTTGATCGGCATTCTGGCCTTTTTTATCGCACTGGTCATCCATCATCTCTTCTATATGCCCGTCAGCAGCGCCATTACGACGATCTTCGTCTGCTTCGCCGAGGTCCCGGAGGCGCTCCGTCAGACCGACCCTGATCTGTACGCCACGATTCACGCCAGTGACCGTGGTGAGACCAACAACAACGCGCCCCCGCCAGTCTAAGGCGCGTGATGGCCAGCGACGCGCGTTGCTTTTTCTGTTTGAGCTTGTCTGCTCAACCCATCCACTGACAGAAGGGTCAATCAGGAGGCGCAGCTGCGAGCCAACGACGTAACAGCTGACGCAGGCGCTGCGCGTCGAAAACCCGCGCGCTCAACGGCACCTTGAATTTCTGATTCTCTCTTCGCGCGTCTCGCTGGCTCATCTGTTCGTTTCATCCTCGCTGACCTCTGCGAAGAAGAACAACGGGTGCAATCTTTCTTCTCTCCACCGTGGCGGCACAACGGAAAAAGAAAAAAAAAGAAAAGAGCGCTACAGAACCACTCAATCAATCAGGATACACAAAGAAACATTGTTTGGATTCAGCGCTCAACGCCTAAACGAAGAAGTAATTTAGTATTTTTTTTTGTTCCAATGAAGAAGCATTCAACCTTTTACTTCTTGTTCCACATTTGCTGTTAACGTACTCCTTTTCCTTTCTTTCTTTTTTGTTTGTTTGTTTGTTTGTTTGTTGTGGCAGCAAGGCAGAAGAATATGAAGACGCGCCAGACAAATACACAGATGGCACTGAGGGCTACATACAACTGCCCGTCGTCCACAAGTGTCCGCCCCTCTTCCCACTTTGCCCCGAGTCGCGCCCTCGCCTTGGACGATCACAGGCCTCTGGGTGCCTATCTCTTTTCCTTTCTTCTATTTTTATTCATTTATTTCTGCCACTGCGACCACAATATCTGAATCCCGTAGCGTTAATGTTGCGACAGCAGAAGAATGATCATACAGATCGATGCGAACACAACAGCTCATCAGCTGCGCATGTCGTTGTGCCATGCACGCACACACGCGAAAGAAGTGCAAACGCCGGTGAGGCTTGTGCTTCACAGGTCGTTGACTGTGTGGCGATGTGATGGAAGACTCTGGCCACTTCACTACCGTCTCCGGGTACTCCTTTCAATTAAGACGAGTTTTCTTTTTTTTTTCCCCTTTCCGCCGGTGTTCGCGTGTGGCGTACAGCTATCGATGCTCTTCATGCAGCGGCTACTCGTGTATGTTGCATGTATGTCTACGCCACTCTTTTCAGTTCCACACTCACTCTAGAACATTTCACGTCCGCTTCCCTTTTTACTCCTTGTGTGCCCCGCTCTATTGCTCACACTTAGACGTCACACCGCCTACTCTCCTTTGGCACCTGCATCGCGTGCTTTTTTTCCCCCTCTATCTCTCTTTGTCTCTTGACCCACGCGAAGGAAAAAGCCGACGGGATACGTAGCGAACACACCGATGTCTCTGCTCTTCGATGGTCAGACCTTTCTTGTCGCGTCGGATGTGCTGTCGAGTACGGTGTATGTGCTGGAGCAGCACGGCGGCTCCGTGGTGCGCGTCTTCGGTGCGCATGTAACGTGTGGCGTTGTCGCGGATGCCCACGCACCCACGATGACGACAGCTAA